>OX375878.1:19835329-20505999 GCA_947359465.1 Metellina segmentata | reverse complement strand
GGCGTTTCGAATCCATATTTGGCTAATTGGTCTGCCAGTTCATTATCATCAATGCCACAATGACCAGGGACCCAGACAAGAGAAACTTTGTTTCTGTCTGCCAGACCCTCAAGAGCATGGTGACATTCCCACCTTGAACTTGAGGAAAAGCATTTACTTCTCAGAGCCTTTACGGCTGCTTGGCTGTCAGAGAAGATTTTTATAACCCTCTTGACAATCCCTCTTTTGAGGCAGTTGTAATTAGAAGCAGAGAGCGCTAGAAAATCAGCCTTAGATACAGTGGCCATCTTACCCATAGAGAAGGATGGCCTTATTTTTAGATTAGGACAAAAGGCACCTGAACCAGTTCCACGAGATGTTTTTGAACCATCTGTGTACCAAAATTCATCACCTCCCCCGATCAGACAGGAGACAAATCTCCATTCCTCTCTAGTTGGAAAGAAAATGTTATATATGGCTTGACATCAAAATTGCTTTAACATCCAGTCAGATCTTATTAATAGATAGGGATGTTCTTTTACCTGCAAATCAACATTTTAGAACACAAGCATTTCATAGGACTATTTCCATAGTCGCATGAGTTAGAGGAGTTGTGAGCATGAAATTTCCTCTAGTTCCACTTGTTTATGCAGTGGTAGGTGTCCCAGAAGCAGTTCCAGACTCTGTGAGGGAGTGAATCGCATTCCACTAGTAATTGCAACGGTCGCCATTCTCTATAGACAAGATAGTTCCTTCTTCACTGTCTCATTACGGGTTCTATTCCACCAGGCAATGGCTCCACAGGATATCACCGGAACGATAATTCCAGTGTATATAAAATGCACCATTTTCGGCGTTAGAACCCAATTGTTACCTATGGCACGTCTACAAGCCCAAAACACTCTTTTGGCCCTGCTCGTGCAGTATTCGAGATTTAAGTTCCATTTCAAGGTCTTATCAAATATAATTACTATATACTTAACCTCGTCTGAGTATAGAAGTGGTGTTCCAAAGAATTTTATAAAAATGCATATCTCGTAACCTTTTCCGGGTGAAGAGAACAAGGCTCATTTTGTTGGGGTTAACCGGCAAGTTCACCTCTCTGTACCAATTTTCAATATTTTTTGGGCAGTATTCATGAGGTCTGTTACCGTGTTTGGGAACTTCCCTCGTATTACCAGTGTCATGTCATCAGCATAACCCAGGCAGTACAGGCCTGATTAGGAGTTCGTCATCCACTAGGCTCTATGGTAAGGATGATAACACATCACCCTGTGAACAGCCCTTACAGTTCCCCACAGTGAGCGTGTCTCCCAGTAAGGAGACTTGAGTCATCCTTGTCTCGAGGATATTTTTAATCCAGGCGCAAACCAATGTATTAACTTTTCGTCTGATGAGGGCATCAATGATTACATTTGTTGGAACCTTATTAAAGGCCTCCTCAATATCTAGAAAGGCCGCTAAAGCAATCTCCTTTCCATTAACCACTCTATCAAGTACCGTAACAAGATCGTATATAGCAATCTCTGTATATTTACCAGGCTGATAGGCGTGTTGAAATCTCGATAGGGGTTCAGCTTTTAGAACCTCGTCCCTAATGTATCTGTAAATCAATTAATCCAGTGTCAAGATCGTTAGACTCTTGTTAAGGGGACCGGGAAAGCCCTATCTCCTCCATGTTAAATTCGCCAAATTCAAGTACCTTTTTCTAAATAACTATAATAGTAATCAACACAAAATTTTTATGGTAGTTAGATTAATATGTTATACAAACTTTAACAACTCACTTTTTTTATTTAAAAGTTTTAATTTTATAGAAATTTTAAACTAAATATCACTTTTTAGATAGCATTTTTTAGAACATTTAAATTTCTAAAAAATCCAATTTTCAAAAAATCAAAAAATGCTCGTGTTAAAATTTAGAGAGATATAACACAAGTCTGCCATAAAAATATCAAGTTTATATGAAGAGTAGATTCTGAGAAAATGTGGCATGAACCTTAAAATACTTTGTTTTGAGAAAAATGGATTTAAACATTGCAAAAGAATTTTTCTAAGCAATTATACGTCTAACCTTAATGAAATCCTGATTTATATGAAGGGTCATCTCTTTTATTTTTAATACATGTATCTTCGAGTTTTTGTTTTATACTTTTCTTTCTCTGTCCGGCCCTTTCACTGTATTCGGAGAGTTTTCGCTCTCCATCGATAACACGGTCTTGGTCCAGTTTCCTCAAAATTTGTTTACAAGGGTAGCCTGGATTGATTCCAACTTTAGATGATGTATAGCACTTTATAATATTTCCACTGTTGCAGCAGGAAACAGCATCAAACACTCCCAGTTTTTAAGTTTGGATGGTTACAAACACATTTTTTGAAGCACGAGTCCAAATCACATTGTTCATCGATTCATTTGGGTTTTGAGTCTTTCCGTGAACACATTTTTTCAACAATTCTACATTCGCCAAGTCTCTGAAATTTGATTTAAATGCCTCCATAATAGTAAAGGCAATAGGTGTGTGTTTATCATGGTTATACACATCTCTTTTAGCTACAGCACATTGAAATTTCCACCAGCTTTCATTCCCAACTGGACAAAGACCTTGATTTCGATTTAAGTTACTTGACAGTAAATAAAAATATTCTGCCCAAACAGATTGTTGCATATTGTGCAGAGAACCAACATTTATCCTTATTGGTAGTCCATAATAGATCAAATGTCACGTCTCAGAAAGTGCTAACAACTTGTATCGCATGGGAAAATTAATCAAAATAGTTAGAAACAAACTAAATGGTTACAGTTAACTCTACTGTTACCAGATTACCGAAAATAATTTGAGTAAAGTAAAGTAAAAAATATAATATACATTGTTGAGCAGTAGAAATGTCCACAAACGGTTTGCTTACATTTAAAAGGCCGTGTCATTAGTGAAGTGCTTATTGGAAACGTGCATAATTTTAAAACTTCCTCTTATTCTATTGCCTAGTGTGATAGATCATTGGAAAGAGAGATATTAGAGGAGATTTTGAACTATATAAATGAGCAATAAAATAGAAATTGATTTTTTAGTCGAATTTTGCTTTCCCGGTCCCCTTACATCAATTTATCCAGAAACGTATGTCCTGAGTTGCCTGGAGTAGATGGTATTATACCTGCTCTACCCCAACATGGCAGACATCATTCCGTCACATCTGTGCCGGATTTACAGATATTGCGTGGTAAATGGGTACGTGCCACATGAATGGAGTACCAGTAAGGTCATTTTTATACCTAAACCAGGTAAGACATGCTACAATGAAGACAAAGCCTTTAGACCTAGTAGTCTGACATCATTTAAGATGAAATGATGTCAGACTAATAGGTGTGAAGGCTTTGGCTTCACTGTAGCATGTTTTACCTGGTTTAGGTATAAAAATAACCTTACAGGTTCCCAATGCATGTGTCATGTACCCATTTACCACGCAATATCTGTAAATCCGGCACAGATGTGGCGCAATGGTGTCTGCCATGTTGGAGTAGAGCAGGTATAATACCATCTACTCCAGGTAACTCCAGTCATAGTTTTTGCCCCATCTGTTGAAATTGAAACATTTTTATCTAGTGAAATTTGTTTATCAGAAAATTTAATGACAGCATTTGCAATATACTCGCCATGTGTTTACCTTTCAGCGGCAATAATCCTAAGAATTCTTTAGGACCCTACGACGAAATAAATCGAGCAAAAATAAAACGTGCGCTGTGTCATTTTTGTCACAAAAAATTCGTCAACAGCTATTGAGAAAGCTGAAACCAATTTAAGATCTTCGATTTGAAATTTTGACTGTTCTGTCTTTAGCAAACACTAATAACTCTTCATTTTTTTAAAAAGAATTTCTGACTAACAATAAAGTTTGCAGTATTAACATTGTTGGAAGATTGCTTCCAATAATTAAATACAGAACTTGATTTTTCATGACTCTTCTGAAGTTCCTGAACTACTTCCTTCCTCGCATCACCGACAGAATATTTACTACCAGCATTTTGTCGAAATTGTTTCATGGCAGAGCCGCATTCAAGTGGCTAAAGAGCAGCGGTTTACCGATCACTGGCCTAAACCCTCTAAAACCAGAAAAATTGTTTTATTACCTTTTTGTACGACTTTTATCTTTTTTTATAAATACTTAGACTTAAGTCTTCTAAAATTACAAAATACCTTTGATCACTGATAAATAGGTCAACTTTTTTGTTGCAGAAAAATTGGGTAAAATTGCATTTATCATTCCTTAAAGTTGCATTTATGGAAATAAAGTTGCATTTATTTTTGATACACTAAATTCTAAAATAAATTATTCGTAAAGAATGAAAAAATTCAAAATACATTGATAATTTTAGTCGTGTACAACAGTATTATAATACATACTGAAACACAGAAGAACGTTGAATGGCCGATAATTGGCCAGTAATTTTTTAACATTGAAAACCTGCGCCAGCCGCAATCATATAATGTGCTGTATCGGATAGTAGAAGCGCAGAATCCTTTCGCTCAACATTCAGAGATTTTAAAACGTCATCTACAAGGCAAACCACATATTGATGATCGACAATCACCTCGCAAACTCTGCAGTCGATTACGCAAGTTTCCTGTGGATTATCAACAGTGCCAACCAATGTGTTAAAGTACATTTTGCCATTTATTTCACTTTCGTCTTAGAACGAACACCTTCTTACCAGGAACTTGTTTGATCCACAATACTTCGGCGTTCGCAAGATCAGACGCGCGTGATCGAAGAAATAGTAATTTAATATTAATTAAGTTTATGGTATATTTTAAAAAGTTGCAGGTGTTTGGATTTATGCAAAAAGTTGCATTGATGCAAAAAGTTACATTTATTTTGCGGTTATAACTCACTTACTATACACCCCATGTATGAGGGATTTTGGTTTTAGTACTTAACATGCAGCATAGAACGCGTGAAGAATAGTTGCATTTGTTGCAAAAAGTTGCCCTACTGATAAAACAATTTTCGGAGTCTGAAATCACACTGTAGATGAATAAAAATATATAAAAAATGCGAGCAAGAAAATCGCGTTTTTCTCCATTAAGTATGGCAGTGGTTTAAACCACTCTTACTCTGATAGCCTCAAATAAAGCCTTGCTATCTCGGTGACCGAAGAAAACTGACATCCCGCGACACAAATGTTTCTTCGGTCCAATTCTACAGTGAAGGCATTTTCGCAATTTTATTGTCCCCACAGCGAGATGCAAATGCCGTTTGACGTGTGTTAGTATCCGGCCGCTTGCCAGTACTGAAAATCCCCACTCGGAAGAGGATGTTACGTGTTCCTGCCCAGCGATGCCGAATGGAATGCCCGGTGATGGATGGAGATTCTTGACCCCCCTCTCATTGCTCTCGCTGACCAATGTTACGGATTTCTCACTCCAGGGTCAATCGCTTCCAGCTGGTCCGACGCTCTTTGAAAGGTCGAGCGTGTATTATGCGCGATCCGTAAGACAGACTGTGCCCTTGTCTTTGGCGAGGCGCCTGTGACTGATTGTTTTTGGTGAGGAGTTCGGTTGGCAAGTTTTATCTTCTCGAGTGAAGTTATTGATGATCGAACTCCCCGGCACATCGGGCGATCGATGGGAGGAGGAATAGTATCATCGCGAGTGGCTGCATAGTTAGGTACTTTGGATGGTGATGGAGGGTAATAAGAACATCGTTAACAGCGTTTCAGCTCCCCAAAAAGCGGAGTCAATGCATAATTTATCTGATCATTTGATATTATAACGCACACGTGTGATGGAAATTTTATGTGGTACCAGATGTGGGTGCGAGGAATTTTACAGGAAATAGTGTCATCCAGTTCCGTTTTCGTTAACATGTCCTAAATGCTAGACGTAATTGATTGCATCTCTGAAGAAATCTGATTTTTAATTTCCTCTGAGGTTTATCTGAGTAGGGGTAAATGTATGGAAGATCTTATTATAAGAGACTAAATGATATTATCATCTCAAAATACATGAAAACATTCCTTTAAGATCAAAAATACATTTCAATATAAAGGCATAAACCCTATAGCTTAGAAAACAAGGAAAACTTTTTTAAATTCACATTAACTTTTTTTAAACAAATAATTTTCAGTAGAAGTAAAAATCGTTTATTGAGTCCGATATATAGTAAACGACAAGATGTATCACAGTATAAAATACACTCAAAGATCTTTTAAAACAAACGTGTTAATTTTCGAAATCAAAATTTATGTTTTCCTTCAAGTACGTTCCCAACTGGCTTAAGAGGTGGTTTTTCTGTTGCAAAATAAGCTGTAGCAGTTGCCTCATACACGCCGTGGTAACAGAAATACGCCAAGAACTATGTCTTTTGACATATTCTATGCCACATGCAGCTTTATCGCCGAATCATCCATAAAGATGCATTTTGTTTATATGTTTTCATCTTAAATCCGCACTATTAAGATAGCGTTTACTCAACTTTTCGCTAATTGAGCTCTGTTGTTCACTAAATGAGATGTTTGTGATACCAACAACGTAAATATGATAGGGTGAAAAAAGTAATACGCCATTGACATTTGAGTAACTGTGATGCCTATCAACTGTCCTTAACTTATCCTAAATATATGAATTTGTATCTTGAGTCCAGAAAATTTTTCTATAGGCATGGTCTTTAGTCCAGGCAACAATTTCAAATAAGGACCTTTTCCGAAGCAATACTTTTTATTAACAATATAGCATAGTTGTTACATTCCATACAATAATATTAGTGCTACTGAAACTGTCGTGATTTTTTCAATCGTAATCATCGACATTCTAATGAATTAGAGATCAATCATAATCGTTGTCCTTCTAATGAATTATGCTCCAACCATAATCATTGTAATAAATTAGACTGAGAATGCACATGCTACTGCAAGTTATTTCTCTACATTACAGATCTCTTGGTGAAGGTTTAGTTGTATTGGAATTAAGCATGATTTCTAATATAGGATTAATTGACGAACGTTACGAAAAAAATACAAGGAGTGTTCAAATGAAAAGGTACGAAACGTCTTAACAACGTAACCGTTAACATATTTGCCTATGCCGCTATGGGAGAACGTAGCGAGATATCTAGGGATGCAATTGGAATCTCCGGAGTGGATCGGAGCAAACGAGGGGGCCTGCATCAGCAGGAGAGAGCAAATGTTCTTTAAATAGTGCCGTCCAATTGACGCGGCAGGCTTGTCAGGAGAAGCGTGGCATTACCCGATTTCTAACAGCGGAAGATGTTAAACCAGCCGTTATTCATCGCCGGATGGTGACCGTATACGGGGAAGACTGGATGTCCGACAAGTCAGTGAGAAAATGGAGTGCCCGTTTTCATGCAGGCCGTGAGAGTTTGGTTGATGACCCGAGACCAGGCCAGGCAAACACAGTCATCATCAGCCAGGCCGATCTCATCGACAAGGTGGACGACCTAGTGAGAAGTGATCGGCGTGTCACATTGTTAATGTTGGCGGTGAAGGTGGATGTCAGCGTTGGAACAATGTGGACAATTCTTCACGACATGTTGCGTTATCGAAAGGTGTGCGCGAAGTGGGTTCCGAAGCATATCACCGACCAGCAGAAGGAACTACGTATGGGGTTAGCACTTCAACATATGTTTCGGTATCATGAAGACCCCGCTTTCTAGGAGCGGATCGTCACAGGTGATGAGAGCTGCCGCCACCACTACGAGCTAGAGAAAAAAGCGGGACAGCATGCAATGGAAGCATGCGTCGTCACCTCTTCCTGAAAAGTTCAAAGCCGTGGCGTCACCAGGGAAGGTATTACTCACCGTCTTTTTCGACGTCCAAGGTCCGATACTTGTTAAATTCCTCGAGCACAGAAGACCCATTAACCCCGATGTGTACTGTGAGACACTCCGAAGCCTATGCAGGTCCATCAAGAACAAAAGACCGGGGCTGCTCACGGAGCGTGTGGTTCTGCTCCACACGTCTCCTGGGTCACACGCGGAACTGGCCAAGTTCAAGTGAGAGCAGCTTGACCATCCGCCCTACAGCCCGGACATATGGTCCTGCGATTTTCATTAGTTTGGTCCCCTGAAACAACATCTGAAAGGAAAGCGCTTCAATTCGGACTATGAATTCAAGGGCGCTGTGAAGGAAAGGGTCTCGTCACGGCCACAGGAATTCTGGAAACAAGGAATCCTTCGGCTCGTTAATCAATGGGATCGTTGTGCTCAGGCCTATGGTGTATACTTTAAATAAAGTCTTCATTTATACCCACAGTGTCGTTTCGTACCTTTTCATTTCAACAACCCTGGTAGTTTGTATTTCAATAGCCAATCGGCTCTGGCAGATTCCCATACGTACGTGACACACACTTCTGAGATCTTTCGACAAAAAAACTTTGCCTATATGCTTGTCAGAGTGACCGAGCAATGTCTAATTTGATAGACTATATGTGTAGTAGTGGCGGCCAAAAACAGAAGAACATTGCATACATAAATTGGACGGTAAAATGTATTTACAATATAGTATAAAGTTTCCAATATACACGCAGCACCGTCCAGTGCAAAAAAACACGTCTCACTCCTCTAAAGTGTCCAACAAATCCGTCCTTAATTGTGTTGTTAAGCAGAACAGCACCCAAGATTTCATGTTCTTGATCGTATCAGAACACAGGCACTGTCATATATCGATGTTAGGCCACTAGAACAGAAGCAACCAGAACACAAAAAAAAACTGTTCTTATAACCTATCTGTGTTCGTAATCACCTGTCGAGAGATCGTTACAATGCTCCATCTATTTCATTAGATGGTAGATGACCAATCTGATTTGCTAAGTCACGCGTTTCGAATACATCTAAGCTCAGTAGGGTGGGCCGAACTAAGGTTTATTTTTGCTATCCCCTTCTAATAGTGCAGAAAAGTTGTCTCATGCAGTAAAACTAATGTGTAAAAGTTTTCATCCCGATTTCTCGATATCTTTAGCCACCCCAAGATGTTCAAACCCTCTAAAAAAACAAAACTAGGGTATTTTTTATAAAAAATAAAAATGTTTACAATTACGTTCTATTAGTGCTCAAAAGTAAGCTAATACATTTAATATTATGGTAAAAAAAGTATTTAGATCAGCACATATCTTCTGCGTCCCCAACGAGGGCCAAATAGCAGAAAAACTGAAAAAATGACATTTTTGCAACAACGGTAAAAACAGGTGATCAGTTTTCTTGCTATTTGGACCCCGTTTGTGAGGCCGAAGATATGTACTGATGTAAACAATTTTTTACTGTTAATATTGAATGTACTAGCTTACTTTTAAGCACTATTAGAACGTAATTGAAAACATTTTTATTTTTTATAAAACATGCCCAAATTTTGATCTTTTTGGAGGATTTGAAACCTTTGGGGAGGCAAAAGATATCAATAAATCGGGATGAAATTTTTTACAGATTAGTTTTACTGTATGAGCCAACTTTTCTGCACTATTAGAATGTGACAGCAAAAAAAACACCTTTTTTTCGGCACACCCTAATGCTTAGTTTGGACGCCCATTTTCCAATTAGAACTTAACAGAATTTATGATCACGACTCAAATCCTTGTTGAGCATTCACTAGCAATGAGGATTCTTTTGGTATGTAGTTTTCTTTGTTAAGTCGTTAAGCATATAAATGTTTTAAGCATTTTGGTCACAAAAACATACATTTCTTGACTTTCTGAAGGGGTTACGCATACATTCGTTTATGTACCTGAAACCACACATCACTTTTGACCAAAGTCCACCTTCTTTACTAATAAAATCTTCTTGCGAATACTTCAACCAATGGAAGTGAATACATACTCAACACGTGTGTCGTAGGAACAAAGTAATGCTACAAAAATCGGAAATCTGGTAGCGCACAGAAGGTTAACTAATTTGTATTTAATTTGTCATTACGATTCTCTTAAGCAAAGGGGGATGGCGCATGTTAAATCCGTCGCGGCCTCAAATGTCCTCACGTTGGAATAATGTGAAAGTTTGGAGAGTGGGGTTCCAGCTCAGGTGTTGCCACGTCATCTGATCGTGGTCAAACATTACGTGACTTCTACAATTTAGATTGGACGCATATGTGTATACATGCTATATATATCAATAAGCTCTATTTCACATGCAGTTTTGTTTTGTTGTATTTCATTAAGTAAGAACAATTGTTGTAATTAATAGAAGCAAAACATAAAACAAGAGAACATTTTATTTAGACCAAACATTAATTGCAGAATGTACCCATTACAAACAATTGAACAATAAATCAGTTACAAATGGCTCATAATTCTATAAGTTGAAAATTTTTAAAAGTTTGAATGTGTTCCAACATTACACTTATAATTTTAATGTAGTTATTAATCAGGAACATATACATCACAAATAGCAATTATCAATTTACCTTCGTATAGAATTCCTTAAATCTTATAATCGCGTTTCAATTTTCATGCTGTTTGCAAAAGAAATTCACAAACTAAGATGTATGTAATTACATAAGCAAAAGAGAAAAAATCAGATTTTTAAAAACCTCATTAGATCTTGGAAATGAGAGATTAAATCCAATCTCTCTTCACTTTTATTTTACTTTCAAATTTACGAAAAAAATAAATTTCAGTTGACTTAACGAATTCAATTAGTAGCATATAAAGATAAGTAAATGTATTTCATCGCAAAACAGTTTGCGATATGAAAGTTGTTCCTATAATAAATCCAGTCTCATTAACTTTTTGTCTTTGCAGGGAATTTAAGGCGGATTAACTTTTTTTCGCTAAAATTACTGTTTGGGTCATCGTTTACTGACAAAACTAGGCAATAAAATAATCCCAAACATTTTGTACTCTTATTTATTAAAAGTTCAGGTACCCCCCCCCCAAAAAAAAAATATATATATATATATATATATATATATATATATATATATATATATATATATAGATTGCTGAAGAGCGAGTTGTTTCACCTTGAACTTATCGTAAACACGAAAAGAGGAAAAGCTTTTTTACTTTATACTAGCTTAGCTATCATTTAATGAACCAGAAAATGTAAGAAATTTTTTGTGAAGTTGTGACTTTTCAAGTCTTAAATATCAACGACTTAAAAATATATTGATCGAGATTTTGTTCTAACAATAAAAAAAAAAAAAAAAACTTTACTAATTTTTTTTTCTACGTCAAACGATGAAAGGATCTTTTCTCGATATGCTGTAAAATATTAAAGCCGATCAATACAATAGTTTTATAGATAGCATGTCAACCACTCGTAAAAAAGCTGTTTCGAGAAGAACGAGCTTAAAATCTACATTTCAATCAATCACAATAGTTTTATAGATAGCATGTCAACCACTCGTCAAAAAAGTCTAATTTGAGAAGAATACAATTAAAATCTACATTTCAGTGCGTTTGTTAATGTAGTATACTTACTTTAATTTTATGAATCTCGTCCTGTATTATTTAGACTCTAAAAAGTAATCTGGGTAAAAAATACGAAATCGATTTTTTTTCCGCACAAATAACGAAATTCTGCCTTAGTTTGATATAAGAGAGCATATAACTAAATTCATATCCATAATGACTAGATTAATGTTTGAAATTGAAATGTGGATCAGTAAAAACTATTTTTCTATGAAAAAATTTCAAACACAGTAAATCAATCCACAAAATTTTATAAAATTAGGCCCATTAGAAAAGCGAGGAGCTATCACTATAGTTGAACATTGAGCATAAGGGAGAGAAAAAAACGGATTAACAACAGTCAGTTTACAACTTTCGGTAGGCATTTTAAATGATATTTTATAAAAAAATAAACGCATTGAATCTGTACTGAGCAATTTAAAATTTGTCAGAAAAACTACTCAAGCTATTCTTAAAAGATGCATTTTCATTTTTAAATAACATTCACTTTTCTTAGTTTGATAACATATTCACTTCCATTTCAATAACATGGACATGGTACCAAAATACTGAACCTTAACACTGCGACGCTTAGAATTTTTCAATCGTCTCCAAGAACGTCTCTTTCGCCTGCATGTACGACTCCCCTTACCTAATTACCTAACTTGAGCGATAGAGCCTTGAGTGGTATTTGCGACTGACTATTTCCTTTCATAGTGTTGTGTAGCTCATCGTTTGGTGCAAGAGAGATATCATCGAAGCAACCATTTGCATATCCCCCAAAGATTTCACACCGCATGGTAGCGAGGGTAGGGTACCGAACGAAAGGAGGGCTACTCTAGATGGTAATCGATGCCAGCAGTCACTTAAAAGGGGGAGAACATCAACCGTACACAGATCTATACCATACGGCTGGTGTAAACGAAATTGTAGTGGTAACAATTAACTATATGTCGTAGCGCAATGGTTAAAATATGATACGTATATGAATTAAACTGCAGTACACAATGTATCATGGTCATAATTTTAATTAATAAGTATACACTCGACCGACAATCCTCTTGAGAGCATTTGGTGTTTATACTTTCCTGTTTATCATATCTGAGAATAATGAAAACACTAGATTGCATTTTGAAGGCTGATGTGTTCGGTTAAACGTTTTGAAGCTGATAGAAGCTCGTAATATCCAAATGCTATATGCACATAATTTAAGTAACTTGATATATTGATTGCATTTAGTTTTAAATATCTTCTGTATTTTTGATTTATGCAGCTTGTTTTGCTTATGAAAGTCTTACATCTTCGTAACGTTGACTTTAAATTTTTATTTAAGTTGTGGGTGGGTGTTACAATTTAAAATAATACCAGGTACTTAATAAAGATTAAAAATGGAAATTGCTGAAAATTTGAAAATTATTTCTGAATGCCTTTGGTTTTTAAACTGCTTAAGCTAGTTCAAAAACCACAAGAAATATGAACAAGATTTTACTATAAACTATCATTGGAATATCGTTTAAACAGTAAACCCTTCTTGCCTTTATATTCCATTCGGTTACTTTTCATAAATGATATTTTAATCTTATCCAAATCTTACATTCATGAACACTTAAATGGAATACTTTTGTAAATTTTTACTTAAGTTTTGATTTGATTAGAACAAAACAAAATGGCACCAGTTTGTACCAATCTTATACTTGCTTTTACCGCATAAATAAGTTTGTTTCGCTTCAATATGCATTCTTTGCGTTCTTATGTTTCAGTTTAAATCTTTAATTTTGTATAATAAAAGTCCATGAGAGCAGAATATTTCTAAGCCCTCAAAAAATTCAAGCCCCTTTATATAAAGATAAGAATGCAATAAAACCCAAGCACAGTTTGTTCAAATTGTTATGTTTTCGTTTAAAAGGAAAAAAAGAATATAAAACATTTTACTGTTTGGGAAGAGACTAGAGGTGATGGTAAAACTTTAAAAGCAGGTGTATGTATATCATTAAAAATACAGTATACATGAGTAAAATGCATTCCCTCTCTATATGTGAAACATTTGGGTGTGTCTACGAATAGGAAATATTTGAATATTTAACTTCAAAAATGTGTCAAGTACTTATGTTTGCTATAAATTACAAATTTTCCTTTTGAGAATATTTATGAGGCGCTTTCGTTCAAACCAAGTGGGTTTGAATGTGCGTTTTACGATGCTTTTTAAAACAAGTAGTTTTCTAAATGGTTATACTTTCTAATAAGTACTAGCAGAATATCCCCATCCCGCTCGTGTTGAGTTGGTTAACTTTTGACTTGGTTAACAGTAATCCAGAAAATCACTTTCCTCTTTCGTAGGGAGAAGCCAACTTCATTTGTCAGAAAAATAAGTTTTCAACTGCTTTTCTACATTTTTATAAATTTTACAACGTGCTACGGACACAAATACAATTACCTGCTTATCCATCCATATATGTTTCACAGGCGTTGCAGTTATGTTGCAGGACAAATCGACTAACGGGGAGATTAAGGTTAAAACTTGGACTGTCGATTTGGTGTTTTGGTATTAGGATTTAAAGTACGTTTCATTTAAAAAATTAGACCATCTTCAAAGAAAGCGTGAAAAATTAATTCCATAAGATATTCAAAAGAAATTTTTTTAAGAACATAATTGTTTCTTCCATGTCCCATTTTGTGACACGTACATTTGGAAAATAAATTCGTTTAAAAATTTAATTTCTTTTCTATAAGTAAAGCAAAGGTACCCGATTTTTAATTTTAAAAATGGTAGATCGAATTGGCAGTGTTTTATTGGTTTAAACAGTTTTCTGTAATGCAGCTTCACGTCGTAAAATAAACAACCTCGACCTTCTGTCACGACATCGAATAATTTTAATATTTAGAAAGTCATAATTATATCTTTTCTAATATTAATATTCTTTCAATATCGGCTAAGTTCCATATAAATTTGCTTTACTCTAACCTGCATGATGTGTCAAATTGGTTTGTATTTTGTGTTGAGGTTTTTGGCGCGAGAACTATATTTGGCCAGTATAATGAATAGAATTTACAATTCATGACAACATTCTATTTATTCAATTTACTCAATTAAACAGCCAAACTAAATAAAACAAGGGAAATCAGCGAAAACAAATTGTTCTAAATATATTTACACGTGATTCTCACATATCTACTGATATTAAATAGTTGTCGCATACAACTTACACATAAATTTAGAACTAAATTTAAACACGTACAATTTTGCAAGCAAAAAAAAAATAATATTAATTATACCCGTGATCAACGAACATTAGTTTTCGTTTTATTGAGCACGTGCAATGTTTTAAAGCATTTTTGTTTTCCGAATCAGAGATTTCAGAGAGAGATAAACTTTTTGTATTCGTGAATGACATGAAACTGGGAATCTGAAAATAAATTACGATATAGATTAAAAATTTTATGTCGAACTGTAGATTTTATGTCAAATTGCCATTGGAAGTTATGTTATTGGTGCTAAATTCAATACGAAGACGGCCCTTTATGGACATTATGTGTAGAGCTTATGAGTTTATAGAAGACGTTATTCCCTGTAGAACACCATTTTGTAATATTGTTTGAATAAAGAGGGGCGGTTTGTCTTACCACGACTGTATATATACCTTCTAGAATTAAACGTAAGCCTTTATCAATATATTACATAAAATAGCTCTCTTCATATCACATGTTCCAAATGTTTTGAAATAATCTATAATTCAAAAAGAAAACATTTGTTTATAATAATCACTCCGGTTACTAATCCGTGACTCTACCAACTGGACTTCCAAGACTCGTCATGTTTTAAACAACACATGTATTGTCAAATTTGTAAAAAATCAATATCATTCCACTTTTAAGCAGTTTATAATTAAAGTTTAACATGGGAATCGTTGAAATAAATCTATTACAAAGCAGTTACTCGGTTTTTAATTAAACTCTAACTTTAATTCAATTTCTACACCATAAAAACTCAAAACAAAATTTAATTTTTTCAGAAAGTTGCTTTGCATTTTTTGCCTAGCGCATCAAGATGTTCATTAGAAGTGCATTGTAAAGGATGGAAAAACAACAATTTTCTGCAAAGAATTTTGAAAAAAAAATTGTTTTCTAACGTATACCTGTCTCAAGTACTGCGCTTTTACTGTTGTACAACGGGCAGTTTAATTTTCCCTGCGACAGGTGAGAAACAGACATACCAATTTTGAGTTTGCATTGTTCTTTATACTGTTTTTAGCTGTACCTCTGTGAAGATAAACAAGCTCCTGAAAATGTGCCAAGACCAGTTTCTCAACTCGACTCTTAGAAATAGTTATATTTTGTACTTTTTAAATAGTTTACGATGTAAGTAAAGTATTTTTCTTGCTTCCTAGTATGCACACAACACAAAGAAAAAAAACTAAGCATCGATCGTTTCCTCCCATACTACAGATATATTTATCTATCTGTAGCTATATTCTACTAGCCACTGCGTGGCCAGCACGGCGTTTTATGTGACAGTTCTTTTCGTAGTGTCAGGTGTGACCACTTGTCGCTGACCTCGCAAACTCCCGACAGTTGATACGTATTCCCATTAGGTTTGCTTTACAAATGAACTCCACAGGCAGCGGCCTTGATGGCCTCGAAGTGGCTATTATCAACAACGTGAATCAAACCACGATAAAATCGAAAAACTAGGCATGGTTACAAAGGCATTAGGATGGAAAACTCTTGTGACTTTAACGGTCGAAAATCGCAAAATCCGTTCATTCTTTTTTCGAGGTTTATATATATATCCTCGATATATATATATATATATATATATATATATATATATATATATATATATATATATATATATATATATATATATATATATATATATATATATATATATATATATATATATATATATATATATATATATGGTGTTGGTGGGTGTATAAAACGTATAAACGCTCTGGAAAGCGCTAACGCTATACACGCCATGAATACAGATTCGTGTATTCTTCGTTGTTGCAACGATATATGTGTGTACGTGTATAATATATACGTATATAGATAGATAAAATGCATACATATGTAACGTATATTGATATTAGATGGCCGCAAAACAGATTTGAAGACAAAAATGCCTGTTCAGATCCACACATGCAGGAAAAACAAAAACCGGCTAGACAGCAAGAAAAGAAACGCGACGGAAATGCAACACGACATTTCCTATCTCTGCGTAAAATAATATCCCAAATAGTAATTTCAGTGCCTCTAAGTAGCTATCAATATTCAGTTCAGTTGCGAGTAGAAGCACCACTGATGGAATTCGCATGCTAGAAGACGCTACAGCTTCTGTAGCGTCCCTCCCTTGCCCACCCCTGCCCTCTCTCGATACAAATCGTCTCCGTGCTTTTGGCACTTTCACCGCGGTCCCAAATCCTGTTTCCGAGGCATCCCCGCCTGGATTCTAACAAAATATCTTCGGGGGTATTTCCTCCTGTTGCGGCTGAGTGGGAGAAAATGACCGTTTTGGTTTCGTCTTCGTTTTTTGCTGCAATCGATTCGTGATGGTTTTGTTAAAATATGAACTGCGATGTTTCAAAACGGAAGCTGAAATACGTTGGAAGTTGCGAGAGGGATTTTGTATTTCGTAGTTTGACTCAGTGGCGATTTTAGCGAGTGAGCACCGCTCTTTTGGGGACCACTTGAACCCAGCAATTCCTCCACTCTTTCGACCTATGGGGTCACTGTGGATCAGAGGGTTTGCAAGCAACCTGTAGGTAGAAGAAGGCGCAAGTTCGATTTCTTCGTGAGTATATTTCTCTCTTCTGCGCCAGTAAATTTTTTGTAACATTCGACTACCCACATTTCTTTCGAAGAGCTTGGTCACCGAATTGACTTGGAATAGCCCCTTCAGAAAGGTTAAAACAATCATCAATAAACGCGTTGGAATGTACGAGTAGATCTGAGTGCCAAAATGAACCCCTACCGTGTCTCGAAAGACCTTGTTTACATCCAAAGAAGAAGGAGCCAGCGTGTGATCGGACATGGCGGTAAACAAAGATTTGCGATGCCCTCACACGAAGCCGTGCTGAAAAAGAAAATTGACCACCATCGATCGGGGACGTTGCCACTTAAAACTTCGACTGCGTGGTCCTGATCTGAATGCCCTGTTCGGAAGCCTCAAGCGGAGGCAGACGTCACCGTTAGCGGCAGACAGGCGCAGAGCCTTTGCGACCTATACTTTTCGGTAGACAGAGAGTCATGTGCTAGCAGACGACCATCCTGGACAAATTTAGGACGTCCGTCCTACGTGTAGCCAATATTGGCTGATATGCACAGATCCATTGCGGTCTATACTTTTCGGTGACACAAAGTCATGTGCTCCCAGACGACCATCCCGGACAGATTTAGGACGTCCGTCTTACGTGTAGCCAATATTAGCAGATAGGCACAGATCCTTTGCGGCCTATACTTTTCGGTAGACAGAGAGTCATGTGTTACCAGACGACCATCATGGTCAGATTTCGGACGTCCGTCCTACATGTAGCCAATATTGGCAGATAGGCGCAGATCCTTTGCGGCCTATACTTTTCGGTAGACAGAGAGTCATGTGTTACCAGACGACCATCATGGTCAGATTTCGGACGTCCGTCCTACATGTAGCCAATATTGGCAGATAGGCGCAGATCCTTTGCGGCCTATACTTTTCGGTAGACAGAGAGTCATGTGTTACCAGACGACCATCATGGTCAGATTTCGGACGTCCGTCCTACATGTAGCCAATATTGGCAGATAGGCGCAGATCCTTTGCGGCCTATACTTTTCGGTAGACAGAGAGTCATGTGCTACCAGACGACCATCATGGTCAGATTTCGGACGTCCGTCCTACATGTAGCCAATATTGGCAGATAGGCGCAGATCCTTTGCGGCCTATACTTTTCGGTAGACAGAGAGTCATGTGTTACCAGACGACCATCATGGTCAGATTTCGGACGTCCGTCCTACATGTAGCCAATATTGGCAGATAGGCGCAGATCCTTTGCGGCCTATACTTTTCGGTAGACAGAGAGTCATGTGTTACCAGACGACCATCATGGTCAGATTTCGGACGTCCGTCCTACATGTAGCCAATATTGGCAGATAGGCGCAGATCCTTTGCGGCCTATACTTTTCGGTAGACAGAGAGTCATGTGTTACCAGACGACCATCATGGTCAGATTTCGGACGTCCGTCCTACATGTAGCCAATATTGGCAGATAGGCGCAGATCCTTTGCGGCCTATACTTTTCGGTAGACAGAGAGTCATGTGCTACCAGACGACCATCATGGTCAGATTTCGGACGTCCGTCCTACATGTAGCCAATATTGGCAGATAGGCGCAGGTTCTTTGCGGACAATATTTTTCGGTAGACACAGAGTTATGTGCTACCAGACGACCATCCCGGATAGATTTACGACGTCCGTCTTACGTGTAGTCAATATTGGCATATAGGCGAAGATCCATTGCGACCTAGAATCGCATAAAAAGATACCAATAAATCTAGTGATATTAGGCTCGACGAGATTTATTTCTGTACGTCCCCGTCATCTGGACACCAGACGTTGCACTTTCATTGTGTTACTTTGTTCACACTGCGTGCTTTCTATCCATTTGACGATTTTTGCGCAGCCTGTGAAATATGGCCCGTGTGAAATAAATCCTAATTAACCGATCTACAGCGATGCCGGTTTTATTCCTGTAAGTATATTGGGTTGATGTTGACGCTGCAAACCGACCTTGACGTATCCAAGAATTGTCTATCAAAAACAAATGTCCGTCTGCGGATTTGTATCTCCGATACGAGCCTTTGGGATATGTAATAGGGGAAGGTTGGGCTCAGTGTTACATGTTTTTTTTATTTTCAACTGCGGCATCAAGATATGCATCTATATGAAGCAAACAAAGCCATTAAAATGATGTTTGATCTCTTACATACATATCACGTGTCATTAAAATTTAAAAAATAAACTTTTATTTCCAGTATTTAATGTTTTTGGTAGTGATGTACATTGTTACACTGTGAGATACAGTGTTGCGTTAGTGTAGCAACAGTAAATATAGAGAATGGGCTCTTCTTAAAATTCGTTTTAATTGAAATATGCAGATATCTAACGATTTCTTGAGTAGACTAAAATAAAATACCACTTTCGATCAGTTAAAACTTAGCTTGTATAGAAATCTGAGGAAAACGTTACCATAATGTTTGTAACCTGTAGTTACAAAGTAGATGATAAAACAAGAGTAAACTTTTGATAGGAAGTTAAATCCAAAGGGAATATCAGCATTTCTGCTTTTCTCACTGTCTCTCCTGGTGGAATTAGGAGAAGTTTGGCAATGATTTTTGATTTTTCAAATTAATTAACTTCATTTGTTCTTGAAAATTTATAGGATTGAAAAATTCAGGAACCAAGCATTTGACGTCACCGCATGTTTTTGTTTTTACTTTGCATGTTATGATTTATAACCTGTATGTAATCTTGCCTCTACACTTGGATCAGTTTGGCCTGCTGTAAAATGCCAAAGGAACCAACAATTTTCGTCTTTGCCCATAGCTTCCTTTAATTCAAAATTATTTAGATTATACACAGGACAATAATTCAAAATTATTATTTTTAAATACACGTGACAAAAATGTATCATTTGTTTTAAATACCAGACAACAATTCAAAATGATTTGTTAAAAATACGAGACAAAGATTAAAAAAATTATTTTTGAAATACATGATACTACAGTTTAAAAAGCAAGTAAAGTTCTATAGAAGAATTTAGATTGTTTAAGAGAATAAATGAATTGGGCGGGGGGTGAATGTTTCGTAGAATAGATGAATCGATAGGCTAATAGAAAGGTCCAAACTATTCAGGCCTGATCAAGTTAGATCAAAATTTATCTGGTCTAACTCCGTCAACCCCTGCCGTATAATTTGGTGCACTGCAGTTTATTTTTGAACCTTTCGCATCAGTAGCACTTCTGTTAGAGTAGCAGATAGAGTTCATTTATCCAACACTTTATTTTCAATCTTTAAATATGAATATGCAATTAGCGCGGGAAATAACCCGGGCGATGAAACCACCAGTGTGAACATCCTGTCATGGCGACAATATTCGTGGGGTCCAATGGTATATACGGAAGACATTACGATGGTTGGAGGGTGTCGAGATTTACAAGGTGAATCGTTGATATATGTCGCTAAGTATGCCAGAAGGGATTGAAAAATAACTTTTGTCACCAGTTGACTCTGGGTGTCTTCTGGTGGAATAGCGTACGAACTTTTCGTACTCACAGCCGAATCGCCGGGGGATGGAATGGACACCGGGCAGGTTTATTAAAGTTAATTTTATTCTTATTTTCGTTAAATTAAAAATGTAGTAATTGATATTTTTTAATTTTGTGTTTGACCAACTATATGTAACATTCTTTTGAATTCTATGAGAATATATTTATTTTTTTGATTATCTGATGTGTGTTCTGATTGTCTTGCATGATTACAAAAACACCACCACGATCACCGCCTTGTCAAAAGAATGACATATGAGTATCGCTGTGTCCAACAAAAACAAGAGGCCCGGTAACCTACCAACTTTGGGATTTCTTCATTTCCGTCCCTAATTAAAAATGATTTGTTTGAAATACGCAAGACAATAACAAAATTATTTTTTGAAATACACGAGACAGTAATTCAAAATGATTTTTTGGAAATGCATGACAATAATTCAAAATGGTCTGTTAAAAGTACACGATACAAAAATTCAATAACCTGTTTGAAATACACGATACAAAAATTCAAAATGGTCTGTTAAAAGTACACGATACAAAAATTCAATAACCTGTTTGAAATACACGATACAAAAATTCAATAACCGTTTTGAAATAAACGATACAAAAATTCAATAACCTGTTTGAAATACACGATACAAAAATTCAATAACCTGTTTGAAATACGCGATACTACGATTCGAAAGGAAGTTAAAGTTTGAAAGAATGAATGAATTCGTAGGTAAGTAGAAATGTCCATATTTTTATGGCCCAATCAAGTTAGACCAAGAATTGCCTACATTTTAGATCAAGAATTAACTCCGTCAACTCCTACCTTATGTTTGCGGTGCACGCAGTTTAACCTTTAAACATTTAGCATCGGTAGCACTTCAGTTACAGTTGGAGATCAGTGTGCATTTACGCAATATGTTTTAATGTTTAAATGTGAGTATCACAGTGTCCAACGAAAACAAGAGGCTCGGTAATCTTTTTATGACGTCATAGAAATCCTTAGAGATTTCAGCTTTCAACGATAGTTTAACTGGGTTTTTACTTTGCCACTTACTTTCGTTTCATTTTTTTTCGTTCTCTTGCTCTCTTGGTGTGTCATACGTTGAAAACAATTAGTTTCAACTCTATAGCTTTTAATTGTACTTAAGTTTTTTTTAAGACTAAGGAAGAAAGAGGGAGATCTAAGTGTGCAACATTATGTGCACTTAATGGTCGGCAACAAGGAAACTACAGAGTGTTATACATTTTAAAGTACTTTCGTATGTTTAAAGTAAAAACTATTTATTTCCTTAAAAATTCAGGGGTTAAATGAGATGCATCATGCATCATTGGTTGAATGATGCATTTTCATGCATCTATACAAAATTTTCTAATGCTTAATTATACATATGTAGCTACAGATTTAATGTATTTTTCCAAAGATATCCATTTCAATGTTGTACCAATCACTCGAAAGAAATAAAAGCAAACTACATTATTATTGTCTAGGATAGAAGGTTGATAAAATAAGTGCACATTGAAAAGGTTGGTTGGTGTTTCATTTCGCAAGGTCCACATTATGTATGCTTAATGCATAAGAGACTTTACAAATCATGAAAAAATGTAGTTTATAATCTCTACTATAAAAAAAAGGAAGTGTTTGTTTGTGAGAAGTGTCCTGACGAATCTAAAGCACTTACACTAATGAAATTTGGCCCACATGTAGTTCTAATTTCTTGCAATTTCTGTGTCCAGCCCAAATTTTAAAAATTAATCTAGAACATATTTTAATTGATGTATTAATTTTTTTCACCTTTCGTCCTTTTTTCCGGAATGTGACGTCATAGCTACCTCTATAGAAGAACGGAGAGGACTTTTCAATTTTCAACCGTTAACGTCACAATCGTGTTTCGTCCTAATGCCTTTGGAACCATGTCATGCGTGTTTGGATTTACGTTGTTGATTAGTATGATTTTCTTGCTAGCGATTTCAACTTTGTCACGGGCAAAGACTATGAGGTTTTTTATCTTCGCGATCGTTAAAGCTGGCGAAAAAATTTCAACGGATTTAAAATCTATGGAAAATTTTACATTGGATCGATACTTTAAATATGATTTGTATTAAATAGATAACTTTTCAATCGTAACCTGTCTTGTCGGGGCAATCCACGCAATAGCTAGTAACATATAAACGACAAAAAGTTTTACCCATTTTGTTCACTTTTCGGTAAGATTTCTATACAAAAGTGTAAAAAAGAGGGGGTATATTAATTTATTAAATATAAGTATTTTTCGGTACGTTTGTTGAAACATCTGTTGTTGTGAAATCTGAACTACCAAAACAAGGTCATAATGTTAACATATCGCACCCCGGTAAGAAAAGTGACGCAAGTCAAAAAATAAAAATTTTGATGCTGTGTCTTTGAAGAATATGTATAAGGTGCCCCAGCTTGTTATATTACTATACTATAGAATACAATAGAAGTTATCACCCTAAATACTTACCTAAAATTTAAAAGAAGTTTATACTATTTTAATATAAGTTTTATAGTATCCTTTAAGTTGATGTGTTTCTCAAATTCTGCAATTTTGAATTACGTAACTTTTCTTGTTGGGGTTGCGATATATCTCTTAAAACAACTGTAGCTCCGAAGAGAGTGATTACCTTTTTAATTTTCCACTGTACATAATCCTAAATTTCAGTTTATATACTGTGGGTATGTTACAAAACGCTTTCTTAAAGGGGTCCGGGACACATTGCAAACAAATTTTTATGAATTAATTTAGAATGTTGAATTTTTTTGTACTGATTACCCATCTAACTAATAAACAAAATCACAACACAAAATTTTTCCAAAAGTTTTTAAAAAATTTTAAATTAAAATTTTTTGAAAAAAAGAGGAGTCATTTTAAATTGCTAAAATTCAAAATATTCATGATCAATCTTAAAAATTCTTGCAGTAAATTATTCACAAATTTATAAACTTTAATTTTGATTCTGCAATTTAAAAAATATTAATTTAATAAAAAATAAAAAATATTCGAATGCAAAATTTTGAAAATTTTAAGGTACTTTTTTTTAAAAAGTCATATTTTTAAATGTAAATATTTGTTTTAAGTTAGCTGAATTGAAATTAAAGTATAATGTTTGAAAAAGATATGTTCCAAATTTCAACCCTTAAACTTTATAGGTTTTCGACTTATAGCAATTTGAATACAGGAAATCTTGAAAAAAATGCATCATGGAGAAAAACGCATTTAAAGTTTTAAAGACAGATGTTGCTGCCATGACAACAACTGTCAAGAGTGTTAGATTTTCAAAACAACGCACCACAAAAATTATTATATCTCTAGTTCTAATTAAGATAGAAACAAGATTTAGACGTCATTTTAAGCAGAAAAACACACAAAATTTCTTAAAATAATAAATAAAAAATTCGAAAATTTGACGATTTTTGTGTCCTGGACAAAAATGGAATTGAGGTAAGATTTTCATCAACACAATTTAGGGTACAGAAGGAATTGTACTGTTGCTCACTAAATTTTAGTGCAAAGTTATTCAACCACATACCTTGTAACTTATAAAATCCTTTCAAATAAGAAATAAAAAATTAAAATTAAAAAAATTAAAATTAAAAATGAACTGAAAATAGAAAAAAAATGCAATATTTCACTACGACTTGATATATATAGCTTTGTTGGAACATCATTTGTTCACGTTGCTACATATATAAAAAAAAATTAAAACATTGCAAAAAAGTGAAATTTTTTTTTATTACAGAAAAACTTAAAATATTTGTAGGTTTAGCTGTATATATATTTCAACTGACTTCTAGATAATATGTCTTCTGAAACGCACCACATTAAATTGTACATTTTGAAATGGATTGCAACCGTTCAAAGGGTTCTTATCTACAATGTGCGATCGACAAAAATTGTTAAAGTTCCTCACTTTTCTGACAAAATTCTTTGAGATTCTTTATCTGTCAGTTTTCAATTTTATTTCGTATCGTCTAGATTATCGGAGCTGATAAAATCGTCTGCTGTTCCTCTAAAATATCTTACTCGAATACAAGTATATACCCTGCTATAAAATCTTTTCGTGGAATTTATATTTAATTATATTTATTTTCCTAATATTGAATTGTGGAATAAATGAATCAGACACAGGAAATTTGAACTATTCTTTTCTTCAAAGATAACTTATGCTCTTAGTATTCAACAATTAATCTAAAGTTTGAATGATTAAAGTGAAGTTTGATCCAAATTGTAGTTGAGAGATTGTTGTAGTCTACTATTAATTGCTCCGTAGTTAGGTAAATTCAAATGATACCACTTATAATGACAACGCTAGACGCAATTCGAAATTGTACTGGCCCCAAATTCTTCCAACACCTCAGTGGTTCGACATATTGCAAATCCCCATCCCATGCTCTCCGTACGCACTCTATGCGAAGGTCATGTGAAGTACGAACATCCTTTGTGTACAGGACGATATGCTTATCTCCTCGATATTTTTCTAGTTCCGTATTGACTAGACAAAACATTTTCAATGTTTTTTTGTAACGTTAGACTTTCCATGCATTTTCTCAGTTCTGTTCCGATTTTAAAGTCGTAATCACGTCAAAAATTACTCGTTCATATATTTTCAATGGGGTGAGATGCAGTATCCGAGGCAACTGCGATTTATTGGCAAATATGGTAACCTTGTTGTTTTGATCCAGCTTTAAGGCAACCCTATGCCGGGAAAGTTTGCGAAGATTCAAATCATGGCAATGAGATTTCTTTACTTTTCCACCGTGTGGATTTTACTTGTACAGAATCAGAAAATTTGTTTCCAATTATTATTTACTTTTATTTGTTTATCTGTGCATTCCTCACTTTTACTTTCCTATGTACTCTCATTGCCATAAAAATTTGCGCACCAAGAAAAAGTCGTCAAAATGAAACGAAACTTTCCACATGTAAGTACTACTTTGATATAAGTAAATGATTAGAAAATGAAAGAAAAATTATCATTTATTGCAGAAAAATGTACAAATGAACGGAAGTTTTAGTACTCTGTTGGACTCCCTCTAGCGCGAATAAACGATGCGATGCGAGCGGGCATTGAGGTATACAAGTTCCGTATGATGTCCTGAGACACCTGGTTCAACAGATGCTGTAAACGCGCCTCTAGTTCGAACAAACTCGTAGGGTGTCCAACTTGCTGTCCCAAATGATCCCAGATATGCTCGATTGGTGACAAATCTGGGGATCGAGCAGATCAGGGAAGGGTGGTAATGTGGCGGAGGCAGTCTTGTGACATCCTTGCTGTGTGTGGCCAAGCATAGTCTTGTTGAAAAATTGATCCTGGTAGCCCTGCCATGAGTGGAATATGTGGCTTAAGGATGTCATGGACATCCTTCATTGTGCCATGGCTAGGCTGTCATTGTGCCATGGATCAATATTAGGGGTGCCCGTGTATCGTAAGCAATGGCGCCCTATAACATCACATCAGCTGTGGGAGCGGTGTGTGATTGTAAAGCGAAGGCAGGATTGAGGCGTTCACCACGGGGCCTCCACACACGAACACGATTGTCGTCACTGCTCCAATTGAGTCTAGATTCGTCGCTGAAGACGACCTGGTAACATTCCGTTGCAGTCCAATCCCGTCGTGCGCTACACCACTCCAAACGGAGGCGTCGGTGGGTGGGTGTCAATGGCAGCACACGTAAGGGACGCCGCGATACCAGATGTCCTTAAGCCAGGCGCCTTGCGATGGTTCGGGAAGAGACAGGGGCCCATATTGAAGGTGCTGCATCTGTCTGGATAGCGGCCAATGAGGCAGTTGGCTCTACGCGTGCGTTTCGTATAATGTGACGGTCTTTTCGACGACTGGTCTGTCGATGGCGTCCTGAGCCTGGTCGCCGTGTAAATGACGTCTCTTCTGTCGACTGGTCCCAACACCTCCTCACAGCAAAATCAGAGCGACCTACTTGACGAGCTACTCGCCGAGCTGAATACCCAGCTTTCATCATCCCGATGATTCTTCCCCTCTCGAACTCTGACAGCTGCTCATATTGTGTTCGAAGGCGGCGTAACGGCATGTCTACCTCAGCGTTTTCTTTACAAAATATTAAGTACACTCAAACAAGCTCTGCTTACATGTGTTATACTCCAAGGAGAAGTTCAACGCCCACTAGTGGCATTACACAATGCGCAATCACGCTGCATTTCTAATCATTTGCATATCTGGCTGACATGTACCATGCAAAGTTTCGTTACGATCCCACAATTATTTCTTGGTGCGCAAATGTTTATGGCAATAAGTGTATAATAAATCAAATTGGCAAGGTGACCACTTTACTGGCTTCGGCCGCCATATTCATTTGGGGAGAAAAATTACTTGACGACAAACATATCTCGGATTCTACACCTTTACCTTTCATTGTAAGGTTAGACTTCAAAAGACTTTACCGTTGCATATTAGCAATAATTTGGGAATATGGTAACTCGTTGTTAGCCTCTCCAAATCGCCTATTCCATTGCCTAAACAAAGTAAACTTTAGTCAAGAAATCGGCGATGGGCTAGACCATGCTCTGAAGTTTCATTCAAATTCATCCCTTGGTCTGGAAGCTTTTGGACTTTAATACCTATAAAAAGTTGAATACGTTATTAAATAGAACAACCTTCGCTAAAATCATAAATACTAGTTAACGAAGTAGTTTTCATCATGTTCCAGAAAATTATTTATAATACACTCAAGTTTTTTTAACTTATTTGAAAAAAAGTTGTAGTGTTTTCTAAGTATCATACAGTATTTATGCCGCATGCTACTTTGTAATAAAGAATAATATTTTGCATAAAAATTATTCTTGTTTAATTTTTTAAATTCAATTTTATGAATGATGTTAATTAACCTAAAATAGATTACAAAAATAGCCGGGGCTGTTTTCAGATCACATATTCGTACAATTTTTGAAGAAATCTTTATTTACTGGTCTGAATAACTTAAGAAAGTATTTCGAAAGATTTTTATCGGTAAAAAGTTTACCTCATTTGAAAAGACCCGAACCCAAAAAAATGGCTTCAGACTGTTTTTTAAAGTCTCATAGTCTCTCCATTTAAAATTAATAAGAAAAACCATTAGATGGTGCTCATTTTCAGATAATTTTTTAGAATCATTAATTCACCAAACCCCATGAATATTCAATGTAATTAAGGCAAAATAACAAGAAACTGCTCTCAAATAAAAAATAACTGGGGTCAAAAATATTATGCTTTCAAAAAAAAAAAAAAAACTTTTGGACTCTAAGGTAAAAGATGGGTTTTGTTAGGTTAAATAAATATTGATGTAAAAAATTTTTTTTTGTCATAAAGAATTCCATACACTATTCATTATAATGCGTATCCCAATGAAATAACGGAAAAAGTTGTAATTAAAAAAATTATAACTGAAAACAATACTTGCCTTATTTTTTATACTCCAAAAATTATTATATGCATAATATCACGAAATAAAGTTAAAGATAAAGTTTTCTTCTGAGTTTTTATCTTCGCACACCTTTAAAATAGTTCCGATTTTGTTTCCATGATCCAGCTTGACTAACAACCCCTGCTTAGTGCCTCATGAATAATTCGGGCTTAAGAATGTTTGCTTTCAGTAAGACGATGAAAAATAATAAATTCCTTCTTAAATTACTCTAAAAGTAATACGCGGTAAAAAAAATGGTGTTCCTAAAGTTTTAACAAATCTTAGGTTAAAATTCATTTGAATAAATATGGCTTTGCTTAGAAAGTGTGTTTCTATTTCTAGAATGTGAATAAACACGTGATTAATAATATTTGTGACGTGTATATATGCTTATTAATAAGAACACGTATACCAGATTTGGAGGTACTGTATATTGGTTATTAACTCTCATTTTATTATGAGTAGAATAAAATTAAAAATATTTTGAATTATAATGTCAAACTGACTGGGTGGTTACTGGTTTGCAAGACTAAAAACAAGACTTATCATTCTCTAATTTTTTGTTTGAACCAATAATCTTATCAAAATTGAACCACTTGAATAATTAGGGCGAAACACTGTTTTCCCGTTCAGTAAGATGATGTAAAATAAATTTATCCCAAAATCTCATCGTTAGCGAAAGGAACCGGATTTTGATGAACTAGATAAATCTTTAGTTTGTTTTTCTGCAAGAAATGGATATGGTTAAGAAAACACGTTCTAAGGGTTTGTGTATGAGTTATTACAGGGAAATGTCGTGGTCATATTTTACCTGTTGCGGTCATATTTGAAACCATATCCAGCTAGTTACTTATAATCACAGTGAAGTAAGTCTTCTATTTAGCATGGGTTCACTTGCAGTTGTGACGAGTCTTTCAGTTTTATCTTCGTCATGAGGACAAATTTGCTGACCATTGAGGGCTGTAAACAGTTCAATCAGGTCAACAAATAATGATGTTACCACTACAGAAATTTACTGTGTGTGCAAGTAAATACAGTACAAAACATGGTCTGCTCCTTCGCCATATTCTTAATATCCTTCAAAGCGCTCTGGATTGGCATTACATTTTAACTTTTAGACAACGTCCGGAGCAGCAGTTGCAGCATGATCGCGCCAAGAAAGAATTCAGACAACGGCCAGTACATCAGTTGTACCTTGAAAGTTAAAAGAATCGCTCTAAGAAAGAATTTAGACTACGACCTCTTGACAGCAGTTGTACTTTGAAAGTTAAAGGAATCGCTTTAAGAAAGTATTTAAACTACGACCGTGACAATATATGTACCTTGCAAGTTATAAGAATCACCCTTGTTATATCTATAGCAGTAGTCAAAAGGTTAAAGGTACGAGAATGCACCAGACTTCTGGAAAGACTTAAAAGCCAACACACAAGATGTATGACTGTTTCAAAGGCATATTAGAGTTCTTTAATGTGCCTATGCTATGACCATGGACATGTCTGTCTTTCTATATTTTATACAGTATCGGTATAAGTGTATTAACAGCTCCTGGATAAACAGGACTTAGTCGCTGTCAGACTTTTAGGACTTGTTCTTTTGTACTTGCCATAGGTTATACCTGGGAGAAAAGTAATTAGTAACAGTAATATTCTTATAATATTGCGATGCGTATGTACTTCGAATGCGTTTATTTGAAAACGCATGGTATTGAGAACAGATGGGTAAAGATGTAACCATGTCTTCGTTTAATATTATTTTAGATTATTACATTCCATGTTTCATAAAAGGAATAAATGTATTACAAAATAAATACTTAAACAGAATATGCGATCTGTTTTGTGACTAAAAATGTTACAACCAACTATAACGAAGTTTATGAATTTATGTGAACAGCTGACTAGATTTTATAAATGTAGTTAAAACATTTGTTAACCTGTAAAAATGTATCCATAGAATAGTGACAACGTGTTTTATTCACATAAAAATTGTATTTGTTAATTTTCACGTAAAGTATAAACTATACTTTTATGCTTATTTAAACTTACTAATAAAGTTAATAACTGAAACAGAGTTTTTAGAAAAATTCAAAATTCTTAAAAACGTATTCAAGTTCATTCACTACAATATAAGTTCATCTTAATAAGTGATTTATTCACGGCCTTACCTTTTTTTGTAACCTTTAAATTGTGGTTACCATTTTAAAAACCAAATAGGTCGTGGTTGGTTTGTCGATAAGAAACAAAGTTATCGACGACAGACTCCTTCTTCTCAACTTGTTTTACATTCCATCGAGTCTTCTTTTACTATAAAAGCAGTAACGCTAAGGTAATGCAATGGTAATTCTAAGTTATCGAAGACAGACAGACTCCTCCTTCTCAACTTGTTTTCTATTGCATCGAGTCTCTGCTTTTACTATGAATTCTACAACCAACTATCCAAAAATTAAGGAATTTATAGGTAACTTAACTGAGATTGCACTCGGAGTTAAAACATTTATTAAGGTGCAATATTTAATCGGTATGATATAATAGAGACAACATATTTTACTCCCTTAAGCAACTTTCTATTTATAATTTCACGTATTTTATATTTAATGGTTCAATGACTGAAAAACAGTGTTTGAACAATTGCAGATTGATACTAACGGACTCTTTCTCTACCGCTCTATCCAAAACTATCAAAATTAAGGAATTTATAGATAACTTAACGGAGATTATACTAGGAGTTAAAATGTTTATTAAGGTGCAACAGTTAATCGGTATGATAGAATAGAGACAACATATTTCACTCCCTTAAGCAACTTTGTTCTTATAATTTCACGAATTTTTAGTTAATGGTTCAATGACTGAAAAACAGTGTTTGAACAATTGCAGATTGATACTAACGGACTCTTTCTACCGCTTTATCCAAAACTATCAAAATTAAGGAATTTATAGATAACTTAACGGAGATTATACTAGGAGTTAAAATGTTTATTAAGGTGCAACAGTTAATCGGTATGATAGAATAGAGACAACATATTTCACTCCCTTAAGCAACTTTGTTCTTATAATTTCACGAATTTTTAGTTAATGGTTCAATGACTGAAAAACAGTGTTTGAACAATTGCAGATTGATACTAACGGACTCTTTCTACCGCTCTATCCAAAACTATCAAAATTAAGGAATTTATAGATAACTTAACGGAGATTATACTAGGAGTTAAAATGTTTATTAAGGTGCAACAGTTAATCGGTATGATAGAATAGAGACAACATATTTCACTCCCTTAAGCAACTTTGTTCTTATAATTTCACGAATTTTTAGTTAATGGTTCAATGACTGAAAAACAGTGTTTGAACAATTGCAGATTGATACTAACGGACTCTTTCTACCGCTCTATCCAAAACTATCAAAATTAAGGAATTTATAGATAACTTAACGGAGATTATACTAGGAGTTAAAATGTTTATTAAGGTGCAACAGTTAATCGGTATGATAGAATAGAGACAACATATTTCACTCCCTTAAGCAACTTTGTTCTTATAATTTCACGAATTTTTAGTTAATGGTTCAATGACTGAAAAACAGTGTTTGAACAATTGCAGATTGATACTAACGGACTCTTTCTCTCTCTCTACCGCTCTCTCTCTCTCTCTCTATCCAAAACTATCAAAATTAAGGAATTTATAGATAACTTAACGGAGATTATACTAGGAGTTAAAATGTTTATTAAGGTGCAACAGTTAATCGGTATGATAGAATAGAGACAACATATTTCACTCCCTTAAGCAACTTTGTTCTTATAATTTCACGAATTTTTAGTTAATGGTTCAATGACTGAAAAACAGTGTTTGAACGATTCAAGTTGAACACTAACGGACCCATTCAACCGATTTACAACACAATCATAATCCTCCTCAATAAATTATTCACTCACTGCTTCGTCTTCTCAACGAACATTCACACCGCAGTGATTCGCCGATTCAAAATCCAGATAGGTCGCATTTTCTTTGTTGATAAAGACAGACTCCTGCTCCGTAACTTGTTTTCCCCATTGTTACCGTCGAGGGCCCGAAGTTTCTAACGAAGCCCCGTTTTCTTGTGTCTCGGAAGGCTCAACTGATTGATCCCCCACAAAAGTTCTTCGGCAGGGGAAAAATTCTTCCTTCAGCGTTTGAAAACCAATTACACGACTCAGTCTTTCCACTGACCTAAGCATAACACTATTAACTCAATTATCTAATTTCGCTGGTGACAACCGCGAGATTCGAAAGCCGATTCCTGTTTTCTCAAACTGCAATTCTCCTTCCGGCTCTAATTAGATCCCTCTCCTCGTACATCTGTAGGTCCCTGAAGAAGTACCTCTCCCCCTTGTTTAAGAGCAGCTAACAACTGCATTTCTTTATCCGCACACTTCAGCAACACATTGCTGTAATAGTGCCACTTTCCAGAAAGACTGCGGGACACTTCGAACAGAACAGAACGGGTGGAATTGCCAGTTAGTTCACAGACGACTGCTTTCGAGCGTTCGTTAGCGAATCGCAACGCGGGGCTGTGGAATGGTAAATTGCTTCGAAGTTACCCACCAGCCACCCTACCCACTGCTTTCAATGGGTTACTCTTATTGGTATGTATGACTCGGTCCTCCCCCACTGTTCCTTTTCTTCCCAAGTTCCACTACTTCTGATTTAGTGGCTTACCGATTATACATACCGATGTTTTGCCGGAAATGTTGAAGTAATTGATGGCCGCCATTTTGGGTCATTTAGAAATTGGAGTTCTGGAAGAATTCGGAACAGCGATTTCTGGGGAGTGACATATTAGAGCAGGCGAAAAAAAAAGGTGGTTTGAAATATTATCAAACGGCGGCGTTGTTTCCAGACATAATAGATAGTACTCATTTTGATTGTGCGATTCTCAGAACCGTGAGATGACTTAGGAGAATTTTGTATACTTTTAAATCAACTTCTGAAAAATCGTGTAAGAGAACTAGTAAGAAATATATTTATAATGTAAAGTTCAATATTTTGAAAGCTAGTGTTTGAGCATTTTAAAAACTTAACACTTGGAACTGTTCTGACTACTCAGTCATCGGCTTATCGAAGCCATGAAAAATTGTGAAGCATAAAGACTGTAAAAAAGTTTTCATTCATAGAATAAAACATCTAGATATAATAAAAAAAAAAATTTTTTAATTGAAAAATAGACTACTGTATTGTTTTCTAATAACATTTCTAAAATCAAAATACAGAAAATAATAAAAGAATTACGCTTCAGAACATGTTGTTATTTAAAACCAATGCATTACATCTCAGTAAAGGTTTCTACTGTTGAAAATAAAAGCACGATTTTTTCAAGAATGTTTAAAACTTTTTTTAAAAACAAGCATGAAAACACATAGTTTTACACGGCCGGAAATAAAAGTACTCTTTTTTGGAGAACGTTCAAAAATTTCTTTAAAAGAAGCATACAAACAAATGTAAAAAGATAAGCAAAGTCATTTGTAGAACATTTATTATTAGAGCAAAATAACGTTATTTTAATGAAACCTTGTACAGTTTGTTCAAAAGAAAACATCTTTTTTTGGCTATTTTTAGAAATTATGTAACGTTAAACATTTTAAAATTATCTAAATATTATTATTTATAAAAATTCAAGATTGAATGAATTCTAGAAAGATTGAAAATTAAAGAAGGAAGGATATTTTTTAATATTACACAGTGAAATAATGGTTTCTTGTCTTTTTACAATTCCTTTACTTCTGTTAGTATATTCGTAATTTATTTATTCTCAACAAAGTGATTGTGTTGTGCTTTTTAAAGTTTTTAAAAGGGCGTAGGCTCACGAACGAGGACCCCTATATCAATAATGTTAAAAACATGCATATTCAAAAAATATTAAAAAATTTTTTATTGATTATATGTCTCTAAATTTTTTACTGTATATTGCCTGGACTATAATACATACTTAAACCATGACGTTTATGATTTTAATGTCCCATTATTTTTTTAATATTTTTATCTGGGGTACTATGCATGTTTTTTCGCAAAAACACTGAAATGTCAAAATATTTAATCCTATAAATTCACTCTAAATTAATTTTTTCCAAAATCCCCTAAGTTAAAGTATGTTGCATAGAGTCATTATTAAGTATGCAAAGTTTTAAGTTGCTAAGTGCAGTGGTTTTAGAGAAATGTTCCTTACTTGATGAAAACAAGGTTTTGAGAAAAACAGTTTTATAAGAAACACATTTGTATTTAATGCATACCAGCACCATAGCTTGGATTAGTTGTTTCACCTTTTAAGCTACCTTCCAATCTACAATTTTGTTGCCTCTTTTTTTACACTTGCGTCTTTAGTATTTTTTTAAATGCCATGTTCTGTTTTATATAATATATTCTGATCCGCTGCTTTCATTGCCCGAGCTGTGTAGAATCCAGGAGAAATACCTAATATTGAAAAAACATTACATTTTGTAATATTCCCCTGGTTATATGAGGTGTTTTGTTCAATTAGAAACACTTTTTAATGCTTCGAATTCTACAAAAACATTTTTCGTTGTCCGGGACCAGATAATGCTATTTACACTATCGTTGCAGTTTTGAGTTTTGACGTGTAAGCATTTGGCAAGCAGATCAGGATTTTCCAAGTCTCTATAAATATATTTTATGCAATTTATAATTTCTGCTGGTAATGTGTTTTTATGCTTATAAGTTTTACTTAATGCAGTTGCTTGATTATAGCCACACCAAGTGTCATCGTTTGTTGGACAAAGACTATGTTGTGGGTTTTCATCTGTTGATGCCTTTATGAAAGAAAGGACTTTATGCTATCGGTATTGTTTCTTATGGCTAAGCCATACTAATTTGTCAATTTAGGCATCAGTTAACCTGCCACGTCCACCCAATGACTTTTTATCACATAGGTTTTTCCCTTTCATCTTGAGTTTTAAATTTCTTATTCGCTTTCCCATTCGTTTTCAACCTGCCCAAAACATTCCAGCTTTTAAACTTGTATATCTCAGTAAGGCTTCAATTCCTTAACAGCTTTGTAGGCCCTAGAATACACGTCATCTAAATATTTCGAGTACCGAAGACCATGCAAAACTTCTGAGATATGAAAAATTTTAATCGCACCAGTGATACAGCGATTACTACAACGATTTTGGCACTACAACGATTACTACTTTCTTTACTTAAAATACTATGCACTAAACAAAAAAATTAAAAAAAAAAGCTAAACTAAAAGGATATTCAATCAACAGTCGCAGAAATAAAATAAAAAAGCTTTAAAATAAAAACACGAGCGTTAATTCACTTCATTTCTTCTTCTAGATGTTGTCACTCATACAATTCAAAAATAAATGTTTAGAAAAGAAATAAGGAGGCTTTGAAAGCAGCAAGATGTTTTTTTTTGGTAAGAGTGGGCGTGTCACTCAACATTTGACACATCGTAAAGATATTTTAAAAATTAAAAAAATAATTTCAACACCAATAGAAGCACAAAAGTTCATATTTTTCAAAAATGTAAAAATTGAAAAAAAGGGTTGTTTGATCGAAAAGTGTGAGCCTACCCTCTTTACCCGGAGGTCAAAATATAAAAAACTACCTGTAGTGAAATTGAAAAAAATTAGGAAAACTGGAAGATAAAAGCGAAATTATAATATAAATAGCTAGGTTTAATGAAGGGGTATTACTCAGATTCTTAATACTCTACAATGGTTCTGGATATGTTCCTCAACAAGTGTCTTCAATGGAAGTTAATTCTATGTTTTTTAGGCTATATAAAACAGTGGTTCTTAATGTGCATTTAATCGTCCCAACGGTTATATGGAACCATGCAATGCTTCACTAGCCAAAATAGAGAACTTTCTAGAACTAAAATATCATATTATAATTTTATGTTATATTTTGTATGTATTAAAATCTAAACTTTATAGTTGAGGAAAGTAAGGTTCCAGTGTTTATTTGAAATACACTTAAAACTGAGGATTACTTAATATTGAAACTATCATGCGTTAAACCTAAAATTGCCTAGCTAATTACTAAAAATCAGCATCATTGTTCACATTAAAGTTAAACAACATATTTTTACTTCATCTATATTATAAATCTACAGTTAAGAAAATTTGTATTAAAATACCACTTTAATTAATATAGTACGGTTCCTATAATATTTAAAACTCAGTTAATTTCTGAATTGTTTATTTTATTTTTTATCTGTGTTTCAGAACTTCAAATATATATATATATATATATATATATATATATATATATATATATATATATATATATATATATATATATATATATATATATATATATATATATATATATATATATATATATATATATATATATATATATATATTCGCTGTGGAGCTTAACCGATTCCACATGTCTACAATTTCATTTAAAAATGCATTCAATTGGCATCTAGTTGCTAAACATTAAAATATATGCTTCAATATCGAGCAATGTAGTCTGGTGAGGTGAACTCGTCAATATGACACGAATAGGTTGATAAACGGATATACTTTGAAACTTATAAACTATAACAAAATCAAATTGTCAAATTATCCATTCACTGCATATATCTGCCGTTGTCATATATCTGCCATTCACATGTCCAAAACTCCCTTTAACAAATAATGACTCAAAGTTGTTTACTTAAATTTATAAAAATGACAAAGTAATTTTGAAACTTAGCATCAGAAAAAATTAAAAATTTGCAACGTAATTGCATTTACTAACCGCACAAAACCAAGTTAGATACACTTTTAAAGTTAATGCTCTGCAAGCAATTCAACCGAAATGCAAATCTCTTCCCGTCGTCGTGACCAAACATGGCGATTAGTAAGGCAATCGTGATTCTGATGGCTCTTTTTACCGATTATCAATAGCCTAAGGATAGTGCGTCTTCCCCTAATTAGAATATGCTTCGTCGAAGTCGCAGCTATTTTTCAACGCTGCAATTCTTGTTTGTTTTGAAGGGGCTCCGGAGCCATCCAAACACAGCGGCGTGCTCAAGTACAACGCTTGAAAAAAGGCACAAGTATTATTGGATGGAGAAACATGATGTTGCAGTCGATACTTCCGCATCACTATGCATGAGAAAAGGCCGGCAATGCAAAATTTAGATCAGCAATTAAGGAACCTCATTACACTATTTAGCAAAAGATTTAACGAACAATAAGATTACAGGATTCATCCAACTGTAAACTAAAAACACTGCTTTGATTTCTGCTTTTAGACATCTTCTCTTTTGTCGAAGTGAAACTTCGCTAAAGTAGAAAAGATGTTTTAAAGATTAATGACGAATTTTTTGAAATGAGGCGTATTGATTTTTGTAAGTTCATCTTACTCATCATATAATATATCCCCACATAATAATTTGATTTTATTTGAAAATAGACAGACTTGCGCACGTATCTAGTACTTGAGGATTTTTATATTCTAGATGAATTTCCTTCCAACTTTTGTATTCCACAAGCTATGTAGTATAAAATAAAGATACCCACATGCCTCAAGGTGCGATTGGAAACTGTAGGAATCAAAAAGTGCTAAGGTAAACGCATTGTAGGTGTTTAATTATTACGAACATTATTTCTTGATCTCTTTAAATAAACCCTAATAGGGAATGTAAGACCTATGAATTTAATAAAAAACCCTGAATGTATTAAAAACCTAACGATCAGACATGATTTCTATAAGTCTGTCTGAGGGTTAATGTGGTAAGAATTTCGAACACTAGTGAATACTGTTGTGCTGTCATCGGTGGTATTTATGGGTGACAATATGACGTCCGATAGAAACTCAAGCATGCTGTATTATATTTAGATACGATGACCTCGCTTAATACAAATTATATATATATATATATATATATATATATATATATATATATATATATATATAAACCATTCAACTACTTTGGCGGAACATACTTTGCTATTTTAATTGGTTAAATGGAATCGAAGCACATTGAAATATATGCGTGGAGACAGGTATGAAAACATCTGCCGGATGCAGCTGTCAACATATTTTGGTATCAAAAGGTCGTAGGTTGAGTCTTTGGAAGGAAATTGAGGGACTTGATGATTATTTGAAAGGCAACATTGCCTTTTTTCAATGTAAAATAAATGTGGAGTGTAGTTTCACTTCGGAACTGTTATAACATTAGATATAACAGTTAACGTTAAATTAAAAAGAAATGATTAATAACCTTAAAATAGGAAACCTGGAAAGAAAAGTTCTGCATTTACCAGCATTCATTAAGTGTTCTTAATTCGAGAATACACCTGACTGCTCTCTTCAGTATGACTAAATGATTTTCTTAAAATGTAGATTTATTTGTTCTGTGATTAAGAAAAGCTCCCGAACACACACATACCTAAAACATCATTGAAAAGAAACGAAGAAATCTCTCTATTAGAATTTTTACTGTTTTACTGGACCTAACAATTAATAGCAGTGACAAGTGTTGACGCCATCCAAGTCTCTCTCTCTTTATATATATATATATATATATATATATATATATATATATATATATATATATATATATATATATATATATATATATATATATATATGTGTGTGAGATTATAAATGTACTTATGATGATATGGATGAGTGTAAACTCTCCATGAATTTAATTTTATAGCGCGCGTAACTGATACTAGTATATTTGGAAACATCGTTGTATCTAGATACATTAATTATGCACGCGCGCATTACGTTATTGTGAATGTTTTTTTTTAAGGGGACGCATTACCATTTTTAAAATTTTCTTCAATTTTTATATTAGAATTAAAATATTGTTGTTTTTTTATTGTTTTGTAAGCAATAAGTTGATTTTAGAAGAAAAAATCATCTTGTGAAATAAGCAATTTAAAAAAAATCAATTTTTACAAATTTTTTTGAATTTTTAAAAATGCTACTATTTTTTTAATTTTTATTGTTTTGCTTCAAATTTTTTTTAACTTTATTTTAAATATATTTAACAAAACTGCGTATGGATTTTTAAATCAAAATCATAGCTAAAATGATACAAAAACCACCGAAAAATGAAAATGTTTATATTTTACTATTTAACTATTTAAAAAAAAATAAATATAGCACTTAGATGTAAATCCATACACAGTTTTATTCTAAAGATATATAAAAACAAGTGTAAAAAGTTTGGAAACTTTTTCTTTTATACATAAAAAGTCTTAGTATTTTGAATACCTTATAGTGCCAAAAAAACCAAAGTTGAGAAAAATGCTTTTAAAGTTTTATATATATATAAAACCCGTATAAAAAATTATTTACAAAACCCAGAGCTATTTGGACTTAATATGTTGATTTCCATACCAATTAAAGCAAATCAAAGCATTTCCCCCTCAAATTTAAATCTTTTAAACTAAAATATAACACGTAAGGATAAGTTATTTTGTTGAAGTTTAAAAACATTTTGTTTTCGACGCGAACTCAAAAATTCATCAATACATAATTTTTTAGTTTTTAATTATAATTTTTTTTTGTATCCAGTTCTCATAATAACTTTATACAAATAAAAAATATAATTGAAAATGCATTTAACAGTGTGTATATTTATAAGTAGACAGATTAATTCAAAATTCATTCTTTTTTTAGCTGAATGTTTTGTCTTTGCAGCCGTGCAGTTTCAATTTTTTTCTGAGCTAGTAAATAAACTGCTGGTCTTCTTTCTATTTCTTAACTATGTTCTACGATAGTCCTTATAGTTAGCAAGATGTTTAGAATGCACACTCAATGAAAGATTGTTTTCTTTTTGAAAACCTTCTATATCTTTTAGAGTATCCACATTGAATTATGTGATAACATCACAAGCAGCAATCGTAACACGTTGCAGTGATGCACAACTTTGCTTTGAGCACTTTCTCCATATAGCACTGTGCATGCTTACATTATAGTTTTGTGTGGTACACCTTACAGAACGTTGTAACAGTTCAGTTGAAGCAAGCCTTTGGTAAATTGACAGTATTTTTGCCAAATGCAATTCGTTGATATGTTGATATATATTTATATATTCGTTTAATATGCTACATATGCGAACCAATAATTATACCATGAGCCAATGCAGCTTGGTAAAAGCACCAGGAATCTTCGTTATATTCTTCCCAACACACTTTGAATTAAAAACCAAAAATTTCGTCTCTGAAGGTCGCACACCTACTTCGAAGCGCGTAATTTTTATTGTGTCTTGGATCAGAAAAGTGTCTATAAATTTTTAATTAATGCAGTTACGAGTTTAAAATTTTGCACACTTAGAAAGGTTGTAGCTCTAATTTAAAGCAATAAAAAAATTTCGATTATTTGAGTGATTTTTAGGTACTGCATCCCCTTAATAATGAAAACCATAACTATGTCAAGAGCGTATTTTCAGGATACAAAAAATGATTACATCACGACTAATAAATTCAAGATTTACTAAGGAATATTGACCATAGACGACATGTCTAGTAATATCTTGAACAATCTTTTAGATCAGAGCGTATCTGTTAATTCTTATTTCTATTGCATATCTAGATACATTTATATAACAAGATAACATGATTAAACTAAAACATGATTGAAACATACATTCACAATATCGTAATATACGTGTGTATAATAAATGTATCAAGATGCAACTATGTTTGCAAATAACGCTAGTAACAGTTGCGCGAGCTGTAAAATTAAATTTACTGAGAACTTGCACTCACTCATATCATCTGAGAAAATAAATGCATAATCTTCTTGCCACCTTATTCAGCAAAGTATGTTAAATTCATATTGTCCAACATTGCTGTTGTTGCGTGAGAGTTTTACGATTCCGAGCGTCAACACATTCCGTTACCGCGGTTGGTCTTTGGTGTGCCAATCGTAGCGTGATTATCAACCAGACCTGCTCGATGGGTGACATATCTGGTGAATGAGATGGCCCTGGTGTCTGGTGCATAAAGGAAGTGAATCCTAGTGGATATTGAGGAATAGTTTATAGTCGAAAACACGTGCGGTCAAGAATTGTCCAGTTGAACATAAGTCCGAAGGTAAGCCCTACAGGTAAGAGAGAAGAATAAGCTCCAAAACTGTATAGATCCAGTGGTGGCTGTTAAGTACATCAACAATGCATACTAAGCGAGTGCGAGAGTAGATTCCAACTAGTGTCAATACCATAAAACCAAATCACGGGCCGGAATTGTAATGCATGCAAGATTCATATAATCAGTCACCGAGATAGATTTGGATGTTATGATATTCCTTTGTCCATGTGCAACATTTAAGCATCATTGCTGACGCTTGTGTTGTGCAGTCGAAGGTTTTCGCAGCAATTGGACCCTTGAAAGAATTTTTCAAAGCTGTAGACGAAATCTAAATGCACTCGCTTACTTTGTTGTGCCACGTTGACGTCAACTATGGTTCTTTTTGGTGTGGTACGATTCGTAATAGCAATATAAAAGGGATGCTGGACTACTCGTTCGATTGTGTAAGGAGACTTCTGCAAACTCTCATATTGATCAGTTCGTTCCTCCTGCATCCACGAATTCCATATCAGCAGTCCCGATTAACAACAATTTTTCTTCCGGTAAACTCCCAAAAGTGCTTGACTACCGTATTACTCCGTAGTTGAACTTCCTGTGCACAGGAACAGTAAGAAAACACAACTATAGCTCTATGTTCTTTCTTTTTAAACCGTTAGCAGGGAGAGTAACTTTGGCACATTTGTTTTGATGTGCGCTGCAGTATTTTCTATTTGCACATCATTCCATAAAATCTAGGCATCGTACAAATTCCAAACACATTGGATGCTTCCTACGTGGAGTTTGATTTTCGATGGCAAACTGAGTATTCTAGATTGCTCCTAATTCGTGATAAGAACAAATTTATAGAATTTGATAGAGCAATTAAATGAGCATGGCTCCCCATTGGCTCGTTATTATTGTGATATTTCGAAAACGGTATGTAATGTTCTCTTAGCCAATGAGATTAACCCCACTCGTTGATGTAAGTCAGGGTATGAAACTACCATAAAACTATATTATGTGGATCGTATGTTTTAGTTGTAAGGCATGCGCGACAAATTATGTCGTTAAATGAGCAAATGAGTCATCATCATTCATATCCCATCAGAGGAAAAATATTTAATTCCCTTGGTGTTACTGAAGTTGCAAGTTTCTAAATCAAATTTAAGGATGGTATTCGTAGTTCACCATTATAACTTCAGGTTAAATTTTATAACATTTAAAACGTTACATTCGTTATGTTAATTTAAATACATAATTAGCTGCAGAATTCTATATGTATTTATAAATTCATTATACCTTCCCATGTCTATATATGCTGCCTTATTCGGGAGGAGTGTGGAACTGGGGAAAATAAGGGATGTATGACGGTAATTTATTCTTCTTATATAGCCACCCTATGCTTGAATATCATTCCAAAATTCTCTACTAAAGGCTAACGGGCTCTTTAGTCTCAGTTGGACAGTAGACTGTGGTGATCACGATCTCTGAACCAACACGTCCATCCCTTTATATTGGTTTTTGATGGCTGAAACAAGGGTGGAGATATCATTGAAATTGATAATCACGATAAACTTAAGCACTTGTGCTCTATCAGAATACATTTTCAAAGAATGCATTCTCTTGTTGACCTCAGCGGAAATGAAATTGCAGATAACTTGGCGATGGAGGGAATCCCAGAGTCATAGTAATCAATTACCTATCTTACTTATTAAGAAATGTTTGCGAAAATACTTCAGAACAGTATCCACACATTGCTAGAACCCGATAAACGTAATATATTAGATATGACCTCAAATTCAAGGATGCTCCTTTCTTGTCCAGAGGTCAGTAGATTGCATTATCTAGACTAGCCAATGGACATTTGAGACCCATTGAATTATTTCATAATGAATTAAAGATTTTCCCGACATGTTGGAAATGCAATATGGAGCAGGTCTCTGCTGCTAACCTTCTTGCTTGTCTAGAACTGTCCAGAGAGAATCTGTATTTTAACCATTTTGCTCGTCGTGGAATTTTTGAACGTTTATGAACTTGCGCACTTCAAGTAGGGTAAGAAATAAGAATCGATTAACATTAATGCTTGGTAGATAGTGAGAACTGATTATATATTTCTAACTTACAATTCCTCTTGACCTTTAATATCAGAATTTAGATCAAAGCATTTTTTTGTATGTATAAAATTCCTACAAAAGAATAAATTTTAAAAATCGTTAACTAAAATTTCGAAGTTCACCAACTTTCAATTGTTCCTACTTGGAGTCTTTCATTTCCTTGTTCTTTGAAGAAGGAAAATATTCTGTTTCTCATATTCTGTACACATCCAGTATTTCTCACATTCAAGAAGGTAAGTATTCAAGTATTCATTAAAGTATATTAATCATTTCTCTTCTAGGATTTTCTTCAAGTGCATGAATTCATAGATTAGTTTTACCTGCTTAAACCAAATGTGATAAGAAAGAACAATAAACGTATTATGCACACAAATACGAAAATATCCTTATGGTGGCTTCACACCAACGGCGACAGCGACAAAATACATGTTTCTTCTCTATTGCGCATGCGTATTACAAACAAATTTTGTTTCTCCCGGTTTGTCTCTGTCGCTGCGTTTTCAAGTCTTGGACGAAGTTCAACTTTTGTCTCTGTCGCCATGCCAACAGCCAATCAGAATAAAGATTGTGACTCTCGCTACGTGCGTTTTTGTTGACGTTCCAGCTAAGCTTTCTCTATAGCTTTGGTTTCAGCGAACTATTTCAGTGAAATATACGGAAATACTATGGAAGAAATTTTAATTTCTTTGGTCCGTGAATGTCCATGGATATATGACTTTTCAAGAGCCGATTTCTTGACCAATCCGATTTAGGTTAATGTTTCTTATCCACTGTTTTCTTTCATAGTCAGCCGGACGCTTTAAAAACAATCGTCTTCGATGTTAAAGGAGTTTTGTTAAATGCAGACGTGATCTGTCAGCCATCTTGCAAGAAGAAATAATCAAATAAATATTTTGCTTTCGAAAAAGATTATGCGCATGCGCAAATAAATTCTTGTCGCTCGCGGTGTGAAGGCTTTTTTAACAGCGACAGAGACATGCAACAAAATATTGCCCGTCTTTGTTGCTGTCGCCGTTGGTGTGAAGCCACCATTATAGCTGAATGACATTTTCAAGTTGAATGTAAATGCGTGCAATATAAAACTCAATGACATACTTGCAAATATAGTGGGTATTGATTAAAATTACGAGAAATCAATTTATAACTGTTATCTATAACCAGAGCTAAGTAGTATTATATGATTAAATATATCGACGAAAATTGAAATTTACAATTGAATGACATTAGAATGTTCATACAATAGTGGAATGACAGTTTAAAAGTTTAATCACACACACGGCACACACACACGATGCACACTAAAATGAGATTAGACAAAAAGATTTCAATGTAAACCTTGTAATGATTATCAAACAAATGTAAAAACGCCTTTAATTACCCAGGACAAGTTTTTTTAAGTGCTGTGCAACATAAAACAAAAATTAAAAATGTTGAAAACAAAATGCATTTAAAAATTCCAAAATTAAAGATAAATAAGATTACTAACGCGATTTTTTTCTGCTGCAGGCCAAAACCACTCTTATTATACTTTTTACTGTAAAACTGAGATGTTCTCAAATCCTTTATTTACTTTACAATTGATTAAAGTTTACTTTATTCGTGCAAAAACTCATGAATAAAAAAGTTTTTTGTCATTTCCATGTTTTGGAGATAGTTAAAACATTTTTTGCACTGTACCTAATGTTCAAAAAATAAAAAAGAGTTAAGGTAAAAAGTTTTGAACACAAAATATGGTAATAGAAAGACTTTCCCAAATAATTATTGATATTTACCTATTTTTTCAGAGCTTGCTTGAATTTGTAAGTAAAGTATTTTCCTCGTTTTTACAGAAACAATATTTTTTCACAAATACATTTAGGTTATTTATTTCACAGAAATGTTTTTCCCGTAATTCCCCGATTTTATCCACAGCTTGTATTACTCAGTTTAAGATATTATCAATTAAAAAGTGCTCTTCTTCTTTGAAACCAAATAAAAACTAACTAAAAATAGTTTTAAAAATCGCCAAAATACACTGAAATTATAAAGAGTTTCGTATGTTTAATTAGAAAATAAATAAAGTTATTTTAATTAAAAATACTTTAAAAAGCAGACACTGAAAAAATTACTTTTTTAAAAATTAAAAGTTATTTTACATGATAGAGAACCTTCTTAGTTTGACAATGATCAATTTTCGGCTTTCGCCTATCTGAAAATAAAATATTATTGTAGGCCAACTTCAAAACCAAACATATTATGTAATGAACAATTTTCTACTGAATTCCACTTACTCTGTTAACTCGTATTCCTAATCAAATTCTCATTTTAAGAAAGGACCCATAAAAGTTAAAGGTAGAGTATTTTCTAGAAGAACGATACCCATGTTCTTTGCTGGATGTTCTTTACATTCAGGTTCCAATGTTAAGCTATTCACGATTATTTCCACAGTTCCCATACATAATTTGAACTTCGAAGTTTATTTACGTAATGCAAAAATGTTTTCCCATACCTCGATACTCTGATGTTCTCACCCATAATCTATTTAATCTAAACAGGCTGATTGGTTATTATAAAGAAAAGGCATCTGGCTAAGCTTTTGCCAAGTAATGTTCCAGTCAGATATATAGACACGCTCGCACAAGGAATGTCTTAATAACACAGAAGAGAGAAATACAGAGTAATTTCAAGACACTTCAGCTAGTTATGAGGTCCTTTCCGGGTGCTATTGCATTGAACAAACCACTGTACCAAGGTGATCTTAAATAACCCAAAGAAACAGTGCATATTCACTAAAATATTCATAAGTCACGTAGAAATATATAAAATTGTATTTATGACTTCTACGTCATGCGAGCTTCCACTTGAAGTGTGGACTAACCCTCTGAGCTTATTTTATCCAAGTCAAAAGAGTTTCAAAGCACACGGAGTCATGTCAACAAAGCCGTCGAGCCAAGTTGTGTTGTTGCAATGCAAATATTGACCATTCACAGAAGCTGTCACGTGAGAATTTATATGCTGATACGTCATGTAACTTGTGTCAACCACCTTCTAATGATATGGACAGAGCATATTGGTGGACTTGCCATCGTTAGATCTCAGAAGTCTGGTCAGTTGGGTTGGAAACCGATTTGAACCGGTTGAATATCGAAGCACAAACTAGCGTTTTTATTAGCTGTAGATAAGGATTGAATAATTAGTAGAATAATAAAAGATCCGTGCTATCTTCTAACACTACGTGATACATGCCTGATATTTCTAAGCCGAATCACCTTATCATGAAGCTGCGTAAACAGGTTCCGTGTATATCATAAGGTGGATGGCAAAAGTTACAAGACATTATAGTACAAAAATTTGCACTGGATATTCTGTGAATGGACAACATTTGCACCACAACAAGACCTTTTTATCGACATTTGTTCAATCAAAGTTTCAAATTCGGAACTCTTTTGTCTCTGACAAAAGTGGGAGCTCAGTGGATTTGCCCACTTTTCCTTTGGAAGCTGTGAAAGAAGTAATAATAGAAATTGTGTATTTTCAAGTGTGACTCATGAATGTTTCAGTGAATATGCACCGTTTCTTTCGACTTGCGTATTGAATCACAATTGACTTTTCACAATCTCATTTTGAGTGCATACCTATACCTATGTTACGGATCACTACATTAAAACCCGATTTATTTATTTTGTTCAAATGTGAGAATAATCATATTTTCTGAGGTGAATTAAACCTAAATAAACTAAATACAACAAAATTTTAAAATAATTAAAATTTTTAGTAGAAATCTGACACGTCCTCTAAATAGGACACTGGGATAAGGGGGACGCAATAATGAACTTATATGGTTAATTCTCTTCATTAGTACAAAACAATTTTCGAGTACAAAGTGTTAACTTATCCGAATAATACTTTGTACTACCGTTAAAAAATAATGCGGTACAATTTACCTAATAACAATAAAACTTTAATTAGCCAAAAGGATGATAGGAAAGTGTACTCTCACATAAAAATGCCCATAAAATGTCCAAAGTAAACAGAAACGTAATTCTGCAAACGCAAAAAGAAGATAGAAACCACGCCAACTAATCCTGGGAATAAACAAAGTTTCCAGCAGGTGGAACCAGACTTTGCAACACATAACTCATGCTAGTAGAAGCTTATACATACCACTACATGTTCCAGCTGAAAAAATATTCCCAAAAAAACAAATACTGCTATTCACATGCTATTTTTCAGCTGTCCTTTGAATAGGACAATGGAACAATGGGATTGATGCAACTGTTTGATGTTCATGACCTGTTCATACTTCGTATTGGAACAACTCTTCTACCCTTCTCCCTACGCGACTCAAAACGCACAAAAGTTATGGAAGTAACCCCGATATATTTACTCGGTGAATCGCAAAATGAGATTCTTCTTCCACGATCATAGAAACAAAGAGAATCGTCATCAACCAGTAACGTTTCACAACCCAATCTCAGCCTGGAGGTTATGACGTAGGGTGTTTAAAGCCAATCCACTTTCGAGCAAGACCGTGTTTGTCTAGCATTACAGTGCTGTTACTGTTCCCTGGTAAGAGGATCTATGTACCTTGTATTGCGAGTCCAGTAGAGCTTTATATTTAGTTTCATCTGCCAGTTTACAGGCTTGGGTACTAAAGCTTGGACTAACACAGGTATCTATGTCTTATTTCGGTGATCATCAGGCCTTATTTTGATCTGAGTATGCTTTCTGGTGTCTGGGAAGAAGTTCTCAATGTCCTAGGAAACGGACATGGAATCATTTGCAACACAATGTTACCCAGTAATCTCACTAACTGTGAAAACTCGTCGAATTTGGTGGATGTCACATGTATTATATCTCGTGAACTGAAGGCTTTTCCGTACAAGGCTACACCCTACTTCTCCTCAGGTACATGATGGTTTAGAGGATATACCCACATCGCTACAACTTGCGAGTTGTAGGCAGAGGTATAGTTGATATCTGAACAGATAATGTTTGAAGATCATTTAGGTAATTAACCTTTAACATAATTTCTTGTAGTAAGAATTTAAACAGGAATGTATCAAATTTTGTATGTAGAATAGTATTTTGACAGGATAGATAAAGGTACATTAGGATTGCACATTGTATTATTAAATGATATAGGAATGACATTAGGGTTGCACATTGTATTATTAAATGATATAGGAATGACATTAGGGTTGCACATTGTATTATTAAATGATATAGGAATGACGAATATCGGCCATATACTTACAGATACGATTTTACACAACGATTCACATCACCACGGGTTTATTCTGTCTCCAGCAATCCGGTTAGAAGATTGTAGACGATTTATAAGTACCCACAAGAGTACCTTAAAAGTACTTCTCTTTCTGGAATGATTGCATCTTTCCCTCTGGGGTTGATACCGGGCCGCTGCCAATTACCCGTTGTGTCGCTCCATTGTGATCTAAATTTAATTAACCACCTGTCTGGAATAGTAAAGAACACTTTGCACTAATTTCTGAAAGTACAAAGTAAAAATGATATATTTAAAAAAATAACTACTTAAATCGGTTCCTTAATACAAGACTAAATAATAATTTCAAAAAGACCAAAGTCCTAATGCATACCTTTCACTATAGGTAGCAAAATATTTTTATATTTGATCCCACAGGCTAATTAGAAGGAAGACAATAAGGATGTTGAATTTTTAGAATGACTTTTCACCGTCATCTATGGGGTCATAATAAGTAATATTAATGTGTTATAAATCATCTGTGTTCATTAATTAACAAAAAGTAATTATTGTTAAGCTAATTTAAAAACAACAAACGCAGTAAAAATGAAAAGCAGAAGTTGTGCCTTCTGACGTCAATAATTACAAACAATATTCTTACTCATAGATAGTTAATTCTCAATTTTAAAGAACGTACTTCTACTTAAAATGGTGATCTTTTAAGCTCCATACAGCTTTTCCATGTATAAAAAATATTACCAAGTACATTTGCAGAAATTTAACACTCTAAATTTCTTTAATCCTCAGACCACCTTCATTACCTACAAAACAAGTCACATAAAATAGAAAGCTCTCAAGAGATGTAATACACGGAAATTATATTCTTACTATACTTGGTAAATGATTTGCTATTCTACTTTGGGACATGTAACGGAATATGCAGATTGAAATTAGAGATTAAACTAAGTTCAAGGAAATAATTACGAAATAAGAATTTTCCTATTTTCAAATAGTCTTATTTACAAACCACAAGACAGTCTTAAGTTACAGAAAATGTTTCGATTATGAGAATCAATGATTACAATTTCTCTTAGAATAAGACTAGTCATTCATTGGCCTCACGGGACAGCTGGTGAGCTTTCTTATTCGCGGAAGTAATCCATTACTTTAATAAACGTAGGAGAAAATATTTTAACCGAACAGTTGCTCATTTCTCCTTCGCAAATGAAAGTACTGATATGTTCTTGGTTTATTTCCGTGTCATAGATGATTCGTGCTTCAGATTTATTTCATTTCTTGAATATATCTGTTTTATTGTTGTATAAACATGTTTTGTTGATATAGTAAAATAAATTAATTATACACATATTCATATGGAATATAATTGACTTTCTTCAAATAATATAATATAAGATTGACGTGATTGATAGCCGATTCAGTCAATTAAGAACTATAGTTACAGAAAGTTTAGGTTTTTTATATTAAATTTTGTTGGCTATTTTGATGTTTTACATATGCCTCATAGGTAGAAATAAATACAAATCTGTCCACATCCTGCCAACTAGATGCGATATTGTTGACAGGATGTGGACATATATCGTGTTTGTAATACCATGAAGTATTAATTTTTACCTGTTTTCTTGTCTTTTGTATCTTATTTAGGGTTGTAATAATTTCTATTGTTTCTAAATTCAATATTCTAAAGCTAGAAAGTTTGTATTGATGTTATTTACTACACGCATATTTAATTATATGGATTAAATCCTCATTTCTGTAAACTATACCTCAGTAGTCAATATTAAAAATCAACAAATACATGTATATAAAATTTCTTAAAAAAAAGTTCTTATAATCTATGTTCTCCTATATTTGCTGTTTTCACTTAGAAACATAGAAACGTAACAAAATAAAAGGAGCGAACGAAAAAATTCTTGAACTCGTCCGAGTTTATTTTCAACTGAATACTTAATTAACAGTTAATGAATTTTAATTGATAATTTCACGAAATATAAGAGTTTGACATTTGTTTTTCACTTATTTCATCATTTTCTTTAGCTTTATACTTCTCACACGTCTTTTCAATGAGTATCATATATTAAGGGTTGGAAGTAAATTCATTCAATTTCTATAGTTATGTAAAAAAAAATTAGTGAAAAAATAGGCATCCAAAAAAATATGGTCTGTTTTTGTGTTTAATTATCACGCTGACGTTGCAACAATTAAGTATAGATAATGAATTTATATACAATATTATGCTGCTTTTCAATTTTTATACCCATTTTATCGATACTACACTTGAATGGTTAATCATTTATAAAATTCAGGGTTAGGATAGCTTTCAATTTCATCTCTAGTATTTATTAATCACCCTCACAAAAATAACGGCACGTAATGTGTGATACCCCTAGTTAAATGTTTTTAAAATATTCAAAATATTCTGTGTTCATTATTTAGAATTAATAACTTTGTACATAAGTATGTAATTAAAACAATTTATATCATTATTTTTTACTTTAAAACTATTGTATAAAATATTTATATTATTATATTACTATACAAAAAATAAAGCTTTTGGAGTGAATTAATTTTTTAACTATAGCGGGTTTTACCTACCTTGTAACTAGATGGATTCATCACAGTTTGCACCATGTTTTAATTGAACAAGTATCTTCAAGATGTCAAATGGTAATCATAAATATAAATATTCAGAAACAAATTATGAATAGTCTATGAATGCATGAACTAATTGCATTCCTTCAAGTTCCTCATGTAATTGATTAAACATAATACATACCATGTAAAAAAGAGGATGCAATTGAAAATAAAGAACATAAAAAATATGATTAAATAAAATATATAATAAAAAAAACATAGATGAAGAAAATATGTAATTAAAAAACATACATGAATAAAATATGTAATAAAAAAACATAGATGAATAAAATATATAATAAAAAAAACATAGATGGATAAAATATATAATAAAAAAAAACATAGATGAATAAAATATAATGAAAAATGTAAATAAAATATCAAAACCTATTTAGGTTAATTGTTAAGTTATTTCTATTACAAAGCTCAACGTTTCTCCTGTGTTTAATGTTTCCCCAGTAATTAATGTTCTCCCAATATTTTGTTTCGAACACGCGAACACATTTGAAAATATTCAACGTTTATTTTTAATGGACATTAATTGTGTGAAAGTATTGAAGTGGGCGTTTATTCTGTCTCACAAACACGTGTTTCCAAAAGCATCGAAATTAATGTACCACGTGTAACTACCTTTGTCACAGAATTTTAAATTAGGGGAAAACGCTGCTTTGCAGTAGAAAACGATTAACTGTGAACATACTTGGTGAACCGTAACTTTTATGTTTCTTTGGTGCTCAATGTCTTCTCAATTATTTATTTTGTATAAAGTCCTAAGCACATTTGAATATATTATGTTTAAAATATATCTTTAATATACACTCTATAACAAAAAAAAATCGACGCACCAAGAAGGAATCATCCGATTGCTTTCAAATTTCGTGTGCAAAAATGTTCTGACCAAATATGCAAATGATTCAAATTTGGTGGCCAATGAATGAATAGTGCGATCTCCAGCGCATTGGAACTACGCATCCAGCTAATGTATATAAGGAGTGGTTCTTGAACTGTTGTTAAAAATTTCTGCTGCATTGCGATTTAGGATACCTTTCAACGACTGAAATTATGCCTCGCCGCAGGATTCGAGCTCATTGCGAGCAACTTTCAGAGTTTGAAAGAGGTGGTATCATTGGATTGAAAGAGGAAGGTTGGGCAAATCGGAGAATCACTCTTCATGTGAGTGGAAGCGATGCGGCGATTAGAAGATGCTGGCAAGAGTGGGTGGACAATGGCAGATTTCAGCGTCATGATGGTAGCGGTCGACGTAGGGCCACAACAGATCGCGAGGACAGAGTGATTGTCAGATCAGCTGTCACAGCGTCTGATTCATCGCTATCAACCATCAGTCGTCCGACCCACACAAGAGTGTCCACCATGACCATTCACAGACGGCTGAGAGAGCGAAATCTACGCTCGTACCGACCGTTACGCCACCTGCCACTCACGCCTGCACACTGTTGAGCCAGATTACAGTGGTGCTTGGCTCGATCAGGCTGGAATGATGCTGACTGGGGACGTATAGTCTTTAGCGACGAATCCCGCTTCCAACTGTGTCCTGACGATTATCAGCACGCTCAGGGCAGCGTGCCGATCCTGCTTTCACTATTGCACGCCACACGGGCCCTCAACAAGGAATTATGGTCTGGGATGCCATTTCCCTTGATAGCCGAACCCCTTTGGTCGTCATTAGAGGTACACTTACTGCACAGCGGTACGTTGACGACATCATGAGACCTGTTTTGCTACCGTTCCTTTAGCAGTACCCTGGGCTTATTTTTCAGCAAGACAATGCCAGACCACATACGGCACGTGTTGCTATGAACTGTCTTCAAGCTTGTCAAACACTTCCTTGGCCAGCCAGATCACCAGATCTCTCCCCCATCGAGCATGTCTGGGATATGATGGGAAGGCGAATGCATCCGGTAGGGAAAGTTGATGACGTAGTTCGACAATTGGAGCAAATTTTGGTAAGAAATACCACAGGAGACCATCTGATAGCTTTATCGGTCTATGCCATGCCGTGTGGCAGCTTGCATCCAGTCTAGAGGCGGGTCAACACCTTATCGAGCTCGTAACTGTAACTCTGAAATAAATCATTCAATTTTCTGAAATTTTAATCAGTTTCTATTCTGTACATAATTTTTCTAACCACCAATTTTTAATATGTAATATATATAACTTTTATTCTGATTCATTTATAGTTAAGGTAAGACGGAATCTCATTTATCCCCCAAAGTCAGTTGTTTTCATAAACATCCTAAGACGTAATTACCCACTCATCAACACTATCTTTTTCACCGCAAGTGGGAATTACCTGGAAGGGATTAATTCAGAACCCACTGAATGGGTGCTTGAGGAACAATTTTTTCCACCAAGGTCACACCAACCGAAATGATCTCCCTCAAACTTTAAACCCAGGCAGGCCACACCCTATAAATCCCGCCTGTCCCTAATGTCCCAGTAGTCATTATCCGGGAGACAATAAACAATTACCTTCTGAAAGGGAGGGACCCTGCGACTAGGAAGGGGGACCTCGTACATTGTCTAGATTTCGTGTCCCTCTAATTGCATTTTAATTCAAAAACGAGTCCACCTCCCGAATTGTTGAGCCCAAAAGCAATAGCTCCTGGTCCCTCCCATTTCGGTTGTTTGCAATTTATCTGCAGCCCCATCTGATTGAACGCTTGTCACACGGGGCCTAATCGATGGTGGTCCTCGGGGGGTCCCTGCGGTAATCTTTCGATTCGGAAAGTCATTAGCGAATTGAATTGTTGGAAAAGATCTCACAGAAGGGTCCGTGTGTCCAGTTTTCCCCGAGCAGAATGCAAAATTTTGTAGATTAGATCAATAAGATAGCTGGACGTTGCTATTCCTTCTGTACCAATATAAATGGGGGAGTAGATAGCGACGTATCTCTACATCTGTGTGTAAAAGATGTTAATTTTCATAACAGTGTTAAACTTAACAGTGCTCTCGTGATCCCACTATGTTCATGCCACTATGGGTTTGCAACAAACATACAATTATTTTCAACCTCAATTACTATTCGTTTCAAACAGTGATCGATTAACCATTGGCTTACAAGTGAAAATGAAAGTCAAAATGTTCCATTTATTTATTTTTGTCTTTTCTAGACCTGAATGTGGCAATCTCTAGACAAGCAAAACCCATGAGGTCATTTTCCTTTGCATGGTGATTCGATTTCTTCTTGCGAAACACACTTTAGCTGAGTTCAAATAGGAAGCGCAAAGCGACGCGAGCAAAACCATCAAGTTGAAATGATTTCAACTTGAAAAGGAACGTCGCTCAAACAGACACTTCTGATTGGTTTGCGCGTGTCGCCTTTGTGCCTAGGGATTCCTATTTGAATTTAGCTTTAGTGAGTAAATTTTAGAAAGTAGAATGTATCCTCCTTCGTTTCTTAAAACTCTGTCTTTTGACATTGTTTTTTTCTAGAAAAATACGAAAAGCCATTTCCGTCGAAGGAGCTCCCGTGTATCAGTGAGTTCTTACATCGCACAAGCAATTTGCGAGCTGTAAATGTTCCAGGTGCAATTCCTGTGCACTGGGTGCATTTAAACCTTATGTGGCAGTATGATGTCCTTGTGTGTGTACATTTATTTCAAGTTTTATGTTTCGTTCTTGGCGCAGCATGGTCAAATCCAGCCCTTGAGCATTAAACCCAACAGATAATTTGATTCCTATTCCTTCTTTTAAATGAAAGCATTTCGATAATTATACATAATACACTGTAGAGGTGATTTTTTGGTAGGTAGAGGTGAGGTAGAGGTGATACATTTGGGCCAAGGTGTCCCAAATGTAAGAGCATTAGATTAAAAAATGGAAGGTTAGGAATTCAATGCTAGGTCAAGCCAAATACTTTCCTGTACATGGGTCCGGTGATCGTTAAATCTGTAGTGACCTCAAATGCCCTAACGCTGTTGTAGAAGATTGGAGAGGGGGTTTCACCTCACGTGCTGTTCTCGTCTTCTGACCATGGTTCAAAGTTACGAAGCGTTGTCCTTAATCCCATCAAGATTGTGGCAACTACCTATCTACCTACCTAAAGAGAACGTAAACAGTCTAAATCCTTTGAATACAATATATGGTTACGTTGCATTTCTTTCTTGTTTCTGCTAAATTTTCGAAGACGTGACAGCAAAAATTATTTATCGTAGGAAGTTCTTATTCTGTGAAAAATGTTGTCTTACATTGAAGCTTTGATGTTAAGACTTACTTTTATGGTGTACATATGATACCGTGAAAGACCAAAATTGGAGAATGTCAAGATTCACCTAGTCCCTTGGTGTATGTCCGAAATATTTGCTAAACATCCTCACTCCTCACACCGGCAAATGTCGACATTCACCATGCACTGATGGTGAATGGTGAATAAAAATATTTTCGTTACGTTTATAAATCATACTTTTGTTTAAAACATATTATAATATACAGGGTCTGTCCAGAAAGTAATGAGACTGAATTTTTCTCGTCAAGAAGAATACCAAAGGGGCTGAGTTTGCGAGCGGTACGGGTGGTGGGGGTTGTCAGCTACAGAGTCGGGTGGAAGGCAGTTGGCATTGAGCGTTTGCAGCGCACGGATCGCTCGTGCAGCATATACGTGTTTGAAACTGGCGTTAGGTTTTCAGAATGCAGAGGAGAGTCGAGCAGCGATACGCCATAAAGGTTTTTTTTGTTAATAATTCGGCTACTGAGACTCTTGGCATGTTACAAGAAGCGTACGGGAAGGATTCTTTGTCCAGGGCTCAACTGGTTAGGTGGCACAAACTTTCGAAGATGGAAGAGAAGACTTCGATGACGAACAACGCTCTGGGCGTCCATCAAGTTCTCGAACTTATTGGACACCAATGGAAATAGTGTATAAAGAGTCTGTGCCACCTGGTCAGACATTTAATGCAGATTTTTACAAGGAAGTGCTACAAATTTTGAGGAATCGAATCACGTGCATCTGCCCGGAGCTCAGAAACAATTGGACTCTGCACCACGATAAGGCGTCGAATCATACATTCATCAAAGTGACTCAGTTCCTGGCAAAACACAACGTCACAACGCTGCCCCAACCACCGTACAGCCCCGATCTGTCATTACCGGACTTTTTTCTATTCCCTTGGTTAAAATCCAGCTTAAAAGGTCATCGTTTTGACAATCTGAAGGACTTGCAGAAAAACATAACCTCGCGTTCTGAACAGCATTCCAGTTGAAGAGTTTCAGCAGGGCATCAATGAGTGGCACAGTCGTTGGCAATGGTGTATTAATGTAGGATGAGGAAATTTTGAAGAATATTAAGTGTCTGTAAAATTAGCTTCAAATAAAAGAATTTTATGGAATCAGTGTCATTTCTTTCTGGACAGACTTTGTATGTCATAATGGAAGAATGCTTAAGTAACATAACATGTAAATAGACTGTTGAACATCAAACGGACGGTATATTCTAAATAAGAAAAGAAAATAATACCAATTATAAAGTAGGAAAGTATAAGTAGGAAAAAGCTTAAGTAACAGCACACATATCTGTGCTTGTCGACATACACCTGTGATGGTCCGAATGTATAGGAATATAACCAAATATTCGATCTTTCAACGACGTATTTGGTATGTGATATTACTCACCACAAATAAAGTCAACATTCTCCAATTTCGGTCTGTCACGGTAACATACGAGGGCTGTAAAGAATGATCATACATAAATAAAAAATACTTTTTTGTACTAATCCTCCAAATTTTTATGGTATTTTTCAAAATACTCCCCATTACATGCAATGAATTATCCCACATCTTTTCCAATCTTCAAACACATGCTGGAAGCCATTTTTTGAAAAGTTCTTCAAAATCGCTTAAGCGACTTTCACCATTGCCTGTGATGATGAAAACCGCTTTTCCCGGAGGTGTTTCTTCAAATTCGGGAAAAGAAAAATCGCACAGTGCTAATTCAGGACTATATGGAGAATGGGGAACACATATAACTCTCCCCATAATCTTCCTGCAGCATCACATATACTTCAGCTGACGATTTTTTAAGGCGAAAACAAAATTTCAATGCAGTATTTTGCACTTCGCGTGTCAAATCCATTTTTGCCGTAGGTGAAAGTAAAACTAGGCGTTCTTGGCCGGCTGCCAAGGCCTCAGCAATGACGTCATGACCTTGAAACCTGCGCTATCTATTCTCCACTTATCCCGCTACACATTCAATATAAATTTTATTTTACTTGATTTTTTAATCACCTTTAAAAAAATTATTATCATTCTTTATTGAACAGCCCTCGTATGTACTAAATTCTACTGAAACGAATTGTATATGTTGTTTCTTATGCATACACTGGCAGACCATCGGAGTGCCAGGCCCGTCGTAGACGGCAAGAGGTGAAGGGGTTGCGGCTTCCATGCAAGTGAGCCTCATTGGGTCCGACTTAGCTCGAATTTTTAGCCAACAGATGGCAGCACATCGACACGTCTCGTTTTTACGGAGAGGTCACATTTTCACGACATTTAATCATCCTCAGACAAATAATCATTCAATCATCGACATGGTTGTAATTTTGATCCAAACCAGAGACCAACTAATCCCTGTTTCGGCACCCCCAGAGGTATTGATTTATTATGGGAACTTGGAGGACTTTGTGACCACGACAGATTTTTCTTACACGGGAGTTTACGGTTGGCTGGGCTCGAACTGTTGATCAGTCAGTCACGAGCTCGACGCTCCACCGACCAGGTCGCCCGGCCCTGACGAATTGTGTAGAATAATAGTATGCTCATATAAGAGAAAGAAAATTTCTAGTTACACCCTCAATAAATTATTTATGATGCTAATCTAAAATTGTTAAAACGTCTTCAAATATATATACAAAGCATCAACTCCAAAACAATTCATTTTCGCTGATAAATAATGAATGTAATCCTTCTACAAATTCTAACACCTCGTAATCTTTACAGTCCAATACAATAAAACAAAGACGGCTTCACAATAAAGCTACATCGAGATACAGTTAAAAATGCCTTTTATTCCTTTCGGAACCCTTTAAATATATCACAACAAAGACATCCAATTTAGAAAACATCCCTAAGTGAATATTGAAAACATAAACAAGACAGCACAGTAACGTACACCTCGCAAAAACAACTCTAATGTATTCAATGATGAATACGTTCTACAGTTATTACTTCAACGGCTATCGACGGAACAAGCTGACGTACTTAGCCTCCAGCCTATTCCCAGACTAAAGCACCGAAATGCGAAATGGACCATTAATAAATTTTATTACACATCATACAAAAAGGCCGGTCGTCTTTACAAACGGAGCTTCTGTGGAGTCCTCCGGATATACAGCAAGTAATGGGAAGGGACCACCTTTTGCATGTATGCTACATCTCCCGCATTTTTCTTTTTGATGATCCTGTGTCCGAGACCACGCGGGAGGGGCCCCACGAAATATTTAGATAAATAAACCAAAACAAAGCTCCCTTTATGCTCGGAGTTCATCTCACTACCTCGACACACACTTACGTAACTCACCTCATTGTATAGTTGGCTAGACTCATTATCTCAATATTCCCCCTCCAGGTTTCGAGCGACGATTTGATTAATTTATCCGTCGCGAATTCTTTACACGTCGGTCGTGTGGGTGCGGTGTGGCAAGGCGATGTTTTTTTACGCCCGCCCTGTTAATCAAACAAACACGGTTGCGTTTTTTGCGTGCGTAGCCGCGTCCATTGTCTTTCACAGGCACTCGCTCATTTTTTTCTGCCGTCTCGCGAGCAATGCGAGAATGATTTATACTCCGTCATCAAAAGGAAGAGTGGGGTTGTTTACTTTTTCTCTCCCATTCACCCCGGTGTCATTAGACAGGAATGAAATTAATTGGGTGGAAGTAAGAGGTGACAAGGAGAGTATCTGCTGGGGGTTTCATGCATATCATTTGTGTAATCTGCAACAAGTTACAATTCGTGCGGGAAGGAGATATGCAGATTGCTGCGGTTGCCTCACCCCTCGGGAAGGCGGTTGTTTTATCATATGAATGCAACACTTTGTTCTCCCTTGTTTCGTATTTTCATTTTTTTTAGGAACGAGTAATTAATTTTATGGACTAAATTTAATTTCAGCGTCGGCACTGTGGTGTGGAATTTCTCATTTCCAATAAACCTTGTTAATTTAGTTTGATTTTTTAAAAATTCTTCTCGAGATCTGTTCTTTTTGTAAAGAAATTAAACATTTGAAAAATATGTTATCGTTTTTTACTTTATTACAAATTATAATTAAGATTCACCAAGGGATGATTGTGACCTAAGAACTACTTGAAACTACGATTGTAATTTATGTTTGCTACATACAACAGAAACGCGCCCATTCATATGCTAATATTTGAAAGGGGCTAAAGATAGGTAGGTAGATATTTTAATTAACGTCAAACTAGAGCAATGTAACGGGCTATTGACGACGGTCCGAGAACAATCTCAACGGGAACAATTTTTAAATCAACATTGTTAACTGTATTTTGTTTTTTAAAGTTCTTCTCGAGATCTGTTCTTTTTGTAAAGAAATTACACATATGAAACATAGATGATCGTTTTTTTACTTCAAACTATGAGTAAGATTCGCCAAGGGATGTTGTGGCTTAAGAACTACTTGAAAATAGGATTGTCATTTATGTTTGCTACACACAACACAAACGCTCCTATTTATTTGCTAATATTTGAAAGGGGCTAAAGGAAGGTAGGTAGGTAGATATTTGATTTAATAATATACTGGAGCAATACAACGGGCTATTGACGACGGTCCGGGATCAATCCCAACGAGAAAGACCCGAGGACAACACGACGTAAATTTGAACCAGATTACTAGGCAACACTTGAGCTGGCACTCCACCCTCCGAACTTCCACACCAAGCGAAGGAAGGGGTAAAGGAGAGGGAATATTTACAAACACAATAAGGTCTCGTTCTGTTTTTATGCTGGAAAAATAATCATAAAACAGATAAAACAAGACAAGTAACGAATTATATGCACAGAAAATGTGATACATCTATATGTATAAAAAAGGATGCGTGTATGTATGTGTGTATATATTCTCTATACAAATCTACACCGTTTGACCAATCCAAGCCAAATTGGGTATACTAACACAGGCACAACACAGGCTATTTCTTTCCTGTCTTCAGACCATTCTGTAGCCATGAAAATCGGACCACAGGCTCCTAGAAGTGCCTCTCGAAGCCCTAATTTTAAAATCTAAAGTTTGTTTTCTGTAATAAGGGGAACATGTATAAGGAAACACGTTCTACAGCGTTTGGGTATGTGCTAACAAAATGTCGCGGTCATATTTTAGATGCCATGGTAGGAAACACGTTCTACTGAGTTTGTGTATTTGATTTAACACAGGGAAATATAGCTGTCATATTTAACTCTCACGGTCATATTTGAAACCCAAGCAACGCCGGGTTATTCAGCTATTTTACTATAAATATCACACTGAAACCCAATATGACGGGAATATGTGGTCTTTCATATCGCAAAAGAAGCAAATCCACTTCCATAACCTTGTTGACGTTACGCCACGAACACTACAGCACTTTAATATAGCACATATGTTTTACAAAAGTACCATCTCGAGCCGTTCTTGGTCTATTCATAGAAGTTCATACACTGTAAGATCATTGGAGTATCGACATTTCCAAGATCTTGTCTTTTGATTTTACCCTACAACACATTATGACTACATATATTCTATTGGCTGGGAAAACCTTATAAAGGATTATTTTGGTCGAGAATTCTAAAACTGGATAGAAGTCATGCAGAGAAGACTGCTGTTTGCATAACAGATGTATCCGTGCATGGACCTCAAGAGAGTTAAAATATCCAGAAACCTAGTAAAAATATGGAAATAAATTATATGTTTCTAAGTTCCTACAGGAAGAAAGAATGGGAGAGACTCAGTGGATTTATCTAGCCAACTTACAGAAGTTGTTGGTGTAGGTTCAATTCTTGTATATACCCTGGGGTATTTCTCTCCTGCTGAATTAGTAATAACTTTCCTTGCGTTTGCTTGTGTCCATTTGATGGAAACAATACTACTTGATGCAGCTTGGCTCTGACTACATTGAAAACAACTTCCATAAAAGGATAGTAAGATGGGTAAACACCTCTGTCTACTGAAAGCCATATGGAAACGAATACACGGGTAAATAATCTTTTTACAGGATGGCCATAACATAACTTTCACTGTTTGGAGGTATCTGTAGCCAAATAATGATCACGGTAGTCTTGTTGGAAGAGCAACGGATTAGCCACCGGAGGGTTGTGAGTTCGAATGTAACCAAAGACGGTCATGCTATGAGGGGGCTGGTGTATGTTAAATACGTCGTGATATTAAATATACTGACGTAAGTACGGTATGGAAGTTTAGAGAGTGGGATGCCAGCTCAGCTGTTACCTCATCATTTGACATTGGTACAAAATTAAGTGGTGCTGTTCACGGATCTTTAACTTGGGGATTGATCCCGGATCCTTGCCAATGGCACGTTGTATTTCTCCTGTGTGACGTTAATTAAATACTTGACATTCTATATGTAGCTAAATGAAATTAACAGAACTGAATCAAATTTGGTATTGCGACTTTTGAAGATGTGAGATACATGTATTCTGCGAAAAAATATGTTAGAATCAAAAAGCACCGATAGGGGAAATCTGGCGCTGTTGGAATAGAACAATTGCATTAAACGGTAGAAAAAACAGATTGTGCACATTTCTAACAGCGTAAGCAAAAACCACACATTTAATTTCATATCTGGCGCGTTCGATTAAAAAGGTGGCAATCTACACACAAACTAAAAAAAAAAAAAAGGATACAAATCGCTGGGAATAATATTTTTTTATCACTAGAATTATGTTCTTCTTGACCACAAAGACCAACTTAATGTGCCAACCATTCTTGTGTACAACAAATTTAATACATACTCTGCAGATGAACGTAATACCATCTGACATAGGACTAGGATCTTCATAGCCTGAGAACCATTCATGACTCGGGTTATGAAGCTTTCTAAATTCCCAAAGACACGCTCATGCATTCCACTGCTTAAGGTAAAAGGACGTAACAGACACTGCACGCTTCGGCAAGGTAAGGACAGATATTTAGAGCAACTAGTCACAACTCGAGGCCATGTTGGAGTTTAACATCCCAAAGAAGCTGATCAGCCTCACAAGAATGACTCTCAAAAGAGAGTTTCGTGTAGAGTAAAAATCTTTTCAAGTCTCTCTGAACCATTCTTCACCGAAAAAGGCCTGAGACAAGGTGATTCTCTTTCTTGTCTGTTATTTAACATAGCTCCGGAAAAGGCCATTAGAGACTCTGGTATTAACACAAATGGGGAACGATCCAACTACTAAAGAACTATACAACTACTCGCTTTTGCCGATGATATTGACGTAATTGGAAGAACGAAACGCTCAGTTATCGACGCTTTTGTAGCACTTGAGAGTGCGGCGAAGGAGATGGGGCTCGTGATAAACTCAGACAAAACAAAGTTTTTGAAAGCAACAAATGAAACTCCTGATCTATCCCCTTTAAAGATAATGACCTACTCCTTTGAAACTGTAACCCGCTTCAAGTATTTAGGAACCTTAATCTCAAGAAACAACGACCTGAAATTGAAATAAATAGCAGAATTTTCATGGCTAACAGCAGTTTTTTATGACCTCAGAAATCAACTAAAATCCAGGTTCATCAGCGTGAAGACTAAACTAACCATTTATAAGAAGACTTTAATCAGACCCATAGTCATGTATGGGAGTGAATGTTGGCCCCTCAATAAAACCGAGGAAGAAAAATTACTAATATTTGAAAGGAAGATCTTAAGAAAAATATTTATTGGACCTACTCAAGAGAACAATGTGAGAAGGATCCTTTACAACAACGAAATATACAAACATATGATAAATTCGGCGGGACCGACATAGTGAGAACAATTAAAGCGTCACGCATCAGATGGCTGGGCCATCTCTTTAGAAATCCCGATGCTGACCCTACCAAAAAAGTGACTTTTTCCAAAATTGAAGGGACAAGAAGAAAGGGACGACCACCTACAAGATGGATTGATGATGTGGAAAGAGATCTCAAGTTTCTGGGAGTCAACCGATGGCGGGCAGTCGCACCAGACAGGGCCAGATGAAGGAGGATCTGCGAGACAGCCTTGGCCTGTAAAAGGCTGTTGTGTTCCTGAAGAAGAAGAAGAAGTCACTACTTCGAATAACTGCCTGAACTTTATGATTTCTTTTTTTGGTGGAATTAAAGAAGCTGCTGTCACCAAAGAAACTTTGTGTAGTCCATTTTATGTACGTGTGATGAAAATGCTGACTGTTTGCGACACCAACAGAACCAAATTTACCCTATCGCTATTTTTTGGTACAAATATATTTTTGCATCCTACCACTCTCCATGTCTTCAAAATGTGAATTCCGAATTTGATTCCATTCCGTACATTCGATTTAGCTAAACATGTCTCCAAAGACTGCAATATATTTCACAACCACCTTTAATACCCCCCTGACAGTACTAAATCTATTACCAATACTATGAGACACAAAATGATCAATGGAATTGACTATTCTGAAACATAATTAACACTTTCATGGTATTAGGTAAATGTTGTTCCGAATTTAGCCCTATAACATCAAGCGGAAACCGGCCATTTGATATTTATCATCTTTTGAAAATTGTATTTCAGGGAATTTACATTCTAAGTACATTGCATCAATTAATGCATATAGCTGTAACGGATATATAACTGAACTATTCAAACATGAAAAGGCATTCTTATGTCATGTATGTCTGAGAGAGGTTATTTTAGTAGGATATTCATCATATTAACTCAGTTCCTTCACGTATGAATATATATTTAGTCGACTTGTAATTGTTGCAAAATAATTTTAAGTGAATATTCGAGCAATGTTATTACCAATATAAAATAGTATAGTCAATTTTTTCCCTGAAGCGCCTGTCACTTACCAAGCTTTCTAATTAAAGTCATGAAATTAGTTTCATGCAAATTACTAGTTTTATAGAATCATCCAATTTAATGTTACAATAAAGCATGATTCGCCCTAACGTTAATGAAAATGAACAAAGAAAATAAATATATCGATACCATTGTTCGATCATATCCCCACTCAGCATGTGTTATACACATGAAGAGATAAAAATACAATCACAGTATCAAAATATAGGGCTATAGTTTACTGTGAAAATAAATCAAAAAATACAAAACAAGTAATTTTTAAACCAATTCTGGATTGGCATAAATTTGAATATTTCGAACGGTATGGAGTCAGATAGTCTTTATGCTATCCTGTATAAAATTATGTCAAAATGTGACAAAGTAGGAAAAATTATTGCAGATTACGCATATGTGGCTCTCACGCACAATGGTAAATAGATCTAGGTAGCTCAATAACTCCAAAAAGGTTTCAACACGACTCGTTGTTTTGTCTTTCATTTAACGAGTAGATGGTTATAATGTTAGTTTATAGCCCATTTCACTAGTGAGATGAAAATTAAAACAACAGGTAGTGTCGAAATTCTTAATGGACTTCGAGATCCCCAGATCTGTCTCCCACTGAGCATTTAAGGGATACGCTTGGCCGTTAATTTCACCACATACGGAATATGAAATATACGGAGTAACACATGCGGAATGCTTGCCATAATTTGCCCTATGAACCGAACATAAGAGCTCGATTTGACTTCCTATCATGAATAAAATCGGCAAGTATCGCCATCATAAAGAGCTCAAATTATTAATTTATGACCCTTCTAATATATTTTAGAATCATAAAGAGTCTTATGGATTTGATACGCTGATAATTTACAGACAATACCTTAGTACAGGGTGTGTCCTTAAAGTAATGACACTGGCCACCGCGCGGCGCTCCAGTCGCCAGCAGCGCTCCCTGGAGGCGGTATTTGTGGTGGGGGGTCTAAGCTTAGCAGCGCACTTGGCGGCCGTCTCTTCCAAGCTCTGATGCAGTGAGGATCACACGTGACGCAAAAGCTGTTTTTGAGTTTTATGTCACGGCAGAAAACACCAAAAATGGAACGCTCGCTGGAGCAGCACTACACGATTAAATTTTGCTTTTACCTGGTCAAAACCGCTTCCGAGAGGCTTCCCTTTATTAAGGAGGCTTACAAAGACGACGCCCTGTCAAGGGCTCAGGTTCAGTGAGTCCAAGAACGGACGGGAGACCCTTGAAGACATGGAGCGATCTGGACGCTCTTCAACGAGTGGTTTGGACGAAACTCTGGTCAAAGTGTGTGGACCACAAAGAATTTGTACTTCCAGGACTAGCTATCAACGCCGTTTTCTTCAAAGAAGTCCTTGCGCCCGTCCAGATCCGTCAAACGGAAACGACAGGAGATTTCCGATCACTGGAAGCTCCAACCCACACCGCCTTCATTGTGATTGCCTACGTGGCCCCCGGATAGGGGTTGAAACCTTGCCGCAGACACCTTACAGCCCCGATGACCTTTTTCCTGCTCCCACAAAGCTCAAGAGAAGCATTGAAAGGTCACCGTTTCGAAGATGTTCCCGCCATCCAACGAGCTGTCACTGAGTCTCTGAAAGAGGTTGCGTCAGCTGATTTCCAGGGAGCCTTTTCAGCGTAGGAACTGCGTTGGCAGCGGTGTATTGACGCCCAAGGAGACTATTTTGAAGACTTTTAACAATATGTACCGATCGGATCAATAAATTCTTTTCACCAGACCCAGTCTCATTACTTTACGGACAAACCCTGTATGCTACCTCGACTGATTTTCTCTAAAATAGTAATAAACTCACTTCACCATAATTCAGCCATTTGATTACCTTATCATTGATATTTGAAACAAAATGATTAAGTAGAGATAGAAAAATGTCATTTTAATTATAAATATTTACTTTCCCCATTACATTCTACTAAAGTCACCAGCAGGTAAAAAAACCCTGAACAATCTTTCTTACTAAGAGATGGTTTCTAAAACATTTATAACGTTAGTATTGAAAAGCAGCACCGCAGGTATATCGTAAATAACTTTTAATGTAGTTAAGTCCACAACCATTAATTTCTGTTTACATTCATAAATAAAGAAGCAAACTTTGGATAAGAGTCTCGAGACTCATATATCAGATCTACGACGCTATCGTGACATTGTAAATTACTTTTATTTCCGAAGCGTTTAAAAAAAGTGGAGTCATTTCTGCTTCGTTACAGTTCTCTTGGGGAAGATAAAAATCCGACAGTTTCTTTAAATTTATCCTGTTTGCACACTTAATTGTTGACAAATTTAATGTCGTTAACCGTTCTGCAACCAAAGCAACGCTGTATTTATTTCTAGAAGACTACCTGGAATTTTTTTCTGATTTGAAAAGCAGTATATAAAAATCATATAGCAGATCATTTTAAGGTTTCCTTATTTCTCATTAGCACAGGATTTATCTTACATGCAATATCCTTGAAGCAGCAAAGACTGTTAAATGCTGATCACTGGTGTCATGAAATTTGTGTTGCTTGTAAAGGTACGTAATCAGTCTAAAGCAGGAAAATTCTTTAAAACTGTTGAGGAAGCAATTGGGATCATGGCCTTCTGAAGCAAAACAGCAAATCATGACGTTTCCACAGTTAATTATATCAAGAGTTTCTAGGTCAGTTCTACTATGTTCAGCTACTTAATCGTTCTCTTGGAAGAATAAAATTAATATTAAATATATAACTTTACACATGATATTACCAATTTTTAACCGAACTCCAATAAACACAAAAATTCAAAAGTTTTCACCAGCTGAGAATTCAGAAGAAGGATAGAATACAGACCACGTGAAGTGGAGAAAGATCAAAACTCTGTTGTTCGAAGACACATTGAGACTGTTGAGGGAATATACAGAGGCTGTTCGTAAATTTTTTAGACAATTTTGGTTAGCGGTAATAAAAAATCGTTTGCTGCAAATAATTGCAGTTTTACTATGTTTTTAAAAGTCAAAATTATCGTCTGCGGCTTGAGAGGTTTGTTTTTATTCAAAATGGCGTTTTTTAACGAAGGAGTGGTTTGAAGGCTATATTTATGGTGTTTCCGATAGGTAATATCGTCAACAAGAAAGGAAAAAAACGTCACATTGGAGCCTCAAGTGGGACAAAAATTCCAAACAAGTATCCAAGGAAGGAACGGACATCTTCGACTATTGGAAAAGTACGTTGTTTAATGTTAAAAGAAAATCCCCCTAGTCAAAGGACAGTTGCAAAATCATTAAAATGCTCGGTGTCCACTGTAAACAAAATGATAAACGTTGATTTAAATCTTAAGAAAGCGAAAAAACACAATGTGCATCGTCTTTCTCCAAAGCATATCGCTGAACGCAGGACACGCTGCCGAATTCAATATGAGAAACACTTATCCAAAGAAAAATGGAAAACAATTGTCACAATAGATGAATCATGGGTGTATTTAAATGATTGCAGCAAAACAAAAGCCATTTATTATCATAAAAGAGGAGAAAAAAATCTAAGTACATGGTTCACAGTATCGAAAGAGTTTTTCTAAGGAATTCATGATTGTTGCTGATTTTTTTTTTTTCATATAATGGCAAGTTAAAAATAAAGAGAGTGGAGAAAAAATGTCAAGATTAACTCCAAATACTATCAGGAACATATTTTATCGCCAATTTTTCTGAATGAAATACCATCGCTTTACCCACAGTGCCATCAATCTGTGGAACTCCATCAAGACAAAGCTAGCAGTCACACATCAAAATCCACTGTAAATTTCCTAAAAGAAATGGAACAAAAAACCAGTATCAAGGCCATACCCTTCACTGATATCCCTACTAAATCTCCCGATGTATCACCTATGGATTTTTGTGGTTTCGGACATTTAAAATCTGCATTATCCAAACGTCGTCCCACAACCCTTACTCTGGAAAGCTGTTCAGGAGGAATGGAATAGAATACCTCTTCTGACACTTCAAAAGGCATTATTATATTGGAAATTACGGTGTCGAAAGATAGTTCAGAAAAAGGGCTATCAAATAGAACATTTAAAACAGAAAAATTCTATGCAATTTAGTTTTGTGAATACAATATACACTGTCTAAAAAATTCGCTAGAAGTTTCTTAAGTAAATCGCGAGCGATTTTGGCCCGGTGACATGGCGCATTGTCATCCTGGAAAATTCCATCGTTGTTTGGGTATATAAAGTCCATGTATGGCTGCAAATAATCTCCAAGCTGCTGAACATAACCATTTTCAGTCAATGAATGTTCAGTTTTACCAGAGGGCCCAGTTCATGGCATGTAAAAATAGCACATACCATTATGTAGCTACTACCAGCATGCACAATGCCTTGGTGACAACTTGTGTCCGTGGCCTCGTGGGGTCTGCGCCACACAACTGGATCACCCATCAACACTTAACAACTCATCTTATCAATCATCTTTACTCATCTGATCAAGTTATGTTTTTCCAGTCATCTAGAGCCAATCCATCATCCAACCGATATGTTTACGAGCCCAGCAGATACGCTTCAGCCTGTGGCGTGTTGTTAGTAAGGGTACTGTCCAAACGGACATATTTGTCGTTCGTCCCACATTGATTGTTGCTTTTATTTGACACAGTATTGCTTTTCTGTTAACACTGACTACTCGACGCACGTGTTGCTGATCACGGTCATTAAGTAGACGCGATCAGTTCCTGCATTTTTCTATGGTGGATGGTAAAGCCTGAAAATGAATTCCCTAACAATTTTCCAAATGGAATGCTCCATGCGTCTAGCTGCAATTAGCATTCCGCGTTCAAATTCTGTCAATTCCATAATCACGCCAGAAAACTTTTCGCATACATATCTTGAATACAAATGAAAGCCCTGACATTGCACTGTTCATATATACATTTCTTACGAGATGCCACTGCCATCTGAATACCTGCATATTGCTTTCCCATGACTTCTGGCACTTTTATTAAAGTATAAGCTGGTAGTAGCTTGCTACGTCTTATATCAACTTTTCAGGCAACAAACAACAAGTATACATAGTCGATTATCAATAACGGAAAATTTGTAGAAATAACTTAAAGGGTTTTTTTGGCAACGAGACACAGCAACAATTGTATAACAGGAGGACAAGTGGAATGGAATAATAAATATATAAAATAAATAAATTTATATATTGAGTAAACTTCGTGTGAAGTCTTTATTTGTTATTAGATACTTCTATAATGTTCAGATACATATCTGAACACAGCTCAAATCAATCAAAATTACAATTATAAAAATTACTAATTGTAATCAAAAATTCATCATGAAGAACTGACATGAACTTGAAAATTTATCGACTGTCATCAAAGTCTACTTATGGAATTCGTCAAATATTGGTGTGTCAGTTACATTTTGGAGTCTGAAATTCTATTTGTTTCTTTCAATTACTTTACGCCAGCAGAGTTTCGCTTGTGATGTTTTCCAACGAATAAAATTACCCCCAGTTTTGAAATTCACTAGTGAGACTACTGAATACTTTTTTAACAAATACAAAAAAAGGTTAAAAACACACACAAAATTAATTAACACACTTCCTCTAATCAATGAGGTCCAAGATATTTAACTAATATGAATATACAGTCACAAAACTTACCTCCTAAAGAAAAGAGCATTTCCAAAAAGTTTTTTTTTTTCAATTTCTTAGTTATTTTTTCTCGACAACCAGTTGTATGGAGGAAGAAAAGACAGTCGGAACAAAAACAGCAGAAAAAACGTCTCTTCTTACAAAGCATTCAAACCACAGAACAGAATCATTGTACGAAAACTTTCAACTCTACTGAATTTTCCAGATGTCGCATTCTCTGCAGGGGAGAAAATTCTAATTTTAATAAAGCAGAGAACGAATGACGGTGGGAAAGTCTAAGAAGAAAAGTGGTATCATTGCTATATTGAAAAACTAACTGCACGGTATTCGAGTGTATTTAGTGCATAGTTTTTGACAAAATTTCAAAATTGAGCAAGATACAAAATGTTTAAGTCTAATATGTTTTGTTTTTCATTTTAATATACTCAACATCCATAAGTTGAACAATGTATTTTATAATAAAAATCTGGAATTATGTCATATATTGGTGTGCCAGTTATAATAGTTTTAGTAACTAGTTAGTATAGTAACTAGTAAGTTTTTAATAAGTAGTTATTTTAGTAACTAGTTAGTTTAATAACTAGTTAGTTTAGTAACTAGTTAGTTTTGTAACTAGTTAGTATAGTAACTAGTTAGTATAGTAACTAGTTAGTATAGTAGCTAGTTAGTTTAGTAAACAGTTAATGTAGTAACCAGTTGTTTAGTAACTAGTTAGTTTAGTAACTACTTAGTTTAGTAACTACTTAGTTTGTAACTAAATAATTTATAGCTAATTTTTGATGTACATTGAATACTTCATAATCTGCTCTTGATATTGATTGACTTTATTCCCAATATAGATTTGATACAATAAGAGTTTTTGAAGTATATTGAACCTTTAGAAGCTTATAGTTGCATTTCATGAAGATTTTGGAATTATGATACTGATAGTAATATATTTCCAACATTTTCTCAAATTCAAAAAAAAAAAAATCTCAATAAATTAAAAAAAAAAATTTAAACAAAATTATTTTTTAAGCAATTACAAATTAGCATAAATTAGTACTGTGTAGTTTATTCAATACGAATTCAGGCAAAGCTAAGCTAAAGTTTTGATGCAATTGTTAAAGCTATGGTATAGTAAATTAAACTACTTAAGAGATTCAAATACTTCCTTACTAACTTAAGAAATCAGAATTTTTACCTGAAATGTTTTAATGGATATTAGACGAGACCCTTTAAGAGAACTTGAGAAACATTAAAGTTTGCTTGCATTGAAAATTTAATATAATAAAAGTAAATCAAACTACTGAACTAAGCTGAATCGATTTGAAAACTAAAAATTTAATCGCATGTGTCAATGTAAAGCGTGTATATCAGCCTAATGATTCAGAGAGAAATGTTTTTTAAATACATTGTAGGTAAATGAGAGTATACATTAAAATGTAAAACAGTTTTTGTGAAATATTATTTGGAAAATGTTAAGAATCAAAAACCTAAAGGACATGAAGAAAGTTTTTGTTGTATGTAAAGAAATGTTGGATTTGATTGCAGAATAACTATAAAATATGTAACTATATTTGAAGAAATAATTTATTCTTCAGTTCTGAAGTACTTTAATTGCTTGGAAATATTGAATTGATGCTCTAAGGTTGCAGAACTAAAACGTATATTCAAAAAAATTTTGTTTTATAAGTTGTTACTCTTTTAAAATTTAATGTCAAAAAATGCGTGTTAATCCTCATCTTTTTTCATATTCTTCACACAATATTGTGTGTAGAATTATATTTGTTTCATGTATAAATATTTTAAAGAGAGAGAGAGAGAGAGAGAGAGAGAGAGAGAGAGAGAGAGAGAGTTTCAACTAATTATATTCGTAAAAACTATAAAAGTTTACTAATTATAGGTTTCAAAACTTTAAGCAAAAGTACTTAGGCATAATCCAAGTACATTGTTTTCAAAAGTTATACCTAAAGGCCTTCACAACATGATCTAGAGTTCTATATCAATTATTCATCAAAATGTCAAAGGGTTTTGTATAAATATAAACAGGAAAAATATAAATTCAAACTTTCTGTTACGAAATTTGTGAATATTATTAAGTTTATTGATATTCTAAGCACCACAAAAGCGATAAAAATTCCGTTGTTCATAGCAAAAGCATGATTCATTTTAATGCAATAAAACCAATATAATTCTGTGAAATATATTTTATTTCATTCTCTTAAGAGTATAAAATTGATTAACACTAATTCAGTTTGTTTAAACAAATCAGTATTTACCTAAACAATTACTTAAATTATTTTAACTAAATCCTACAGCAATAATTCTTTAATTGAATACAATAATGATAAAAATGAAGATTGTAACGAACCCATCTATGCAGTTTAATAAGCGCCTTTATTTAATTAAAGCCAATGAATTCCCTATTATTTATCGTAGCATACACAGTGGAAGGTGTAAAAAAAGAGATATATTGTTTCTGAACAAAGCGGGATAGTTCAAACACAGACTTCATATAATCCTATTTAGGTTTGAAAATATCAAAAAGCTGTACATCTTTGTTTTGACAAATTCCAATAGCGAATTTTTTTTTGCGGTTTGAATATTTGTTTTATGTTATGAATATTATAAGTACTTGCAGATAGAATATTTAATGTGTTTAATTTTCATTTACGACAGGTGTTTTAGCTTCCAAGAATAGTTTAATCAATCCTTAGAATTTGCGGATGTTGTTGAGTTTGTAAGTCACTATACGGGTTAAATTAGTTGAATAAAGAATACTAAAATTAGAAACTTTTGCATTTTTCACAATGCTTATTAAAAAAAACGTTGTATTTTTCTAACCGACCCACAAATATTTGATTGTTTAATATAAATCAACTTAACCCAAACACTGGACGACGACATTTCTCAAGCAAGAAAATGGTTTGTTACTTTGCAGCGTTCATATTCTTACTAAAAAAAAGAAAGGATTATTGTCTGTAATTAAACAACTGTCGTTATTTAGCTAAATGAGGAAAAACATTTACCATTGAAAGGGAATCGAATCTAGTCTTGAAATGAGCATCGGGACTTCTACCATTGACTGAATATGATGTCAACGACTTACGTTGATTGAAATGGACGATATTCACATAAAATATAATGCGCGTATCTTATAGTAGCCACTGCGTACGTAGCCTATTGGATAACAGCCATAACAGCGTTGCCAGTGGTGTTGATTTTTTTCGCAAACCAACACAACGGGCAACGCCTATTCTCAAATGAGTCCAAATTCTAATTGCGAAGAGATCCAATTGGTGTGACGATCGCTGAGATAAAAATGAAAAAACAAAAACGCTCGCCAACCCCCGGTGATTGCTACGCAATTCCAAAAACGATCGTAATAGCCCATTGTGTTGGTTTGGTGTAACGTTAGTTAACTAACTACCAAAAACAAACGTAACGTCATTGTCTAGTGCACCCATATACGTATTGCAAAAATAAAAAGTTACAATTTAAAAAGCAGGAAACGGAATCTGTAATCTCGATAGCAAAGGTCAAAATTCGTATTGGAAAAAATATAAGTGTTACAGTTTAAAAATAAATTATTTATTAAAGTGAATTATTTATTTTTAGGTATCGATCTAATATGACAATTTACGTAGATTTCAAATCCGTTGAAATTTTTACTCTATCTTTAACTATTCAGTAAACATACAGCATCATATTCTAAGAAAATAAATATTTTAAAGTTAAACTATGAACCCATCTGTTACCAGACAGATGACTTCTATAATTTATATTAAGGTACTATAATACACACGCACACATTTAATTTGTAATTTAATTTTATTTTTACCAAGCGTCTTTTCTATCTGCAACTTAAATGCTTACAATATGAAAAGAATGTGTATAACTGTGTTCAGTTAAATACTGTTGTATGGACCTTCTGAACTGTAATATTATAATTTGAACAAGATTTAGCGTTTGAACCTACAATAAACCACTTTGTTCACTGAATTCGGTCAATTTATACTTCAAATTTCAACACTAATTTTACTATTGATTCAAGAATTGAATATTTTAGAATATTTTTTATTGTTTTATGATTACATCATTATCTTTATACCAATTATTATACAGGATGACTAAAAAAAAGGGACCTTAGACACATCTGTAGCAAAATATAATCCTCAGAATTGAACCAAATTTGGTATTGAGACTTTCGAAGACACGCGGAGATGTATTCCACAAAAAACAATTTCAATACCAAAACTTGCAAATATTAAAAATTTAGATCTGCCAAAGACAAAACAGTCAAAAAATTGAATTAAATTCAGATAAATGGATTATGTAAATTTAGAACTGCATAACCAAAAATCCATTCTCTAATTTCAGCTTGATATATGGAAGGTTGCAATTAAAATACTGGAAGTAAATATTCTAATTAATAGAGTGATTTAACTCAAAGGAAATAATACTTTTTTTCACCAGGATCAAGTTTTCCTTGACACCATAGACCTATTTTAATGTGACGACCTTTCTTGTATACAGCAAATTACATCCGGTGTGCGACATATTCTAGAACTGATTGTGATGAGCCAGCTTGGATTTTCATGAGAGTGCGTTTTAGATTCACCTTTGCGGCATTTAAGTACGGAACTCGGCCAACTTACACAACAGACCACGTACTTCCATAAGTCACGTGGAGTGATATCTGGAGAGCGAGCTGTGCATATCGTGGAAACACTTATTTATAAGCCTCGCAATACTGAAATGCTGTCGTAGAAGAGTCTGTACTGAACAGTGTGACCGTGGTACATACTGTATGATACCTCAGCATGAAAATGATCAATACCAAATAAAGTCGTTAATGCAATTGAGGAAAATCAGAATTTTCCAGCATTTCAAGATAATTATCTTCGGCAATGGTACAAGTTTCTGGACTTATTGGAGTAATGCGCACAAAAAATTATGGCCCTAGAGAGAGAGAGAGAGAGAGTAAAATCGACTGTAAAACCACACTACATGCTGCGTTTAATGAAAATTAATGTTTTTTACCTCAACATTGCCGAAATTCCTCCTTTTCCCATATCTTGAAAAGTCCCAAACGAAATTTGTACCCATTCTGTTTATTTCATTTAGCTACATATGCTTTCAAAGAATAAAAGTTTTTTTTTATGGTCACACTGTACTATTGTTAAGAAATAACTTAATAATTAATATCTTTCTAAAGTGCTTGTATGCATGATCTAATAACAAATCGAATCTTTATCAATTGATACATGAATTGCAGTAGTAATTGTGTTTCAAACACAGATTTCAAATCTTTAATGAAAATTTAAGTTTGTTTATTACCGCAACATTGCCAAAATTCTCCCATTTTGCTACATTTTCCCAGTACTAAAATTTTGTTTTCTTTGAATAAATCTTCCCATATCTTGAAAAATCCCTATAACAAATTTGTGTCTATTTCGTTTATTCCATTTAGCTATAGATGCTTTCAAAGAATGAAAGTTTTTTATGGTCACCCTGTACTATTGTTAAGAAAATACTTACCAACTAATTCCTTTCCACAATGCTTGTATGCATGATCCAATAATAAATCGAATCTTTATAAATTTATTTAGAGCTTGCAGTAGTAATTGTGTTTCAAAAATGACGAAAAGAACGTAGCTCAGTTTAATGAACGGCGAAATAATCTAATTTAGTAGAATCGCATTACCGATCCACAGAGCTAATAAGATCAATGCAAAATATTGCATTACTCAAGACATTTCGGAAAAGATTAAGACCAAAAAATGATTATTCGCACATTATCTTTCCAAACTGTTTGTACACAAAATGAATATATAATTTACTATGTCGAGAAACTTGAGTTTTCCTCATTGCATGATTAATATAAAAATCGGGCTTGGAACAATCCATAGAAGTTTACTGTCGTTGCACTCACTGTCTTTCCCTTTGGAATTAATTTCGGTCCAGTAGCTCCCCCTAGTGTTACTTCAGTGCAACATAAATATTCAACTTCTTACCATTTCACTAACTGATATTCCTAGAAGTAACACTAGTTTGACCAATAAAAATGTTGGAAAAGCAAGAGTAGCAAATATTAACTTTTTCAAGGTAGTTCTGTTGGAAGAATAATGGTTAAGCATCAGGGAAGTTACAGTTTGGAAATTCGATCCATCCAAGGACAGTCGTACACATGTATATATAGTGCTGGTATTTTTTCACTCTTTCTTATTTTGTGATGTTGATATTCGTATTATGTAATTTATGTTTCCTAATTACTAGAACCTGTGTTTAATTTGTGGTACACTTGGAGAAACCTAAGGCAGAACACTTGCCAACAACAAAAACTAACACGTAGTTGTTCGAGTAGAAAACTTCAACAGATACAGACTATAAATATCAGATGAGGTCAAGATGAGATGGATCATAATCTATTTATCCCTATAAAACCCCTGTCTCCAAATTATTTTTCATCATTAAGACGCATTTTTTAAAAACTGAAACTGCAATTGTTGAAAAAATTAAGTTATTTTATTAACAAATGGTTTATATTGTGTGTTTGTTCCCAAATGGGTACATTATCGCCATGGATAAGGGTATAGCTGGAAAGCAGGAACTGATGAATTTATTACGACGTCTTAATCATTCCCTGGTAAACCTCTCCTCAAAACGTGTTGCCTCGGTTATTTAAAGTATTTTCAAACACTGAAACTATTTCAAAAGATTTATGAATTTCCTTGAAAAGATAGGTTCATTACTCCACGGGTCAGTACATCTGGATGTTGCTGAATGGGAACAGCATGAAAGTACGTAAATATTGTAAAGATTTGTATTGCAAAAAATATATTATACATAATTGCTACTTATACAACTACTAATATCCTAGTGTCACTATTCAACATATAAAGGTAAAACCTATAACAGCAATTAAAAGTTGTAAAAATACCAACAGCCCTACTGCTTCAAATAACTCTAGCCTTACAATATATTGATGCTATTCTCGGATAAATCCTAACATTCCTAAAGATGGTTACAGTTCAGGTCAATCAGGTCTCTGCATATGACACATCACGAGCTACCATAGATGCCAAAACGATGCACGTTCCTGGGCAGGCAATGATGCCATATCAAAAATATGAATACTACTACTACAGTATAGCAAGGACTGGCAAGGATATCACATTGGACATCCCCTTTTTTATGTTTTGCGATATCAGCCACTCTGGATTTATACCTATCTTTTAAATTATTTTTTATTATTCGAACTGCAGATTCCAAGGTTACATTATGTTGACAAAGGTGAGTTATACTAATATCTTTTTTGGCCAGTTAGTACGCTATATTTGTATTACAACATTTTGAGGGCAAAAAAGTCATACTTTTAAAGTACCCAAAAGGTTTTTCTAGACATGAAATCGTTTCGGTACGTGCTATAAGAGGATAACCCGCTCTCACAGTATCATTAAAGGAAGACATTTCCTATCGTAACTTCACCCTTGTGAAACCTGATTTACGACACATAACGTTATAATTAACCAAATTTTAATGCTCTTCAGATAAAAAAGCTAAATTTTAAGGAACTCCGAAGGGTTTTTCATGTATGAAGAGGTTACCATGCTACCATTTACGGAAAGCATTTCCTCTTGTAGCTTCATTCTTGTGAACTCATCCTTGTGACACATACCATTGCAGTTCCCAAGAGCCTTGCGAGCGAAAGCAGAGGATGCAAAAGGAAAGTGAAATCTATCGGAAACCAAACAATGGGGTCATTGATGCATCGCCAAACACTTGGAGCAGCTGCGACGCGTATGCAAATAAGCCCCACAGAAATTGATAACTGTTAAAAGCGACGGGTATGGAGAAGGAGACTCCCAAGGTGAAAAATAATGCCCCCTCTTGAAACTTCTGGAAGTTTTTCTTATCTTTACTATGGATTTTTGTTTATTTTTCTTTCCCAATGTAAACTTCCAGAAGAAAAATCCCCATAACAACAAGATATTAAAATGGTAAAGCTCATAATTCCTGAACACACAACGAAACCAATAACTGAGATTCTAATAATGCTAGGATATACTGAATGTTTTATTGCCAATGCTGCCAGTTTTTATTTATAAGACACGGTAACTCGCACATTTGTTTGTTAATATTGCTATAATCAAAACTTGAAATTTTGCTTTCGTTTGAACTGTCTAATATTTCAAATTATTTCAATTTCTTTATTTACATGTGACAGTTTCGTCCCGAAAAACTATCAATTTTATTTAATTTGTAGAACAGTATTCACAATGTTCCGTAAGTGCACAGAACAGGAACCGATCCATGGTGCGCAATAACGTGAAAATAATCATATGCTGCTATCACAATGCTTAACATCATTAGCTTTATTGTAGTCCTACTTTAGGACTGAAAAGGACAATTAAAGTAATCCATTATGCAAAAAAAAAATGGTAAATCGATGATATTTTATAAGAAAAACCATCAGTCTATAATCATCTTTCACAGAAAGTATAGTAAACATTTGCTAATCCGTTTTAACGTAAACTTCAATGAACGTTATGATAACTATTTGTGAGTGTTCAATTCTTTAATCGTTATTATTTATCTCATTTTTCAAGGATAATTCTCGATACTGAATCGAAGCATATTCAATATCAGTATTGTTTCAATGTTAATTACAAGTATTCTGTAGGATTATTTGACTTCTGATATGCCACGTGCAGCTTACATTTACAAAATCACATGGACACAAATAAAGAAGACAGTGTTGAAACAAGTTAGGAAACTTAAATGTGTCCAAAATATTTTTAAACCTATATTTGTTTTTGGTTATCTTAACTTAAGAAATTAAATATACTAAAATATCCACATCACGACGTCATTTTTACAGAAAAATGAGTGCAAATAGATTTGTTGTTGCTTTTTACGTATATATTTTAATGGGAATTTATATTCATTAATTAATGCAATAAAAGTACGTAGTATACCACCTACAAAAGATGCTTGCGAGATTTTAATATCATGATTTGTTGCGTTTTAATATATTTCGATTTTTAAAAGTTGCGACTAAAATTCCTGCATTTTTTTACTGTACATCTAGCGATAATGTGACTAGAATTATTATATCCTTGATATGAAAGTAAATCCTCCTGCAAGATGTATCGACTAGGTTTCTCGTTATAACAATATGTCGTCATTAGAAAAAAAATTGATTATATATTTATCTTGTAATTATTAACAACTGATAAGATAGTGATCTTCTCACTATAAAAATAAGTATTATCTTTTCATTAGCAAAACAGATTTTATCTTGATGGAAATGATATATTATTGAAACCACAAGGGCACTGAGAAGTCACAATTCTTCAAAAAATCGAATTTTTGATTTCAATTGCATTTAATAGAGGGCACCAATACGAATAGATTGATGTATCACTTATTACGTAAAATGCATTTTAAGTTACTAAAATTTAATTTTGAAATTATCCTTTTTCGGTTTCGGTTTCAGGTTTGAAGTTTCGATTTTGCCTACAATGAACTATATTTTTTTAAATATTTTATATTTTTTGTAAATTTTTGTATAAATATACATTTTAATCGATTGGTAACAGATTTAACTGCGACTGTTATTATATTTAACCGCAAATTTTGTTTACTTGTGCTTTGGAAAGTTCTAATCGATAAGGTAAGGAGATGCTATTTTGTAGTTTTTTCTCGTTTTCTCAAAATGATAAATTTTTATCTTCAGGTGCACTCTGTAAAAAAACTATTAAAGCTATCAGTCTGAAATTTTGCATACACATGTATTTATATTAGGCAATTATGTTAAAATATAAACTATTGACGAAATATGAACATAATTTTTTTAATAGGTGATTAGTAGGTATAAAATCACAAAATTTTCATAAACTGATTTAAATTGTGCCTAAAAATTTTTTTTCCTGGTTATTTTCAACAAAAAATACTTAAATGAATTCAAAAAACATTTCTAATGATAGGGAAAAAAGTTGCAACTCAATATATATTAAAGTTTTTTTACAGAGCGCACCCAAAGTGAACTCACTGTATTGAATTTTTTTTCACCGAATTCTATATAAATGCTATCTACAAAATATTTTTACTTTTAAAATTTTTATTTTTTAGCTTGAATTAGTTTTAAAAGGCATTACAAACATGTGTACAAAAATTTATATTGGTACTTATAATAGCTTAAATTTTATATGCATTCGAAAATTGGTCACATTTTCATGATTTCTGGCCTTTGATGACTTCCCGGTGCCCTAAAGTGTTCAAAAATCGAATCCACAAATCTCTCAAAAATGAATTAAAAATATAGATTGGAATCCATCAAAAATTTACAGACTTACAGTATAATGTAACTCTAAAATCACAGTGCTTTTCTTTGCTGATTGGTATACAAAGAATGATAAGTACCTTCTATTTTTTCTGTAGTAAAAGCCTATAACTTCTTTATCCCTTATTTAAACAAAACATGGAGGTATATTTTATAATTGCAACGCATACCTTCAATTGATGCAGATATTCAATCTATCCAATAACTTCAACTTTTTTTTCTGTGCGATATTCAGTATAGGATTTGATTTTGGGTCTCTTAGTAAACTTCCGGAAACTAGAACAAGCTGTTTTAGATATATATTGCTAAGAGAATGCTCAACAAATATTTATAACAATAAATACTTTCAATATGGATCATTGTAAATTTGGATTGTTCAGAACGGATCTAAGCATTTTATAACATCAAAAATTACCCTAAAATCAAGTTCATGGCAGAAACCAATGTAAATTTTCTTTAAAGAAAATGGACACAAAGCATTTTAATGTAGCAACTAATATTTCTTATTTCGTTCATTGTTTAGTCTTCGTAACTTCCTTTACCTTGCATCGCTGGTAACATGCAGAAACATAGTATTATAGCTACAAATACATTTAATTCAACACATTCTACTGTAATAAACTCACTTTTAAAACCATTGGAATCTAAATATTGACCAGGATCTACATACACCAATTCATTACAGCAGCAAATAATCAGTTTTCATTGTAAGAATCTATGTAATTTTTCTATGCATGTTACGAAAAATTTCAGCGTAAGACCTTCAATTCGGATTTTCGTTACAAGCTATAGAAGTTTCAGATACCTTGAGTTCAGCTCATTGTTAAAATTGCTTAATTTTTTTATTCACATTGAGAATGCTCACGAACAATTATATTTTACAACAAACACCTTCAATTCGTATCTTCCTGTAAGATTGTAGTACTTTTCCATCCACACTGAACGCAAAACATTGAACACAAAACAAAACGTCTCCACCTCCATCTAAGTCTGCATTTCTCAAGTCCTTCTGAATTTCCCCATCCCAAAGAGTTTGTGATATATCGCCGCACTTACCAACTTAAGACTGGGTTGCGTAACTTAAGCATCTCCGAAACACTTTACGCAATTATGTTCTTTAATGAGCTATGAATTCAACCACCGTCGAGGTTCCGCGACTTTCAACTTTGCCCGAAAACTCGGAGCTGTAAATTGAATTGCGAAATCTTGTTCGGTCCAGGAATTACCGTAAGGGGAGAAGTAAAAGAGTGAGAAAAGAGTCCCTGCCAGCTTCCGTTTGCAGTGGTCTCGTAGAGAACTCGAAATAGTCAGAGAATCGCGAGTTCAGAGGAGTCGAAAAAGAAAAATCACCGCATTCGGAAGGAAAGTTATATCCAACGTCGCTTTATTTCGGGAAATTCTTTGAAGCATTTGCCGAGGAATATATTGGGACTGGATAATAATCATTAAAATGATTCCTCTCATGAGGTTGGTCTTTGAAGATTTTAATATCCCTCGGAAGAGAAATGAACCGCAAATAACAAAATAAATCAGTTTAATTTGGATTTGGAATTAAGGTTGAATGAATTCTTTGAGAATTTTAGCCCCATTTCCGTTAAAAAGGAGTAAAGGATCGGGAAAGAGGAAAGGTTGACGAGAGTGAACAAGTGGGCCGGAATGAAAATCCTTAAGCTTGCAATCAGAGTTATAGTTATTTAGCAACTTTTATAAGTTCTTAGGCCTTATACAGTAATTGTATAAGTTATTCATTTAAGGAACACATACCTCTTCGGAATTTTTCATAGGTAACTTATGTAAGGAGTGCATACCTTATAGAATAATTACAGAAGTAACACATGAGGAATCGATGCTTTATATATATATATATATATATATATATATATATATATATATATATATATATATATATATATATATATATATATATATATATATATATATATATATATATATGCTTTATATTTGTATTAAGTATAAAGAACTATACTTAATACATTTAACCCTTCTTTGCATGATTTTTTCTTTATTGGTGACATAAATCAAGGTGATATAATTCATGTTCAAAATTAAAGGAAAAATGGTTTAAAAAAATCTTAGTATATATTTATAGTATAAATTTAGCAAAAACAATGTGATGGTATCATGTGGTATTTTTTAAATTAAACGCCAACTTTTTCAGAAATTGCTCTAAAAATAACAGAAACACATGTTACAAACCTTTCTTCCACTCATTTTCACCTTTTTAGCAATAAAAAACTCAAATATAATAAAACAAAATTAAAAACGAAATCATACGTTTATTGCAACTACAACAAACAGCGGAATGACAACTTCAAGCTCGTTTTACTGACAGTGACACTTGCTTATATTTGACAGCTATGTTTTTTTTTTATGCAATGGACATTAAAAAGGTATCCAGACACGATCAACTTAAAGTGAACTTGTTCATTTATACAATTTTTGGGCATTCAATGTTATGATGGAAATTTCCACCATTATGCAAAGAATGGTTAAGTATCTCTTAGGTATCATCCCTATCTTATATTGTAATTATATAAGTTATTCTGAAACGGAACAAGTATCTTATACTTTAATTATATAAAAAACTTCGATATGGAACACAAGCCTTTATTGGATTAGGAATTAAGGTTGAATGAATTCGTTAAGAATTTTATCCCCGTTTCCGTTACAAAGGACTAATAGATCGTTGAATAGGGAAAGTTGACGAGAACGAAGTATCACGTTTCTTTATCTAAAAAATGAATATCTTAGAAAATGTTTACAAAGACAGCAAAACAAGTGAGCTCAAAATAATTTATTTAAACTCCGTTTTTTCACAATTTTATAGATTCAAAAATTTAAATTGGATGAAATAAGTATGCTTATTTTATCCAACCATATAATCACTGTGGCATACATCGCACTATAGAGTATATAAGATATAGAGCTAGTGAGATGAATGCTTCTGAAGTCGATTTGGAGTTATTAATGATGGTGAATATACCATAGATTTTCACTTCCTATAAAACTATAAACTTACATAGTATTATTGCAGCTAGTTTTCCTATCAATATTTCTTGACTTGTAACTAACTCTCTTGTAACAGGAAGAGTTCGATTCTTGAAACCACAATAATTATGTAAGGGTAATAAATCATTCATACGCTTTTCAAGAAACTACATTTTTTTCCTGAAAATTCTTTTCATTTTGTGAAGTAACAGCTTGTTTTAAACTTAAAATGTCTTCAGTATAGACTAAACTAAATTAATAGACTGTAACACTTCAGAAAAGGGATGGCCAGTCAAATAGACTCGTTTCCCAACAGAAAATAACTTGTAAAAAATAAAACGTTTTAATTATTTCATATCATTATTCAACTATTTATTAATTGATTTTAGAGAAATAAATTGATAGAAAATTTAAATAGAAGCCTTAGAGATAGAGAATTTTAATTTGTAAAACATATAAAAAATTAATTGCAAAATTTATTTTTCTAGATTTACTGGTAAATCACACACAATCTGCTTTGTATTGCATACATAATATTTATCAATACATTAGTTATAGAATTTCATGGATGGAATGGATGGAATTTTATGAAATTGTGTTGATGGAATTTTATGTATGGAATTTTAAGTTTCCGAGAAACATATATATGTGAACCTCAACTTGGTTAATTCAATAATTTTCTTGAGATAGCACATCGTGGGATACAATTAGTGAAACAGTGTTATCATTTACACATTATCAATTAAATTAACAAAAAAAAATAATACTTAAGTTTTTTTTAATGTAGCAAAAACCGTTATTATATCTTTAGAAAATGCAATTGTCTGTCTTCCCCCCCCCCCACACACACGCACACAAATTTTCTATCATAGTTTCATTCGTATACGTTAAAAGTAAGGTCAGATGACATATTTTTTTAAATATTTATAAAAACTGAACAGATTAAACCACTGGCATTTGCCTGAATTATAACGTTCCAATTAAGGGGATTGTGGTAATTTCCGTATAATATAATTTCGAATTGAAATTTATGTATTTCAGAGTTGATATCGCTAATAGAGGACATTATGGTTGTTTGTCCGAAATTGTTGCTAGCACTGCTGAAAATGTAGCAAATACTTAATCAGACCTAAGACATCAATATTGTATTCAAGTGACTGTTAATTGTTATATTCAAGTGACAGTGAAAGCAGTTACAGTGATTTTGCTGTTGATTATGTTGTAGATCAGGGGAGAAAATTAAAATGTGTTATATCTTGTAATTCTGAAATAAGTGTAACTCCAAGTCCAACAAGACATTTAATAATTATAAAGAGACATCGCAACACATACAAGCATACAGAATAATAAGAACATCATCAAGACTCAGAGCCAACGGACTCACTGGCGTATTATAGAAAAAAGATTGCATCAGCTAAATGAACTCACAATAATATGTATACAAGAAACAACAATATAAACACAGGAACTCGTAAATATAAAAGTAGGAAAGTGCCATATTAAACCTCAGTGATTTACGACCCATTAATTTAAACACTAGAAAGAAATATGCAACAAAAGGTTTAAGGACATTCTTCACGATACGGCACCACCACCTACAAAAATCCACATGAAGATCCATAGTCTTCTTGTAACAGAGGAATTTGTCAAAAAGCAGAATTGCAATAACAAGTAATTTTCCTAAGTAGTAAGGAAAAGAAAAATCAAATTATTTGGACTCAAATATAAAGAACAAAAACTAAATATTCATGATTTTGAATTATATGATCCGTGTCACTGCAAAAGGGTCTACAGGGTGATTCTACTGTTACAGGACAAACTTAGAGGAGTGGTACAGCTTACAAAAACATACATTCTTCGTATAGGAATGTAGGTTCGGAAGTGACGCATGGAGGCACGAACAGAAACAATGATACATGAACAGAATAGCATTGTTTATCAACAACATCCTTGCAAAGTTCTTCTTTGCAGCAATGTTTACATAAATGCTTAAAATTGTGACCGCCAACAGTAATGCTTGCTGTGTAGCTTCGAACGAGTGATTGGCGTAAAGTTCCAAACATACCAGGTATTTCGAGCACGCTTGCTGATGCAATGGATAGTCGAGCAACGAGGTCCTCAATTGAGTCAACTGGAGTTCCGTAAACGATGGTCTTCAGATGCCCCCAAAAGAAGTAAACGATGCTCGATAAATCTGACGATCGGGGTGGCCATCGGACTGGTTCACCATCCCCAATCTATCGTTCCGCAAAACTGGAATCCAGGTAATTGCGAACAACCACGTTGAAATGTCCTGGCACACTATCATGCTGAAACCATGTGATTGCGAATGACAGTTGGAATATCTTAGAGCAATTCTGGTAAAACCTCTACCAGAAAAATACAATAATGTGAGCCAGAAAAGCGTTATTGGAATTAATGTGAACATGGACATGTAGCATGCGGATTTTCTGTTGCCCACACCTTATTATTGTGCATATCGAAAACACCTTCCTGTGTAAAAGTCGCCTTATCTGTGAATAGCCCAGAAACTGGTAACGCACACTGCTGCAAGAACCATTGGTAGAACTCTACGCGCAGTTTGTAATGACTTACCCGCAACGCTTGGACTATTTGGATATGGAATGGGTGTAAGCGTTCTTCATTTAGGACTCTCCAAACATTGGGTTTACATATACACGACGGGAAATATAGTTCTAGTACTTGTGTGGGGTGTTAAATCCACAATGTTCAAAGTTTCTACTATGTTTGGATGTCGTACAGATCTTGATCCAGTTTTTCCGTAGAAGCTGCCGATGAATGAATCATTTTCACAAAGATGCCGATTCAACCGCTCAAACATTTTATGCCTGTTTGGAAAACGTTCCTGATACAGCCGTAACGCTGCTCTGCCTTTCCCGTACATCATATACATGTCCACCTTTCCACTATTTGTAAAATCTCCCATCACGGCCGACAACACAGTTGCAAATGACGTTTTCCGGCAGATGCATCAGATCACGGAGGGCCAGGCACACTACTGTCCTATACCCACAGCATTACCAGCCAATCACAGCTGCCGAGTTTGAATTATTGCTGGTGGTCGCAATTTTACGTATTTATTGCAAACATTGCTGAAAAGATGCACTTTGTAATAACATTGCAAATGAACGATGTTTTTCTGTTCAGGTCTCATTTTTTGTGTTCGTACCTCCACGCGTCACTTTCGACGATACATTCCTATAAGAAAACGTTATGTTTTAGTAAGCTGCACCACCCATCCTAATTTGTACCATGAAGGTAGAACCAACCTGTATATCCATTTTCGGTTTAAAATAAATTCAACAGTGCTTTTACAACTGTGCAGCTCGACGCAAATTCTGGTATCTTGCTGATGCGTCAAAGAGGATTATATTACTAGTTGGTAAGAATCACTCACACAAAAATAAAGCGTTTTATAGCTATTACCAGTTATAAGTTATTTGAAAGAGGTTTTAGAAAGTACGAGAAAAATTACTGAGAGTGGATGTAGGCTATTTTGCGGTGACTTGCCTCATATGTAAAGACACAGAGGGAAAAAAATAATACAGCGCACAGAATTTCACACTTGGGTAAATGTACAGTGTGCTGGAGATAGAATATAAAAACTTTCAATTATGCTTGGTGTAATTTGTGTTCCATCCTGGGAAACTGGTTTCTATGATTCGGCCGATGACACAATTTTACTCTGCTGTTTTCACTGTTACAAATTGCGTTTCTTAGAAAATAAATTACATTATTTTGAATGCATAACTAGTATCATTTTTCTACTACTACCTTTTCATTAAAAATACACTGTTGTTCAAAAATAACATTACATGCATAGAAATAATTACGGATTTCTCAGAAACTGTGAACGATGAATTTATGAGGAATGACATATAATATCATAGCACATAAATTCAAAGGAAAAAAATTAAGAACAATACATATCATATAAAACTGAATCATGAAACAATAAAAATAGCAATATATGTGACAAGTTGAGTTCATCAAAAAAATAATAATAACACAGAAATAAATTAAGGCTAATGAATTTAATATGAAATGTGATCGCCCCTACTTGTACACATATATCTTAGCGTCATTTCATACTGGCAATAATGTTGTTAATCACATTTTGGGCAATTAGGTTTCACTAATCCAGTAATACGGTTTTCAGAGAATTTATATCTCTAGGAGGAGAATGTATCCGTGCAACTGATTTTCTTAATTTAGTCCCATAAGTTCTCTTTCGGGTTTAGATCATGAGAATTTGCTGGCCACAGCATTCGCTCAATGGCTTCACTTTCAAGGAATTCGTTAACGAGGTTTGCTTGATGTGGACGAGTATTATCGTTGATAAATAACAAATAAGATACATATACACTTTTATAAAGATTACATAACATTTTAACACTTCATCCTGATATCTCTCGCTGGTCTGTTGAAAACGTGTAGGGGCGTACATCCATCGATCATCATTCCTCCCCACACAATCTCACCTGCACTAAAAAAAACAGTCACATTACATAATGTTCGAAGGAAGATTTCGAGTTCATACTATCTCCAGATGAAAAATGTTTAAAATCAGATGTTAAACTAAATATTGATCCATCAGTAAAGAAAACATGGGTCCATTGGTGTTGACTCTAGTACCGATGTTCTTTGCCCCAACTAATACTATCCATCTTGTGTTGTGAAGACAGTGAAACACATACCGTTGACTTTCTGGCATAAAGGCTTTTTTCAATTGTACAGTATGTCATGATACAGTAATTCTTGCGGCTCCTGCAAGCTCTGAACTTAGCTGCTGAGCTAAATTCTTCCTATAAGTACAGGCAGTTATTGCAATATATTATTCTTGAAAAGCCGTTGTTATACGTTTATGACCTTGTCCAGGTCACAGTTACTTACACAGTTACAGGGCCTTACAACAGTTACAGAGATCTGTAATTGTTTCTATAGCGCAGAGCCTCTGTCTATCTTTAAATATTCACGCGTCTCACTGCTTCCATGATTATCTACCCTGCTTCAAAACAAATTCAACCAAATGGTACTTCGGAGTCAAAACAAACCTTTTGAGTCCTTACACACTGAAATCAAACGCTGTACTGCAGAAATTCACTCAGATAATTCACTCAGCTAAGTGCTTGGTTCGCCGTCGGATGACCGAACACCTTGATTTGCATATGAGCATGCCGTAAAATCACTTTTGATTGGATAATGCTAATCAGGCTTGTCTTTCACACATTCCATGCAAAAATGGACTACATCGATTGGGTAATTCATGGAATATAATTATTTGCGGTTGTAAAGATAATTTTGAACAAGAGTGTAATTATTTTTATCTATGTATTACAAAATGTTTAGGTGGTCCATATATTGCTATTGTTGTGTTTAATAAATGCACCATTTGAATTGTGTCTATAAGTGATCCTCGATGAGGATTGCTAGGTACTAATAAACTGTTTTCTGTGGTACCTACAGGAATCGGCAGGATAAATTCCAATATGGAGGAAAAATCAACTTGGTGTTCCAGCTCTAAGCCTAAGCAACAACCGAAAAGGAGTAGACCAGATGGCGGCAAGTGTGGATTTCTTTTTCCGCAAGGTCAAGAAGGATGCCTGGGGATCCACGCTTGGAGTGTGCACAGCGAAAATGTTCTTCGATTGATTAGTGACACGGTGTGCATGATGTATATAGATAAAAAATACCCCGAAAAGAAAGTGTAAGAGTTGTCGTGTGTCATTTATAGTGCAAAGAGGTCAATAATCGTACTTTTTTTTGTGTTTGTCAGAGCTCGGATATCAATACTGTCCAATCAATTTTTCTAGTGCATCGAACTTTATTTGAAAATTTATATATTTTATTCTTTCCCATTTTAGTAATATTTTCACTGTTGACTCTCGGTGAATTATCGTACAGGATCGATTTTATAATATTTTGTGAAATATATTTTACCGTTATTAATCTGTAGTAATTAGGAGAATTTCCTTGTACAATTTTGGATTCATTAAGGTTTAGTTTTGTATATTTCATTTTATATGTCCATGATATGCAAAAAATACCAGTTAGGTAGTTATTTTAATTAAAGTCATTCAAATATATACAAAGGACTATTTGCTACGGCCCGGGATCAAACCCGTAGAGAAAGATCCGAAGTGAACACCACGTAATTGTGAACCAAAGTCAGAGGAGGAGGTCACTCCTGAGTTGACGCCCAATTCTCAATACTTCCCCACCACAACAGCGTCGGGACATTTGAAGACACAACAAATATAACGTGGACCATCGACTTTTGAACACGGGGGTTTGGGGATGGATTCAAACTGCGAAAATGATAGACTCAAATAGGAAAAATTGTGTTGAAGTGATCAATAATTATTATCGTAAAATGGGAATAGTGAACAGATTGGAGGTGGTACAACCATAACATCCTTTCTCAAGAGATTCCTAAATAATTTCGACTCTAACAGAGGCATAAGATTCACCTCCTAGTTAGTACATTTTAATCATTTAGAAGAAAACCACAAAGAACCCATCCTACAAGGTTTACAATATACATAAAGCATTTGAAAAGTATTGCATTGACTGAATATATTGACTGATACTTGAACATGAAATATCGGTATGAAATGTGTTCCATCGAGGACGAGAGAGAGCGGAAATATTTTTTAGATACGACTTCTTCCTTAGTAGAGGATTTCACACACCTTTCTTACGACCAAATGGAAACTGTAACCAACTACTTACATAAGAAACTATGAATGTGAGAAGAGTCTACGTTTAACGAGTCAAATGTTGCTAGAATATCTTTTTTTCTATATGAAACAACTGATGATATTTAAACTCCCAACAAATCCCACGGAATGGTTTAATGTAGCTGTTAAATTATGCAAGATCCATAAACGACTCTTCGGAAGCCCACGCCATATGGTTATATGATGCAAACATAACTGTTGCAAGCCAAGACAACCTAATTATGGGCCGCAAAATTTAAGATTCAACCGACCTGTATAATATCACAGACCCGTACACTTTCAAATGTAATCCCCTTCTTATCCTTGTAGGATTTGCGAGAGCTGAGGGATATTAAATGCCCTTCGTTGGGTACACCGTTATACTCATTCTCAAGAACCAAAACGAATACCTTAATACGTAGTAGCACACAGTAAATACCTAAAGAAATACACTACCCTACAATATTTGATCAGGGGCCAGCAAATTTGCATAAAATCCGACTACTTATTTGGGGTGTTTTTCGTGGTACGGCCTTGGAACTCTATACAATATTGTCCATGTTTTTATGTGCAACAAAAACAAGCTAGCTTTGTCTTCAATGAGAGACTAAGTTTGACACTCATTATTGGAAATATTACTGATGAGGTCATAGTTAACATCGTTGATAATGATTTACGCTTTATCAAGATATTGGGACTCACTTTAAATTCCTCATTGATACAATCTGCAAAAGAGTTTTTCAAAATTATATATTTGTCTGAACTATAAGCATTATTCGAATTTACAAATTTCATTTTTACATATTAATTACGTAAAATGGCAAAATAATAATGACATATCAAACCAGCAGCCTATAGAGAGACCTAACTGAGAATATTTATAGATGAACAATTGAACTGAAAATAACCCTAAAAGAATATATTGGCATTAATAGCCAAAAGAAACCAATAGAAATGCCTGCGGAGAATTCATTTAAAATAATTACAGACCCAGAAAAGTTTTTACTAGGAAAATTTCCGCAAATTTTGTCTACAAAAAGTACTAACAGATTTACGAGATGATTTTCCTGTCATGTTTGAATAACATGGTAGATGATATATTAAACACTTGTTAAAACTTCTAATTAATTTATACGTTAGAAAATATTATTTTTGAAGTTCTGAGGAAGGAAGCAACTATATGCATACAGATTGAATTTTCAAAATTTTCGGTATTTCTGATGTTTTATGCAACGTTTGTTCTTTACAAATTTCATGCAAATTTCGTATGCACTTAAAAAATATTATTCCTTTATGTTCGCTCTTTATATAATCTAGAAAAGAATGTAGATTCATACGGAATTCTCACAAGTTCAAACATGTTCATTAGTTAATCAGACTGACATACATTAAGGTTCACTGTTACGATTCGACGACTGCTGTGATAAAAAAATCTGCCTAAGGGACCATAAAGTGGGTATAATAGATTTTATCCGATCTTAATTCTACTCCCGTGAATTGATATGCCTTTTTTCTGAAGGAATTATTCTTTGTATTACAAATTGCTTGAGGAGAATATAATACTAGTGTATGCAATACACTCATCTTTCTTTTCAAACTACTATTTGCTACTATCTTTCTTTTTAAACTGCTACCTGCTTTTTTGTGCTATTCAGAACATCTTTTAGTCATTTTAGCGGTGAGATGAAGAGATGATTCTTTTAACACTTGAGCTTACCTTCACAATTTCTTTCTGATAAGTTGTTTGAATTGATAGTTTTAGATACAAAAGTTAGAGAGGGCGAGAGAGTATATTCAGTGGTGGTATCCCAATATTTGGATATGAATTAATCAAATTCCTTTGAAAATTGTATGCATTCCTTTTTTGTTACAAGAAAGCACTAAGCGTCAGTTATGAATCGGTTTTTTAACCTTTACGCTGCGGCGTTTAGAGAGTTCCAATCGTCTCACAGAACGGCTCTTTCGACTGCATGTCCGACCCCCTTCCTACTTACCTGACTTGAGCGATAGAGTTTTGAGTGGCATTTACAACTGACCTTTCATAGTATTGTGTGGCGTATCATTTGGCGTGAGATAGATATCACCGAAGCGAGCTTCTGCCTTTCCTCCAAAGAGTTCACACCTCACGTTCGACAGGGTGAGGTACCGAATGAAAAGAGGAACCCTCTTGAAGGTTTAGTAGTTGAAAGCTCTAAAATGGTACACGATGCCGTCGGTCTCTTAAAAGGGGATAACATCCACAATACACAGATCTATACCAAATCGCTAGTGTAAACGAAATTGTAATGGTAATAATTCTGTACCTGGCACAGCGTAAAGGTTAATAGAAACATTTTTTTATTTAGAGATACTGAAAATATTTGAGAGGCTTGTATAAAAATCAAAATATTCAAGAACCAGTAAGTTCAAATATTATTGCAAGACATAAAATTCTTGTTTGGAGTGGTTTTAATTAAAGTGAATGGTAATTTTTCAGACGATATATACGAATGACGACGAACTCAATAGGGTATTATTTTAAATCATAGAATTTGTGCATAAAAGAAAACATTCGATGGAAAATAAAGGATTTTAATCAATTGAAAGTTAAATATTTATTATTTTTTGCACGTAATATTTCACCCCTATTATGTTTGCCGGAAAATCTGATAGAAATACTATAAAACATTTTGATTTGCACTGAGAAAATGAGAGCAAAAAATGTAAATAGAAGAGTTCTAATCTTACGTATAAAAGTGTCTTATGCATTGCATTTAAATAAGTTAATAATCAATACTTTAAACTAAAATAAGGTACTTACTTAGGTACTTACTTAGGTAATACTTTAGGTACTAAAATAAATAATATGAAAATTTTTATAACATTAATGTTTTGTTTTTTGGTTCAGGATAAACCTCAAACTTATGTTATGGGGATATTGCTTTTCTATATTGTGTATATTTAAAATTACCTTTAGCCGCTATGTACAAATACAACCTGATTTCATGTCTACATTCCCGCAGAAAAAATACCAAATCACCACCTTTATTTCGAGCACTATTTATACTAGAAAAAATTCAAAAGTATTATTCAATAGAGAATAATATCCTCTACAATTTCAAATTCAAAACATTTGTATAAAGGGAAGTCTTCATATCCAAGTTTGCACAAACAACAAAATTTTTAAAGGAAACATTATGTTTTATGCTATAATCAGATTCTGTAACGTCAAATTAGTCCAATTATGCATTTTCATGAATTTACAACGTTTGTATCCCAAGATATTCAATTTTAAAGCTTGTATAAATTTAAGGGATCATCTTGAAATTGAAAGTTTGCTATATTTACAGATCGATATTAATAGTAACTAAATAGCTAATCGAATTTCAAATTTGAACACTATTACAAACGTATTTCAGCGATCCGATAGTTATTATATTTATTACGCAAGTGCAAACTGTTTGAGAATTTTATTACGATACACTATAGATCAATAAGTATGTGAACACCCAAGCTAATGACGATATATGCGGTCCTGACATACGTCACGCCCTCCGCCTTTAAATATCGTGTAAGAAACAACATTGGCATTAGTCGCATGCATGATGCCACGTAGTGCAGAGTGATCAGATTTCGAGAAAGGTGTAATCGTCGGAGATCACAGAAATGGCCGATCCTTCAAGGACATATCTAGCGAGCTGAATTACCCAAAATCGACAGTGGTCTATGTGCTTCAGAAGTGGAAGGTGAGCGTTGGTTGTCGGACTGTGCCCCAACTCGGCAGACCCACGAAACTTGGAGATAGAGACCAACGGGTACTGTCCAGAGAAATTCGGAAGAACCACACCCAACCGATGGCCCACATACTACAGGAGTTTCAACAGGTTGTCCAAGAGTGTTGTTTCGATTATTACCATCCGTAAGGAAGCACATCTGCTTGGTTTTCATGGTCGTGCTACCGCCCATAAACCTTTGATCACAAAGTACAACCTTGCTACTTGGTCAATTTGGTGCAAAACATGTCGAAAGTGGACCATACTTCATTGGAAACGGGTTCTCTGCAGCGACGAATTAAGGTTCACCCTGTACCGTTCGGATGGCAAGATCTGGGTCTGGTGTCTTCCTGGAGAATGCCTCCTGCCAGAATGCATTGTGCCGACAGTAAAGGTCGGTGGAGGTGGAATTATGGTTTGGGGATGTTGATTCTGGTATGGACTGGAACCCTTGGTCCAAATTCATGGTAATCTCAACGCCAAAGCCTACTGCACTATTTTGGATGACAGTGATTTTCCTACGTCGTGGCAGTTTTACTTCCTTATTGTGTTACTTGCAGGACGACACCGCCAGCTGTCATGTTGCGAGGCCCACTATGGCTTGGTATGACGGAAATGGGATTAACCGAATGGACTGGCATGTCCAGATCCCAGACCTGAACCCTATCTAGAACCTGTGTGGTGAGTTGGATCGCCGAATTAAGGGGTGCAAAAACCGTCCAAAATCGGTGAAGGAACTTCCATGTCTTCTCCAAGCCGAGTGGAAGAAAATACCGCTAGCTGTCATACAACGACTTGTGGAAAGCATGTCCCGGAAGGTTGAAGCTATAATTGCCTCTTGTGGAGGCTCTATCAACAATTGAATATGAAATTTATTTTTCTTTTCAATCACAGATTTCCAAATACTTATTTGTAGATAGTGAGTGTATATACTATGCAATTGCAAACGATCCAAGATTTTCAAACGTCTTTTAAACTTTTGTTTACTTTCTAAAATAGCAATAACGAGGAATATTTAATGAAACGCAAATATTAACTGAGGGAATGAACAGAAATTTTGTATGGTCATACCTTAGAAGTCGTTCTAAATCCACACCCATCAAAATATAAGGTTCCAGTTAATATTTTTTTTGAAACATTAAAGTGTTAGTAACCAAATTATAAGTTTTTTAAATTAAGTTTAACATACAGTTGTTTCACAGTAGGTCATTGGTTTATGATTAAAACCATTTCAATGAGAAACAATCATATTAAACTAACTATTAATTAGCTAATTAATATATAAAGTTCTAATTACCATGTTTTTTGGACAGTGATATCTGAAAATATAATTTGTCTAGAAAGACAATTCTAGCTAGAAATTATTTCCAATATTATTCTTCATTTTTTGACCCTCAATCAAGATGCTAGAGAGAAAAGTTTTTCTGTTTCAAATTTTTTCGCCATGGATGCATAAAAAATCAAGATTTATTCTGGAAATTAAGCTTTTAAAAATTCATTAAAAATTTATTTCTTAACTAATAACTCTGATTGGGGCCTAAAACATCCACTGTATTATATAGATTAATATGATACAAAAATAATTATCATGTATTAATTTGTTGTTGAGTTATCATACGATTTGAACAAAGCAACCTATTGCAAAAATTTGTTTCTTCGGAAATCGAGTTTAAATTTTTGGAAATATGTGTGTTCATGGCAACAGTACCCAACGAAAACCCTTTTAACTAGAAAACTATTTCGAATATTTGCAAGGTCTTGGCATCGTTTGAAAGCTAAAAAAATGAAGCATTTTTTGAAGCAATAAAAAAATTTAGACTTTCTGGTCAATTTTCAGGATTTCTACTACGTACATACACCTTAATTTAATAAATATTATTACGTACTAAAAACTATTTTTAAAGTAAAATATTAGTTCGATTTTGTTTGGGTTGTTTAACAGTAACATGGTGCAAAATATCAGAGCTTCAGAAATATTATTTATTAAGATATCTAAAGTTAAATTTGGATATAGATAAAAAAAATCTTCTATCGTCCGCTGAAATTTACTTTGTGGTGGAGAGTGCCTGTATTGTCATATATGCTACAATATTGTAAGTTAATTCTTTAAGTGTGGTTGCGTACAATACAAATTCAATTACATTAAATTTACAGAATATGAATAAATTAAGTGTTCTTTTGATTTCAAAATCGTGTATCTGGTAAATAAAAGGTCAAATTACTTGAAGTATATATAATTTGATGAAAGTTTCAAAAAGTCATAAATTGGACTCATCTTTACTTAAATTATTTATAGGATTTAAAAAAATTAACGGTATGATTAGCATAAAGAGTGTTTATTAAATAGTTGGTCCCAGTATACTTATTGTTCCCATAAAACATGAACGACTTAAGCCTGCCTGAATGACTTAAGCCTCAGAACCCTTAAATTTCTTATATTTAGTGTGTGTATGCTAATCGGAATGAATTTTTACAATGTAGGCTTACACATATCCGTCCAATATGTCAGATACACTCAAAGGCATTGACATTTCTTGTTCATAGTGAATGCTATATCCTGACTCTCTACTTTAAATCAAACAATAGTTCCAAAAGATTTTAATGCACGCAATACTCATCGCAAATGGCTTCCCAGATCTTTATTACAGCATAAGCCAACACGTATTCCTAAGTCTGTTACACTCAGGCGAAATTAAATAACTCAGTTTTAGTGTGTAGAGGGAATTAAATATTGAACGTGAATGCTGTTTCGTAAATTGCACTATCTTTGCAAATGGGAGCGAAATAGGGATTGAGGAATGGTCAAGCCTCTTTTCACTCGTCCTCGAATCCAATTGAATAGCCTGCTTAATCTATTTGTAATTAGCACGTACACAAGAGAAGGGCACCCTTGATTTGCCCAATATGTAAATCACGCTCGCCTGCTGATATCGGCATTTATAGAGTGGAAACAAGGCATTGATGCACTCTCGAATCAGCAGAAAGATTTTTAGCTAAGCTTTTAGTTACCAACCGAACCAATTTGGTCTCCGTCTAATGAATGTAGGAGGCTAGCATTAAAGCGTGTAGTAATTAGGCTGGAAACAACGGAAAATGGACATTAAGAGAGGCATTTGGAGAGAGCATTCGTTTGTTCACATTGTGTGCGTGGTATTGAGAACATATTGTCCGGAATTCGGCACTTAAAAAGTTAATCTTATAACTATAATGTGACGTTTCAGCCTTGTTTAACAGAAATTTATAATATAAATTGGATTTGAATGAGCCACAATTTTGTATTCCATTTAGTATAAAGTGCTCGGCATTCATTATTTAACCTAATGTAGGTCCCCATGTAGGTACTTCAAGTCTTCCTACAATGTTTTTATCATTATTGACTTTCCTGACCAATATAAACTTTCCTAGAATTCTTTAACTTATAGATGTGGCTATTTAGGTAGTATGGTCTTTTGTGGGGTAAAATCGATGTTACTGAACTCGGAAATCTTGTGATGTATAGGATGTTCAATTTAAGTGAAACATTAGTTTAATCAAATATTTACTACTAAATTTAATATAAGTGTCGTTTTTCTGACGTTCAAATAACTACATAATACAAGAATTTATTATGAATTGATATTTGGTAATAAGTTATCTGAAACAATATGTTCATCAGTTAGACGTTAGTGATGGACAAACTTTTTTATTGTTTGACCATAACTATTTCAGTAACAATCTAAAGAATTTATAAGGTCTTTCGAATATATTAAAATCTGACAGTAAAAATACAGTAAAATTTCTTATATTATAACTAGGGCTACTTTTTTGTTGCAGTAAAATCGGGAAAAGTTGCATTTATCATTGCCTAAAGTTGCATTTATGGTAATAAAGTTGCATTTATGGTAATAAAGTTGCATTTATTTTTGATACACTAAATTCTAAAATAAATTATTCGTAAAGAATGAAAAAATTCAAAATATCTTGACAATTTTAGTCGTGTTCAACAGTGTTATAATACATACTGAAATACAGAAGAACGTTGAATGGCCGATCCTTGACCTGTAAATTCTATAACATTGAAAAACTGCACCAGCCGCAGTCATGTGTGTTGTATCGGATAGCAGAAGCGCAAAATCCTTTCGCTCAACATTCAGAGATTTGAAAACGTCTTCTACTAGGCGAACAACATATTGATGATCGACACATCTCGCAAACTCTGCTATAGATTACGCAAGTTTCCTCTGGATTATCAAAAGTGCCAAACAATGTGTTAAAAGTACTTCTTGACACCTATTTCACTTTCGTCTGTTAGGACGAACACCTTCTTTCCGTGAACTTCTTGTTTGATCCGCCATACTTCGGCATTCGCAAGATCAGACATACGTGATCAAAGTGTTGGTTCTGAGGGCAAAAATTGAAATATTAATTTCATATTATTTTATTTTGAGCTAAATTTTAAAAAGTTGCAGGTGGGTTGCATTTATGCAAAAAGTTGCATTTCTGCAGAAAGTTGCATTTATGTTGTGGTTATAACTCGCTTACAATACACCCCATGAAGGAGAAATTTTGGTTTTAGTACTTTGCATGCAGCGCAGAACGAGTGCAAAAAAGTTGCATTTGTTGCAAAAAGTGGCCCTAATTATAACTAAGTTGATAAATTAAATTACACAAATTAATAGATAAAGTTAAATGCCAAACTATATATTATAATTATTTTTAAATATAAACATCGCTAAACGAAGTAAATATAATATAGTTCATTAAAATATTCCGGAATCTAAAGAAATAGAGAGAAATCATCCTAAAAATTGGTGCATATCTCTTTACAGCTTGAAAACAAAATATCACTTACTTATTTTATCGATCATAAATTCGAGCTGACATTAAAATAATTAAATTAGTTATTTATTATAAATGACATTTTAATGAATTGGCAAATTATACTCCCTAATTGATACTTCAAATTTCAAGTAAAGCACATAACTCTTTTGCCGATTGCAAAACCTTGATTTAAAAAATGTCTTCTAATGTAAAATTTTAGTTTTAACGACATGTTAGCTTCTCTTATAAAAACATTTGACATCGATTATTAAGCTTATAGAAAACTTTAATTATAACCGTTTTATTTATCCGCTCTCATTTTCTAATTAATCCATTAAAGTATGTTTTATTTTTTACGCTTTTAGAATTTTGTTTACAAAACACTTTCGTTTTACTTTCATTAATGAACAGAAATATCAGTATAAGTTTTCTGTCCGTAAATTTCTTCAATGTAAACACATATATTTAATTAAAATATTTATATACATAATGCTACTAAAACTATTTTAGTAATACAGGGTGTCCATAAAAGAATGTCCCAGTTTCAATGTTATATTATAACAGTTTAAATTTAGACTATTTAAAGCAAAACATGTTTCAAATTGAAGGTAAATACACCTAGGTTTTCTCACAAATGTTCAATATGTGCATCTTAAGTTATACAACACACACACAACCTAAAGTCCAATTCTTCCTAGTCCGGAGCAATAGCCTTTTCAATTATGTGTCTCAACTCTGGCAAATTATTAGCTAGCGGCGGAACGTAGACAAGATCTTTTATAGATTCCCAAAGAAAAAAAATCGCATGGTGTTATGTCAGGTGAACGTGGAGGCCAGCGAAAAAGAGCTCTGTCGTCTGGACCATTACTACCAATCCAACGATCAGTGACTTCGACGTTCAACCACTATCATACAAATAGATTCCAATGGGGAGTGGCTCCATCCTGTTGCCAAATAAAGTTTACAGGTTCACCATCTAATAATTGAGGAGCCATTATTTCAACATATCTAGATAAGCCACCCCTGTTACGGTAAGAATTAGGTTGGATGTGTGCCGTATAACTAACGGTGCACATATTGAACATTTGTAAGAAAAACTAGGTGAGTTTACCTTCAATTTGATATATTAATTGTTGTAAATAGTCTAAATTAAAATGTTATAATATACCATTGAAACAGTGACATTCTACATGAACACCCTGTACATATTTTACACTAATGGGAAACAAAACTATATCAGGGGGATTTGGGTGTCTCCGGTATGAAGATAGGTTACATATATCAACGTTGTACAACTCGTCAGCTAAGTTAAGAAAATAATAAACATCACGCGTGATATCAATAGATGTTTCAATATTAGTTTAATTGATCAATTAGAATTAACCGAACAAAAAAGAGTGATTAAATTACTAAAGAAATTGAAAACTCATCAGCTACCATGGCACTTATAATTGATATTTTAAATAGATACTAATTTTAAAATAGTCCCTAAAATTGCCATTTAAATGAAGTTCAACATGTGTTTATTCTTGACGAGAATTTATTACGAAGCAAGAAAAGGCTCACTCAATCTAATCTAGCATCGCAAAATTCTCGAATTAAATAGTTGCGTTGTTTAATCTCCAAATTTCTTCTTTTCAGGATTAGATGAGCTGATAATTAGAGCAATGTCACACTTGAAAGAAGTCTCTCACGTAAAGGCGATAAATTGGACACATGTCAGGCTCGTATAGATCACAGTATCAGAGATACAAGCTGAGATAGCAAAAATAAGAGGAAGAACTAAACATGGTTGCTATTTCCCCTTTTTACTTTCACTACAAATGCCACGTAGACGTACGAAAGCTCAGGAATAAATAACAAATTTCTTCTGTCATACTTTAAACACTACTGGAATGTTTCAACTATTTTCAGTCCTTCAAAGAGAAAAATCGTAGCGTCTACATTATGAGCTGAAAACTGTAACGTGATGATGTGGTCTTATGTGAGTAACTCAAAAAGTATTTTCTAAATTCAGAATTGTTATGAAGAACTTTATGAGAACAGACGAATTTCAACAATTCTTAGCAATGAAAGAGCTAAATCTACTATATCTTGCAATTTTAAAGCTGTTTGTTGAACTTCGAAATGGGGGGGGGAGTAGGTTTTTATATACTAACGTATATCAGCCTGTTGATTACTGTGCGGAAGATGAAACACACACTAGTATTTAGTTTCTTAAAATCCTTTTTTTAAACATGAAAACAATACTTTGAACAAACCTGAGAAATGTTTTATTCGATTTATTCATAGCTTTGTTTAATTGCTACACATTCCTATTCCATTTTGTGTGTATATGAAATTGTCAGATTCAGTAACAAACGTTTGTCGATACAAACGAGTTCCCACATTTCATTGAAGAAATTTAAAGCATATGCTGCTAAATCCTTTAAGCTCCCGTTAAGATTTTATTTCTTTTAATTTTACTGGAGCTGACTCTACAAACAAACATCCTTTCCGAATGTACAATAGAAGGTACAACATAAAATACAAAACGCGGTAAAGAATACTAAGCCATCAAAATAAAGCTGTACAGGACAAATAAATAAAAAACAGATGTGTAGGTAGTTGGTATTCATTGATTCACTACGAATGTAGTGATTTTCTTTTGCCGCTAAATAATTTCAATAATTATTAAGATGTTGCCTAACGATTCAAAATTAAGTTATCTTTATTTTACCACTGTAAGTGGGTACTACAGTTTATGCTCCTTGACGTGAAATCACTCAGAAAATAAAGCAGCATGTGTTCCAAAAACGAAGTAGTTTTTTTTTTATTTCGTCTACAAATTTAGATTATTTTTTTATGCTATTTTATGTTTAATACTTAAGTGCTCATTGAAGAGTTTCCTCCAGTTTGCTTTACCCTGCTTTGGAAAGGTTTACGTCGTACCAGTATAGAGCTTACTGATATCTTTGATTGCAAGAAATTTTAACTCATTTTTATGATTTAGTTTTCTTTGAAATTTCTAATTTAACTTTTCTAGACCTAGAAAACGTTTTAGTGCTAGGAAACGCAAGAATAGAATTTTAATACTTCCCCGTTTTATTGGGAAAGGAGTGTAATATTAGGGAAGATGGTAGTTGGTAGGTTGTTGAATTTACGTTACAACGGAAGCAACATACGGGCTTTTAACGACTGATCGGTATTAAACATTATAGAAGACTAATGTCAAATATTCTATATTTAAGTATGTTTAGAAAACCCAAAGAATATCAAATCATGCCATTGCACACTTACGAGGAAGAGCATTGTTTTGATCAAGGTCAAAATAACATGACAAATTTAAAATGTATAAAATTATGACAAGTTTAAGGATTCTAATATCTGTACTTGAACATATGATTAATGGCTGTATCCTTTGTGTTGATGTCTCTAGAAAAACTTCAAATGAGAGGTTTTCAAGGGAGAACATTAGATTTTAAAACGGCATTTATGTACTGGTGAATATTTGGGTATAGGCTTTTCAGAATCAGCCATGCATTATTCGTGTCACGCGATATCTTGTAGAAAACCAACCCGAAAAAGTGTCCGTTATTTGATTAAACGTAGCATTCTTGAGATGCGCCCATGAATGCCTACGACTAACGGTTCACCGCACACAAAAGTCTATGTTTCTCCACTGAATGCTTTACAAATGTTTGTAGATTTACTCAGATGATGAAAAAGACACAAAATGTCAATGCTTTTGGAGATGCAATTTTGTGGGACGTAGTTAAACTTTGAGCTCAAAAATTATTTCAAATGCCACCTTCAATAGAAGAATTGACTTTTTCAAAATTAGCTTTTGACAAGGATTCGCGTGTTAAGCTTCAAACTTCCTCGTATAAGTATTTATCCTTATATATTAGAATTTGTGAATATGTTATTATTTTTTGTTTCTTAATGCACGTTGCAGCTGTCTGTAAAAAAAAATCCTCACTTTTTTTAACTATCGATTTATAAATATTTTGCAAAAGATAAATTGGCAACACACTTGCCCAACAAATTATTTTCATTTGCATAAATAAGGCATATTATGGAAAGGCAAAAACTGTGATTCCGATCTTTCTTAAAAAGCATGATGGATAATTACATCTACTAGATGGTAATACCATTGGCATTCCATATTTTGGAAAATGTTCTAATTCTAAAATTTTATTCTAAACGTCTAAATTATAAAATCTAATTCTAAACGTCTAAATTCTAAATTGTTTAATTCCTTCTATACCATTTACGACTATATAGAGTTGAAAATAGGAGTTTTAATTGAATTTTAAGATCGTATGTAAATACCAATTACGTGGTTTAATGACGTCAAAAGAAATGAACAAAAGAATATCGTATAACGTTAGACATTTTAATTACGTGTCAAATCTCAACATTTTGCGTGTTAAATTAAGTTCTAAAAATATTTTTAACTATTTCGTGCGCGGCTTTTGAACAGAACCTTTCCGTATGACCAAAAGACTAAAGGATGTCTTCACGATCAAAATAAACTAAATTAATGATGAAAATGAGACTGAAATGAAGACCCTCATGAGAGCCGTTCTTGAGGTATAAGCTTCCCACGTGCCAACATCAATCTCCTTCTCAAAAACGTTTGATTTTCAAACAAACCCTTCATCAAACACGTATTCTGAAAATGATTGCACAGTATCTCCCAAGTCTCCCTAATTGGCGTTATATTAAATGGAAATCGCCATTTAAGATTTTTTCACTGATTTCCAACTACTGACGTATATTGTATTTACTTGTTCTACAGAAGAGCTACTTTCTCTCGTATAACTTGCTTCAGCGTGAATTAAGCAGAACCCTTTCAAAAGGGATTCAAGCTCCATGAGTATGCTTCATCTTTGAAGAGTATTTTCATGAATATTCCATTGTAATAAAAAAATTTCCAATACATCATTATCTTCTATTACAATTGTAATGCGAAATCACAAATTAAACTACAAAGAATCAGATGTAAAATTAATTGTATCGAAAAATGTAATTGCTAGCTGTCTTTATTTAAAGTATTAAAGACTGAAGGCATACTTCGTCTGTCTTTTGGAAGCTAGTATATTCTGACTACATGCTAATGCACATCTACTATAACACTCAAGGCCCTGACTCTCAACACATATAATAGATATCAACCCAAGTTATTTATACAGATGTTTGTAGAATACAGAAGAGCAGTCATTGCTTTTAGTATCAGATCGGAGGCTCTAGGATGACTTATGTTTATAACGCTCCTTGTAAAAATGTGCTTTCTGTAAAAGAAATTTTTACCATAAAAGTACTTTCTGGCACCACAAACCACTTATTGTCTTTTTGAATTTCACTTCTGCACTTCGAAACAGACTAACTCCTATGCCTCTTCGTTCGGGAAGTTGTCGACATCCAAAAGTTTGTGACAGACATATTCATTCGCTGTGTCAGTTGAAGACTTTCGGCACTGTTTTCAAGATCTAGAGCTTGTCTATTGGTCTGTGTCTTCTAAGCGGTACGGTATCAACAATAAACCTTTTTTTTTTTTAATATGTTTTGGTATACTTAAATAAGAAAATACTTTTCATTTTTTCATGGACATGATCTAATGAGTTTTAACCCGAATACAGTACAAATTCCAAGGCAAACTTCGGTACAGCTTAATAGATGATTTCGTTTTAAAAGATTAGTAAGTATAAATCGTAAGATTTAAGCAATTTATGTTTCTGAATGCATTGGATCAAAATGTATTTCTTTTTGCCTTCGTAGGAATGCCATTCTGAATAATCGTGCAGATGTCTGAAATTTGAGAAGGTCGTTACAAATAAGCATTAATGGACAAAATGAAATGGACAAACAAAACAAAGCATACTAAAGGGAACATTGGAATAATTACAATGAGCATTAGTGGTCATTCAATTTGGTTTTGAAATAATTTTACTCTAATTAGTTACATGATTCAGCGACTGTAAAATAAAAATTATTTATGCGTGCACACGTCGTATGACAAGTAAGCAATCAAATTTATTTAACGTGTGTTATATGGATTGACATATTTATAGCAATTACTCACACACGTATATATTTTAAAACAATATAACTCTCTCTTTCATATCTTTATATAAGATTGCAAAATTATTTACTTTAAATCTATTTTAAGATATATGAATTGAAAAAGTATATTTTAAACAATAGAATTATTCTTTCACATCATTCATTACTTAATATTACCAAATGATTCATTCCAAATCTATATTTTAATCTGCTCCACATCATTGCTTAAATGATAATCATGTGACAAAAAATGGTTTTGTGAAATTTCAACTTATTAGCAATATTAATAGATAGATTTTAAGGGGTTAGCTAACATTGTAAATGTAAATAACAGACTAAACAGAAAAATTTGATTTTAAATTGTCCTCACATTATGATTTCAATACAGTATGGCGCACAGTGAAGTATCTTTCCCTCTTCTAGACCCCAGTAAAACACGCACATAAAGTAAAAATCCCTTATTTTTCTTACGGTTTTTCTTTCGGGAGTCACTCCTCCTTACGTAAACAAACTGGCCAATCAACAGTTTTGGAGAGATTAATGGGAATCTTTCATTGCTTGATGTCATTAAACTAGCGTGGGAAAACATCACGCCGCACGCAGAGAAAACCCCTAAGGTAAGTACAATAAAACGGCTGACATCAGGTGCATAAAAATCTGTCCCCAAAAGATCTTAAAATCACTCGTTTCCTATTTTTTACTTGAAGTGACTAATAGTTAAAGGTTCAGAATTTTCTTACATGTTGCAGCAATTTATAAAAAATATAATTGAATCAAAGTGTTCATCCTGTTTTTCTGGTGTAGACGAAAACGCGATTAGTAGCTTTAATAAAGTGAAATTTAATTACTATAATACATCCTTGTAACATGTATTCCAGTTCGCTGACTTCACAACACTATATCTATAACACTAACCTAGGTCCAAAGGATATGTGGTATTTTGATGTATTATATTTAAGTATAACTTAATGAATAGAATGTTAGGATTAGGCTGATTGCTTAATAGACTGTAATTTAAGAAAAAAAAGAGAAAGAAATTTTGAAAATCTTGTTAAAACTCCTTTATTTCCTCCATTTATGCCTTTGTTATCAAATTATTACCTGTTTCTCCTTCATAAAGTATTGATCTACGGATTCCAAACAGTGTTTTTCGAAAATAAAGTTGTTTTGCAATGTTTTTTAATGTAGTTTAAAATTTTATTCCTTAATCTCTAAACATATCTCGAATGCTTTTCCAACTTTGAGGGAAATATATATATAAAGCCAAACTTGTATTCAATTTAATAGAAGTTTTCATTTTCAAAGATATTGAAGCATAAATCACAGAAGCTAAGTGCGACTGCTAAGTTACTGAATTTATTGGATCCAAAAGTTTCTTTACTTCTGTTTGGATTTCATCCAGATTAGTCGTAGACATGTCAGTGAAAACATTTATATACGTTTATTTTAACTGTGGCATTTAATATCTGCATATCACCAGATTCGCAACACATTTATTTTACCAACCTTGATCCGTAGAACACAGGATATTTCGATGCAATAAACGTTTAAATGATTTATCATGTTTGATTATAACTTATTGAATAACATGTCAGATTTATGATTTATCCTAATTTCTGATCTGACAGAAAACTTGATAAAAACCGATAGAAAATTTTCAAAATCTTGGTTAAGCCCTTTAAAATGCAAGCCTTTCTTTTTAACCTGTTCCTCCATCTCCCGAATTTTTAAATGGAAGACGATACAAACTTTAGATTTTTCCTGCCGCTTTTCCATACGGATGCTGATAAAAATGCGCATATTAATGCAGCAAAGTAATTATTCAATACATTATATTGCTTTGCTAACCTCAGGCATCCGTCTTTCTCACCGCGAAAAAAGTGATTGAATCCTGCACTAAGATTCAAATTTTCTATTTGCTGCAAGAAAGAAATGGAATATTTTGAGTGGATTTTGTTTCGCAAAAAAGGGAGGAAAGTGTTTAAAAGCTACGATAACATGATCTCTCCTGCTAAGATTCGTTATTAACAATTCATCTTTCCTCGGGAATGTAAACCTAAAAAACGCTTTGCGCTTTTTTGTGTGCTTTGAAATTTGTTATTTTTTATGATACAGTAGAAAAATGCGAAATCAATAGAAAGTTTTGCATTTTTGGCTTCTTGATTTTTGTATTAATAAGTATGTTTCACTGGAAATAATAATATTTTTAAGTCGTATTTATTGGTCCCCCTTATGTTGCATTCCAGTTTAATCGTGAAGAGCTTTCATATTCACTTCAGAAAGTATTGAGAAATGTTGGTTTATTTTTTCCTTCTTGTTGTAGCAAAGAAATTTATTATTTTAATTTTAGGTTTTTCCTTCATAGATTTCTGAGAGATTTCAGTTCGCAATTATTCACCGTTTCACATTACAAAGACTAGCTGAAATTTTTATAAAACATTTGCCAGCACGGCGTTCCCCGTGGCAGTTATTTTCGTGGGGTCAGGTGTGACCACTGCTCGTTAACCCCGGATGATTACTACGAATTCGCAAACCAAATAGGAATTCATAGCCTATTGGAAAACAACCATCATGGCGTTGCTCGTGGTGTTTGTTTGCTTCGCAAACCAATTAAAAATTCGTAGCCTATTGGAATGAATTCGTAGGTTATTGGATATCAGCCATCACGGCTGTTATCCAATAAGCCGTGGTGATGGTTTGCGAAGCATAATTACACCATGGAAACGCCGTGATGGCCTCGTCATTGTCAAATTCTTCCAAATTCGAATTGCGAAGAGATCCAATCGGCGTGACGTCACAATCTCTTGTGAAAATATAAATACTTAATTGGAAAATATCTTTAACGATCGCTGAGATAGAAAAAAACACTAAATAACGCCAGTCATAACTTTAATTATTTATTTTGCTTCACACGTATCCGTATTCACAGGAAATCAAAATGAATGAATTTCGAATCAAACGAAGGTCATTCAACGAGTCGGCGTTCGTATTGGAAAAATATAAGTTTCACCTTAAAAAACCGCAGATTTCAAATCCGTCGAAATTTTTACTTTATCTTTAACGATCTAGATAGGAAAAAGAACTACATAACTTCATTTTAAAACTTTGTTTTTTTTATATCTGCTGACAAACCGTTCCTCCGCAAAATGAAACGAAATAGGAAAAAATTAATTTAGAATCTGTGATTTTATAAGCTGTTTTCATTCTAAGGAAAACATAGTAATTAAATATGTCATTAAATTCATTTTAAAATGTTCTAGATTGAATTTTAAATTCGGGCTTCTTTCAAAATTGCAACAAAATTCGGACTACCAGTTTTTCAAATCCTGTACTGTAAGTGCCATAGATTTGTCAGGAACTTGCACATACCAAACAAACAAACATATAGAAAAACACTTCTTTTTATAATAGTAGAGATAAAATACGATCTCTATGAAACATAATACTAATATGGTTGGTAATAATTTTATTTAACGTCGCACTAGAGTAACAGAACGAGCTAGTGGCGGGAAGAATCTTAAATCTTGTTCTAAAATCTTGAATATTAAGAGAAGACGTGATTATGCTTGTAAGTAAAAAAAAAAAAACATTAGAATTAATGCAACGCAAATGCAATACAATACTTTTAATCTGAAGTAAGAAACGTATTTTTAAAATAGAAAATGGAATAGACCCAGAGAAAATGAATTCAAATGGAATATTTAATCATAAAAATAAAATACAGAAAGTGCATATCTTTGAAAAACTGAAAACTTATGGAATTTTTTTCCAAAATGTAAGACACAAAACTCCTAAATAAATATTAATGAAATTAAAATAGAGATATATAAGACAGAACTAAAATAGAAGTTCCAAATAATATAATTATAAAGAAAATTCCAAAATGTAAATATTGACATAGAAGCTAAAAATAATACAAAAGTTAGTATTTAAATAGATTTTAATATGTACAAAGAACGATATTAGACTAGAAATAACTAGAAGAAAGAACGCTATTTAAATATAATAGGAAATGACAACTAAAAATAAATACGAATATGGTTTATTCTCGTTTCACAGAACAAAAGTTTAAAAAACCTCCAAATTGTAATTTCAAATTCTATTGAACTTTATACTGCACTGAATCTCATTTGTAAATATTTAAAGCAATTTACATTCACGACACTTATGCGAGTTGTGTTGTTTGTACATTGTATAGTAAAGTACTCCATTAATGAGTCTGTATTGTGGATTGAAGCTTAGTAAAATTACTTAACAGAAAAGAAAGACGCTCCAAAGTATTTAAAAAGAAACTCGAGGAAATAAAGAATGTTTATCGCGCTTTATGAAGCAATCAATCGAGTTACAAAGCTTTTCTTCCACTTATCAAATTACCTGTTTTACGGCAAATAATGTGGCCTTTAAAAGCAAACGCTAACTTGTGTGGAGGAAATAGAGCCATTTACAGTCATTTCTGTAATCCTTTCTTTGGCCCTTGGAGTTTGCACATAATCCTCAATAACAGAGGCTTAATGGTTTTTATGACTTTTCATGAACCGTGGGTTTTCGACGTAATCTCAGAGTAAACGAATTATTTTCAAGGGTTTTATTTTTCGTTACAACTTAAGGAATTTGTAGTCCAGCGGAGCATTCTATTTCGAGAACAAAACCGAAGTAACGTTTGTTTCAAACGGAAAAAAAGTGTCTTTCGTTAGATTTAGCGTCTAAAAAAAGTCTGGAAATACTAGAATTCTAATTCAGTTCAAATCAATAACATCGACATTTTATTTTATATATTCTTATAGCAGAGTTAATGGGATTTTTTATTGGATAAATATTTAGTGCGCATTTTATGCACCGTCGAAATAACCGTGTGTGTGTGTGTGTGTGTGACAAATGCCAAAATATTAAAAATTTATTGCTACCACTGTTGTTATGTAAAGTAAGTTGACGTAACACAGAAATGACAACTAAAAATTAAGTGAATCATTTCATTTTTCTTTCTTTTGTATTTTAAGACGATAAGAAAACATGATATTGCTTGTGATGAACTGTGGAAAAGATAAATAACTTAAAGAAAGCAGAGCATAATCATAAAACTTCAAACGTTGTTTACTATTTTATGTAACGTTGATTATTATTCATTAATCATATTTTTATTACTTCTGTTACACTTTACTTCCTTTCTGTTTTCTCCAAATAAAACTGATTTGTTTCGAATATTTAGTCATTTCGAAACATCTACAACAATAATTTCAATTTACAAATCGCTGAATCAAAAATGTAGCCGTAGTAAAAAAAATACAGTGACCCATAGTGAACGTAGTGTTTAGCCTTTAAAAGTCGTAAGCAATACACAACTTTTCAGTGTGAAAACAACTTTCTCAGGTAATGTTATTTCAAGTGCTATTTAAATTCCCTAAAATTTCATAATATATATTCATTTATTTCATATCCTTACCAGATGTTGTGCTACTCACTTAGTATATAATTTAAACTTCGATAGCAAATACATATGCAACACTAATTTACCACTTTCAACCACTGCGCAATAAATATACTATACCTAACTACACGTTATATCCGAGACAGAGTAAGTTTGTTAAAATAAAAGTTTATTTAAATCTTCTGAATGCATGCAACTTCGACATATTCTATTGTCGTTTCCCCATTTAGTTATAAAATTTCAGTTTAGTTTAGGTTTCTAAAAGAGGGTCGAAAAATGAACCTTTTTAAATATTATAAAGATTATGTTAAAAGTTGACAACGAGCTTTACTTTTGAGAAGAAATACGAAAAGAACAATGAACTTCATTCTTTAAAATAAAATAAAAGTTAGACTTTGAAGTGGAAAGACTTAGAGAGTAAAGATTTTATTTTTAATGCAATGTGTATATATATAGAGGTTTTTTTAATGCCTCCCCCTTCAGAAGTTAATGTAGTTATCTTTGCCATTGACTTATTCAGAAATTCATCCTACTAAAAGATTCTGTTTGACCATATTTGAAGACCAAGCACTTTAAATTTCGTAATGAGTGACAAATTTGTAATAGCGAAGTATATATTTTAGAAGTCTCACTCTTTCCTTACCTTAAAAAACAAACGAAAAATGCCTGATCATCTCAATTTTAGGCATTGTAAATAAATAATAGGTTCAAGAGCTACATCATATATTTAAACTTTTAAATATTAAAATCTTTTTCCCTCTAATTCAGTAATCCCTATCGAAAAAAAATTGTTCAATGTTCTCAGATTTTTATGATTAATTATTTACCTGTACTCTATCCAAAGAAATATTTCTCTGGTTTTTTTAACACATTAAATCTACTGATTTAAATAAGTATTTATTAAAAAACACGGTATGTTATTGACTTAAGTTTCATTGGTTTTCTCTTATTCGATAGTACTTCCTCAAAATTGTAGAACGGGAAAAGTAAAAATTAAATTCGTAAACAATCTCATCATTATTTTTAAATTTTTAATTCCTTAATGCAGCCTATTTAATTTTAAATCATACGATGCGTTTACTCCTTTCACAAATTTAAGAAAATACTAGCAATAAACTTTGTATGCAACAATTTATGATTCTATTTAATTTATTAGTATAAAAATGTATCTATCCAACAGTACTTGTATTAGTATTTTCTGTGTGGCCTATCAAAAAGTATCCAACCTCCTCTTATTTTTCACACACATATTCATGTTCAAAAATAATCATTATCTATGTAATAATGTATACTAAAAATAACTGTGCCGTTTTGTTTTCGTAAAGAATAGTTTTGATACTATTTAATAAATTTAAAGCATCAAAAACACATTTTTAATGTTATTTAAGATATATTTTACACCAATTTACGCTGTGTATATATTTTTGTTTAAATTTGATCAAGATTGTAGTAAAGAACGAATATACTTTCACGGTTGATCGCGACGCATAGGAATTTAAAATTAAAGTCACACATGCAGAATGTTTCAGCATATTTTCACTCTTTCCGCACTATTAACTACTGCACTACTAACTACTGCACTACTCTCGCTTCTCCGGTATCTTTGACTATTGTGTCCTATTTTCTTAAAAACAAATGCTTCTATCTTTGAAATATTCAACGATCTTTCCAAAAATGTCAGGATTGACGGTACATAAAATTATTAACTAAACGATGAAACAAAACTGTTAAGCAATATATATATATATAAATTTATTTTTTATGATAAAATTTATTTTGAGAAAGGTGGGGCCATTTGCGAGCACACATTTTTCAATGACTATATTAAACCACTTACTATTCGAAGTGAATTTTATAAAAAATTTCATATTTTTACCATACACACAGACTAATATTATGGTTGTACACTTTTCTGTTTCAACTTACCAATGATACATTTAAAAAAATACTTTCTAATCCTATTTCATGGGATAACATCGGTCTCACATGATGAGGTATGGTCCTACCGTGGACTGTTTTCATGGGATATACTATTGATTGTGAGTGGAGGAAAAGCAAATCATTACATTTACGCCTTATGTAATAGCGAGCGGTACAGTAGGAGTGACCAAGGCTACCACAGGATGTTGCTGTGGTGAACACAGATAGGTTCGAAATGTTATCATAAATATTTTAATTCCATTACATTTCTACAGTACACTATTTACACAGATTGTATGGAGATCGCACCGACTAATCCCAGACTTCCTTCCAATATCTTTAAAAAGTACAATCACCTATTTCATATAGTGACCTTTTTTATGTCAGGCGTTTGTAGACATACATATTATGTTGATTGAATCTGGATTAAAGTTAGTTCAGACTTTTATCTGCCTAGTTATCCACTGCACCAGTCGACATCTTCATATGGAATCACCTCCGTACAACGGAGCTGCTCTATTTTTTAAGCTTTTGGCCTCCAGTCTTTTCTACCCAGTCTTTCTGCTTTTCTTCAAATCTTCACATGTCCAATGGATCTTCCAGTGGCCAAGTCCTCTTCTCCAAACGTTCCCCTTACTAAGAAAGTGACGCGTTTCATCACACCCTTCTCTTGTCTGCGCAACCACCCTCTTGTAATTCGTGGCATTCTATCTGTGAAAAGAACCCAGTGAGGCATTTATAGTAGTTGACAGCCCCTAATTTAATCACCTATCATGAGAGGAAACCCCTCACCTATCCTTGTAAGGATTTACTGGTTTAGTAGTCTCCATTAGAAGTTTATTAGTGTTTTGTTTGCAGAGTTTCTGATAGGTTTTCTTGACGGTAATCGGATGGTCTGTGTTTATGTCGTTGTTATAAAATTCCGTCCGAGGGATGGCAAGATATCAATGATTTTGCAAATGTTTTCTCTATACTCCTATGCTTTTGTGCAAGGTTTAGCCATCCTGGGGTTTATCTTGGCACTGGGCAATGTAGATAGTGTGAGCTTTAGAGGGGACATTCCAAGGCATAATTCATTGGAGTTTTCTCTATTCCACAAGAGCATTGGTTGGTTATCGATAACCCGTGTCTGTGAAGATAGCTGGAGAATGGGCCATGGTCCGTTACAAACTGCAAAATATGTCTAGACATGTTTTATACTAAAAGGATGCACTTACCCAGTGAACACACACCATAGCATTCTTATACTCTACAATAGGAACAAGCGACCTGTTCTGCCTCATTTGTTTTGAATTCGTCGTGGCATCGATCACAAGCAGTTAACTATGCATCCGGTTATAGAATTATTATATTGAGGTACAGTTTACATCAATCTAATCACTTTTCTAAAGATTTGAAAAATATTATTGTTGCTAATAGTAATTTAAACGGAAATAGTTTAATGTGCTGAGTGTTATTAAGCTAAATCCATGTGTACGTTCAATAATCTTTAAATAGTTCAACGTTTTCTTCAATTTGAAAAATTGCAATCGTTACCATATGCAGTAAAACTATTTGTCGATTTCTAAAAATTTACCAAATCCTCTCATTATTTATTCCAAACTGTTATTACGAAAGGAAACCCAAAAATACTGTCCAAATCTGATCGAATGTGACATGCAACATAAATCTAACTTAACTGGTATAGAGCATAATAATATTCGATACTTTAGTTGTCAAAGTCCAATAACAAGATCAGTGACGGTCCTGAAACTTTTCATAGCTATGGAAGCTCCATAAGTCTGATCTTTTCCTTTCTTCGGCACAACTGTTTTCTTTCAGTTCTCCTATTCTTTGCAGCCATTGTATCATCTTGTGCAAATAACTGTTCTCTAGCGATCCGTAACTAATCTTTCTAGTACTGTTTTCCACGCCCCTGCATCCAATATAGCATGTGACATCTTCCATGGTTGCTCAATAGAACATTGTTAAAATGAATGTAAAACTGCCTTATCATAGGTCCCGTCCGTCGTATTTCCTCCCCCTAGGACGATGTATTGCTGTCATGTTCCACTTGAGTCAGATGGACTGGAGGCACAATCGCGCACACGTGAAATGGCTGCTGAGAATGCCAAGAAAATGGTATGTGAAATAAAAAGTAACGGGAAACAATAATTCAAGAAAAAGGGAATATTTCTTTCGAGTCATTCAGGTAGGATTTCCGATGGAAGAACTCCCCAAATAAAACTATTTTCAATGGGTTATATTAGAGGATTTAGACACAGATTTACTATTTAAATTTTATTTATTTTTTAGTTCTAAACTTTTTTTTCCATTAGGTTTGAGTTCTATTTTGTTTTCCACTTCCGATTAAATTCTATGTTTGAATTATAAATTGCTTTAAGTATCCCAAAAGTAAGTGATACTATTTTAATTAATATCAACAAGAAAAGGGGCGCATTAAGTTTCATATTTGATTATATTTACTGACGACAGTGTCGTTACTGAACTTGTTCTAATTCATTTGTATCTTAAATATTGCTATGCATATTTTATATCTTAATGTGGAATAAAATATATTTTCATTCTATCTGGTGTTCATTATCAGTTCTTATAAAGTTATGGGAAAAAAAAAAGAGATTACACCACAGTCATGCAACCACAATTACCTACTGAGCATCCGCTTTAATTGTATGCCATTCACGTGATCAAAAATGCCTTTTTTAAGATGGCATTCTTATGATATTCATCAATTGTTGAGGAAAAAAATCTGTAATAAAATTTTGAAAGCAGCTAAACAAAAAATTCCAAATTCTATAGCCAAAAGATGTAAGCTTTTTTGGAACGAAGAACAAAGCTGCATAAAAAATAAACTTGGCCAAGCTAGAATTACCACTGATACATCTAAAATAAAAGAAGATAATGCCATATTGAGGATGATTGTCACAGAACTTAAGTTCGATATTAATAAATGCAAACAAAAACATTTTTAGAAGTTTTTCTCACATTTGGGTTATAAGAAAGTGAGGAAATGTATATATTTACCTCTCACCTAACTAACAAACATCAAACACAATTGTAACAAACCATTTTACTGTGTAACACACAATTTGAGGATGATGAAGATATAGCAAAAGCTTTCGTTAGATATTGTGCTGGATAACAGAGAAAATCATAAGACATTAAATGTGAGGAGAAAGAAATAAGGTTTCAGATGTAATAATTCAGAATAAAATCAAGCAGCATTATCACAGGGCATCTTTCAAGCAGATTTTACGATGCATGAGTTGTATTGAAATATTGGTGTCCTAAAGCTGGGGGAAAGTCCCCCAGGTAAGCATAATAAATTTTAAACACATTTGAGAACCTAGAACAACTATGGTTCTACTTGATTTGTTAAACTTATCACACATGGAGTTTACGTGCTCCAGTAGAATGGATAAAGACGATAATTAAACTAATTGTTAAAAATATACAATTTGGTGAGAAATTGTAAGCTATGGACATATTGTTAACTAGTACAATGTGCAATGTTTTGGAGAGGATGGTAAAAGAAATACTAGTGTATTTCCTGAATCCAACAACTCAAAGACACCAGCTCAAGCTTGATTTAGAAAAATACAGTCTAGTCTATTAGCAACAAGTTTTCTTTCTTACACAAACCATAAACGATACCTTGTACAAGGGCTTGACACACTTGGTAGTATTTATGGAATTCAAGTCAGTTTCGAACATAGTATAAAGATTTAAAATACATTAAAAGTTAGAATCCAAGGGCGTTAATTATAACATGCTTTTTTTGGAAAATAAGTTTAACCCAACAACGTTATTGTGCAGTAAGGTATGGCAACGATACCTCAAAATTTATACAAAAAATACATACGTCTACGACAAGGAGGAGTAATGAATTGTACATTATTACTACATTTCCATAAATGATCTCTCAAGAATTCTGGAAGAACTGAGCTGATTATTTGCTTTTTGGGCATCAGCCCCATACGAAGCAAATTGCGTTGCTACTGAAGATCAATATTACAATGAAACTGTAGTTTGATTGGTGTAGTAAGCACAAAATGGAAATTTAAAATAAAACACAGAAAAATCAGTTTATCATACTTTCACACAAAATCATCAAACAACAGGAATGAATATAAAATACAAAGGACATATACGAAAGGAGTCAAAACACCAAATAGCTTGTTGTCACATTCGATAAAAAAACTCATCTGGAAACAGCACACATAGAACGTTATCACAAAAGCAAATGAAAGAACACCGATTCTGAAAAGATTGGTGTAGCAAAATGGGGCTGCTAGTGTCATTCTTAATTTAACATACATAATGTACTTCAAACCTATACTAAGTACTGCTGCGAATCATTAATAACCTGTAGCAGCTTATTGTTCTTAATGATGAAAACGATAGCTCGGAATGATAGTAATTACTAGGGTTATTACATCATCCCATTCAAGCTCTGCTACTATTCATAAAAGCAAACAAAAAGAAGAAATATTCCATTGAGGTCTTTGTGCCTTATGAAAAACGGATGGGAGTGTATTAAAATAAATTTTGGAGAAATTATGACTTAAGTCGGGGTAGAAGATTGAAGACACGAAATAGAGTACTGCAGAAGGTTAAAAACATTAGAAAATACAATAATATTCCTAACAATTCTGAATCTATCCCGACACCAATTAATCCTTTGATTGATGGTTGCCCTAAGAGTTAATCTACTGAAGTGTTGACGAAAACATTACAAAGGATGCAGAGTTAAAAGCAATTGCCTTCGAAACAATTTACAGTAGATATCCTGAATTTATTGTATGCATCATCCTATATATGGATCTTGTCTACACAATAGGAAAATACTGGCGCATATATTTTCTCGGACCTTTTAGTCTACTATTTAGCTCAAGGGCCGAGTATTACCATTTACGATTTAAAAAAAAGCAGTCAGGGTTGCAACCGAACAATAAGTCCTAACAAAAATTTCTAAAGTGGTTAAATTATTTGTCTCAATATCTGCAATTCAAGCAATTGTTTACCGTACTCACCCAGATTGTCAGAGACAAAAGCTGTAAAATTAACTTAGGACAATCACAAATTAAAAAACTACAGTTGTCATTCTACAGTGGGTTTCAAAACACAAAGACATATATTGGCTAGATTAATGCTGCTATCTGTCAGATAACACGTGAAACTAGTTGCAAACAGACCATGTTAATTGGAGTTGAATGAAATGCAGTGTAGGTCACGTGCTTGTCGTTGCTGTTTTGAAAAATTTGAGTAGAAAAGACTCGATTTTTCCTCCATAGATTTTACTATTACATAGATTTTACTCTATAGTTTCTAATTGCTTGAAGGTCTCTGTTAGGTAAGTAGAACATCTGATAACACCTCTTTCAGCTATTATTTTAAATTATTAAGCAACGTTTTGCATCATGTTTTAAATATGCTAAAACTTATTTTCTGATTAATGGCTTAGTCGGATAAAAGCGGGACCTTAGAAGTCGGACAAGACCGGGTAAGAATTGAAGATCGTAGAACAAGAAAAAAACAAAACCCCAGAAAATAACAACATAAAGCAGAAACTGTTCAAGGCTCCTAATCAGAAAACTGTCAAAACAAAGAAGAAAAAGAAGTTCAGCATTAAAACAGACTCCTCGGCATCAGATGAAAACGACGTGGGATGTGGCGAAGACTGTATCTTTTATAATGAATTATACGCCAGGGCAAAATCTCTGAAAGGTTGAGTACATTATCCCAACTGTAAATGTCGTATGAAGCCTGTAGCAATGCAGAGGAGCATGATAAAAAATTATTTATGATTTATGTTCTTGTAACGTCTTACAAGTGAATGAAGTAATTTTGAATTTAATGTGTTTGGAATGTTTTGTAAATTAAGTTACGCTCCGTGATTTTTAAGCCCGGTGCAAGCATCCGGTTTTTCAACGTGCGGCGCCACTGCGGCACTGAAGCCCAACTATGCACACATAACCGTGAAATGACGCATGAACTCATTTCGCGCCATTTGCGATAAATATTCTATCGAATAAAACGTGTTTATTTCGCTTACTTGGTGTAAAAAAAGTATATTTCGAAACAAAAAAGACGTTACTGGATACAACCATTTATTAATTATTATTTGCATTCCATTTGTTTATGAAAAAAAGGTGCTTCAGAACGGAGACATGTGAAGGCGACCGTGCGGCGTCGTGTGTAACTGCGGTACAAATTGCACGCAAGTTGGACGTGCATAGCTCCAGCGGTGCTGGAGGCTTGTGTGCACTGCTCCATTGCATCTGATGTATCTCAGACCACACTTGCGTTGTGGCAGCGACGCCGCACGTTGAAAACTGGATGTGTGCACCGGGACTTAATCCCACGTATATAGCTCAGTGTAAGAAGGCAATTGTACTAATTTATTGTAATAAATAAATATTTCAGCATAAAAAAAAACGTTTTTTAATTATTCCTATATATACCCTGTTTTATACGACCTGGTCGGATAAAATCGGGTATTCGCATTCTTACAAAAACAATTTATTTTCCATGCAAAATATAGTTCTGCTACATTGAAAAATATTTACTTTTGGAACTAAAGAGCTAATTTATCATTGGAAAAGAAATTTAAGGAATTTTATTTTCACACATATATATATATATATATATATATATATATATATATATAATAGACTTCCAGGATGACAATGATCCATGCCATGTTGAATGTTGAAGCATCTGTTAAGCAGTGGTATCAAGATATGGATGTGAAACGTCTTCCTTATACAGCTCAGAATCCAGACCTAAACCCCATGGAACAATTGTGGGACGAGTTAGAGCAACGCTTATGGACCAGAACACCACGTCCGAAATCTACAGCTGAGCTGGCGACATTCTTGCAGTCGGAATGACACAAATACACATAGCTGTGTATCAAAACATTGTTGAAAGTATGACCAGAAGAGTTGCTAGTGCAATTGCAGCACATTGAGGACCATCTCCCTATTAAAGCATGTATTCTTTCCTTTGTGTCATAACATCTTGTAGTTCGGTCCATTATTGTAGGATAGTGTATATGTATACATACACATATAAAATGTTAAAATACAAATTTATGTTTCCGATTTTTGTGCGTTGATAGCTGCGTTACTTTCAGAAATTTTGCTTCGTATGGAGCATTTTAGCCACACAAAGTATAGAAAATATTACTGAGTACCGTTCTTTATAATTTGTCCAAAACCCATTAGACACGATGATAAAAAAAGCCACCTTTATTGCGCTTAAATTATCAATACCATTTTTACTTATGATTACAATCAGATAAACTATTTCCAAAAGCCGCTACATCTCGACTTTGCTTCGCTTGTTGCTGTCTAAACACACATAAATCGAGTACTATATTTTAAAATTGAAATGGCTTAGGATAACGGGAAAAGCATACAAAACATCTTCGGAGTTTAAAAAGAAAGAGAGGATTGAAGATTTGTCAAATGTATCTCAGCCAGCAAGCACTTCCTTTTCCAATGAATATTTATATTTTGTGAGCGCGGGCGCCAAGATTCAGGGCTCCCCCCCCCTTTTGACGTTCTTTAAAATACTTTTTCACTCTCTAACTGAAATATTCAGAGCACTTCCCCTCTTAAATAAATGTATAGTTTACCTTAAGTTGAAACGAATTTCTTGTGACGTACCAAATCAGATAAGAGCACTGGGTTTTATAGAAAACGAGGTTCATTTCCTCGTGAGTGCCTCAAAAGCGCACTGTGTCGAATGAGGCCTTTTGTTAACGTTTGTCTCTTAATGAATTCCGATTCAATGTATCCCAGAAGGACGTGCTTTACTTAAGTACACATATTATTTGTCACTAGTTGATTACATTAATGAACATTTCTTCCTTTTTCAATTTCTCTTAAAGTTTAAGTAAATTATTGTATTAATGGGTTTGGAACATTCGACCTCTAAACTAAATTGGAAGTTAATACTCGATAGCTGCTAAATTATATTTATATCGACAGCAATAATGTATTAGCATTAAATTAAAGAAACTGAAAAAGGCTATTTACATTTTCTTCAGTACGTATTTTTCTTAAGGTTTAAGTAAGTTACTGTATTAATGGGATTTGGAACATTCGACCTCTAAACTAAATTGGAAGCTAATACTAGATAGCTGCTAAATTATATTTATATCGTGAGCAATAATGTATTACCATTAAATTAAAGAAACTGAAAAAGACTAATTACATTTTCTTCAGTACGAAACTGCGAAAAATATTGCTTATTTTTATCTCAAATGGTGAAACGCATACCGCAATATTTTAATATTCCCTCATTTTAAGTAATTTTTTGATTATTAAAATGTGAAAGCATTTCATAAAAATATATTTCAGCAATGATTGTTGTACTGTTCTTGAGAAGAAATATAAAAGTTTATAGAATATGTATAATTTTAAATATACTTTAAAGCAAAGTAATATCACTTAAACATAAAAGCGCATTACTGTATTTCCAAATCATTAATATCAAAGAAAGGATCTATTTTCCACGCTCTCTTAAGAAAGCATTAGCATCACTATCATCATTGGTGATTTTTAAACTTGTAATGAGCTTATAAGTTTAAATTATATTACTTTCCTTTGATATATTTTAAAGTCCGATAGATGTATAGATATTCACTACTATACATCCATGGACAGATAGCAAGATGTGATGGTATAAGGGAAATAATACATGCTTTAATAGGGGAATCATACACCATGTGCAGCAATTACACTAGCAATCCTTCTGAGCATACTTTCAACAAGGTTTTGATACACAGCTAAGAGTATTTGTGGCCATTACTGCTGTAAGAATGGCGTCAGATCAGCTGTAGATTTCACACATGATTCCTTGGACCGCAAGCGTCGCTCTAACTCAAACAACAAATGTTCTATCACACAAGGGTTCACAACTTTTCACAGGGGTTTGGGTCGGGACTCTGAATAGGCCAGATAAGACGTTTTACATCTATATAATGATAGCACTGCTCGACAGAGGCTGTAACATGATATGGAGCGTTGTCGTCCAGGAAGTAACATTCGAACATTCCATAAAATTGTCAGAGCGTAGGAAGAATTTGATAGTCCAAAATGTTCGTGTAAGCGTCAGCGTACAATTTACGAGGAACACCATGAAAAGGTCCTAGGCCCTAACACGAAAATCACGATGTATGTATACATAATTTCAAGAGCACAGGAATTTCAAAAAAATTACAACAAAAGTGTTTTAAAATGTTAAAAAAAGGAAGAAATGTTGGTGGATCAGGGCGTTATCAGGGAGGATCCTGACCCAGACAACATAAAATGGTGTTTTCTACATATGAGCAGCATCAGGCTGGAAACATTGCTCATGCACTCCCCCAAACACCACCAAAAAAAGCAAAAAACACAAACAAAACACCAAAACAGGGCAGGAACTAAAGGAAATCAAAACCGTAGAAGCAGCTGGGGTCTGGGTACAGGATCCTCCCTGATGACGCCCTAATCCATCAACAATTCTTCTTTTTTTATCATTTTTTTTAAGTTTTTGTAATTTTTTTGAAATATTGCATACCATGCTATATCTGCAGCTTCAGCGCTCTTGCATGGGTAGTTTCGAGTTTGCGCTGGGCATGTACAGGATGTTGATAATAGACCGCACAATGGTGGTATCACGCCATTTCTGCTTGAAAACCTACCCAAAAGTGTGTCGTCACTTTTCGATTAGAAGTGCGACCCTGGAGTGATATTCGTGTCACGATTTTTCAGTTCATTTGTAACTTCAAAACAAATATACCAATTTATCTTTTTGACAGCTGTGACCGAGAGCATATCGAGACGCTTGTTTGAAAACAATGCACCCCATGGATATGCAAACCCGAATGCTTGAGTTAAACTATCTGCTGTAGGCACGCATGTTTGCATCTCCAGGATCCAATCGAAAAAGGAGATTTTCGGGTATGTCTTAGACATGGATGTGCGTGATTGTGATGTTAATTTAAGAATCCTTTTACTTGTGTTGTAGAATTTACTTGGAAAACATGTGGTATCCAATCTACAACAACTGGTCTTTCAGATATAATTGTTTAACGGCCTTGCGAAAAAAAAATTTTGGGTTTACCTCAAAAGAATAAAAGCTTCAGCAGATTTTTCTGGTGAATGCATTAGTCTTCTCAAAATATCTTAAATTTTTCGTAGCTTAAAATAATCCGTCTCCAACTCTGTTCTATATAGAAAATCATTCCAATACCCTGATAACGCTTTCTATAACAAATAATACTGTGCCCTATTTGGGTAGTTTTCACAAAATGCATCTCATACTTTGGCAAATGCTTGAGAAAAATGATGCTCTTAAACTGGATTTGAAAACTGGTATGCTACTTTGCATATAAAAATGATAATGGCATTACTGATAATAACGGAGTTTATCAAAAGTCAGACACATATCAGCTTTCAAGATACTAGATGATCTCTCCCAAAAGCTTAGAAGTAAAACAATTTCACTCATTTATGCCATAGCTTTAGGCTTGACTTTTATATTATCACGTATACATATCGCTACTACCACGCCAACGGCACGAATCTGAATTTTGAAGATTTACGATTACTGACAGCTCTAATCACCTTTTCATGTTTTATACTATGACAAAGCCAATAATATTTATTCTTAGAGAAAATTCAAATTTGCATGAGAAAATAATAACTTTTGAGTGGTAACTCGATTATTCCCCTAAGCATCGAAACTATGAAAGCGTTTTTGTATAACCGTCAATTTTTCATATTCGTGCTTGGCGTGGTGTTAGCTATACTTATTTCTTAAATTTTAACTAACATTCGCAAAAAATGCATAACAGGTACAATATAAATTGAATTCATTGGAATATCTAAATAATATAACTGACAGTTCGAATTTTCCTTGTGGATTTCCCAACGTCACAATTCAAATCCCGTACTTTGCCACTGATAATGAAATATTTTCTGAAAGTGTTCATTTTCCACAAAGTGAACCTGTATAACCATTTGTTGCTGTTCTTCATGAGCTGAATGAGACCATTGCTACCAGATGAGACCACAGTAATTAAGCATTGAAGTGTTTTCCCCTCTTGCATTACGGCTTCTAAGACAGCGGATGGATTGCATATTATAAGAACTGCTTGATTAAAGTCGATGACAATGAGAAAAGTGCAGTTAAGTACAAAATAGATACTAGTTTGTCTTACAAATATCACTTCATACATCACCCAATAGAGCTGAATCATATTGCATACCAAAATCGCAAAGATAAGGTAAAAAATATATCATCCATTGTTTTCATAGCAATGCTTGTGCTGTGGAAGGTTCGACAAAAGTAAGGAAATATTTCTTCTAAATGGGTTTCTGATCGAAATGAGACTAAATACATTTACGTAACATTTTGCATAAAAAAAGTGTAGTAGAATAGGTAGAAAAGAATAGAATACATGAGAATAGCAGTAGCATACATCAGCGTTTCTCAACCTTTCATTATTCGTGGCCCAGTTTTCAATCATAATTTTCATCGCCCCCCCCCACTCCCGCATGCAATAAAATGTATACAACAATAATATATATTGAGTATTTTGATTTCTGTTTTTAAATTATTTTTAACTAACTGCCAAAACAAGTGTAAAAGAGAGCCTACGTTGGCGAGAAACCACATCTGGCATTTTGCCAAGCGGGCGGTAAACAGATGAAGCGAATGGAAGCGGGGAAAATTTTAATATTATATTTGAAATGAAAGCCAAACAGGGAGATAATGTTAAAAGAATATGAAAGTACAAAAATTCGTTAATGAAAGTTAACCTAGACGGGGTGATCTAAATTTAGAAACTGGGAATACCTTTTTTTGGAATAATAAAAGAAATGAAACAGAAGCATGACTAAAGAAAAGAGACAAAATAAGTAATATGGTTTGTGGAAGCCGTCTCGAGCATGCGCAGAGCCAATATTTTCTCATAGGAAGAAGGAAAATGTTCGATAACGCAAGTTTAAATTCTCATTCGAGTCGATCGCTAACAAATCTATCGTATGTTATATATGTTTTCGTGTTAATTGCAATCACCATATTAAATATTCACGGCAGCAGATTTATGCAGACCCATGGATAATTTTTTAAGCGGGCGTAAACGAGCATTAGACGATAGTCAAGCATCACCAAGTACACAGACGAGCGTGGTTCCGAAAATAAAATCAAGTAAATATTCTCAAGAATACTTAAATTTGGGGTTTACCAGTACTGAAGTAAATGAAGAAGAAAGGCTCCTGTGTATCATTTGTTCAAAAATGTTGGCCGCAAACAGCATTAAACCTAATAAACTTAAACGACATTTATAAACGCTTAATAGTGAGTACGTCAACAAACCCAGAAAATTCTTCGAATTAAAATTAAATCATATGAAAAGCAAAAATCATTTTTTAAAGAAACTTTGTCTGTGAAAAAAAAAGCTTTAATTGCATCCTACAAGGTTTCATATAAAATAGCCGAGATGTAAAAAACCTCACACCGTTGGTGAAGAGCTTATTTTACCAGCTTTACTTTAGGACACCTGTAGCTACATTAGTAGACCAAAGAGCTGCCAACTGCCTGGAGAAAGCTGTTGGGTCATTCACCGCTATGTGGAACAGGGGTCTATAATGGCGCGCTGACGTCACCTTCCGTCGCCCACTCCCAGTTTTTCGAGTTGTCCGGTGCTAGTCGGTTCACTGCTTCCAAACTCGCGCATCGCTATGGAACTGTTCCTATGCACACGAGCTGCTATTGCGCGGTAGGAAAATCCTCCTTCACGAAGGCCGATGATTTTTCCCTGTTCAAACTCTGTAAGTTGTTGAAATTTCACCCTATTTCGTCGTGGAGGCATACTTGGGTCTCACTAAACGTTCGCCACTAAAAAATAACCATGCACTATTTTCAACGTCCCGCTACAGTCCTCTATTTATCCGCTTTTAGCATCAGTTCAGATAGTGCTGCTTACACCATGCACGCGTGGTGAATCTGAAACTTTACTACTTTGCACAACTTCCTATAATTGACATTTGCTGCAAGTTTCATTGCATTCGGCTGATTCCTTCATGGTGTTGCATTTTTTACAAACAGCAGTGCATATTAAAGAAGATTGTGTAATGTCCTCACCCCAAAACGGTAACGTGAAAACAGTACGAATCATACACAAGAAGACATCCAACAGCTAAGATATTTAAAAACACTATTATTCCAGGAACCTTAAGAAAAATATAGCATATGTATATCATCACATTAACATCATTACAAATGCATAAAATTATGTATCATATATATATATATATATATATATATATATATATATATATACCAAATGTCTAAGCAGCGGTCACGCAAAGTCGAGATATTCGGACATCGTTGTGTTTGAGCTCTGAGCTGCCACTCCATGACACCCTAAAAGTGCTCTTTCGGATTACGATCCTGTGAGTTAGGAGGCCAGTACATTATGTGGAATTCATCAGTATGCTCCTCGAACCACTCCAACACAATCCGAGCTTTGTGACATGCGGCGTTGCCTGCTGGAATATTCAATTTCCAGTTGGGAAGACAGACGCCATAAAAGGGTTCAATTGATTCGCAATGATGTTCAGATAGTTCGCAGCTGTTCTACCAGAACTAAGGGTCCCAGATTCGCTCATTAGAACGTCCCCCAAAGCAAATTACCGCCACCACCAGTCTGTGTATGACCTGCTGTACAAGAGGGGAGCAACTGTTCGCCTGGCAGAAGGCGTACCCTGACACGACCATCGACGTGATTAATGAGAAATCGGAATTCATCTGACCAGGCAATTCTCTTCCACTCATCCAAGGTCCAGTCTCAATGTTCCCGGGCCCACGGCAGGCGTAGTTGACAATGACGCTTGTTCAACAGAGGCACACGAATGGAACGTCTGCTGCACAGTCCCATATCCAACAATCTCCGCTGAACTGTGCGTTCCGAAACACTTGCGCTTGGACCTGCATTGTATTGGGCCGTCAGCTGAGGTACTGTCTCACACCGATTTTGCCTTATCAAGCGGGACAGTCTCCGACGTCCATTTTCTTTGATGACTCTTGGACGACCAACACCTTGGAGTCTACTGCTGGTGTCACCGTCATTTATCCACTTTGCACGACTACTAACAACGTCATATCGTGAACAAACTACCAGTCGTGCAGTTTCTGTGATACTCGTTTCGAGTTTTCGGGTCATTGCGATCTGCCCTCTATCCAAATTCGCTTAGATCAACAACCTTTCTCATCACTCGCAAAAGTAAATGCAAGAATGATTACTTACCTTCTCCAGCAGCAGTTAAATACCATTCTCACTTAATCACGTGCCCTCCACGTCATCCAGACGAGCTCATTGAAAAACGTGGGGATGGTCATAATGTCCTAATGTTTTGGCTTGGCATTTGTATCACGATCACGAAGGACAAATCTCCGCTACGGTCAAAATCAAGTGACAATTAAATATTTAGAATTAAAAAATTATTTTAAAAAAATCACCTTTTCAGGTGTCGTTGTATTGCAAAATTTTCCACGGATTTCAAAACCATAAAAATTTTTACTCTATCTTTAACGATCTAGGAGATAGAAAGAAAGAACTCCAGAATTACATTTAAAACTGTTTTTTTTTGTTCGTACGCTGAAATCGTTGCTTGAAAAAGTACAGGGGAAAATAAATTTAGAATCTGTAATATCTTTATGCTGTTGTCATTCTAAGGAAAACAATAATAATTAAATGCCAATATATTAAAAAAGGTTCTAGATTGAATTTCAAATTCGGGCTGGACATAAAATCGCGAAATTTCAGACTACCTATGTGCCAAATTTCATTATTGTAAGTGCCATAGTTTCGTCAGGACACTTCTCACAGAATACAAACGCATCCTTTTGTAATAGTAGAGATCCATTCTGTGGAAGTGTAGCAGTTGAATTGAGATCAAGTTAGTGCCTTGTAACGCAAACAATGATTACGATTAGAAAGCCTGTAATACTAATACTGCGAGCGAGGGAACGAAGTCCTCTGTCCGTGGGATGTTAAGAGCAATTTCGATTGAACCGTGATGGTAATAGAGAACTATATTATGTTATTACAGGTGTCTAGTCTACTAACAAAGCAAAGAGGTTTATGTCGAAATATTAATTCAACTAATAAGCAATGATTATCTAATATTTGTAATATTTGTTCATATGAGCGTCATTGAGTATGTTTGTGATCAGCGCCTTTTGGTAGTTTCATCACGTCCGTGTCACCAATGTAGCAGAGCATGTAGATATCTTCAATATACAAAAGATTACTTTAGGTTTGATAAGAGCCGTTACGACACATAAGCAACAATTTGTTAACTTTTAAAGTAGGCGTAATTTCCAAGCATCTCAAATAGCATTCACATAGCACGTTTAAAAGATTTTCCTTCTACATCTGTACCTTCTTTTCTGATTAGCTTAATACTACATTTTAGTATACAATAAGTTCGATTTTTTTTCTGAAACAGAATAGTGAAAATTGGTTTCACAGTAACAAAAATCGTAACATATATTAACATAAATGCCTGTTATTATTTATATATCCTCATTGTTCCGGTGTTAATAAGGGAATATTACTTAAACACATGTTTAGAGCTTATTGAGTTGATCATTGGCAACAAATTAAAGAATACACAGAACCGTGGTTCGCCTTTAAAAATAGTTTATGAGGAGAGAAGGTGAAAATATCTTCAATGAGAAATGTAGCGGTCTCATGACCTGTCGATTTAGATCCATCAGAACTGTGTATAAAATCAGAATAAATTTCTTCTTTACAAGAAGTTTTCTGTAAACAACATCCGAAATTAGTGATGTATTAAAATTGTGAAATGGTTTTGGTAACTGAAATTTTACACATGCTAGGTTTGAAACTTCTAGTTTTGTTTGGGCATCCGAGCAGGGAATGAAATGTCAGACCCTTTGATGAAATTGTGGATTTTAATGTGAAAAATGGGTATAAAATATTTCTTGGCATGATACGAGATGGAGGTAAGGGACACGTATGGAATATAGAGTATGGCTTAAGCAATGCAATGAGCGATGTAGAAGCTATAATATAGTATAGAAATGATAGTGTAAAGTCCAAAGAAGGCGCAAGTATAAGCTATTTACACAAGACGTTTAAACGCTTCTGAACCTAAATGTAAGGCTTTGTGATGAATGGTATTCAAAGCTATTAAAGCTGATTGGCATGTAGAGCCTGTGTACTTAGCAGATAAAATTCAAATCTTATCGCATCAAAGCCCAATAAATTTTAAATAAACATGTCTTATCAGATCCTTATAATAATTTGTATAAAACTTGAAATATATAAAGATATTTTTCATATAGTTTATCCAACTGTAAAATATTAGACAGAAAAATGTTTCTTGTCTTAAAAATTCTATATGGTCCACTGCATAAAAATAATTAATCGTCAAAGTATAAGCTATTTACACAAGAAGTTCAAGTGGTTTGAACGTAAATGCTGGATTTTGTGGTGAATGGTATTCAAAGCTATTAAAGCTGATTGCCTTGTAAAGCCTGTACACTTAGCAGCTAAAGTTAAATTTTTATCGTATCAAAGCCCAATAAATTTTGACTAAACATGTCTTATCAGATCCCTATAATAATTTGTATAAAACTTGAAATATATAAAGATATTTTTCATATAGTTTATCCAACTGTAAAATATTAGACAGAAAAATGTTTCTTGTCTTAAAAATTCTATATGGTCCACTGCATAAAAATAATTAATCGTCAAAGTATAAGCTATTTACACAAGAAGTTCAAGTGGTTTGAACGTAAATGCTGGATTTTGTGGTGAATGGTATTCAAAGCTATTAAAGCTGATTGCCTTGTAAAGCCTGTACACTTAGCAGCTAAAGTTAAATTTTTATCGTATCAAAGCCCAATAAATTTTGACTAAACATGTCTTATCAGATCCCTATAATAATTTGTATAAAACTTGAAATATATAAAGATATTTTTCATATAGTTTATCCAACTGTAAAATATTAGACAGAAAAATGTTTCTTGTCTTAAAAATTCTATATGGTCCACTGCATAAAAATAATTAATCGTCAAAGTATAAGCTATTTACACAAGAAGTTCAAGTGGTTTGAACGTAAATGCTGGATTTTGTGGTGAATGGTATTCAAAGCTATTAAAGCTGATTGCCTTGTAAAGCCTGTACACTTAGCAGCTAAAGTTAAATTTTTATCGTATCAAAGCCCAATAAATTTTGACTAAACATGTCTTATCAGATCCCTATAATAATTTGTATAAAACTTGAAATATATAAAGATATTTTTCATATAGTTTATCCAACTGTAAAATATTAGACAGAAAAATGTTTCTTGTCTTAAAAATTCTATATGGTCCACTGCATAAAAATAATTAATCGTCAAAGTATAAGCTATTTACACAAGAAGTTCAAGCGGTTTGAACGTAAATGCTGGATTTTGTGGTGAATGGTATTCAAAGCTATTAAAGCTGATTGCCTTGTAAAGCCTGTACACTTAGCAGCTAAAGTTAAATTTTTATCGTATCAAAGCCCAATAAATTTTGACTAAACATGTCTTATCAGATCCCTATAATAATTTGTATAAAACTTGAAATATATAAAGATATTTTTCATATAGTTTATCCAACTGTAAAATATTAGACAGAAAAATGTTTCTTGTCTTAAAAATTCTATATGGTCCACTGCATAAAAATAATTAATCGTCAAAGTATAAGCTATTTACACAAGAAGTTCAAGCGGTTTGAACGTAAATGCTGGATTTTGTGGTGAATGGTATTCAAAGCTATTAAAGCTGATTGCCTTGTAAAGCCTGTACACTTAGCAGCTAAAGTTAAATTTTTATCGTATCAAAGCCCAATAAATTTTGACTAAACATGTCTTATCAGATCCCTATAATAATTTGTATAAAACTTGAAATATATAAAGATATTTTTCATATAGTTTATCCAACTGTAAAATATTAGACAGAAAAATGTTTCTTGTCTTAAAAATTCTATATGGTCCACTGCATAAAAATAATTAATCGTCAAAGTATAAGCTATTTACACAAGAAGTTCAAGTGGTTTGAACGTAAATGCTGGATTTTGTGGTGAATGGTATTCAAAGCTATTAAAGCTGATTGCCTTGTAAAGCCTGTACACTTAGCAGCTAAAGTTAAATTTTTATCGTATCAAAGCCCAATAAATTTTGACTAAACATGTCTTATCAGATCCCTATAATAATTTGTATAAAACTTGAAATATATAAAGATATTTTTCATATAGTTTATCCAACTGTAAAATATTAGACAGAAAAATGTTTCTTGTCTTAAAAATTCTATATGGTCCACTGCATAAAAATAATTAATCGTCAAAGTATAAGCTATTTACACAAGAAGTTCAAGCGGTTTGAACGTAAATGCTGGATTTTGTGGTGAATGGTATTCAAAGCTATTAAAGCTGATTGCCTTGTAAAGCCTGTACACTTAGCAGCTAAAGTTAAATTTTTATCGTATCAAAGCCCAATAAATTTTGACTAAACATGTCTTATCAGATCCCTATAATAATTTGTATAAAACTTGAAATATATAAAGATATTTTTCATATAGTTTATCCAACTGTAAAATATTAGACAGAAAAATGTTTCTTGTCTTAAAAATTCTATATGGTCCACTGCATAAAAATAATTAATCGTCAAAGTATAAGCTATTTACACAAGAAGTTCAAGCGGTTTGAACGTAAATGCTGGATTTTGTGGTGAATGGTATTCAAAGCTATTAAAGCTGATTGCCTTGTAAAGCCTGTACACTTAGCAGCTAAAGTTAAATTTTTATCGTATCAAAGCCCAATAAATTTTGACTAAACATGTCTTATCAGATCCCTATAATAATTTGTATAAAACTTGAAATATATAAAGATATTTTTCATATAGTTTATCCAACTGTAAAATATTAGACAGAAAAATTTTTCTTGTCTTAAAAATTCTATATGGTTCGCTGCATTAAAATATTGCAAAATAGTTCCGGATCTAGATGAAAATATCATTACCAACTTTAAAAAAATTGTAATTTGAGTCGAAGACGCAAATAAAAGTTTAAATGTGAATATCCGGATCTGATGCTGGAATGTGTAACAAATGAATCATTCATAGGAAATTTGAACTATTGTTTGTTGTGAATGTTTTCATTTACAACTAAAATTTTCCACCCCGAATCTTTGAAATTCAAATACAACTGCGTGTTGCATCAAATCAATAAAAATATTTAACTGAGTTCGCTTTGCTTCAATGCAAAATTCAATACTCAGGCGAAAGCTCAGAAGAAGCTAAATATAGATTTATCGAGTTACTCGACACGTTTACAAGCACTGATCCGCCACGTGTGTAAATCCAATAACAAGCGGACCCAAACATTCCAAACCTTCGAATTCCGTTGCCATTGGGGTTGTCGTTATTTAAATTACATCTCTCACTTTTAATATCTCAGAGGAGACTTGAGATTTGGAGATGGGCCTACAACACTTGTGATTGCAATGCACAAGAGCGATAGCAATTTCAAAGAACATCTTAACAAGTCCCAAATCTTCGTGGTCCGTTAATGCATTGACGAAATATTCATCAGTTGCTCTAGTGCAAGTGTCGCTGGTAGCCACGAACGAGCGCTGTGTTATACTACGCTATCTAATACTTGTAATTATGAGGCATGTTTGCACTGCCATCCATCACTTATTGAATTTTGCATTTGATTGTGTTCCAGGTGAGTGGGGGGAGGATGTTGCGAAATGTATTCGGCTGTGAGAAAATAGCGGGCAGTGTGTGGTATTAAAGGACCGAGGAGCGTGATGCGATTGAATAACATTTTCTCCCTCGACAGTTAATTCGGATCGAAATAAATGCAATACATATTACTTCCTACGACAAGGGCTCGGAAGCCTTAGAGAGAAAGTGAATCGATGTAGGGTTGTGTAAATTACATGCACTGTTATTCAGAATGTATGTTGCGTTAGTATTTTTAAGTCATGGGAACAAGCTTTCGATTGGAAAAAGTATTGTAATCGTGTACAGCTGTTAGATACTAGTATCCTCTTGTGTTCACTCAGAGGAATGTTGAACACTAACCGGGACATTAACAAATTTCTAACAAGTATGTTTCACTGCATACTTTTGATTGCAATGTTACCGATAGCGAGTCTTATATTTGTGACAGCATCCAGTTACGTTAGCATCTTTAAGTCATGGAAACAAACTTTCGATTGGAAAAATTAGTACTATAATCGTGTGTAGCTGTTAGGTACAAGTATCCTCTAAGGTTCATACAGGGGAATGTTGAACACATACCGGGGCATTTACAAATTTCTAACAAGTATGTTTTACTGCATAATTTTGATTGCAATGTTAGAGATAGCGAGCCTGATATTTGTGACATCAGACGGTTACGTTAGTAACTTTATGTCATGGAAACAGACTATCGATTAAGAAAAGTAGTACTATAAAAAATAGTATACTTTTAATAAGTATAGTTAAAAGTGTACTTTTGCTTCAGTTCAACATTTGTTATCTATCTAACGATTTTTATTTTTTTCTGGTCAGAGAATGGGATGATAATGTTTTCTATGCCATCGTTTCTCTTTGAGAAATGTATGTAAAAACATTTGAGAAACAAATGAATAAAATTACATTTCATGTTCTAATTGTATTGATAAGTTGTTATAGTGCAATACACAATCGCAATGAATATACTGCTCTATGAGTAATTGATGAATTGAGTAAATACAAAACGTAATAAACAATTGCTAGTAAGATAAATCTACAATATTCCCATTGCGTGAAAGCATAATTTTTCCATTCGGCACCAAAAAACTGTTGCCAAATCCGCCTCTTGTGCGTCTGATGTCTGTCTGTATTGCATTAGCCCTATACACGTCCACACGGTTTAATATATTTTCATGGAAATTTGTATACAGTGAGTACTTAACTTCATTTAGTGAGAGCTTTTGTTTGCGAAAGTTTGTTTGTCCGTCTGTCTATTCTATGTTCGATTTTGTGTTTGTGTGTTTGTGCAGACATCAAATTCATTTCATTCCAGATATTTGATTGCGATGTATTACATTTTATACAATATCTAAAAATATAGTGAATACAATATTAAACATTTATTTATTGTTATATTTAAATGAGTTTCATGCTTAAACACTTGAGTAAGTATACTTAAATCAACCATTATTTGGTAGTTTTGGAAAAATTGGAATGTATATTGTGTAGTACGATTACTTTACCAGTACTGCTAAAAAACAAATATATTTGTTTAAATTATTTTTTAATGCAATTTTAGCTCTGATACTTCATTTATTTAGAGTCTTATTTTGGACAGCTGTTAGATACAAGTATCCTCTAAGGTTCATACAGATGAATGTTGAACGCATACCGGGCCATTTACATATTTCTAACAAGTATGTTTCACTGCGTAATTGTGATTGCAATGTTAGAGATAGCGAGCCTTATATTTGTGACATCAGACAGTTACGTTAGTAACTTTAAGTCATGGAAACAAACTTTCGATTGGAAAAAGTACTGTAATCGTGTACAGCTGTTAGATACAAGTATCCTATAAAGTTCATTCAGAGGAATGTTGAACACACACACACACACATACCGTGCAATTTACAAATTTATAACAAGTGTCACTGCATACTTTTTATTGAAATTTTAGAGATAGCAAGCCTTATATTCGTGACTCCGGCCATTTTACTTACTGGAAATTGATATTGAAACTGTACACCCAGTTAAATTGCAGCTCTTTCTTGCAAGAAGAATTTCTTCATTTATTCTTACAAAAGTATGCAGTTAATTAACGTTGAACTGGAGTATCATAACTGACTATTCACGACGGTAAGGGATGAATCTCTTGTTAAGAATAATTAAAAGTAGCGAAAATTAAATTTGTTAGCGATAGAGAGTTAAAATATAGCCTTGTCGTACAAAGTAATTAATTCATTTCTATCAAAGTACACTACCGCCATTAAGTTTGGAAACGCATTCTCTAAAAACGCTTCGTGTTCAGCAATTTTTTAAATATTTATTTTTACATTTAAATATCCGGTCCATGGAATGAAGAGAGGATTTATCACAATATCTAACCATATTTGTTTGTCTAACTCATACAAAGTTAGATGGTTAAAAACTTGTATTATATAACTAAGCAGGCAGTGTACGAAAAGAGTGAAGTTAAACTAAGCTTATACAAATTTTTGGTAAATCAAGTGGTATCAAGTGTCTTATCACATTAAAAATAACTATTAAAAGCTTCGACTTAAAATTTTAGTGAGGTTTATCTTATACAGTACATTTTTGTAATATTGTGTTTCAGAATTGGTATTTCTTATAATTTGTTAAATTTGATTTATATGACTAGAGATGAACTATTTGTCGATAAATTCATATTCGAGTGATATATATACCAGACACTTTTCACAATAGACTCGTTTGAAAATGTTTTGATGACTTCTATGCATACGAAACTAAAGGGTTAGGGTGAAACTGGGCAGAAGTGTGATCTGAAATCAGAACCAAAATAATAGTTAAAAACTGTTAAATTTGTTCGTGTATTACAAAAAATGTAGATTCGTATTGTTTTTTATTGCTCCCTTTTATCAAATTTTATTATTATAAATACACAGAAAACATGTAAACATAGTTTCTTGAGAAACACAAGAAACTAATTCATAAATACATGAAAACTGAAACTATACCATTAGATCTTCATACTGTAATTGGATGTTAAACTTCTTCCATTTATATCAGTGTTTGGATATATATCAGGATACAAACACACAAAAACATGCTATCAATATCATTTTATAGTTGCTATTGATGAAAAACTTTTGTGACAAATCATGGCAGTTCAGAAAGAAAAAAAATATGCTCCTCTAGTATCTGATAACTGAGATATATCTTTTAAGAAAGGGAACATTACTTTTGACAACACTGTCCCTCTTATGTTTTCAGAATTCATCACCTTTTTACTGTATTTCTGCTAAGTTTGACTTTACGATAGACATCGAGAAGCATAGATAAAAATAATAGTCAAAAGGAATTTTAAAATGGTATGAAATCATAGTAAATTGAAAGTGATAAATATTTTTGTTAGTCGCAGCAATGTATTTTGATTGGAAATTTATTCTTTAATATCTGTTTAGTGTATTTTCATTGAGACGCATTTCTCATATGTTTTTTTACCTAAAACAAATAAGCCTTTGTTAAAAAAATATTTAGAGGCTTCAAACCTCTTCCAACAAGTAGACAGTGTAATTTCTAATGTCTTGCAGCGTCACCTTTAAACAAATCTTGTATGTTATATATTTTTGGCTGAATTAATGGACCATATTCGGTTGAATTTTAATGTAGATTGTAAACGTGAAAAGAATAGGAACTTTTGCATTTCGTATAAAAATACCAATATCATTGAGTGTCAGAAAAATAATTCTGTAATATCTTTTCAACTTTTCATAATTTCTTGAACTTAGTTTGGATACTAATCATAACATACATATTCATTCAGGATATGCATCCAATCATAACATGCATATTCATCCAGGATATACATCAGATCAAAACATGCATATTCATCCAGGATATGCATCAGATCATAAAATGCATATTCATTTGGATACTAATCATAACATGCATATTATTTCAGGATATGCATTCAATCATAACATGCATATTCATCCAAGATATGCATCAGATCAAAACATGCATATTCATCATCCAGGATATGCATCAGATCATAACATGCATATTCATCTGGATACTAATTATAACATGCATATCCATACTAGCCACTGCGTGGCCAGCATGTTGTTGCCCGTGACAGTTCTTTTCCTGGGGTCCGGTGTGACCACTGCTCGATAACGGTGATTGCTACACATTCCCATTTGGTTCACGAAGCAAACCAATTGGAAATTTGTAGCCTATTGGATAACAGACATCACGGGCAACACCGGGATGGTCTCGTCATTGTCAAATGCGGCCGAATTCGAATTGCGAAGAGATACAATCGGCGTGACGTTACAATCTCTAGCAAAAATACAAATATTCAATTGAAAAAATTTTTATTAAAAGAAAATCAATCGTATAAGGTATCGATTTTGGGCAACATTTTCCGCAGATTTCAAATCCGTGGAAATTTTCAATCTATCTTTAACGATCTCGATTTTACAAAACAAAAAGAACTCAACATTGCTAGTGAAATTTTTTTTTATATATGTTACCTTCGCTGGAAGCGTTTGACCTCTGGAAATGGAATCTTTGATTTCTCGAACACGATCGAGGTCAAATTTTCCGCAGATTTCAAATCCATTGAAATTTTTACTTTAACGATCTAGGAGATAGGAAAAAGAACTACAAAACTTTTCATTCGTTTTGTTCTTCGGCTGAAAGCGTTGCTCGGAAAATTGAACGGAGACACGGAAAAAATAAATTTATAATCTGTCATATCTTCCCTTCAAAAGAAAACAATTATAATTAAATTTCATTAAACTAATTTTAAAATGTTCTAGATTAAGTTTTAAAATTCGGGCTTCGTAAAAAGATTTCAAAAATTTCGGACTACCTGTGTGCCGGCCAAATCCCATTGCTGTAAGTGCCATAGATTCATCAGGAGCGTACACATAAACATACAAACAAACAAACACTTCCTTTTATAATAGTAGAGATTTCACTTACATCGCACACATGTTGTATGATAAAACTACGAAACGTAGAAGGGATAGGTATACTCCTTCATGAATTATTTTTCTGTGAAGCAGTCGTAACTCAATTCATAAAAATCACGAATCTAAAGAATTTTTAGTGATATTAATTCGTAGTACATTTGAGACATTTTCGATTCCTAATTTTAATATTCTTTCAATCTCGACAAAGTACCATATAAAATTTGCTTTACTCTAACAAAACTTTAAATGGACCCATTGTTAAATTGTTACGTGGGATGTATATGAATTACCATTAATTAAAATAATGAATATTTATTAAATCTGATACCACAGAAAACAGCGAGTAAAGGAACTAAAGTTGTAGGGAAATCTGAAAATACGAATTCATGATTTAATTTTTAATTTTTACTAAAAAAGCTGGAACGTATTAAACATTATATCACCATGGAAACAAAACTCCAATGTGTTGTAATTGGATCTTTTCCATTCAGGATTTATCCTGGACCGTCGCCAATAAATAGCCCAATGTGATTTTAAAGAGCGACATAAATTCAATTTCTTTCTTATTATTACGCAGTTTCCATAGCGTACAACTATACGTAGTATAACACAATTTAAAATGCCTATAAGCATTTCCGAGTCAAACATCAAAAAATTAATATTAAAGGCCGGAGTCATGAAACCTTATTGTCCTTTAATTCAGCACCTGCTTCGCCGTAAAGCACTTTTTCTATTCAGCACCTGCTTCGCCGTAAAGCACTTTTTTTCTATTCAGTACCTGCTTCACTTTGAAGCACTTTTTTACTCACATATGGTTCATTACATGTCAAACAGTACAGAAAACGGTCATATAGGCCCAAGCACCTACTTCGCCGTAAAGCACTTTTTTTCTATTCAGTACCTGCTTCACTTTGAAGCACTTTTTTACTCACATATGGTTCATTACATGTCAAATAGTACAGAAAACGGTCATATAGGCCCAAGCACCTGCTTCGCCGTAAAGCAATTTTCTATTCAGTTCCTGATTCGTCGAATAAAATATTTTTCTATTCAGAAAGTTCTTCACCGTAAAGCACTTTTTTGTTCACATAGGGGTTATTCCATGTCAAACCGTACAGAAAACGGTCATGTCGGCTCAACCACCTAATTCGCCGTAAAGCACTTTTCAATTCAGTACCTGATTCTTCGAAAGACACTTTTCTCTATTTAGCACCTGCTTCACCATAAAGCACTTTTTTTATTCACATGTGGGTCATTCCATGTCAAACCGTACAGAAAACGGTCAAGTCGACCCAACCATCTTCTATTCTTTTAGACAGCTTATTCGTTTCCCAAACATATATAAGGAATTCTGGAAAGCTTTCCCTTCCTGTTTTCAATATTTTTTTTTATAATTTTACTGTTTAAAAACTGGCCACTTTTTGTATTTTTATACTTATTAAACCTCCTGTATCTCTGGATTTAGTTTTTAAACCAACAATTATTTAACAAGCATTGTAAAATAATTATTTTATTGTGTTGAAATAATGCTTTTATCTGAATTCAGATAATACGAACTTTTTTACGTTTTAGTAAAAATCGTCTTAACAGGATTTGACTGTACTTTTAGTACTTTAGTAATTCGAATAGTTACCATTCTTGGTTCAAAAACTATTGAACTACGTTTACTTCTTTTCTAAAGCATCATTTTCTACAATCACGGGAGTTAAACCAAAAATCTTTAAAGAAAGTTAGTCAAAATGTAAACATTTAATCCAGACAAAGAACGCAATAGTTTTTTTAATATTGGACACAAGACAACCAATTTTAACCTTGCTCTCGCACAAAATTAAGTATTTCGTTCCTTTTATATCAAGTGTCTCAAATATTTCGAAATTGTTTGTATTTCTCAAAGAAAAATTAAGGCTCAAAATAAATAAATTACTAGAGATTAAATTAGCTCTTAAGTAGTAATACTTTTTGAAAAATACTCACAGTTATGCAAGGTTTCTTGAAAATACACCCAGCCGTTTTGACATTTGATGAGAAATACTGATTGTGTATTAAAAAGACCCAAAACTGATATTAACTTGATAAAGGGTGAAATTGTGCAATGTGCAAACAAAATCGTTTAAATGCTTATGGATTCATTTGTAAATTATTTAACGATGATAATCAATAGCAATTCTCTTGATAAAGCTTAATAGTATACTAAAATTGGAGAAATAGTTTCGAAAACACTTTTCCCTTGAAAATAAAATCATTTTGTCCTTCCAGTATATTGATATCTTTAACAAATAACAACGGTTCTTTTAAATACAAAGGACCTAAAGATCAAAACTACTGCATGACACAAACGCTACCACTGTATTCCGCGTGAACCTCCCAGACACAAAGTCAACTCTTATTTGTTACCATAGAAACAAACCTTATTCTATTTTCTATAGAGGATACAGAAGAAAAGTGTTCGAATCTTTCAAATTGGTGAACTTTATGACAATTTGTATATGTGTGTGGTATGAAATTTATTTTCATCCGAAACGATTTATACTAGAAATTTTCGTCTTTCCACTGAAAGCAAATACTAAATTAGATTAAGTAATCCCGACAGTCATACCATACTAAAAAGGAACGAGCCCTGTTTCTACATGGACTGCCACCACCCAGTTTTGGTGGCAGGATCAGTTCTCGTGGTAAACAGAGCAATTAGTATCTAAAAAAGTAGGTTCGTTTTTTGTTAAAATTTTTTATTAGAAACCGCTATAAATTATGTAGGTAGTTAAATTTACATGACTTGGGAACAGACACCATGGGTTATTAGTAAAGATCGGAGATCAATCCAAATATCCGAGAACAACACCTATAAAACACAAACAAAAATGTGTGTGTGAGAGAGAGAGAGATAGAGAAACCAAGATAGTTTTGTTTTTAAGGTATCAATCAAACTTCTCTTTTGAACCGAATGAAAATTGCGCTATTCAAAACAGTTAATGTGGATCTTTATGCTTCTCTTGCTATCATTATCTTTCAGTGTTGCCTTAAGTTGGATGAATTCATAAGATGTCATAAATAGATATGCCTGAGTCCGCCAGAATGTTTACAGATGTAGCTGGAAATGTTGGTATGGTCTAAAGCACAATGTCCATACTAACGGAGCTACAGATATTCAGGAAATATAGAGACTGCATTCAGATGTATACTATCATGTAGACAATACATGACGTTAAATTCAACTGAATGCTGAAGCAAATGTAGTAGGCGAATTGCTTTGCAAAATGCCATATGCCTAAGATATCATAAGATTGTTTGCTATACAACTCATGTCATTCTCATACAAAGGCTCCGCCAAGCTTTGTATTATGCAATGATAAATTTCGTGATATCTGGTGTACATTTTAGATAAAAAGTTTTTGGGAAATATACATCGCATTGATGAAGTAACATTTATCAATAATCAACAATAAGACACTCATCTTAAGAATTATATGGTCTTGTAATATTCAGTTAATACATAACAATTGGTAAATATGGTGTCAAAGAAAAGGCATAACGGAATAAAGAAAAGTAGTTCTGCTCTTGTACAGTTTAACGCTGGTATTTTTGAGAAAAATTGCAGTGATAACAATCTAGACGAAAAGAGATCTTACTTCCGTTACACAAATGCTCTCGCATTATACATGCAGGGGTTTAACTTAAATTGTACTTTATCGCCATTTTGGCGACAGTTGGAATTAAATCTAATTGACGTTGACCAGTCAACTATTCTAAATTCCGCATTGTAACTGATACGGTTTTGTATTTTCATTAGTTGGAAAATGTTCTTTTCTAGAATAGATTTTCACAATTTCCAGAATCTGTATCATCCAATCCTAGAAATCCTTCCAAAATCTTTTCTCGGGTGAGAACGTGCCTTCGGGTCATCTTCTTTATTCTCTATCAGAAGAGAAACAATCTTATAATCCATTTAATCGCGTCTCGATTGTAAGAAAAACGGACATTCCAAATAATCAGAAAAAGGATTATTAGTTAGACGGCAGTTAGTCGCAAAAACAGTGTTCACATCTGGTCAGTAGATCAAAACATCTAAGAGGAAAACAAACTACTTTTGGTCTAGGTATAAGTCCTATGCTTCTAAAGCGCCCAGATAGGCAAGATAATTAACACATTAACGACTGACTTTGCGTTTTCGCAACATTAGTAAAAACATTTTTTTTCTTATTCTGTATTGTGTTTTTTTGTAAATTTTTTTGTATATTGTAGACAAAGCTTCGAAGTCTCCAGGGGGAAAATTCTTTTCCTCTCAATGCAAGATTTTATAGAATAAATTTCTAAAATTGCCATTTTTTGCGATTTTTTTTACTCTAATTTTGAAAAAAAAAACTCACATATGGCAGAACAATTCAAAGGACTTCATGAAGAGACGCTTATGTTATAGACACATAGGTCTGCAAAATGACAAATTTGCATTAACCGATAGACATATCTGGTGACACCGAACTTTTTTCTTAATTTTTTTTTTAATTTATCGTATTCATCACAAAATGATAAACATTTGTCTATGTCACCTAAAAAAAATATTGCTTGGAAAACTTTGCCTCCCCCGCATACACACTAATGCCTGTTGACAAAAAAGCAATAGAAAAAGCAAAAAAGAAAGTAATTAGACAAAAATTGAATGATCTAGAGCAAGTTAATGTATTTTTACAATTGTACAACCAGAATCTTTTGAAACATATTACTCAAGAAAGTATAAAATATGAACAACAGAAAATCCTATATTGTTCCTATATTGAAGCGTTTAATATGATTTCTGCATTACATTGGCTATGTACGTATGTCTTCGACAAAAGAGACTTTACTGTTCAGTTGCAGAAGATTTCAGTTGTCCATTAGTACGTACAGTACTAACACGTTCTATGCATACTACTATCAAACAGAATATGCATTTAGCGGACAACAATGTATTGGATAAAACAGATAAAATGGCTAAACTTCGTCCTTGTGTAAACATTTTAAATGCCAATTTCATGCAGTGGCGTGTGTTTAATCATCAAATCTTTCTATCAATGAAGAAATGATAACTTATTTCGGTAGAATTCGTACAAAATGTTTTTGAAAGTAAAACCCGTTCGTTTCAGGTATAAAGTTTGGCGTTTGTGTTCTTCTGAAGGGTACTGATATCATTTTGATATTTTCTCAGGTAAATATGCAGATAAAACGACGGATCTGGGTTAAGTGAAAACGTCTTTTAAGTATAGTCGAAGTTCCTTCAAACCACTATGTATACTTTGACAACTTTTTACATCACATATGTTGTTGTCGAAATTGTAAAAGTCGTGGTTTCATGCCACTGGAATGATCTGTGACAACAGATTAGGAAAATGTCCTATTACACCTGTAATCAAAATGAAAAAAGAACAACGTGGAACATATGACTTCGTCTTTGATAAAGACTATAGTATCGCAGTAGTTCGATGGAACGAAAATTCCGTTGTTACTCTATGGCCACCAACTTTGATACAATCAATCCATCTTCAATGGCCAAGAGATATTAAAGAAAATAAATAAATCCGCATCTGTAAAGCAACCTAAGCTGATCGGGGATTATAACAAACATATGGGTGGGGTGGATCTGTTTGATAATTTCGTTACAATGTATAGAGTGCAAGTAAAGAGAAAGAAATGGTGATGGCCTAGGATCCCAAAAGTCATATTATCGAGAAATATCCAACAAAGAAAAAGATGCAAAAACTGTTGTGGCGAAACAATAATTGTCTGTAAAAAATGCAATGTGCCGTTACATAGCAAGTGCTTCAAAGATTCTGATCTTTCTCAAAAGTAGTCGGTTTGACTGACGTTGCGTTTTCGCAACATTTTGTATATTTTATACAAATAAAGGTTTTTTTCATGTTACTTTTTTTTGTCTTAATTATTTTTGTTCATTTCCTTCAAGCGAAAAGTAGTGCGGTCGTTAATGGGTTAAATACACAACAACCGTTATTCGAAGCCATAAAAATCTATTTAATTCATTAATAGTAGAGTTATAGGCTGGTAAAGAGCACAAGGGCCAAGTGGTTTGTTTTTCTAGTGTTAACCCTTCAAATAGTTACAACGAGATATCTCGCTCATCGCAATTTGGCCAATTTTTCTAATGACGAGATATTAAGATATGGCTGATATTTCTATGATGACGAGATCAAGATCTGGTACTTTTCTTCTAAGAACGAAGTATCTCGTCCATGATTACCTGGTACTTTTTTCTAAGGACGTAGTATCTCGTCCATCAAGATCTGGCTAAGTTCTAATGACGAGATTTATCATGAAGACAACCACCGAGAAAGTTAAGCTTGATTATTTGAGTACGAACAAATGCTATTGTGTTGAAGTGGATGCCTAGTACCCTAAAATACCTTAATTCTTTAAACACCATAAACAACGCTAGGTATTAAAGGTAGTTTTCGATTAATTTGTTCATCCAGAAGATGTCTATTAGTAAAAACCATCCTATAACATTTAACCCCCTAGGGAAGCATTTCCTAATTAACTATACATCCGAAAACAGAAAACATAGAACTGATACGGACAATGCCAATTCGACACATTAACATTTTACAGCCTTTTTCTCTTCTAAATTAAAAAGGCATAATTAGGAATTCTTCTCGTGGAATCCCTTAACATTCCGGGAAAGAGCAATCACTCCACCTGAATTTGAGGAATAATTTAACAGTTCTCGAAATAAAATATTTTCAAGGGAGATCTACGTAGCCTGAGAGAATTTGGAACCCAAACTTTTAGTACTTTTCAGACGTATAGATACATTTAGTTTTCCGAATGGGAAGGAGGGGGGTAAAAATGGCAAATTACTTTTTTCCTGAATTCATTTCCTTCTTTTTGAAGACTTCAAGGGATGATCTTTTGTCTTTTTTCCCTCTTCCTTTTTAAGAAAACATCTGGCTTTAAGGGATTGACTGGAACAGGCTCTCAAGTCATTAGTTTTCTCTTTCTCTTGAATACGTCATCAAGTAGGGCGTACTCGTTTACCCAGGAGACAGGACCGTAGGAAAGTAAGGTTTGAAGACATTGGCGAAGAGGGACCGATTCCATATTTCTGGAAGACAGACATGAGATCGGATGATTGTCGATGAAATGTATCTCTCTAAATGCCAATTTTCAACTGATGTCCTGTACAGATGATGTAACGACCTAATATGGGTGAGTCTATAATGTTTCGATGATTTATTATTTTGAACTTTTGGTAATTTGTGTTCTCAAATAATTTAAGGTAATATCCCTTTTAAAAGCGTTGGGTATTATTTTTGTTAATTGGTGGGTGCTGTTTTATTCGCAAGTGCCACATTTGACCATGCTGCACCAAACAAAAGGGAGACAGCACCAATAACGGACACACACACAAAGAATGGCTTACTGACGCAGAACAGATAAAACACTCTCAGAGACGAAGCGAAACATAGCAGCCTATAACTCACAGGTTGCAAACTCTGTAAGTAAACACACTGATTCACAAAGACTTCTATTTTTATTAGAAAACTAGCTGAATAATCCGGTTTTGCTCGGGTTTCAACTATGACCGCGACAGTTAAAATATGATCACGACATTTCCCTGTGTTAACTCCAATACACTAACTCTGTAGATCTTGTTATCTACCGCGACAGCTAAAATATGACAGAGGCAACATTCTGTGTTAACTCAAACACAAACACGGTAGAACGTGTTTCCTTATCCATGTCCATTTATTGCACAAAAACAAACTTTATATTTTAAAATTGGGGCTTCGAGGGGTACTTTTAGGACTACCTGTGTGACAATTTTCATGGCTACAGATTGGTCTGAACACAGGAAAGAAATAGATTATGTTTTCCACAGTGTTCTAAAGTATAAGTGTACCAAGTTTGGTGTGGATTGGTCAAACGGTGTAGATCTGAAAAGATATACATCCACACGTCCTTTTATACTTAGTGGGAATTTATAATGTTTCTTAAGATTTAACTGCTTATTCACCCCTAAAGAGTTTATTTATGACGCATAATGTTACTAACGTGGTTTTTTTAAATTAAATTAAATTTTAAAAAGTCTAAAAATACTTTAGGGTCGGAATTCTTGTATTGTAATTTCAGGGTCGGTCGGGTAATTGGAAACACGCCATTTTTTTTTGCCTAAATATGAGTAAATTATATCAAAACTTAGGAAAAGTTATATGCAGTGCTTTACCAGGTTTCCATGCTCTTACAGGTTGCGATTTTAATCCTTCCTTCTTTAAGAAAAGAAAAATTAAACTATATTCCTTAATGATATATTCAGAGTCATAACGCATACTTTCAGCGATTTCACAAATTTACCAGATTGTTATATAGACGAGCTATTTGGAAAAGAAGAATTTGTTTGTAGGATGGACAGTTTTAAAAGAATCAACGATATTAATAACGCTTGAGTAGCCACATTGATGAAGATACATACAAAATTTATCAAGAGAAAGATATATTACAATTAAAAACAACAGTTGATGGTACGATTCTACCTCCTTGTAAATCCGAACTACGCCAGAATTTATTACGTTTATCATACTACTCTCTGGAGTCACGCAAATTCTCCAAATCTGATTGAACTTTCACCCACCCAATATGGATGGAAAGAAAAGAATAGTCAATATTTCTTCAAATGGTTTGATGGCCTCTTTTCGATTTCCTTTACAAATTAATCCAATAACTAATTCATTTACATTTTTCGATAGCATTGAATAAAAAGAAAGGACACGCAGAAGAATGTGACGATAGTGATGTCATCTGAGAAAATAATATTGAGGAAATATCTGACGAGAGGTCAGGAGAAGTATACGACTATAATCCGATAGCACAGTAGATTTCAATGATGAATGATTTTTGCGTTAATAAATAAAAGTGATGAATTTTTAATTTTGTTTAGTTAGTAACCTACTATAAAAAATGTAATGAAATATAAGCATTCACCATCACATTATTTACTCTTGATAAAATATTAAATTGATTTCAATAAAATAGAAATTTTGATATAGTGTAAATGTCCTTTGCGAAAATAAATGTTAGTTGTCTGAGTATCGAGGAAGATACGTCAGCTGAAACAATAAAGTTGCCGCGCGGTGCTGGCACTCATTTCAGAGAGCGTATACTTATCGCATCAGCGGACTATATTTCCACCCTCTACCATGCAGCTGACTGTTTCTTTTTTCCATTTTATCATGTTAGCTAACTATAGAAAAAATTTCAGCCTTGTTGAAATCACTTTTTTTTAAATTTATTTTCATCAAGATTCGAACCCACCCACAACCACCTCCACCACGGGCGTGCCAGCTGACATCCGGTGTCCAGTTGAGGGATATGAAGATAACAACTGACACAAAAAAGAGCCTTGTTGAAATGACTTTCCAAAAAGGTACACGGGCGCCCGACTATATGTATACTTGTTTGGCGTGTCACGGAAATTTAGTAATTAGTTTGGTTACGTTAAGATAAAAAAAACTAGTTGAAGTCTGTTCTCGTTATATATCTGTACACACGGTAAAAAAACTTAACCAAATTTGTGATGGAACCCACATTCTCTTCAAAATGTATGTTTGTATGAAAAATAAATGCTTGCAGCGCTATTTATACTTATAGGATTCTTCATTATAGAATTCCATCAGAAAGGTCAGACATTAGTAAAGAGTAAAGCACACTCTGATATCGACACTTGCCGATATAGGATTTGGCATAGAGTTAAATAGAGTCATGGTACTCTACCCAATTATTCCAAGTATTTTGCAGTTGTTGCTCGAAATCCTTCATATATTGAGGAAATACAATTCAAGGTCTAGCTTGTCCCAGAACTGCTCAATAGGAGATAGATCTGGAGATCTCTGTGACCAAGGAAATGTTTAACATAAACTGGGAGAGACGAGGTTTGTGGCCGAACGTTATCGTGGTGATGGGTAGCCCATTGAACACGTGACAGGAAAGGTACAACGACAGGTTGTATATACGGGCATATCGCTCTCCACGCTATAACTCTAGGACTTACAGGGTCATGTATAAAAATAAAAGGACGAATGTAATCTCGTATTTTTCAGAATTTAAATATAGTTTTTTTCTTACTGTGTCTTATTTTGACGTAATTTGCCTCTACTTTTATTAATATCCTTCCATCAAGTATAGAAATCAAGAAAGTTGACTTAAACCGCTCTTCCTCGCTCCCCGACGTGACTCGAACAGGAAACCCTCTGATGTGGAATGAGATTTCGTCTATGAATCGACTTCATAAATACCCGAGAAGTTCTGTAGTGACTACTAACTTCCTCTTTATCCACGTCATAGACAATCGCGTATAAAACCACTCGGGAAATCTAGGTTGGCTAAGCGGATTTCGTTGATCAATTTACACTATGTTCTTTATTCCATTTTTTAATGGGAATACTTAGAAATATATTTCATAATGAGAGCAGCTTTTAGAAAGCATGTTTCTTTAAAGCCCTTATTTGAATTTACAAATGTAAAAACACTGTATGCACCTGAAGTACCTCAAACTATACCAATATAAATTAAATTTCAACAAATACCATTATGTAGGTATTGAAATACTTACCTTTTTGTAGATAACTGCACCTTGGTAAAACAAGCCTGGACTGCTGTGTTGCTCAACGTTGATGCATCTAATGAAAACTGAGTTTTATTTATAGATTAGCTGGTTTTTCTTTTATTCATTTATACAGATAAAATATAATTAAGATTCTGTGAATAGAATAAATCACTGAACATATATCTGCTATCTTTAAGTTAATTCTACTAAATTATTGACCACATATTGTTCATGTCCTAAATTTTTATGAACATATGTTCTTTCGTATGAATAGTTGAGATAATTTTCCAAGAAATCTAGACTTATTAAAACAGTTATTTTCTATTGCTATCGATTGCTTCAGAACTAAAGAATACTATTACAAAAGCCCGGCATTCTATGACTTTTCCTAATTGATAAAGTGTTAGCTGTTCGTAATTTGGTTCTCATAATACGAGAGGAATTTATTACTTCAGTCAATTTCGCCATTTGCTGTATTCAGTAATTAATATTTATGGGAAAAGCATAAAGTGGCTTCTTTTCCGCTATTTATATTCATATATATTTCGAGATAACATATCTGTACTTATGAATTTTTGTTAATACTTAGATATCGGATCATGTTTCCATATAATATACAGGATTATTCATACGGGAAATACTTTATATTCTATCAATTCCTTGAGTACTGGTTGAATTACATTAGGTTTGATAAGATTTTTTAACTGCGTTATAACGGCGAAAACATATTGGATAATTTTAAATAGTAAACTATTATTGTGACTATTGTCATTATTTTAAATAAAATAAGATACTTCAATTTATAGGATTTCGAAGCCACACTGTGTCTTATAACTATTAATGCTACTTACGTTTATTTAAATTATTTGTAAAGTGTTCACATCGATCTATATTTAACATCTCAAAGGCTTTTTGAAGCTAGTTAAGCAATTCACTTTTAATCATTGTATGCGAATGCAAGATTTACAATAGTTCATCTGGTCAGAAAAAGGACAATAGAAATAGACTCAGTTCTGTTTCAGGCATCAGTTTGAAAATAAGGACTACAGCTTTTTCAAACCACCTCGGAATTATCTTCGTATGCTTAAATAAACTTCGTCAAGAACTTTCCAACGAAACCAAGTACAAACATATTGCGCTCACGGTTGTTGCGATAGACTGACCGAAAATATTGCATCATCTCGCCACAGGGAAAGAGGAAAGTGTCACCCGTATGACGCATTATACAGTATGAGAATATTACACCATGTTGTTTACTTTTCTACAAAAGAGATTACAGCACTCTATGTATTTTAAACAATTTCAATTTAATTTTGTCACATATTTGCAGCTATTCAGCTGTAAATCACTCAATACAATACACGGAGTTGGACGTAGTGAGGTGTCAAAATATTATTTTTAAATGGTTGTGAGCCAATAAAAAATTACATTCTTAACCCTTCAAGCGGCAAGCCCGAGATAACTCGGAAAACTTTTTGTACTGAAAACGGCAAGACCGAGTAAACTCGGAAACCAAAATGCAAACGTAAGTGTCAACCACGAGTATTCTTGCACGGTCGCTTTTCTCTTCCCCTAGACCACCCGTGTCCTCTAATGGGAGGGCGTGACTGGAGCCCTTTGTATGATGCGTCCTGATGGGAACTTACGATAAGGAACGTACAATGCGTGTATTTACCTTCGGCGTGTTAGAAAGATTATCACAACATTTTTGTCTCTTTCAAGCTTCAGTTTCTAACTTCTTCAGGAAAAAGAGGTTGAATTGAAATTTGAAACGACAATCTTGCGCTTCAAAACGATGTTTAAAATGCTTCATTTGAAGTACGATTAAAATTTACGAAACAAACAAGAAAACAAAAAGTAATGAAGTAACAAGAATTCAGATATATGGGTGGTATTTTTTCTGCAGTCAAAACTACGTGAGATTCTTTTTAAACTAAGCACAATTGTTCAATTTAATATATCAGCACGTATTGAACACTTGATGAAGTGCAATAGTTGGCAGAGTTCGAATAGGTTTGGTGAAGTGAGAGACCTGTGAGCATCGATGCGATAAATAATTTGAAAACGGTACTTTGGTATTTTCTCTCAAATAATAATTATCATTATCTAACAAACCCTTTCAAAATCAAGATAAATCAAATATGTTATGCAAAACAAAAAGAAACTATGGGTTAAGACCTCTCCCCGTATGAATGCAATTAGCACAAATCAAAGTTTTGTTTTTTAAAGGGTAATGTGTGTACTTGTATTTTTCTCCTGTAGAGCACCGCTTAGATATTCCACTACCGAATGGGAGAATATATATAGTGATATAACTAGAACATCAATATACGGATCTTTTATCTTTCGAAGGCGATGAGACGTCCCACCGACCTAAAATTGTAACCATTTACCAGTCGCACTAAATACATTTATAAACTACTCTTAATTTATTTTTTAAAAACAAAATGTTGTATTAACTCACATTCTTGAATGTCTAAAAGGAATTTAATCAAGTATTTAATCAATGTCATACTGGAACTGGCAGCAGTGAGGGATCAAACCCAATGAGAAAGATCCTAGGACAACACCAAGCGAATTTGAACCATTGTCAGATGACAGGTTCGCTCCTGAGCAGGAACACCACTCTAACGCTAGGACATATGAGGCCACTGCAGATTTAACGTGCACCAACCACTTTATACACCACAGTGTTTGGTATAGACAGATTCGAACTCGCAACCCTCCGGTTGTGAATCCGTAACTCTTCTAACCGGGAATCCAATAAATGAATCGAAGTGATTAAACCAAAAAGTTGGTTCTTTACTTCTTTAAAATTCTTTAACTCTACCATATTGGTAGCATGTCAGGCTAAATTTGTTTTTATCTGAATTTACAAATCATCATAACTGTATAGCTTTTCTTATTTTAACTGTTAAACATTTAATTTAATTTAATTATATATATATATATAAAGGGGATAGACATGCTACATAAAATAACATTAACTGGCCCAACTTACTTTATTTGTATTATATTAATAAAACGGGTCAATTTGATAACAAAAAACAAGAATCATTCGAGTAGAAGTCAACCTTTTCTCTGATGTTTTGTAAATACAACAGTTAGACATACGATCTAAAATATTTCCCATAATATCCAATCCTCAGTTGAATTAAAAAATTCCTAATATCGTAGTCACTGTTTACTGTATTGTTCTAAGATTCATAAAAATATGTTTGCACATTTGGTCTCACAAACATTTACAAATCGTGAAACTATTAATTTTGAAATAAAATCATTTTCAAAAAGTCAATTTCAATGAAAATCGAACTGGACATAGATACTCCTTGTCAATATTCTTACTACATAGAAGATGTACACTACAATTTATATTATTTAAATATGTAACTTGCAAAATAATAAACAGTTAATCTTTTGGATCTTATCAATATTTGTTTATTGTAAGTGGAAGGATATACTAGTTAATTTAGTTATTCGTTTGCAAACATTGTATTTTGCATTGAATTTGCTCCATCACTCTTTGCAAAGAGAGGGTGGTGGAGCATTGTAATAAGCTTTGCTTCACATTATTCATGACAAGTATCGTCTTTTATTTACGTTGACTACTTGTAAATTTTTTTTCGACCTTTTTTTTTTTAATTTTGATTATGCCAATGAAGATGAAGTATATTCTAAATACAAAGCTGTATGCATAAGTATAAAAATAAATCCTATTATTGGTTATGTATGGATAGGAGTGAAGGTATCGCAAGCACTTATATGTTTGTGAAGACGCAAAATAAAATAATCTTCGTATCAGAAGTTTTGTGAAACAGATACAACAAAGAGTGCAAACTAACAGAAAGAGTGTATCCTGATAAATGACATACTATCAAAGTGTAGGTTCTCTTCCGTTGAAATTGTTGTTTGATTGCAACACATTTGTCTTTTTTTACTATAACTTAATTTATCACCCTTTTGGGCAGCAATTGTTTGTCTTTAACGAAGAGAAATCTAAATTGGATAAGAGGTAGGTAGGTAGATAGTTCAATTTAAGTCCCACTTAAACACTGCACATTTATATACTAAACTTAATAAGAAATATTTTTTTCAAATTTCTAGTTGATAGTTAAAAACCAAATATATATATATATATATATATATATATATATATTTGGTTTTTAATTATTTCTAAAGGCGAAAGTTATTTCATTTAACTTTTTGTAACTTTTAACGATATATGTAAGTAATATTTAATAAAATAAAAAAAAGAACTGTATAAGTTTTTATAAATATTAACCAATAAGCATACATGAATATTTCGTACTTAACATCTGTAATTATTGTAAAAAAAATATAAGTGGAAATTCAAAATGTTTAATTCATTATTGAATTAAAAAAGTGCGAAACCAATATAGTAATCTTTTTATATCGAAAATATTAAAACTGAGATTTTCAAAAACAGCAACTCCGAGCTATACAGCGCCTCGATATGTCCCTAGGCTTTTTCTTCTTTCAGATTGTTCCCGCGTCTGAGAAGGGCAGATTTGTCCTACAGAAACTGGTCGTGGAGGTCATGAATGACATTTTCGACTGACCACCAACCTAGCCTAAAACATACCGCAAAAAGTAGTATTTCTGCTTCTTCAGTCAGTGAGAGAACCATCCGTTCCATCTCTAGTAAGATTGCTGTCGGCCTTTCTTCCAATGATAAAAGAAGATATAACACGTTCCCTTCTGCATACTCAGGTGTTATCAGTTAACAGAAAGGAATGCCTGGGTCATGATTGTTCAATAAGAGGATATATACGACACTATCAGAATACTTCTGTGTAAAGTTTTCAAGAGCTTCCCGCTTTCAATAGGGAGTAAGAAATATTTTCGACAAAGCGAGAAAAAAAATAGTTTAAATTCCTCCTCCTTTTTTTTTCATCAGAAAGCCATAATGACTTACTTCAAGCGATCGATGTTGCTTTAGGTTTAAAACATTGAAATACCGGCACAGTAAAATTGTTTTTGATAAACACAGAAAAAAGGCGAACTTTTTGTTAGTTCATATTTTATCACTCTTAAACCGGCTATCTTTTCGCACAAAAGTACTGAGAACGATTAAAATCTTCGAAATGAAACAATGCTAGGATTTTTCTTAATCATTAGATTTTAGGTAGAAAATAGTACTACGCTAGTATTTTACTACAGATCTGTCATATCAGTCAATCGTACAACATAAAAGAATCTTAAATTTTGCTGACAATAAATAATTGAACCATATAATTCGTAGATAATACTAGTACAGGGTGGGTGTGAAAAGTACATGACACATTTCAACATTTAGTATAAAATCCACCATCCAAATTGCCATAGAAGTTTTAGGTTTTCACTAAATTGCTTTACATGGCATCAAGTTTTTTTTTTGTGTTTTAGCATACAAAATAGTTAAATTGTTTGAAGAATTGAAGACACGAAAAACGCAAGTAAACAACACTATTCCGCAATACAAGTTAGCAAATACGTGGATTGAAATTGAGTAACGGTTTAATATCGCTCGACCCACAAAGGGACCCACATTAAAATATGGAAGTATATAGTGACAAAAATGCTCTAATAAATTATAATATGTATTATAATTATTTGTGTAAAATTTTTACATTGTTTACCGGTAGTGCTGATAAATTTGCATTTGTTCATAGATGTTAGTGTGAGTTGTTTTATAGTTTAAACACAGCCGACCAAACGGTTTAGTGGGTAAGGTGTTAGCCTCTAGATCGGAAGGTTCCTGGTTCGAATCCGGGTCCTGGCATGTATGTTCGTATGCGTATGGTTTAGAGGCGGCTGGTACAGCTTAAATCTGTGGTGGCCGAAAGTCCCCACTTTGGGTTGGTGTGGAAGTTTGAAGAGTAGGGTGTCAGCTCGGGTGTTGTTTCGTCATCTGACCGTGGTTCAAAATTACGAGGTGTTGTCCTCGGATCTTTCCCTTAAGGGATTGATCCCGGACTGTCGTCAATAGCACGTTGTGTTGCTATAGTACGAAACTTATTAAAAATTATCAAATTACTATAGTTCATAAAGCCTTTAATAATAATAATTTTATGTATAAATTTTGCATTTGTTCTCTTTTTTAAAGTATAAAGTTAAATGTAGGCTGTATAAATCGAGTGTAAACTGTCCTGTTATAGGTATCCAAAATGTTTAGAAATTAGTTACACTGCTATCGATTCTGACAAAAATTCATTTGCCCTTCCTTACAGTCACCAACAGTTCTTCAGAATACCAAAAAGAAAAAAAACTTTTACCCAGAGGATTGTTTGCTTATAATTACATTATGCTTCCAAACTATAGAACAACTAGACTTTCTAAAAAAGTAATAACGAAGTACCGTAAAAATAGACGAAGTTCGTAGTCTAAACTAGTGGGTCACGAGGTATAAGTTCATCACTAGTAACTTTCCAAGGAAAAGTTCAACTGCATTAATAAGAAATATTTTGTTTAAAGAATAAAAGTAGTTTATATGAAAAAGTGAATGACATGGAATACCTGTTTTTGAAGATTTTTTACACGTTAAATATTACTTTTAAATGTTTTATCTTCGATTTTGTGTTTAACTAGCATGGTGTAGTCCTGAATCGTCTCGCTGATTTGCCCCAAACTAGCTGAGTATATAAGGAAAACAATTACAAACATCATCCCGTGAAAATTTAAAAATGCATTGAAAAACATTCTTTGTTATTGTACTCCCATATTGTAGGCCAGTGTGTGATTCTCAGCTTTTGTAAGACAACGAAAATTGTGTTTTATAACATGAGGAACCGGTTCCAACATTGTGACATTTTACATTTAAATTATTTGTCAATCATTGGACTAATGAAATCTTGAAGCGTATTGTAGTTTTCACAGATAAAAAAACATCAATAAAATAATTTTTGCTGATTTCCATGTCTCATTCTGACTACCAAATGTTTGTATTTGTTGGGTCATAAACACCTTTCCCCATACAAGATTTCTTAACACCAAAGTCAAACAAAACCCCTGGTATCTTATTCATATTAAAATTTTAATCTTTAGGCTTATTACGTTAAAAGAAATCTGGTCTCGAATTTCGAAACAAGTACTTGCACTGCAATGTGAACTTACAAAGAAACAGTATTCAGTATTATCAGATTGAAGAACCGAATAGACTATTTTGACCTTCATTTTCAGTAGAAAAAATTTCGTTTTGATTCTTGGTCACAGATGTTATAAAAGCTTTCCGCGTTTGAGCATTTCGGCACATTCACGAATATTCTCAGAATATTACCAATAGAAATATTTTAGATAAAAAAATAACCTTAGGTATAAAAAATGACAAATCATTGGTATACAACTCAGTATAATTAATACCAGGTTCGGTACCGGACTGTGACAGCTTCATTTTCAGGACAGAAACAGTCAAAATAAATTACACTGAAAAGTTCAAAAAATCTTGTCACAAATGTAGGTTTCACTATGAAAAACTATTTGAGGCTAAGTCAAACTATTATTGCTACCAATTTTATAAAATTATTTCAGAGGTTTGTCATTGAATTTGTATTAAAAATAATCATTCGAAATAGTGATCAAGTTTCCAAACGTCCCATACTTCCGTTCTTTAAAAAGTTATTGGTATGAGTAACTCAGACGCAGTTTACCATATGTGAACGGTTTTTTGTATACTCAATTCTCTACTGAAAGGTGAACAATCAAAACGTGAAATCTTTGATGTAATATTCCCTATTGAATATTTTAACCTACGTTACATTATTAAAGCTAGAATTGAAAATTTTTGTTTTTATTTTTGCAATGTGTAAAGTTTTACACGTCTAACTCAAGTGTGATAAATAATTTAATTGCTTTGTTTATACAAAACAATGCTGTAAATCTGTACAATGGTAGTAAACTTGTGAGAATAAAACTAATGCTGAAATTTAACTTATTTACAATTTGAAGAAAAACTACTCTTATTAGAGAAAAATATATAAAATAAATATTTCAAAGCTTCCCATTTTATACAGTAAATATTTGGTTTCTTAAACGCGTGTAAGTAAGGATCAATCGAATGTATCGTGATCCTCAGAACTGACGTAATGTTTCAAACTCTATCCACTCATTCGCCTTCAAAAGAATCATCTCAACCTTCGGAATCCTCGAAATACGAAGAAGCCCGTGGCGTTCCAATCTATCACTGTCATCGGTCTGCTTTAATGACCTGATCTAAATAGCCTGCTGCTCAGACCCATTGACCAAATCTATGAAGAAAACTTTTCCGGCTCAATTCGGACCTAAGGTTGACTGATAATAAAGAGCCGGACCACATAACTTCAGCGCACACAATCACGGGTCGACTATATCTACTTCTCGTCGCGCCCTCCCAGGGTAGACGAGGACTTTTCGGACACTACCTACAGGGTTTCTCATTAGAGGCGTTCCCTGGCTTCGTCTAATCCGCTGTGGGTTTTAAATAACTCGGTACGGAGGGGTCTGCTTCCATTCGAAGAAGAAGAAGAGAATACTCATTGACCAAAGAAGGGGAAAGCATTACTTTTGTCCAAACCCAGACACTTTTAAAGGGAACTCGCTTTTTTGGGGTGACGCTTTCGACAACACTACAGGGATTTAGAATGCTGCCATGAGGGTTAATTATAAACTATATCTTGTACAATGTATCGTTAACACTCCGGGTTATTGACTCCCCGAGATATCTCGTCACAAACAAACCTGACCAAATATTGAATAGCGAGATACAAAGGAAGATAAGTGGATATTGACGTATGATATATATATCCGTCATCAGAAGAAAACTGGTCTTATCCAGTAGTCGTCATCATAAAAAACTCAGCATTATCTTATTGCTGAAATATCTCGTCACTATTCAAATTGGTCATATCTTCATGAAAGAGATGTTTCATCATTTGCAAGATTAATATATCTATTCATTAATAAAATTGGTCATCTTGTGATGGACGTGAGCGACACCACTTGAAAAGATAACAATACAATAGTAAATAGATTCCAGTTTTTTATGCATAACATAGTTGCACAGTTTCGTTTCAGCCTTTGAATCAAGTGTGCCAAGAATCCATGTTTTGACACCCACATCTCTTGTCATTAAATTTAAAAATAACATTTTGAATCTGAACAAATCTATACTTAAAGGGGTCCGGGACTCAAAATTCTGAAATCTTCAATTTTAAAGTTTTTGTTCTGAGTTTTTTTCTGTGCGTATATTTTGCAATTATAATAACTATTTTGTATTTAGAATTTAAAAAATATAAACATTTTGACGTTGGTCAAAATTGATATCTTAAAATATTTTATGACATATCACTTTCTTTTTGCATTAATTAACTTCTAAAAGTTCATTAAAAAATTGTCTTCATGATATATATATATATGTGTGTGTGTGTGTATATATATATATATTCCAGCTGGTCATGCTTATAAAAAGTTGAATAATTCCAGTTCTATGATGGTAGAAAAAAAATTTAAGTACCATTTTATTCAGGAACATCTATATTATTTTGCAGGACAATAAACAAATTGGACTTTTTTCCTATTTTGAGTCCCAGTCCCCCCTTAAAGTACACAAAGAGGAGTGAAATAAGTACCAAATTTTGCCATATAATTTGTATGACAAGGTTGCCTCTCTTCTATCTACGAAATAAGGATTACGTACTTTCTTTATTTTCTCCTCTTTCAGGCATATTGACGATCTTAAATTTATATACAGTTTATGATACCTACCTCTATCTCTGCTATGCAGCTACAGACAGAAATTTATAATTTATCTGACAGGCGAGTCAATGCTGCTCTTTCTCTCGGAGAAAGATTATTGAGAAAGGAGCATTTCTGGCCTTACTACATTCTTCCTCAAAATAGACTTAAATCTCAACACTCTTTTCTTTTTGAGTGTCAAAGACTTGCAGAGGACCTGGGGGTCTCCATACTTAGCATCTATAGGCCGCCTGTTTTTACTGGCCTCCTGAGATATGCCACGGCTAGATTGGACTTGATACAGCCTGTCAGGAAGTCGGATTCTCATCAGATTGAGTTGTATTCCATTGCTTTGGCCACTATTCATGACAAATACCCTGACCAGGAATGGTTACAGGTTTTTACTGACGGATCCGCCACTTCTTCAGTTGGTAGAGCCGGAGCCGGTGCTTACTCCAAATATTTTAGCCTAAGAGAACCACTCAACACTTTGGCGGATAATTTTGATGGAGAAATGCATGCAATATTCATGGCCATCAGAGCTATTGGATAACCAGATGAACAAAATATTGTCATCTTCGTCGATTCTCAGGCGGCGATTCAAACCATTACAAATTACACTTTATTGCCCACTGAATTTGAGCTCGAATGTAAACAGCACATTCACTCTCTTTTGCTTTCTGGAAGAGAGATTGTCTTCCAGTGGATCCCTAGCCATTGTGGCATTTATGGAAATGAACGGGCTGACACTTTGGCTAGGGAGGCTTCATCTTTGCACCCATCTTCTTACCAGGTCCCTCTTCGAAATGCTAAGAGACTTTTTGGGAGCAAAATCAGACTTGGTACAATTTCTGCTCTTAGGAATATGGCAGATGGAAAACCATGGGCTTGCCTTCTGGATGGCCAACAGCGCTCACGTCTTTCCCTCCTTCCCAGGGCAGAAGGAGTTACAAATTTTAGAATTATTAATGGACATGACTATCTGCAGGCCCACTTACATAAAATCCACTTGGTTGATTCACCTCACTGTGTACTTTGTGGCACCTCGCATATGACTGGGGAGCATCTCTTTAGTTGCCCCTCTCTTTCTAACGTCCGCTCCAGTGATGACTTTCGGGCCCTCACACCTTCTGGAGACACTTCGATTTTATACTGGATTGCAAGACGCCTCATGTCCGAAATGACGATGGTGGGTATAATTTAAAAAAAAATGATAATAAGGAATGGCATTTATTTATCAACTCATTCAAGTTCAGTTCAAAATACGAATATCGGTGCTCGAATATGACTATCCAATTATACGTATATAAAGATACTTTTGTGTATATATGCATGTATACTTGATGCTTTTTCTGTGTCCTACTGTGAAATTTGAATATGATAGTTATAATTTTAACATCTCAGTTTTGTTAGCTAGCAAGAAAAATATATGCTGCTATAAATTACAATCTTAGCTTTAACTTGGAATATAATACAATTACGACACACATTTCATTCTTCCATTAGACTTGCTAATACTGTATTATGTATGCATATTTTGAAATATAAAAACTATTAATGTACAAAAAGTGTACATGATGGAAATTTTTAACAGCCATGATTGAATTCACCACCTTATAAATGGATCGCAAACCCTATTTCACCCATGCTATGTAACAAAATATGTATTCTTATTGTAATTAAAATTCAATATAATTGTACCATTTGGCTTCGCTACCAATGTTAGTTGTTGATTAGTTTTTATTAGAAAAGTTATTTCGATTTTAATTAAATACATTAGTCGAAAACAAAAATATAAGGGTGAAAACTTCAGCCAAGGAATATATATATATATATATATATATATATATATATATATATATATACACACAGGAAATAAATTTTATAGTCAAGATAAGAGCACTTCTTAGCTAGATTATTACAGCTAGTTTTAAAATTGTGTTTTCCCTTGTTCGTAAATTCTTGTTAATTAAACTACAGCATGGATTTTTCAAACAAAACTACAGCCTTCTATTGTATAAACTAATCTAACAATATTTTAACCAAGGAAGAAATGAAAAGTTCCACGGATAGTTTCAGTGGTTTTATTTACAAGTCACTCAAAACATAAAGCCAGACAAAAACATCCCAAATTCCTTAGCGACAGTTGCTTATGTTATTTCATCATTATCCTAGCACCAACTTTCTGACATCTTATAAACAATTGGAAATCGAACAAAATTGCTTCAAAAGTTTTAGTGTTTTTCTGCTTACTTCAATATGACACTAGTGAATTGTGTTTGAAAATGTGTTTTTCTTTAGATCACTTCATAATGAGTGTATTTTGTCTTGGGTGTAGAGTTTTCCAGTTGTGTCAGCAATTTAAGAATACAAACTACAATACTTAACTGATAAATGAATTTAATATGGGTTAATACTGTTTAGCCATAGTTGCTGTAATCTACATGGTGGTTTAAATTTTTAATGCAGATTTTGAGGGTGGCAAGGCACACGCAATTAAACATACGCAAAGTAGCTTTTTTCCATAGTTGCTGTAATCTACATGGTGGTTCCAATTTTAATATGCAGACTTTAAGCGTGGTAAGGAACACACAATTAAACATACTCAAAGTAGCTGTTTAGCCATAGTTGCTGTATTATACATGGTGATTCACATTTTAATAAGCAGACTTTAAGGGGGTAAGGGATGTACAGTTAAACATGCACAAAGTAGCTGTTCCGGAACATAAATGACGCACGTGTACTTCATCCATTTGTTCATAAATTGAAAACTTAGAATACCGTTCATGATCAATATTAATTAAAAAAACGCAAGTTATGTTGTTAAATGTTTGAATTCCAAGTTCTTGATGGCGGTTGTATGATACATCTCTGCGTTGTTATTCCGAATTCCGAAATTTACGGAAGTCAAGATGACCAACGATAGATTAACGGAAGTGTAGGAATCCTGTAAATAATAATTCAAGCTGAACTGAACAAGTAAGTTAGGAGTAAGGATTAGGACAAGTAAATTAAAGTATCTAGTATGCGTACTTACAAGTGCTAGATACTTTACCAGTACCAGAATTGTGAACAAACCTGTTGTCAGTTAGAAAAGAGAATGACAAAGGATACAAAGTTGCATTTACAAGAAACATTTTAGCTATTATAAGCCATGAAACTAAATTAGAAAATATTGCTCAGCGAAAGCTATTAGCAGCGTGGAAATTATGCAAGTGCTTGCTAAAGCGGGAGATATGTGATACGTCGATAGTTTTAAAAACATTAATTGTGATTTTAAGTGGCATTATACAGTGAATTAAGTTAAAATTAAAGATTAAGAGGAAAGAACAAAGAGTGGAAAAATCCGTGAGTCAACCATCAAAATCATACATATCTGAAAATTTCAGTTGCTATGCAATGAATAAATGCGTTGCACCTTTTTCGAAATAGTCGAAACGTGTAACCGTTAGGAGCAATTATTGCTATAAGTAATGCAAGTACGTATAGCAAGAATTATATTTCAAGTGCTACGAGTGATACAAGTGCTTGTCAAAGTGCGAGATGTGTGATACGTCAATAATTCTAGAAACAAAAATTGTGATCTTAAGTGGCATTATACAATGGGTCATGTCAAAATTAAAGATTGAAAGGAATGAATCTACAAGGTATGGAAAAATCCTTGAGTCAACGATCAAAATCATACATATCCGAAACTTTCAATTGCTAGGTAATGAATTAACGCGTTTCACCTTTTCGGAATAGTCGAAACATGTAAGCGACCTACTAATAGTAATAATTCAATTTCAATTTCAAGTGCTACCAGTTATAAATGTGTTGTTAAAGTGCGATATATATGATTCGTCGATTGTTCTAAAAACAAAAATTGTGATCTTAAGTGGCATTACACAATGGGTCATGTCAAAATTAAAGATTAAAAGGAATCAACAAGGAATGGAAAAATCCGTGAGTCAAAGATCAAAACCATATCTATCCGAAAATTTCAATTGCTAGGTAATGAATTAACGCGTTTCACCTTTTCGGAATAGTCGAAACATTTAAGCGACCTACTTATAGCAATAATTCAATTTCAATTTCAAGTGCTACCAGTTATACAAGTGCTTGTTAAAGTGCGATATATGTGATTCGTCGATTGTTCTAAAAACAAAAATTGTGATCTTTAGTGGCATTATACAATGGGTCATGTCAAAATTAAAGATTAAAAATAATTAATAAGGGCATAGAAAAATCAGTGAGTTAATTATCAAAATTATACATATCTGAAAATTTCGTTTGTGAGGTAATGAATTAACGCGTGCACCTTTTCAGAAACAGTCGAAACGTGTAACCGACTTGTTAGGAGTAATTCATTCATATCCTTGTGGACCGATGAGGATACCCGCACAAAGTAAGTCCGTTTGTTTTACAACTGTACAGTTGCTGAATTCGCTACAGTTTAACTAAATTTCTGAAACATGAAAGAGATGCTCTTAGGGCTTTCAAAGAGATTAAAACAGCCTCGGAAATCTAAAAGATGCCAACATTAAAATGCTCATAAGCGATAGTGGAGAGAATTCGTGAATAATGGAGTCGAGGATAATCTTAAATTGACAGTAATTGAAGGTGCATTAACAACTCCACATTGTCCCGAACAGTGTAGAATTGCTGAGTTCAAAAAACAAACGCCCCTTGAAATGCCGCGTTGCCTTCTATCTCTATAATAATTAGCCGTTAATCTGTGGACAGGGAAGTGAAAGTACTGCTAACTATATGAAAGCCAATCACTGTGTGCCCAGTACGGCGTAGCTCGTAACAGTTCTTTTGGTGAGATCAGGTGTGCCACTGCTCGCTTACGCTGGCCTACCCCCGGTGAGTGCTACGTATTTGGTTTCGTAAACCAACTAAACAGGCAACGCTGTGATGGCCTCGAAGTGGCTATTATCAACAACGCCAATCAAAACACGCTAGAATAGGAAAGCTTCGCATGATTTCCATGGCATTAGAACGAAAAACGTTTGTGATGTCCAGCGGTCGAAAATCGCAAAATCCTGTCCTTCTTGAATTACGTCACATTCCCGAACAAAGAACGAAAGGTGAAAAAAACTAATAAATTAATTTTGAAAATGTTCCAGATTAAATTTAAAAAACTGCACAAAAAATCGCAAAACATTAGGACTACCTGTTCGCGAAATTTCATTATAGTAAGTGCCATGGATTCGTCAGGACGCTGAACATAGTACAGAGAAACATTTCCTTTTATAATAGTAGAGATAAATGCATGACAAAAGTTCTAATCCGTCCTGGTTGTTTATCTTCAAGTCGGAAACTGGACGGTAGTGGTCATCTGTTGGTGCTAAAACCTGTTCCAAATGTGTCACCAGCTTTGGACATAGACCAATTTATTATTACTACTTTACTCTTACCTCCCCTTTGAGTAATAAAGCAGTTTTGTCTGGACGAGATATCTCGTCTACAGTCAAATTGACCAGATGATGGATAGATAGAATTGACGAGATATCAAGCCGAAACACTTGGAAGTTTAATGCAAAGTCGCCATAAAAGTTGTGAAGCAATGTAGCACCAAATGTTATCGACTTAAAATATGTTTGTATGGCAAAAGACTGGGAAATAAAACCCATTCAGTAGTTTGTAGTGGTATCAAATAAATGTATAGTTGTAGACCACTCCAATAACTCGAAATCCTCACGTATTTATTTTCCCTGTGAATAAGCTATCCAAAAATCCACGGACTGTGTAATAGGTAGAAAATAGCAATTATAATTTGCTGTTGGCTACTTTATTAACAAATCCAATGACAACAATGGCTAGAATGCAATAAAGCAAGAATTTGGAAGTTATCGTAATGTTTACTTGCTATTAAATAAAACTGAAACTAAAAGTCAAATAGTAAGTGATGACGGAAGAAAAGGGATAGTTTATGTGATTCAAATCTGTTCACGAAGGAAAATGCACTCATATTGCTCAATCGAGAAGTAATACACAGAGTCAACACAAAAGATACCCTGTGCAGGTTATGTATGTATGTAGTTATAAGCCGCAATTTTCATAAGAGCATCAGTTCAGAGTCCTGATGCCACTCAGAGGAAAGGGCTCTAATTAGAGAGATGAATATAATAAAAAAATATTATGCTTTATAGAATTCATAGAAAGAACCATTCTGAAGAATTAAATAAAGTCTATTTGTTTCACTGAATACAATCCAGATGATTTTCTTTAAAAATTGAAAGCCCGACTTGCCACCCAAAGGTTAAATTTGGCATTAATTTTGGCGAAACTTATGCATTTGTTGCTCGCTAAGGATCCATTCGTCTTAAGGCAGCTAGCTCTCTGTCAAATAAGTTCAAGAAACTCTCTCTCTCTCTCATCCATTCAATGTGATTACTATTCACTTAAGGTATGCAGGTACGTATACACAAGTTGAATTTTTTAAATTTTTACTTTAAATTTTTATTATTCAAAATTTGATTTATCACAGATAATTAGCGTATTGTTAAAATCATTTCTTGGAGAAAATTCAGATTGTGCTAGTAAATAATTATATAATTATGATATAATTAGCAAATTATCATGTTCTTTGAAACATGATATCTCAAATTCTAATTTGTTCACAAAAACGATTCCAGTTAGAAACTATTCCTACTATTATTTTTCATGTTTGGACCTCCATCAAGTTGTTACTAGCAATAGTTTATGTTTTACAGTTTTTTTAATCAAAAAAGCTTAAAAAAATCAACATTTTCTCAAAATTTCAGCATTTAAAAATCTATTTCTTGACTTATTACTCTGATTGAGGTTCAAACATCCACTGTATTATATAGATCATAATAATGCAAAAATAGTTACAATTGGTGTTTTCATTGTGTAGTTATCAGGTTTTGAACAAAGCATATTACAAAAACGTAGTTCTTCAGAAATCGAGTTTAAAGTTTTGCAAACATGTATCTTCATGGTGACAGTATCTAACGAAAATCTTTGTAACTAACAAACTGTTTCGAATATTTAAACGAGAATCCTTGTAACAAACATACTATTTCGTATATTTAAAGATCTTGGCATCGTAAAAGCTAAGAAATTTGGAAATATTTTGAATCAATAAAAAAAAAATATTTATATATTGGTCGATTTTCCTGATTTCTAGTACATGCATATACCTGAAATGAAATTTTGTAAAAAAAATTATGGAATGTCCTGATTATTGCTACTATATTCTTAAACAAATAATTGCAAATGAATAAAGAAACTGAAATTTATAAAAACACATAAAATATGTTGAGATTCATAAGAGAAGGTGATAAGTTTTTTTATTTCAAAAATCTATTTATGGTTTAAAATAAACTGTTTGATACTGGAATTTTAAGTTAGACGTAATTATAAATATGTTTGGAGTTAAAATAAAGCAAAACTGATCCGTGTACGCACTATATTAAAAATGCAAAGGAATCAACTTTTATAATCTATGGTGACGATATTTTGTTTATGACCCAGACAAGATCCTAAATTAATAGAGACATTTAAATTCATCCTTTAAAGGGAAGTAGAAATTATAGATGTTGGTTTAGTTGAATATTAACTTGGTATAAATTTAGGCAAGAAAAAAGAACTGTGGGATTTTACAGGAATGTTATACCCAAGAGCTATTGAACCGTTTCGACCCGTCAGATACTGAAGCATCTGCAACCTGTCGCTTAGACACAGGCGTTAGATTGAAAAAGGGCAATGAATACAATGAATGGGATTATCATATAAAGAGTTAGTGGGACGTCTGATGTACATTTCGACTTATATCAGATCAGACCTTGCGAATGTAGCGAGTCAAGTAAGTCAATTTTGTATTTTTTTCGGTCAAAACTCATTTGACCGCGGCGAAGAGTGAATTGAGTTACCTATAAAAAACTATCTACTCTGGTCTGACTTTTACGGGTCACTGTTTGGGTATACTGATGTTGATTGGGTAAATTGCACTGATGGTAGGAACTTGTTTTGCTCTTAGAGGAAGCTCGATTAGCTGGGAAAGCCGCAAATAATGTACTTACGCTCTCTCATCTACCGATAATCATTTCATAGTACCTTCTGATGGTGCAAAATGAGCTATTTTCCTGTATGAATTACTTAAAGAGAGCAATGCTATCTCAATTACAGAGAACTTAAGGGTACGAAAAAGGATGGACTTTTTTAATAAGCTGGGAATCCTTTTTTTCACATAATTAAACACATAGATGTACAATATTGTTTTGAGAAGCTCTTAAAAACGTTAAAATATATTTAACCTTTGTGTCAACTGAAAATATGGGAGCTGATTTTTCAAGTAAGCCTTAGAAATATTTAAATGTCCTAGGTACCCAAGATGTTGAATCATCATTCGTGTAAGGGTGTTGGCACTATAGGAGGGTGATGGTATATCGCAGTAATGTCACCCTTCCACTAAATTATGGACTGATACTTCATTGCCGAGGACACCGCCTTGCATTACAACTACACATTCCCGTCACCAAACGCTTTCGTTACTTTTCCCGATGTGGATGCTCTGCTATATGACTTGATATAGCAGAGCCCATATTTTTACTACACTATGCAGTGTATTATTGAAATGTCTTTCAAATCATTATTAGTATATATATATATATATATATATATAAATGTATAAATCATATTAAAGGATTTTGAATATTCAACCGCAGTTTTGCATGAGCAATTTTGCAATTGCGTGTGCTTTTTCTCCAAAATTTCGAATGAAATAGTCAACACAAATTCACTACGTAAAACAATTTTAGATTTGTTTATATCATTACCCTGGTAACTTGGTACCTTACTTTGGGTGCATTTCTTTCTTCTGTGTCAGTAAAACTTTCATAGTGTGCATACACATTTTGTAGTATGCATGAAAGTATGTACTTGAAGTTAACTGTCTTTTGTTTGGTTCAGCATTGTGAAATGTGGAACGCACGTCATCAATCCTAAGCCAACCTGGATCCTATATGGGAGCTGCTCTTATGAAATAGTCTTACGGGAGCTGCTCTTATAAATAGTATAAACATAAATATGCTTGTAATATTTCTTTCCTGTACGTGATATCTAAATTGTGAGGTTTCTTATAATTTAAAGTCTAATTAAAATGTATTTAGCATTCGGAAAAATATATGTAGAATGAATTATTAATCTAGTCAAACTACTCGCTTAAGTGTACTGCTTTTATTTCGTTTTTTTATGAATGAGATATGACATTACATTGTTTAATTCTTTTTTATTATCGAACATTTAATTTAGGTTTTATTCCACATGAAAAGCTAGAAAAGAGAAAGGTATGCATTTGAATTAACCTCACATTGGAGCAAAACAACGACAACAAAAGACATAAATAAAGGTTACGCTTCAGAAAAACAAATAACAAGACCTGTTTTCGATGTTATAAAATGACATTTTTTATGTAATTCAAACCTTTCGAATTCACGAGGCATTTTATTTTAGTACATTAACCCTTAAGGACTGTTTAGAGTGTTATATGTTTAGTTAAATGCTATGTATTATCGTCATTTTCTAACAGTTTATTTTTTATTCTTTTAATAGAATTTCCCCTTGCAAATTGATAAGTGATGTTAAGTGCATCTACACATTTTTACGAAAGTAAAACTATTTGAAATTATATATTAAAAAACCCCAAGCAATGAAGAATATATTCATAGCACAAATTGAATGAACAATTATAAGTATTACATATAGAATTAAAAACCTTTTTTTTTTTTACCCTGATAGCAAATTATACACTTCATTCCTGAGTTTTACAAGAAGCTAATGATCTCACACACACACAAGGAATACGACATCAACAGTAAAACATCGATGTTCAATTTTAAAACATCGATGTTAATTATACATCGCCCAAAAACCGTCGATGTTTTTAAACATAGATGTATTTAAACTTTTTTTTTCCCTATTTTTTAAAACTGGTTCAGTAACCTCTAATATTAATATTAGCTTCCCGGGAAGGGGTAGATTTAATTTGTCAATTGTCGTGTTTATTAATTGATAGCTAAGATCTTTTTAGCTATTAAAACAAAGTAAAAAAAAATAAGAATAAAAATTAACAAATCTTTTGTTTTTAAATTGAATAAAAGGAAAGGAAATAATATTTACAACATTTTCATATTTGTACTACAATCTATAAGTATAAGCAGGTAGATACATAACAATAATTATTGTTAGTTATTATTAATTATTTATCAACATATGGCGGGGGGGCATAAACTTATTTTTTATGTCCTGCAAATAAAAAATATTGAGGGCCTATAAGTATTATATGCCACAATATTTGTCAGTTACAGTTTGTAAAAAAATAAGTTTGTTAAATTTCTCCCACTTAATCCGACTCCTTTTTTCACTAACTATCCGAGTTAGGGAAAAAAAACTATTTCTGATGAAACGGTTGTCGCCATCACTGAGTTGCACGGTAATTTATTAAATTTTTAAAATGTTACTTTTTTCTTTAAAAAAATAAATATTTACAGGGTAAAAACATCGATGTTAAAAAAACATCGGATCCAATAAGTCTATGGCAAATAAATCAATGTTTATTTAAAACATCGGTGTGGATGTCGCCTCCCTAACACGCATACACGTCTGTGAAAACTGTTTCATGAAACGGTAAAGCTAAATCTGGCAGCATGGTGTCCTGTAAAATAGACATCGTTACTTTACAAAGATGACTCGAAACTAAAAAAGCTTTCTTATTTTATGTTCAATTTGTTTGTTTCCAACAAGCTTTAATTATGAAATTGCACTATCCATTTTAAAACAAGTTAGGCTACCTTAATCAGTTACAATACTATTCTACGAAAGCTGTATAATTTTACTTTGAACATCTGTCTCGCTTTGAAATAAGATCACTCTATATGAAAGTTAAGGCTAATATCATACAAACTCAAACTTGATCAAATTTGTCAGGCCTTGAAAGGAACTTTGAAGTCTTGTTATGTTTAGAATAACTTCAAAGCATTTGAACTTCTTTCGTTCATAATAGTATTTTTCAAATGTCAACACATATTTGAAAAACACTGGCATGAAGCAAGGAATAAACAATATTAATAACACGATAAGCAATAACGACGCAAAAAGTGCAATATGTAGAACATTTTTACATTAAGTTACGTGAAATCAACTTTTCCTTTACAATTCAATTCAAAGGGAGTGTACGAATTTAAGACACAATTGGATAGTCAGTCGGAATTGGGGAATTCATAAACAAAGGACCAGCCTTGTTGGGCTTGAGCCTGTAGCTGGTCGTCAATATTTGTATTTGTATATGCATTAAAAGCAACGCAATGGTAGCTGTATCTTTCATCTTTCAACAACTATCTTAAATAGAGAAATAGCTCTCATTTGCTTTACAGTAAAGCCTCATACATGTTATCACATTTGAACAGTAAGTACATTTGCCACATCATTTAAAATTAAATGAAAATTATTACAAATTTTCCAAATGTGCTTCTAAAGGCATCGACTGTGCTCCAAAGTTCTATCAGACAAGCGCACACTTCGGAGTTGATAAATATGGAATTGTTGCAGGTGTTTTATGCGCTTTTAACAGTGGTTTGGCATTTTTACCATATCCAGTAAGGATATATTTTAACACTGAAACTAGTAGTACAAATTAGGGATGCGACATAGACCGTAAAACATCGATGTTCAAGATTAAAACATCGATGTTGATAATACATCGCCCAATAACATCGATGCTCAAAATTAAAACATCCATATTGATAATACATCTCCCAAAAGCAACGATGTTCAAAATTAAAACATCGATGTTGATAATACATCTCCCAAAAACATCGATGTTCAAAATTAAAACATCGCACCAAAACATCATCAAACATTTTCAACATCAGTGTATTTAAACTTTTTTCCCCCATTGGGTTGGTGTGGAAGTTTGGAGAGTGGGGTGCCAGCTCAGGTGTTGCTTCTTCATCTGACCGTGGTTCGAAATTGCTAGGTGTTATCCACGGATCCTTCCCTTAAGGGATTGATCCCGGACCGTTGTCAATATCCCGTTTAGTTGCTCTAGCCGACGTTCATTAGAAATTACCAACTACTCATTTCTTAAAACTGGTTTATCAACCCCAAACTTTAATGTTCACCGGTAGGTGGAGATTTAATTTGTCATTTGGTGTGTTTATTAATTTACAAGTAAGACTTTTTTTTACCTGCAAAACAAAGTAAAAAATATAATAAGAATAATTAACAAATCTTTCATTTTCAAATTGAATGATATAAAGTAAAATTTACAACAATTTGACATAGGTACTACTAACTATAAGTATAATTAGGTAGGGGGAAATGTAATTGCTGGATACACCTGCAATGGTCTATTTGAATGAAAAGTTTCTCCTGAAAAAAGAGTTGTAAAAACGTTGATACTTGAAGTCATGCAACAAGTGTAAAAAGGCGAAACACTGTGAAATATATAAAAAAAAATCTGTTTTTGCCATTAGTTCACAGATTGTAATATTAGCTTTGATTAGTGATGTCCATTGCGATAACGGTAGCTTTAATAACACTAAATGACTGATGAATTAAATGATGGAAACAGTTTGAATAGTCAGTACCAGTGGATACCAAGCAATTGCCGAATCCCTGGAAATAAACATGGTAACCAATTGGTCAAAGAGGGTTGTAGAATGTTCTAGAAGGAGAAAGCTATAGCTTACCAGCTGAAGGGAAGTTATGTAATTCAATTTATTTAAAAGTAAAGAGTGCACCAGGTTAAAGCTATCAAAACAAATGAGAACGACTGTTGGCGAGTCAAATTCCAGCCGAAATCCCAAGAAGAAACAAGTTTTAGATTCATAAGATGTCACTATGTGCAGGCATAACTTCATAACATCGGAATAAAGAACACTATAGCATGTCAACTGTGCGACTCTATTGAAAAAATGAAGGTCAATAATTTAAAAGAGTGAGTGGTTATCTGCTTTTGTTGAGATCATATTTGCTACGAATTGGTTTAGACATCTTTATGTAAAAACTGCGAACAAAAAGAAAATGGATCACCTTCCTTTTCTGGCATTGGATGGGGAAAAAAATTAGTGCAACACGTTAGCAGATAGAACTTGCATCGTCTTTTGGCGAAACATTTGAGGAACATACAGTAATTTTCTTGCTTAAAATTTAATCCTGTTTTTCATTGAAATTCCCTATTAAAACCCAAACCTGAATAATCTAATTAAAATATCATTCATCCTCTTTTCAACGAGTTGCAGTTGTTAATACATTAGCAAGTTAATTAAAGATTATTTCAAACATTAATACAAACAGCCAAAGGGGAAATCAAGCTCTGGGTTTATTAACTGCATGATAATATTTAATTTAAAAAAAAAATTAAAAATACCAGAAAATTTTGAAAAGTGGGCTTATACCTAACAATAGAATTTTTTCAAGACAGAAGCATTGAGCGGATGTGGTTTTGATTTCAATTCAATGACTCTATAATTAACATCTTGCGCAATAAGTATACAATATCTGGTAAACGAAGGAAAAATGTAACTGAAAAAAATGTTTCGTTTACTCTCACTTTATTAATAGCATTATAAACTTTCAAGTACACCATTATAACCGAAGCCTTACGAATTAATAAAATGTAATATAATTATATTTCTCTCGTCGGAATTTCTTTTTTCATTTTTATACTCTTTACTAGCAAAATATCCAACTTACTCGGTTTAAAATTGGTAAACTCTAGATTGAAGAGATGATCAAAATATGAAATGACTTACGTTTTTGGTAGAACAAAATAGTATTTTAACACTTTCGCCATCTTTATGATTTCTACGACTTACTTTGGACACGTATCCTACACAAGGATATCCAATCATGTAATATATTTCACATACATCTCACCCTTGCTGTATCATAAAGTTACAAAATGACGAAAGGTGACATTAAGGTACTACTACAAAAGACGATTTTCAGGGAAATTTGGAATTCCCTTACGTTTTTTTCATGTGTGTTCAACTCAATTAATAAAAACGACAATTTACGGCAAGGGCACTCGCACTCAGTCAACAAAACAACATTTTTTTACTTGTGGCACTCTTGAATCCGGCATGCGACATTGTGAAATTTCGCAATCTTCTCCTGTCATTATGACAAAGCATTTTTTAATATTTGAAAAGTTCTAGTTTGGAATTTTGAAGGAATATTATTCTTTCAATAACGGGTTTATTCTTTCAATAATGGCGTGATTACACTTAAAATGTTCTTTATTCTGACTTACCTGCCATTTTAAGTCGAATAATTTGTGGTCTGCGTGTGATGAAAAAGAAACACTTTTTATAAAATAATAAATATTTAAAACAGAAAACAAAAGAAAACTTCGAAATAAAACAAAATAAAAGAAGTCGGGAAAAAGTTGTTCTAAAGATATTAATGTGAGATTCCTTTATAGCTCTTAATCTCGCAGTTGCCACTACTTACAACTAAAAATTACACAAAATTTAGAAATGGGAAATTAATTCAGAGCGAAAGAAACACGAGTTTCGGTTTCATTTCCGTTCGGAAAGAAATATCGTCTGTCCCAAATTTTCGGAAATCGTATCCATTGCTCAAAGAACAAAAATAAGGCTCTAAATAAATAAAGTAACAGAGCTAAAATTCCATTAAAAATAATTTTTTTTTAATTATTTGTTTTTAGCATTACTGGTAAAGCAAATCAAAGTAATCGTAATACTCAATATACATTCCAATTTTTCCAAAAACTACCAAATTATGGTTGATTTAAGTATACTTACTCAGATGTTTTAACATGAAACTCGTCTAAATATAACAATAAAAAATTTTTAATATTTCATTCACTAAACTAATAGATAATGTATCAAATAAAATACATTGCAATCAAATATCTAGGATGAAATTAATTTGATGACTGTACCAACACACAAACACAAAATCGAACATAGAACAGAAAGACGGACAGACATACTTTCGCAGCCAAAAGTTCTCACTAAATTAAGATAAGTACTCACTGTATACAAATTTCCATGAAAATATATTAAACCATGTGGACGTGTATAAGGCACATATAATACAGACAGACAGACACCAAACACGCAAGAGGCGGATATGGCATCAGTTTTGTGGTGCCGAATGGAAAAATTATGCTTTCAAGCAATGCGAATACTGTAGATTTATCTTACTAGCACTTATTTATTACGTTTTGTATTTACTCAATTCATCAATTACTCATAGTACAGTGTATTCATTGCGATTATGTATTGTACTATAACAACTTATCAATACAATTAGAGCATGACATATAATTTTATTAATTGTTTCTCAAATGTTTTTATATACATTTCTTAAATAAAAACGATGGCATAGAAAACATTATCAGACGATAGATCATCCCATTCTCTGGCCAGAAAGAAATAAAGATAGGTAGATATAACAAACGTTGCACTGAAGCAAAACTGGCTATAGGTGACGGTTCGTGATCCATTCCCACGGGAACGATACGAAGACAGCGCTATGCAGTTTTGAATCCCAGTCCGATGCTGAGGATAAAACCTGACCCGACGTTTCAATCTCCAAGCTTCCATACCTCGCCAATGGGAGGCCGCTGGAGGCCACGATAGATTCAACTTGCACCTGCCCCCGTGTGTGTGTTGTTTGGTTTGTTTGGTTGCGAATAGGAATTGCAAAACAGTCAAGGCTAGGTATGTTTATAGTGGGTATACGCACAAACTATATGGATAAAAGTATTTGGACACTGCATCATTTCGAAGTATGATCCATCTTAATGTGAGGTTTCTTTTCCTGGTTAGGATTTTATGTACATGGTACCATGAAATCTGACGTGTACCTCGACGTTCTGGATAATTCTGCCATGCCTAAGCTGTGACAATACTGAGACGATGATGGTTGTTTCTTCCAACAGGATCGAGCTCCATGTCATACTACAAAAGGTGTGCAGGACTGGTATCCTGCAAATGAGGTGGATTTCCTTGACTGGCCTGCTCAGAATCCCGATCTCAATCCGATCCATCACTTGTGGGACGAACTCCAGCGACGAGTACGACACCGCCACGCACGCCCATCTTCACAACAATCTCTTCTCACAGCCTTGCTAGAGGCATGGCGAGCTATTCCTGCCCAGACAAACAAAGAACTTGTGGAAAGTATGTCTCGACGTGTTGCAGTTGTAATAAAAGCTAAAGGAAGACATGCCTGCTACTAAATTGAATATTAAAGCACTTCTTTTACGAAAAAGATGCAGCTTACAAATACATTTGTCCATTTAGTGTATGTAAATGGAATACTCGGTTTTAGATATATATGACTACTCTAGGTATATTAACTCTCTGAGCGTCACCTGAGTCAAACTGGCAAATAACCGCGTCTGTTGGAAGAAAGATTTCAAGGAATGATTCCGTTGGTGAAGAAAGTCAGTACTGGTAAATTTCGTGAAGGGAAGACTGCAGGTTGCAGAGCGTATATAAGAATGTAAAACTCTCAGATGATTAAGGATTCTAAGGTGTATAAACCTTTTTCATTTAACATCACGATGTTCAAGTCAGTTTTGGATGAGCTGTGAGACATAAGAGGTCTCCCAACACTCCTTGAAACAGTATAATTATCATATTCTTATCTTCAAATTCATTCAGATCGAGTGATAGTCTTTACCCATGGTTTTGTTATTATGAAGAGTTGTTAGATAAAATATACATTAAAGAAAATCAATAAGAGTTACTAAAATATAAACGCGAAAATCAGAATTGTATTTTGATTCATAGTGCAGTGAGAAATTACAGGTAAGCTGCTCTTCTAATCAGCAATGTAATATCGTAAAACAAGATTGGATGCAACATATGAATTGTTCTAGATTTCTGTTCGAATTTTAAAAGCTTCAGATAGCAATTTAGATTCATCAAAAGTAAATGAAAGATCTTAGTTTTCAATAATCAAATGTAATTTGCAACATAGCTTTTTATTTACATTACATTCTTTGGAGAAATAAGTCACATCATTTTAATTCAGTTCACGAAATTGATATGTTTGATGTGACAGAAAATGAGTTAAGAGCGCAAATGAGAATATATGTCAAAAGCAATAGGATTGTCGGAGTAATTAATAGCTGAATTATCATTTGTAAGATTTATAGGTTCAACTATGGAATTCCTTCATGTTGCCAGGTATCCAATTTCCATCTAACATTATTTTTGGTTCATTGCTTTTCTCAAATATTTGACTAGAAAGTCAATGAATTTAATTAAGAGAGATTACGTCGTTTTAGAATGGATCATAGTTGAAATTAAAACCCGGTGAACGAGATGTAACTTGCATACCATTCCAAAAATTATTTCTTTAAACTTTGCTTTTAAAAATTTAAAATGCTTCGTTTAATTTAATTTTCTTGCAATTTTATTCTCTTTCATATGTTTTTATTCATGTTCTGTTGCCTCCTAGTTGTTATATCTTGTATATTTGATAGTAATAAATTATGAGCATTCATGCTACTTTTGTTTTAGATGATTTATCATATCATAGAATTGCAATTTTCTACTAACTGTTCTCTCTTTCTTTTCTGTTATCAAGTTAAATGTCCTTATCTCTTTCAACACTCTAAACTATTATTGATAAATTAACTGTGCATAATGCATAATATTGCTAATAAAGAGACTACTTTTTTTTTCAAATTGTAAACATTCGTTGAACTTACTTCGCCAACTCCAGTGGTCTGTTTTCTCTAACTAACAATATAACTTTCCTTTTTATCCTTACTCAGGGAAATTTTCATAGGTCTCGGCCAGCTAATCAACTAGACCACCTTCTTTTTTCTATTCAGGGAAATTCTACCGGTACCTAAAGAAGGGAAGCCTCAATCCCGTGTGTGAATGGGAAGGTGAACTGTAACGGAATTCAAGTTGATTCAATACAATAGTCTGTTTTCCCGAACAAGACCTATCATTACCCTCTTTTTTCCTACTAAGAGAAATCTCACGCCAAGACTCGCTGACTAATCAGATAAAAAACCTCTTTGTATCACTCATGCTAGATTCATACTAGAATGACAGAAGAATGGAAGGCACAAGGAACGCTGACCAATTAGCCAATCAGAGATGAAAAAGCTGTGATTGACAGAGGACGCGGAGGTACAAAACTCATCCCTTGCGATACGACGAAAGGTAGACTTGGGCTCAACTCAAAAACTCCTGCGTACTTAGCGTCGGTCACGTGGTGCCATTTTGAAAAAAAAAACACTGTCCTCTCTTTTTTAAGGAAAGATCTAAGAGGAATGCTGCAGTAGAACTGATAAATTCACAAAAAAATGATACTACAGATGAGCTGTTCAGAAGAGGGTTTGTACATTCACTAAGTATTTTTCTATTCTTACATTCTTTTATCCTTAACACAGTTTATGCAAAGTTTCTTTCAGTTTTCTAGTATCTTCTCATGATTATTTTAATTACTTTTGGCATAGTTTTCCATCCGAAGAACTTAACTTTATCGACAAGTTTTGGAAGCACCAAACTTTGTTTTTATTGCGTTCTTAGTTTTTAATGTTCATCAATATTATTGGAAAATGTTGAGTTGATTACCGCCATCTCTCTAAATTATTTTATTTTTATTATGAGAAAGGACTGTGAATACTGTTGGTGGACTAAAGACAAACAATTTTGTTGATATTTCAAACAATGTTTTCGTCTTCCACGAGGTATTGCCATATACAAAATTTCAGAGAACGTCTAATTTTCTACACTAAGATAGTCTAAAAACATCATCGGTCTTTTTTGCCATTGCTCTTACAATGACAACTAGTTAATAAACTTAAACACTAGGATTTCTAAGAGAAAATATGAGGATTGGATTGGATATGATTTTGTGGCATTGAGTCCTCTCGGGACATATTATGCCAAACTCAAGATAAAAAATCAACTACATAATATAGCAATAAAATGAAATAAGAACTGATGTAATAAAATGAATAGTATATATATTATATGTAATGGATGAAACCAATGTCATATAAAAAGCTAAAAATATTTGGATGAGGATTCTCCCCAATCATGTCTTCTAAAGTCAAGGTATAAGAATTAAAATATTTAAGACGTTGATAATTAAAATGAGAACATTCTATTAAAATGTGTTTCACAGTAAGTGGACAAATGCAGTAGTTACAAATGGGATGATCTTCTCCGAGGAGGAGGTGTCTGTGTGTTATCCGCGTATGTCCAATACGGAGACGTGTTAGTACTACCTGCTGTCTTCTTAAAGGTGGTGACTGCCATTGAGTTATACTTGGTTTTAAAAGGTGGAGTTTGTTTTCGGTTTGATCATTCCATTGGTTCTGCCATTTTTCTTGTAAAAATGTGTAAATGAATGATTTTAAGTCGCGATAAGGAATGGTATGATTAAAATTATTTTCAGCCGATTTGGCGGCTTTGTCAACTAATTCATTTCCAGATATCCCAACATGAGATGGAACCCAACAAAATAACAAGTTAAAATTTTTGGATGAAAGATGATAAATTTTTTTCAGTGACTCTAAAACAATGGGATGACTGTCATGATCAGGATGTTTCAATGACTGTAAAACGCTTAATGAATCAGTGAAAATGACACAGTTTTTATGACAATGATGAGATATGTATTCCAATGCTTTATATATGGCCATGATTTCAGACGTAAAAACAGAACATGAAGAATGAAGTTTAAAAGTGTGAACAGAGTGATTAATAGTGAACGCAGCTCCAACGTAGTTTGCCCTTTTAGACCCGTCCGTGAAAATTTGAATAAAATTAGAGTATTGTTCTATGTGCTTTTGAAATAGTTGTTGGTAGATAATATCAGAAGTATCTGACTTATTGAAATTTTGGAACGGGTTTTGAAATTCAAAATCATGATTAAACCAAGGAGAGAAATAATAAAGTTTTTTCTGGGTGACGTCAAGTGAAGAAATTTCGGATCCGTCCATTAAATCCAGCATTCTTAAATGGAATGTAGGAATGAAGGATGTTTTAGCTTGATAGAGGCGTATTAAATATGGACTGTGATGAATAGAATGCAATGGATGATGAGGGGTTGAGTTTATTCTAAAATAGTACTCCAGTGATAACAACTGTCGTCTTAAGTCCAGGGAAGGTTCAAAAGATTCTATATACAAACTGTTAACGGGTGAAGTCTTAAAGGCACCAAAACATAAACGCAAAGCTGTGTGATGGATAGTGTTCAGTGTTTGTAGAGCAGATTTTCTGGCTGAACCATACACCACGCAGCCGTAATCTAATTTAGATCGTATTAAAGCTCTGTATATTTTTAAAAGACAAGCTCGGTCAGATCCCCATGATAACTTAGATAAAACTCGTAAGATGTTAAGAGCTTTTTCGCAACGTTTGCGTAGATTTAAAATATGCGGTTGAAAAGTCAACTTCTTGTCAAATATGATACCTAAAAATTTAAAATTGTCCACAACATTAATTAAAATATCTTTGAAAAATATTTCAGGGTCAAGATGAAGATTTCGCTTTCTGCAAAAATGAACACAAGCGGTTTTAGAAGGTGAGAAACTGAAACCATTTTCATTAGTCCAATGAGTGATTTTATTGACTGCCTGTTGTAGTTGTCTCTCTATTAAACGAATGTCTTTAGCTGCGCATGAAATTTGCAGATCGTCAACGTAAATAAGACCCTTAACTGATGGAGGCAATTGAGAAACAATGTTGTTAATTTTTAAAATAAATAGAGTCACACTTAAAACACTGCCTTGTGGTACTCCCTCCTCTTGAGTAAAAACATCTGAAAAAATCGATCCAATCCTTACTTTAAAATATCGTTTCTCTAAAAAATTTCGAATAAAAATAGGCAGATTTCCTCTTATGTCATAGTTAAAAATGTCTTTTAAAATTCCATGCCTCCACGTTCGATCGTACGCTTTTTCAATATCAAAAAATATCGAGACGAGATGTTTATTTTGAACGAAAGCATTTCTAATTTCAGTCTCGAAAGCGACTAGATTGTCAGTGGTAGAACGATTTTTTCTAAAGCCACTTTGAAGTGGAGAGAGACATTTATCTTTTTCTAAAACATACATTAAACGAGCGTTGACCATCTTTTCAAGAACTTTACATAAGCAGCTTGTCAAGGCTATTGGACGGTAGTTCGAAGGATTCTTGGGGTCTTTGTTCGGTTTCAGTATGGGTATTATAGTAGCATATCGCCATGACTGCGGAAAAGTGTGCTCAGTCCAAATTCTGTTATAAAATTTCAGGAGATAATTTAAAGAACTATTGGATAGATGTTTGAGCATGATGTAACTAATATTATCTGGGCCAGGGGTTGATTTGTGAACTAAGGATAAAGCCTTTGTCAATTCGGGAAAAGTAAAATCACAATTATAAGATAGTATACGGTTTGAGGTAAAATTAACTTTATTCTTTTCAGATGCGACTTTAATTTTCTTAAAACTTTCAGTATAGTTGTTGGAGCTGGATATTTCCGAAAGACATGAAGCAATTGCGTTTGCTATGTCTTTGGGTGCCGATAGTATTTGATTGTTATGTTCTAAAATAGGAATTTGTCTGTTGGGGTAAACACCGGAAATTCTTTTGATCCTGTTCCATAATTGTTTGCTTGTGACTTTACTATTAATACTGTTTACATAAGTCACCCAAGAATCCCTCTTACTACGTCGTTGAATTTTTCGAAATACCGCTTTTGTTTTTTTATAAATAATAAAATTTTCTCTTGTTGGATATCTATTAAAGATATTCCAGGCTTTCCTTTGCTTCCGATACGCATCGCTACATTCCTCATTCCACCAAGGTTTCTTTTGTTTTTTAGGCGCATTTCTTATTTTTTTATTGAGGCGTCAGCACTAGCTATAATTATGTCTGTTATTTTTTTCAGTGACTTCATCGATGTTATCATTTTCTACCAGGTTAGATATGTCTGCAAGGGTAGTAAAAAGGGGCCAGTTGGCAGTTTCAAAAATATAGTTGGTATTATTGACAGAGTTGGGTTGGGTTTGGCCTGCATATTTTAGTATTATAGGATAATGGTCACTATTGTATAGATAAGTATCCACAGAAAAGGTCCAAAATGGCAAAATTGAAGGAATGCAAATTGCCAGATCTATTGAATGGTAAGTAAGTGATGGTGAGTGAAAGTAAGTAGGTTGGCCGTTATTCATAATACATAAATCATTGTCCGTTATTATTTTTTCAATTTGTTTGCCTCTATTATTAGTGTCTGAACTGCCCCAGAGGATATGATGGCCATTTAGGTCACCAAGTATAATGAATGGTTGCGGAAGTTGATCTATCAAATTATTTAATTCAGTAGTGGCGACATGGGTGTTAGGAGGTAAGTATAAATTACATATTGTAATTAGAATATTTACATGAAGTCTTACAGCAACAGCTTGGAGATTTGTTGTAAGGTTAATTTGGGTGACCGGAAAGTCATGGGAGGTAAGCAATGCAACACCTCCACATGCTCTTTGGCCATCATCGTAATCTTTTCTGAATATACTGAAATGACGAATGTTGGTGGTATCATTGTTTCTTAAATAGGTCTCTTGTAGGGCGATTGCAGCTGGCTTGTGTTTATTTATGATGTCTTTAACGTCATCAATTTTTGGACGAAAACCCCGGCAGTTCCAGGAAAGAAAGGAAGCCATAAAAAATAAAGGATAAAAGAAAAGAAAAACTACTTGTGTTTTCTCGTCCTAGGACGAGATCTGTCTTGCCGTAGATCCTTCTTGGACTTGGGTGGCGAACTCTCCAAGTCCTCATCTTCTACAGATGAAATATCGCTTTCAGTGTTATAAAGATTTATGAGATCGCTGGTAGAAGGATAAGTTATGAAATTTCTGGATGTAACGTCAGGCTGAAGAGAGGTTTGAGAAGAACTTTTTGCTATTTTAATATTATTTTGTTCAGTAGATATGGCTCTTTTTAAAGAAGTATTTAAGGATCGATTTGATTGATTTATCTGTTTTGTATTTGTTGAGGTTGTAGCTGATGCTTTAGAAATAAGAGGCGTTATAGGTTGGTTAATTGAAATTTTATGTTGTGCAGATGGCTTAAAAATAGTTACATCGGTTTGAGTTGCATTAGTTTTGAAAGTTTTTTTTACTATTGAAGAGTAAGATATGCCAGGTTTCGGGGTACGATCGTTTACAATTTTTCGGGCCTCCGGAAATGAAATATTTTGTTGAACTTTAATTGTTTGTATTTCTTTTTCGTTTTGAAATTTAGGGCAAGACCTGGCAAAAGCTGGATGGTCACCTTTGCAGTTTACACAGCAAAGGGACGATGACGTACAGACATCGGTCTTATGGTCGGTACTACAGCATTTTGCGCAGGTTTCTTTGCCACGGCAAGCTATGAAAGAGTGTCCGAATCTCTGGCATTTAAAACAACGAACAGGATTGGGTATAAAATGTCTAACTGGGCAATTCATATAAGCTATTTTGACGTGTTTTGGTATAGTTGGTTTGTTGAACGTTAATATTATGTGCTTGGTGGGAATTCTTTGTCCATTTCTTGAAATAGTGATTCTTTTGACATTTATTACATGTTGTTCGGATAGGGATTCCAATATGTCTTCTTCCGAATCATGAACAAGATCTGATTCGGAAATGACACCTCTTGATGAATTCAAGGTTTTGTGGGGTGTTAGTGTGACTGCAATTGGACCAACGAATTTAATTTTTTGTATGTTTAAAGCCTGCGTATTATTTAAAACTTCAATTAGTACATCTCCTGCTAGTGTTTTTTTATGTTTTTAGTTTCTCCTACCATACCTAATATAGTTTTATGTAGTAAAATAGCTGATACAGTTTTTAGATTTCCCTCATTACTTCTCATGATAAAAAATTTCATTTCTGGTAAATTATTTTCATTTTTTTTACTAATGTGGTGCTCCACTGAAGGAGAAGTTGTATTTTGGTTTTCCATATTTGAATAAAGAGATATTCAGTCCCTGGCGGCACCACCCACCATGGAGTCCAACGAGGGGATACAGGTTCCTGTACCGGTGCTAGCCAGGGACTATACGAACCCCACTCACCTCTATGACTGCCCTAAGGAGCTAGTTGGTGAGCGGGTCCTTAGCCCAAGCAGGGTATACCCACCAGGCGATTAATGTACTGGGACCAAAGTACACTTCCTGTTTGTTCGAAGCAGGAGCCGAAGCAATGTATTGGGGCGTTATGTTGTCCCTCAATCACCAGGATCACCCTTTCCGAAGACACAGGTCTCCACGCACGGCAAACACGTGGGTGATATAATCCCCAAGAGGAGCTGAAAGCACAGACTGGCGAACAGCTTCTCAAGGGGAGCCCTCACCTCCGAAAAGGCAACCACAATGAGGGAGGAAGAAAAAGCAAAAAGCAGAAGCGTAGAGGAGGAGAAAAACGAAAGGGAGAAAAGGTCACTCAGGTACCCCGGGGTTGTGAAGCCCGTACAAACCTAAAGAAGGAATGCCCCTGGGGGCGAGAAAATATGAGATTCCGGTTTTTATATGATGTAAAAACAATGCCTGTATTAACTCTCCTTTTTCTTATAAATTATTATTTTTAATTCGAATGCTAAAATTTTAAAAAAACAATAAATTACCTTCAATTTAGGTTGGAAGTTGATTAAAGTTGCACAAGAGCAACGAATTGGGCTACTAACGACTTTCCGGGATCAATTCCTATTGGAAAGATCAACAGTACCATGCAACTTTTAACCACGATCAGATTACTTTCAGTTTAGGATATAACGTTTAAAAATATTTTTAGGTGGTCCTACTTTACAACTGTTTGAACTAATTTCATTCTATTATCTCGTTTCCACTTCAACTAACGATTTTTGATAATCTCATTGTATGAATGTTTGATTTATTCATGGATTTTTATAACTTGTATACTTTATTTTGTACTCCAGATTAGCATCTATTCGTCATCTGGCCATGTTCAGAATCACCTGAAGATTGTTCTCGGTTTATTCACTCGAACATTTTCGGAATTGATCTCGGACCGTCGCCAGTAGCCGGTTGTGTTACCCCAGAACGATATTGTTTAAATACATACCTACCAGATTAACATCTTCTGTTTTAGTAGTGGAAACAGGTAGAAGTTCACTTCTGATTGTTTTACTTTGAAATATTTTAATGCGTTTTTTTTCAACATTTAAGAACTCTAATAGTTTAAAATATACATTACCCTACAATAATGGAACGGACCCCAGGGATTTGCATTCACTCCGACTGTTTGGAGGTGATTTTCATGGTATGGCCTGGGACCTTTGCAAGTTGTTCCTGATCAATTGAACGCCGACGCCTACGTGAATATTTTGGACGTTGAAATCATTCTTACGCTATGGCATTTTTAAGGAATGAACGAATGTTACTTCCAGGACGTCAACGCTGCATGTCATGTTGTAGCCTCTGTCAAGCGGAGGTATCATCATATGGATGTAAAACGTCTTCTCTGGCATACTCAGTGTCCCGACCTAAATCTCATAGAACATTTATGGGACAAGTTAGAGCAACGCTTACGGACCAGGGAACCACCTCCGAAATCCACAGTAAAGCTTGCGACATTCTTGCAGCAGGAATATAGCTGTATCACAATAGCTGTTATCAAAACCTTATTGAAAGTATGCCCAGAAGGGTTGCTAGAGTAATTACAGTACGTGGGTGACCATCTCCCTATTAAATCATGTATTCTTCCCCTTATACCATCACATCTTGCTGTCCGGTCCATTATTTTAGGGTTTTGGTTTACCTCAAACATGCATAAACTTTAAAGAATTAAAATAAGTGTAAACAAATATAGATGATCATGGGGAAAATTAACGCTATTTTACCGCGATTTAATTAAAGGCCATTAACATTGCGCTGAAGAGACATTGTTCAAGTCTGAGTATATGTGAAAGGTTTAACCTGTTATGGCGTCGCTGGAGACAAACGGCTTTGCAAGTGTGAATCCGACATGAATAAAACTATCCCCAAACCAAAAGTACAGGCTCAATCCATTGTATACGAACTCTTTCTATTGTGTGAATAGGTGAGCTAGTCAATGGAATTCGATCTGATTCAAAGAACTTTAAAACGCTGAATAGATACATTGAGTCTCTTCCTTCTACATAAACTGTGTATATAATCCTGACAAAAATTTCAGGAACGATTTCAAAAGTTAATTTTATCCAATAAGATTGAACTCTTTGGGAATTTTTATGATAACCTTGAAATTCACACACCTATTTCAAATCTCATATGCAGATCTTGAATCATTCAATTCTTCAAACCCTCACATGTCAGGGTAATGCGAATTTGATCTCTAGAACTATCGCGATTGTATTGCTAGCAAACAAGGTTTAAAAGAATCGTTTGAGATTCTCACCAAATATATTTAATAAGAGCAATCTAGAACAACTATTTTTAACTTTTTCATAATATGGTACACATAAACTAAATACTATTATTGAATCGGTTGTTTAAGAAACCCCAAATGTCACTTTTTTTTTAAATCGAGTTTTCGGTTAAAGTCTATTCTTTAGAGGGTAGACGCATCTTTTAGAAGCGAAACCCCACGAGTCAGGTCCATGCTAAGCGGAGTTGGATCGTATATAGAAGTTTTCGTGTATTCGAGAAACCACATAAGTCACTGAGTTATGCCTTTTTCGAATAAACGAAAACTTTGATACGGGCCATCTCCGTGTAGAATGACCTGACTCGTGGGGTTTCGCTTCTAAAAGATGCGTCTACATCTGGAGAATAGATTTTTAACAAAAACAAGATTTCGACAAAAAAAGTGACTTGTAGGCATAAAGTTCCTATGGAGTCGCTTTTAAAATCTCGCAATTCATACAGTTTTCACTATTTCAAACAAAAGGATGTTGTAATACCAAAACCTTTTAATGGTGGGTTGTGTGCAGTCACACTTTTCGATTAAACAATAAAAATCTGTCTCTATCACTCCCAAATGAACCAGTATATCCAAGTGGGAAAAACCCCATCAATAAGAAAAAAAAGTGAAGACATAATAAACTGACCCATTCTTATTCACACTAAACTAAATAATCTTTAACTAAATCATTCAACTAAATAATATTATTCGTGTTTCATATTTAATGTTTAGTTAAGGTTTCTACTTGTTTAGAATACATTTTTAAAGTGTACTTAGTGTACTTTTTATTTTACGCAGTTTATAATGCAATTAGTTTAAGCCAAAAGTATATGTATTTGAGAAACCCCATAAGTCAACTGAATTTTAAAATCCATAATAAATTAATTATTTATCTTTTGAGACCTACATTTAGCACAAAGATTGTATTTAGCTCCAAACAATACATTTTATTGAAAATAAAAATATAGAGGTTGACGGTTAACGCATAAAGAGTTTTTTCACGATTTCCCAACAGTTGCTCTCACCTGATTTATGGGGTTTCTCAAACAACCGATTCAATTATAAGTCGCAATTCTACTGTCAAAAAGTATATTATACATTTTGCCAATCTGACAAATAATAGCTGTAATTTTTCTTCAAATTATTTTAAATAACTTATTTGTTACCTACCTTTCTTGTTCCAAGTTAAATTTAAAAATATTTTTGAAGCAATTTATTTATGTTAACGATTTATTATAATTTTGAATAGTTCTTTTATGCTTTGTAATAAAACATAATATTCAAAATTACTTCCGAATATTACTTTAAATTATTTTTGAGCATATACGTATCGAAAGTTAAAAACCAAAGAGTTGGAATGAAATAAATTTTGCAGAATCTATACCGTTTTCCCACTCTGAGGCACACTGTTGAAAACTGCTTAGGTATATAAATAATATACATAAAAAAAGATTATACCGATCGTTTTTTAATCGTACTATAATATGACATATATTTTTCATGCTTATATAAAAGAAATAATAACAGAAACAAGAATGACTGTATTTACGGTCCACAAAAAAATGTATATAAGTCTTTGTATTTCTAGAATTTTTCATTAACATTAAATGTTATTTTATGGAGGAGATGCAGCATTAACGTCACAGATTATACATTTTCATAGAAGGTGCTTCCTTGATTTTGAGGAAAGGGTATAAATATTTTATTCTAGAAACTATTCCTTGGCTGTACAACACGAGAAACATTAACCTGCTGAAAATATCCACACCCATTTATTTTATTTTGAATTCCTTTTATCCAAGAAGTCATGCTCTCTTTTGTAAATATAACCAGACAATACTATGTGTACAATCTTTTTATATGTTATTCTTATGCGATAGAGTATCAAATGTTTCTTAGATTTCATGTTCCTAAAATATGTTTAAAGTAAAAGCGCAAGAGCAGGTTTTCTCCCAGTATACTCTTGCTTGGGTTACTTTTTTGTTTTTACCTGATATTTGGCAGATAACAATGAATTCGACTTCTGAGATAGACTCGAATAATGTGCTACTTTTCAAATTCAGAAAGAAAATAGATATTTTCAGATACTAGATAAATTTCTGAACATTATATCTTCCGTACTATGGCAAAAAGGGGTTAAATCAATATGACTACTTCTAAGAATGATAATTTGAATATTTCTTCTTTCTTACAAATACTCAGAAAGTAAAAGAAGCTTGCCATGATACAAGTATTCAGATTCGTAGATTTATTTAGTTTAGATTCTAAGAATGTGTATTTACAGTGACGAGCCATATTATGACAATCCACACATTTTTCAATGAACCCGTTTGGATGACTTGGAGGGAAGGTGATTAAGTGAGAATGATATTTAACTGCTGCTGGAGAAGGTAAGCAATCATTCTTGCCCTTACTTTATCGAGTGATGGTAAAGGCTGCTGATCTAAGCGGATTTGATGGAAGGCAGATCGTAATGGCCCGAACACTCGGAACGATTATCACCGAAACTGCACGACTGGTAGGTTGTTCACGATTTGCCGTTGTAAGTATTCATGCAAAGTGGATAAATGACGGTGACACCAGCAGTAGACACCAAGGTGTTTGTCGTCCACGCGTCATCAAAGAAAAAGGACGTCGAAGACTGTCCGAATTGGTAAAGCAAAATCGCAAGCAGCCCAATACAATGCAAGCCCAAGAGGAACTGTATGTTTCGCTACACAAAGTTCAGCAGACGTTTTGTTGGATATGGGACTGTGCAGCATACGTCCCACTCGTGTGCCTCTGTTTATCAAGCGTCATCGTCAACTACGCTTACAGTGGAACATCGAGACTGGACCATGGATGAGTGGAAGAGAGTTGCCTGGTCAGGTGAAACCCGATTTCTCATTCATCACGTCGATGGTCATGTCAGGGTACGCCGTCTGCCAGGCGAACAGTTGCTTCCCTCTTGTACAGCAGGTCAATCACAGGCTGGTGATGGCGGTATTATGCTTTGAGGAACATTCTCATGGGCGACTCTGGGACCCAAATAGTTTAGGTAGAACAGACAATGAAGTCTGCGAACTATCTGACCATCATTGCGGAACAGTTGAACCCTTACATGGTGTACGTCTTCCCAACTGGAAATGGAATCTTCCAGAAGGACAACTCCCCATCCCCATGCCACAAGGTTCGTATTGTGTTGGCGTGGTTCGAGGAGTATGCTGATGGATGAATTCTATACTTAATGTCCTGGCCACCTAGCTCGCTGGATCTGAATCCGATATATATATATATATATATATATATATATATATATATATATATATATATATATATAAAGTGAATCGGTTTCATGAGTACTTAAAGATACACACTAACTTGCCATCGTTTAGGATCTCAATGGTAAAAAGGGGTGCTTTTCTTGAGATTGATTGATTGATTTTAATATATATATTTTTTTTTTCCCAAGATGTGTGTGTGTGTGTGTGTGTGTGTGTGTGTGTGTGTGTGTGTGTGTGTGTGTGTGTGTGTGTGTGTGTGTGTGTGTGTGTGTGTGTGTTCGGAAAGATTTCTTATGCTTATGAAAACAAACACAAATATTACCTCTTCGTGTTTCGTAGTCTAGCACTTATAAAATAGACATTTTATCGATAAATCAATCACTTTCTTGAACATATTAGAATTCTACATTGAGATAGAATGCTACATTATTTGACAACATGGATTTTTATTAACAAATACAATTTTTATTAGGTTTTTTTATTAGGAACTACACACTCTCTCTCTTTATGCTTATGTGAGCTGCATATTGTATTTTTTAAATGCTCAAACTTTAAGATTATAAATATTCTACTTATGCATTGGCCGTTTTGATGAAGTGATACCTTTTCATTAGCAAACGGCATCACATCTTGATGGCCATACAGCTTATCAATACGATCTCGCCGTCTCTTTAAGAAAAAATCTGACCACATCTTAATCTCGTCATCATCAATATAGTGACGACGAGATGTTTGTCAACACCACTTGGAAAAGGGCATTTACATCCATTGAAGAATTTCTGTATCACAAGAGCTTGATACCTTCTCATTGAATATTAGGGTAGGTATTTTGATTAACATCACACTGGATCAACACACTGGGCTATTGACGACGATTCGGGATCAATCCCGAAGGGAAAAATCTGTCATACAAAACTCCATAATTTTCACAAAGAAGACAACACTCCTTAATTTTGGACAAGGTTCAGATGACGAGGTTAACACTTGAGCTGTGATCCCCTCTCGAAACCTCCACATCACTCCAACCTGATTGCACTTGAGTACAGGATATATTTAAAGTGCTCTAGTCCCCACGCACACGATGGTTTGTTAGTGAGTTTCTTTCCATCTCTCATTCAATACCAAGGCTGTATTATTCGTTTTAGTATATAATTGTATTTATAGAATATATTGTGCATTCGTAAAATGAATTCAGCCAATAATTATTTTCAATGAGAAGTATTAGAGTTTCCGAATCCTTAAGTGAGAACATCTGAATACTTCACTCTAATCTTAAGTTCAGATTAAATGGATAAATGAGGGTTTCATTTCCAATATGAAACTGTTATTTGGCGGAGGAGCTTCCAAAATCGGTTGGGTTACTGGAAATTCCATGCTGCAGGGAACACGTCGGTCTTTAAATTGATGAATGCAACGGATTATTTTTTGAATCTAGTCTTTGATAACTTGATACAGTTTTAATATACGTTCATAGCGGTGGCGACGACCTTGGCGCTTTTTTGGCGCACTTCTAAAGTCGCCAAAAAAATAACTATCACAAATGAACCAATGAAATCAAACGAAAGTTTAACGGATTTTGAAAGCAATTTCTAAAATAGTCAAAATGGAAATATAAATTTCCGCTTGCCGATATTGCCATAAAAAGAGCAATAACCGTAATACAGATGGGTTGCCTTAACCTGCCATAAGTCTTTTACTAGAAGTGTGCCAAAAAAAAGCGTCAATGCCGTTGACATCGCTATAAAAGTAGACTGAAACTGTACCGATAATTTCAACCCTTTGAACGACATTATACTAAAGTAATATTTTGGGAACTCGTCTAAAGTATATCCCTCATCTTAAGAAATGCATTTAGCACATTTCAAAAAGTTAGATTTTAAAATTTTATTTGGTTACTCATTCAACCAATACCTAAATACCCCATTCCTTCTCTTTTAAACGCATCCTCGAAAAAAGGCACGAAGTTCCAAAACCACTTTACATTTCCGTCGAGTTCGTTATCAACCAACAAGGGGGATGACTGATATTTTGCAACACCCCTCTCGTATATCCGGTAGCTCTCATCTCGACGATCTCGTTAGATTGGTTTGGGGCATTTCTCTAATGAGATAAAGTGAGATTTTGAATGCTACCCTCTCCCATTAAAGGGGGATTAAATTCAATCAGCTTTGGGCGCACCAAGGACGTGATTACACCCGACGATTTTGAGGCTTTGTCACTAAGTAGGACGTACATTCGATGGCGGTCTTGGGGGGATGGTCGACATATTGCTGTCCACTTCAGGACTAGCTCTGCTATCGATGTTGGTGATATCTGGATGGGTGCAGAACTTTCTGGTAACGATACTATCTAGGTGTAATCTGAATTTGCATAATGCCCTGTTATGTATTATGCCGTAATCCTTGACTTAGCTAATTATATCCATCGGGATGACTTTTACGTTTATTGGAAATGAGAGTTTCTTTGAAAACCTGTCCCGCTTAAATTGAAAAAAGTCCAAAGAGTGTTTCTCTGTCGTTTAAAGTGGGGGCTTTACTGATGTCTAAATAATCTATTTTTAAACCTTTTCAATCCATGGCATATAAACAAAGGATCAATATTCTGCGATTCATTGAAAGTATGTTATATTTATGCCGAACTGACGATAGAGATAGGTACAATTTTGCATTATTTCTACAAAAACATATGATTAATTTCTTTTCATTTCTAAACGTCTTTTTATAAAATCGTTTTAACGCAATTTACTTTAGAACAAGAAATAATACTTCACACTATTTTTCGGATATTAAAATTAATTTTGAATACACTTGAGCAAAGTTACAAACTAAATCTTTGAAATGGAATAAATCGTACACGATTTAAACCATTTCACCACCCATAAGGCACATTGCTGACATTTTTGCGTCACATCAAAGTACCTATTCACACTGGCTGAAACTCGCAGATCTAAATGTGCCATATATTGCAGCTTGTTTCAATTTCTTGTATCCTATCTTGGCAGTTTGATTTGACTAAAAACAGCCTGTTTTTTAATGTGATGAAATATATTCCATGTAACATTATTTTTATAAATAAGAATGTCTTTTACAAAAATATATATATGGATTCTCAATCGAAGATAGCATACCCAAGCATAACTTCTGAGCTTCAGTTTCTTAACTGTCCATATCTGTAGATGATTGTATCATTGCTCACGTTTCACATCTTACTTGAAAGCAATAAGAATGAATACATATGCATCGGAGAACTCCAAATTAAATACAATTAAGCAATTATGTAAAGCAGCATTTCTTATAGTACTTACAGGTCTTTCTTATTCTGACCTCCAGTGTAGTACATGGCAACACCTGCACACATCAGTGAGTTCACAAACTAGTTTCTGAGTTTGCAATAGATGAATTAGCCTACATCAATTGTATTCCTTTAACCCAAGTGTTTTTTAACTTCCAAATATTTCTTAGCTAACTTTTCAAAAATAAATAAGGCAACAAATTACAAGTGTCTGTGTGCGAGACTAGAGACCCTCAGAAACCTCCTTAAGATAGTGAATAATGTGGCCTGAGGAACAGCCGAGACAGTTGATGGTGTGCTCGGACGAAATATCAGATGATAAATGCTGGCAAACCAATTCAAGAGTCATTGGCTTGAAGTGTACACTGTGAAGTCATGAGAAAAAAGCGTGGATCTATTGTGTTGCCTATTTTATTTGAGGAGGAACCGAACTGACTCTAGATGTATACATGACACGATTCAGAAGAAAATAGGGAAAAACTGAACAGTGATCAACATTTGTTTGACGCATTTATGATCTTGTTGACTGCCAGAAATTTCCTTGTCACCATTGCTGTTATCAGTGAACATTTGTTGTGCGTCAGCAGGAAATGTTTTCCATAACCTCCAAAGCTAACTAAAAGAGGGACTCAGGGTTCTCATGTTATCTAAATCTATTCGTTTACATTTTCTTTTATCTACACTAATTTCAATTTTTCAAATTTCTTATTGACTATTGTCATTATTCTTCCGTGCAGTTTTAGCAGGGATTTTAATGGCTGGTTCTATTGTGGATTAAATACTGCTACACGAATGACGTGTAGATTTGAATGCTGTCCACACTTTTCATATGGTAAATACCAATAAAGTGCTATTTTTTTAAAGTACCAGAGTTCTTAGAAAGCTTGGTGAAATGCATTGTAGCTCTACCTAAAAATTTCTGAATCTGATAATCATGTTTAGAACTTTGAAAAAAATTGTTTAAGTTTAAAAGTTATAAACAGTCATTTAACGTTAACAGTATAATCTTAACATCTTATGCGTTCTTAACATACCTTCTATATTTGTTTAAAATTTAAACATTCCTGTATTATGTAACATTTTGAAACACAACACAGTAACATTCTGTATCAAACGTATACAAACGTCGTATTTATAGTAACTTATCTTGTATCTATTTTTCTGTTATTATGATGATTTTCCAGAATATTAATTTTGTCTCCCATTGTATTGCCAAAATCCATACGTCTCTAAAAATGTATAATAAAGTTCCATTAAATATTTAAAGCGTTTTTGAAAAGCTTTGTCACAACTGATACTTTTCTATCGTAGGTAACGGGAAATTTTGATCTCATAACCTGCAGCAGTATTAAAATACCTATCACTCTTTTCAAAAACGCTGGCGAAAACTTAATTTTCAAAAAATTAAAACAGAAGATAATTTTTTTGAATTAAAACCAGTAAAATAACAGGTGCTTCAAACAATTAAAATTCTATGCAACACGAAGAATTTTATCAGTTTAATACCTGACACTTAACTTCATCGGGGATAAGTATTTATCCTGCCTATTTTTGACGCATTTTTACTGTGAAAAATCTTGAAGAACATAATCTCTTCTGAAATTCTCTACAGAATATTAGAAATTGTTTAACGTTTCTGAAATTAAATACTTACGAAAGAAAATAAAACGGCTTAATTGGATACGCTTTAATCTGGAGAGTCTCCTTTAGCAATAACGCGAAACTAATGAGTTGCTTATTGGTGATGAGTAAAAAAGGTGAAGATTAGAGACTTGTTCAACTCACATAATTTGTGGCTTTCAGAAAATTCCAAGAGAAAAGCGTTATAATTTAAAATCTTTTCTTAATCTCCAATTTCTTCAGTTTAAATTTAAGCCTTTTACAATGGCGTGTTTTGGAAATGAATGAGACGTGTTATTTTTGAACATGAAGAATAAAGCGGCTGAATTCATATTTTTTTTTAATCAGACCCTTTTTTTATACATTGGAGACAAAGTGTAATGATTTTACGAAACACGGAGTATATCACAGAAGATCTTTGGAAAACGTAACATTTTTTCTTTGTAGAGTATTACGTTTTTTATTGGTGACATTAAAAGTGATTTAGAATATTACATTTTTTATTACAGCAACCCTATCGCTCTTAATTCAGGATCAAATTATTTTCAATAAACTTAGGGATGCCGATGTAATATTATCGCTCTGATATGCAAAAGTTGTCATATTAAGCTCATTTATACTCATTGAAATTCAAAAACAGCTCAGTTGATTCATATACCTACCTTTTTTAAATATTTTCTGTTTTAAAATTTGATATGCACCTAAGCATAAACAATATACTAAGTCCCTTTTAATTCCTTTAATTTTTGTATAGTTTAATTTTTTTGTCATTCAAATCCAGTTTCAGAATCTCGTAAAAGTCAACTATTTTCCAAAGATTAACATTTGGTAGCAACCATTAAATTGTGGTTGTACAGATTAATTTTAATTTACTTAATCTATATAAAAGACCTTGTTTTTAAGAGAACACCAAATTATAACATATCGTCCCTATATCTTGTAGTTATGATATGATTATGAACTTCAGCTCGACTATGTAATTTAAAAGTAACCGTCTAAAATGCATGCAATGCAGTATCGAAACACAAAAATAGGAATGAATTTTAGTATCGTTTCGATTACTTTAGTAATCCTCTCAAATATATAACTCATTTGAATTCTCATTTCAAGGCATTCCATATTCAATTTGGGTGATAAAGTTCATTGGAGCCTTTTCCTTAAAAATAGCGAAAATTATTATCTTACTAGGGGGCCTGCCCCCTGCTCGCTAACGCTCGCCAACCCCCGGAGGATTGCTTCGCAATCCTCATTGGTTCGCTGCGCGAACCTATGCTCGCTTCGCTCGCCTCAATGAAGACATGTGTCCTAGCAGAAGGGATTGTTTACAAAATATGTTACCAAAAAAATGTTTTTCAAATCTAAATTTGCTGTATTACAGAAAAAATATATACAGTATCTCTAAAATCAGAATTCAAATGAAAACTTTGTGCAAATTTTGACTCGAAATGTGAGCGTTGCTTTGGAAATTGAATACCCAGCATGTTGTTTGTGTGTACATTTCCCCAGCACTCAAACGACCCACACTTTTTCATTGAGTTTGTTGCCGAAAGTTGTAGTGCAAGCGTCTTGTTGAACTATAATTGTTGGCCCTGAAAAGGACCGTTTTTTAAATGGCCCTGAAAAGATCATCCGCTTTCTTTGATTTATATTATAAACTAACTGCAACAGCTCATTAAAATTTCCTTTTTTTTTCAATAAAATTTCATCCGATAACGCTATAAATTCAATCGATGCGCGAGACTTCGTGATAAACAAACAATCGTACAGTGTTGCCAAAACGCGATTACAAATAACGTATTTTTCGTGAGCCACGTAAGAGAATTATATATATATAGATTTTCAATAAAATTTCATCCAATAACGCTATAATTTCAATTATGGCGCGAGGCTTCGTGATAAACAAATAACGTACAGTGTTGCCAAAACGCGATAACAAATTACGTCTTTTTTGCGTGCCACGTAAGAGAATTATATATATAGATTTATATTTCTTATCATATTGTATGTCTGAACCGAAATTCCACGAAGCAACGTCGACTTACAATGAAAGTGAACGGACGTTTATGATGTTTTGTAATAATATTTTATTTGTGAAAATAATTGGACAAAATAATCTCTTAAAGCAAATTATTTAAAACTGTATAAATTAATTCATGAAAAGTCTCGACAAAATAGATTCTTTCAGAATTCGTTGGAAACCGTCAGCCAGATATCACATAAGAATGAAGTTTAAATACTACCTTCTCTGAACTTCGAAATATTTCCAAGAATTGCTACCCAAGAAGAAGCTTAGGAACTAAATATCGATATCCTATTGTTTGAAAGAGAATCCATTATTCCTACTTTTAGAAATATTCTATTGGTTCTTTCCTTAGAACAGAACCCTTTGGAAAGATTATATAAGTCCAAAAAAGGTCATAATTTGATTGAAGTCATGAAAGAAGGACTGCTGATTGTAACGTGTTATTTGGTTATAAATACCACAATATTTAAAGATAAGTTAAGAAGTGGTGTTTTAAAATCCCCTTGAAGTGAGAGGTTTCTTTTTAAATTGTACAATTATCCTCAAGTTTTTTATCCACCGAGTCATTTTATGATACTTGGAAATCAAAGCATTCATGTTTTTTATTACATATTATCTTAGAATATTTGTTGTGGGTACCCTTATTAGTACATCATTTTTTAATAGTTTCTTCGAGAGTTGTAGGAAATATTAAGAGTTGGAAAAGTAAGAAGTGGAAGCTTGAATAAATGTGTTCTTTTCAAATAATTTATATAAGAACTATAAAATCTACTATAAAATCTACTAATCTAATATTATTATTCATAAATCATAGGATACCAACAACACTTTCCCATCATGTTATAAAATCTCTACTTAACAAAAAAATGTTTATGATAATTTTTCTTGTGTTTTGATAATTTCTCTCCTCATTAAAATATTATTCAATTTGCGTGAGCAAAATTAATTTTTCAAAATATCTCAAATTTATTCATAGATATTTAAGATCGAGTCTTTTTAATGAGAAAAATTATATCCGTCCTAACCTCATTTTGAGAAACCTGCAGATTAAAATACTAATTTATAATTCATATCTACGAAGAATGGTATGCAATAGAGGTCAATAAAGAACGGTATAGCGTTTCCAGGAGTTATATCAAGAAGTACATAATAAATATATTTATTTCTTAACTAAATACTTTTTCAAAAACATCTCGCAAAACAATTGCCTAAAGGAGCAGTAGAAAATAACATTTTTCATCTATTGTTTTAATATTTATGAAAGTCACATCTCTATAGCATACTACATCTCAAAGACTTATAAATCAATGAAATTTGGTTTCTCAATATGTATACTTCATGATTAAGATTACGAGTGTAATTTCCACAATATCAAATTTTAATATATCTTCTTCTTAGTAAAGAATTATAATATGTATACAAAAACAAACAGGTATTACCTTTGTCATGTTATGCTTTTTTATATTAAATTCTAAATATGTGAAGCTTTTATATGTATTGCAATGAAACTGTATGCATGTTTGTACAATGGTTTTGTCATGTTTCAATACCTCGCTTTATGTCATTTATAAAATTCTATCTAAATTCGGCCTCGTATAAATTTAAAATTATTCCATAAATATTGTTTTAAAGTTAGCAAAGAAAAAATATTCTAAACTCGAGGTATACGTTAAAAGAGAAACAATGCACTTTTAAGGAAAAAAAAAAACATTTTTATTTTGATGCAATGTAAATTTTACGTACATAGTGAATGCAGTGCAATGTAATAGGAATGGAAATTTCAGAAAAATGAATTTTGGCTTTCAGGTATTGGAAAAACAAACTGATTGCTTTCTTTATATTGAGCAATTTTTGTGAGGTTCGTCTCTGCCTCCTTTATCTTCAAGAAACTATTTTGTTAAAATATATTTTTATTTTACCTCGTTTCAATTTTAGAGGTTATTATTTTTCATAAAAAATGTTTCAAATCCACCACATTTCCAATAAATATAATCATAGTAATATACGTTGACATATAAAAATTGCACCACCAAAACATATATGTATATACAGGAGTTGGACAAAAATATGGAAGCACCTAAAAAAAACATGTAACATTGCCTAATATGGTGTAGCAAGACCGTTGGCATTCCAAACAGCTTAAAGTCTTCTCGGAATTGATAAATACATTTCCTGTATGATTACCAAGGGAATCTTGTACCATTCTTCCACAAGTTCAGGTAATGATGATGGCGGGTGGATAGCAATCACGTACTTTCCTCTCTAGACCACAAATATTCAATAATATTAAGGTCTGGTGAGTGGTTGCCAAACTAGATGTGACAAAACATCCTCGTGCTCAGAAACCCAGTCCAGGACGGTGTGAGATGTGTGAACACGGTCGTCTAGGATGACACTATCACCATTGGGGAACAAAGTTTGTACCATGGGATGGACTTCATAGACCAAAATGTTCGCATAATCTTTGGCCTTAATGTGGCCTTGTAGAATAATCATGGAGCCCCAGAAAATCACGATATGGCTGGCCAAACCATCACAGAACCCCCACCATTTTCACTCTTGACAACAAGCCGTCTCTATTATAGGCTTGGGATGGCATTCGCCAGACGTAAACTCGGCCAGAAGAGGGAAACAAGACATCCGACCAAATTACTGTATTACATAACTCCATAGTCCAGGCTTTATGACTTAAACACCCCTTTATACTGTTACAGGCAGTAGCATCACTGATGAATGGTTTTTGAATTGCTGCTTGGCCAGAAATACCCTGCTTATGAATCTCCCTACTTATTGTTTTGGTACTCACAGGGTTTGAGAGCATGACATTCACTTCAGCAGTAACTTTTGCAGCAGTGGCCTTCTTATTTTTTGTCACAATCATCCTTAATGATCGTCTGTCACGATCACTCAGCACACTCCACGCTGTGATTTAGTGGATGATGTTTTCCACTAAATATGCGGAATAAATCTTAGATACAGTACCTCTTGAAACACTAAACACTTCAGCCACCTTGCTTACGGAAGCACCCACCAGACGAACAACACCAATTTCCCCACGTTCGAAATATGTTAGCTCAGACATGATGCAATTACAACCTCACAGAACAGTGCCCCGACAACAACTGACCTCCACATTATGACGTTGTATGGATGGCGTCAGTAGGCGAAAACACCAGCTCCACCCACACATTTAACAAGAATAAACATCTCTTTTCAATATATATATATATATATATATATATATATATATATAACTATCTTTCCTTACCAATTTACTAATAATTTTCTTTCAACTACAGCAATTAATTTTTCATCCTGAACAACAAGATCGGAAATCATTAAAGTTTAGTTTTCCTTATCTTGTTAAAGTGCAATATTTTTAACATGTGCTTTTGTTCTAATCCATCGAGGATCGGCGTGTAAGCAATTTCACGGGAGATTTCGTTACACTTTCCAAGCAACATTTTATTTTTTCCACTTCCACCTTTTGTTTTTACATTACATGTAACCAATTTTTTTTATAAACTAGAAAAAAAGTTTCATAATCCCGTTTCAGACGGGTTAAATATTCAGGGGAGCAAAAGGGAATTTATGAAAGGATTAATGAATAATGAGATATGAGCACTTAATCTCGGGTTAAAATTTCTTTCCACATTGTATTTTCTGCCAGCATTAAAATAAGTCAGAAAAATTAAATATTTGATCTATCACTATTTTATCCTCCACAATTTAAAATAGATTTCAAAAATTATATTTGGGAAATATAAATGAATATGAACGAAGTATACTTAAAATAATAAAGAACAAAAGTTACATTTTTTTAAATACTGAATTGAATGTAATGCATATTTCATACAAAGAACTTCCAGAATTATTAGTACTGACAAGCCTATACTAAATACATACAAATTCCAGAATAGTTGGTACTGACGAGCATATACAAAATACATAGTAATTCGACTTATGCAAGTAAATGGTTGCGTGTGTCAGTGCATATGTAAAATATGTTTGGAAGACATTTGTGGAAGCTTATAGAGCTGTGTCAGCCATGGACGGTATCACAGTTGAATAGATTTTTAACGTAATTTAATAGTTGATCGCGAGGTGGATCATAACATATTGGAGGTAGAAGTGAAATTTGGATGTTCGCTACTACCATTTCCAGGGTATGTCATGACTACATGAATTCTGACAAAACCTGTAACTCAGTGTGGCTTTTAAAAAGTCTGGGTGCGACTTATGCAAGTAAATGGTTGCGTGTGCCAGTGCATATATAAAATATGTCTGGAAGACATTTGTGGAACCTTATAGAGCTGTGTCAGCCATGGACGGTATCACAGTTGAATAGATTTTAACGTAATTTAATAGTTGATCGCGAGGCGGATCAGAACATTTGGGAGGTAGAAGTGAAATTTGGATATTCACTACTACCATTTCAAGGGTATGTCATGACTACACGAATTCTGACAAAACCTGTAACTCAGTGTGGCTTTTAAATAGTCTGGGTAAACGTAACCTGCGACGTCTAGCAAGAATGGTTTCAAGCGACAGGTGTGTGTTGTCTTAAATACTATTGCAATTGATCAATAATGGGTCCTCAACAAACATCAGCGTGAGTATTGCCTAATGCTTCCTCAAAGATCCTTAGAAGACAGCACTGAATTCGAGTACTCTTCGATACTCGATACACAGCTGAACTCGGGAACATTGCCACTGAACACTTGAGGACTGGTAACGAGTAGCCAGGTTTGACGAGTCTCATTTACAGGTGTTTAGAGCAGGTAAAAGGATCCGTATCCGTGTATTGAGAAAATCTCATGCATCCATGAATCTCACATGTCACCAGGGAAATGTACAGGCTGGTTGTGATACCATAATGTATGATGTTTGTTTATATGGAATGTAATGCAAGGTTCCTTGGTACGTCTACAAATGTCTCAGACAAGGTTAAATTTTGATGTGAATCCTTTCTTGCGTCGTTGTCTAGCGGGTTTCCTACGAAATACTAAACTGGAGTAGAAGTTCATCTGGAACTTCAATGTACGTAAATTAATACATAAAATTGAGGCGTTTCGGATACGAAGGTCTAACTCAACAAATGCTGGTTTGCAGAAAAACACATTTAAACAAGGCGCTATACCGCTCTTAGTATATAGTAAACCTTCTGTCAGCCCTAGCGGACTTGGTGGGCATAACAAAAATGTTAATATCATTATCCACTAATGTTTGACAAATCAAAATATGGGAGAAAAAAATTAATCGCTTAGTGTTAAAATTAATCGCCTCGTCGTATCCACAACGCCTCAATTGAATTAAATATTCGAGTACGAATTACCTTCGATTGTGAACTAAAGACCATATTACAAAATTAGATACATTTATCAGTAGAAATATAAGTAAATGTTGTTACTTTCCATCATGTAGTACGTAGTTAATATATACACATACAGCTAAAGTCTTACTGATACAGAAATATAAAAATATGTGAAGTGATCTATAGGAATCCAATCTGCGTCATCTATAATTCGCAGTTTGCAAGCGCAATGGAAGAACCTACTGAGTCATGAAAATCCTAATCAACTTCAAGAAACGATATTTGAAGCAGAGGTTAACAACCCACGGGGTTCGCATTATAGACTTATAACAAAATTAAGTACATGTTTTCACTTAAAAATGAGCCAGCATCGTCTCGATGGACTAGATTGTTTAATTTAAATTAAATCACACCATCAAATTATTATAATTATTTTCGTGTAAATGGGAAATAATATCCTCATCTTCTCAATTGTGTTTCTTTCGTTTTCAGTCATTCCTAGACATTGCTTTGTATTTTGAAGTTCTACTATGTATTCAATTTACATACATGTGAAAAATAAGTGTTTCAGAACGTTAAAGAGTTCAGATGAATAAATGTAAAGTACGATTCCTATTCGCTTCTATTCCTGGAAGAATGAGATGAACATTTAAATATTGCTTCATTATAAAGCATCCAGTTCCAAAAAGAAGAATTTTAGATGCAAATTGATCTAACAAGACTATTCGAACAGCTGACACTATTCACTTCTTCGTTCCATTGATTCACTTAGGTACACGGAACTAAACTCGACATTTTGATAGGGAAAGTGGAACCATAACGCAATATGATAAATCTCCGAGAATTCGCACCTCTCTTTTCATATGAGGAACGAAACGAGACGATTTATTTTCCTTATTGCACAGTGCATAGGCCTAAAAGTCTCAAAGCTCATTTACCAAATTACGTTTTCCTATTACTTGAAACGGCAAGAAAAAGGGGAAATTTTCTTCCTCTAACGTCACAAAATTCGATACACCCTAGTAAATACTTACGCCATTAAGTCTGCTATAGGGGCTCTATTTATTTTAAGTGACGCGCTAAAGTTAGAACAGTTTCTAGTTACCCCGAAGTTCTAGAAACTGGCGCAAATTGGAAAGAAGGGTCAAACGAGGATACTTTCTTTTCCTTTTTTTACTATGATTATTATCATTGATCGGTGGCAAGTCGTAAAGGGAAGGCTCTAGACTATGTGTTGGGAATTATTACCCTCTACTATCTTTCCGTTTCGTATTTTTCTTTAATTTGGCTAGTTTTTTTCCTGCTTTTCTACAACCATAGATAAGCATCGTTAACTACAGGTTGAAAATACAATGTTTCTTTTCAAGTACCTAAAACAATATAAATATTTTTTCGTCTTTGTCCTGCGTATGTCTTAGGACATATTTTCCGCTATACAACTGTATGCGAAATTTCTACTTTTATTCAAAGGTTTGCAAACTTCAGTTTGTCTTTATGCATTCACGTGATATAATCACAAATATCTTATCGAAAACCTGATAATTATTTCATCAAATCTATATAATTTTCAATTTATGTATATATTTCGTAATAAAAATTACTTATCGTTCTTTTGGTACTATTAATATACATGATAAAACGAAAGTAAATACAACATAAAAAATATACGCTTAATATCGGCACTTCTGATTGTCTCATTAGTTTAAAGCATAATTCAGATTATTTAGATGTGTTATTCTTATCCTTGGAGTATTTATATTTTAGTAAAGTAACGCTTGAGATAAATATATTTATGTCAGTATATCGTTGATTTAAAACGTAATAATTCTGCACAAGTAGCATATTCCTTTAGTTATTGGCAGATTAGATATTCCAGAAAAAGCGGGCAACCGTATCATTTTGGGGAGGTTATTTGCATGATTGTTGGAAGAAGCTAGACATAGACAAGGGAAAGCTAGTGGGAAGCATTGAAGGATAAGCGATGTAGAGATAAGTGTGATTTTGGAACAAGCAGGAGTAATCATGAACCCCTGTCATCCTCTACCTCCAAATATATATGAATAGATCAACAAGTGGTTATCGTGATGTTTTCTATTGAGAATTAAGTTACTGGTTGTGCCGTCACAATATTATCAGATCAAATTATCGCTACAACTGACAAACCCACCGCTGAAATTCCAATTGGCCACAGTACAAATCGTATGGACAAACATCAACTATCTTTTGCACATTTCGTCTTTGCAGCACTAACTGGAAAGCATATTCATATATAAATGGATCCCAAAGAGATAAACTATATCAAACTAATAAGAAATGCTTCTTCTACGTATTATCTGTATCTTGTTCTTTTTCTCTTATTTTTTGTATAGTTTTTTCGGCCAAAATCCTTACGTACTTTTGTTGGTAAGAATGTGTGCGAAAAGCAATCTTTGTTTTCTACACTCGTTTCTGATAGCTCGCTCGCTATATCATGTCAGTAAACTAAAATGTGTCATTTCGAAGCTCGCCCTTCGATGGATACCAACCTCAAAACGTTCTATTGTTTTTGTGACTGAAGTAAATTTTTTGCAGATAGTGGCGATGATTCAAAGTTACAAACAACAGAAGTCGGTATGAAAACCGACATTTGATTCAGAATGGGCGGTAATTTCAATTCTTGTAACATGTGAACTGTGGTGCGTGACAATAAATCAGAGCATCAAAAGAGAAAAAATAACACCGTCTATTTTTTTTCTTTTCCAGATCTCTGGCAGCATTCGGTAGAAAGGGAAAATTAACATAAAATAACAGTGACTGGCAACAAATCACGAATTGCAAGAGGCCATATGCAGAATTGATTAATTGGGCTTCTTTCTGCGCAAGGACCATAGATGTTCAAGCTGTACCAAAAATGATATGGTAAGAGAAATTCATTCACAAGGAAAGTTTTATTGCACAGACGAGAAAATGCACTCTAGAAGTAATCAACATGTAGGCTGCTAGCTCACTGGGCAAAACCACTGAGTCACAGCTACTCCGTGTATACAGATGAATACTAGAAGGTTCCCGAAGTGTTCTTGGTGGAACAAAAGTATATTTTGTAAAGTTTACTTTACTGATGAAATCAACACTTCATTATTCCTGTATGTAAACAAATCGGACATAGCTCTCAAAATTGTCAAGCATTTTTCAAAAAGAAATACTTATTTACACTAGCCACTGCGTGACCAGCACGGCGTTGCCCTTGACAGTTCTCTTAGTTGGGACAGGTGTGACCGCTGCTCGCTAAAGCTCGCCAACCCCCGATGATTGCTACATATTCCCATTTGGTTTACTTTGCAAATGAACTCCTCATGCAACTCGCTGTGAAGAACTCGAAGTTATTATTATTAACAACGTAAATCAAAACACAATAAAATCTGAATATTTGGCATGGTTCCAAAGGCTTACTTTCGCCGGTCTAAAATCACAAAATTCGTTACTTATTCATTCGAAGTTCGGATGATTTCACTCTACTGAGGGAATAAAGAATGGTGAAAAATACTAATATAATAATTTTAAAATGTTCTAGATTAAGTTTTAAAATTCGTGTTGGACACAAAAATCGCAAACAATTCGTTTTACCTGTGTGCCAAATTTCATTATTGTAATGCCATAGATTCGTCAAGACACTGCGAAGCGAGGGACAAACACTTACTTTTATAATATTAGATATTATTTTGGAAAAGCAAGGAAATAATCCGTCTGATAGGTGATTTTCAGAATGAGAAGCGATTCTACAAGACGAGAAGAATCTTTCAGTTAATTGGCGACCTAGACTTGAGACCAGATAAGAGCTTCTACATGTGAATGTTTTATGTGTTAAAAGCAATCAAAATTGTACACCAAAGCTCGTTTAACCTGTAAAAATCGAAGTTTCGTATATCGACTTAGATAAATGCACATATATGTCGAAAAGTAATCCCCCAAATGGGTAAACGTATTTTTTACATTACCTTCCAGATGTTAAGTCTCGACGAGGACAAGATGTCCTAAAAGTTCCCGTACTCCAACTTCAAAACAATTTATTGCCCGTGTTTTTTTAGTTATTGAATTTTATCGTCTGTTAATAGTTTTATCGACTCTATAATTTTTATCATTTGATTTTCTTCGCAATCAAGTTGTAAGATAATACAATTCCACTTATTTTGTTCTTCATTTCAAGATGAATTTATCACGCAGAGAATTACGCTGTTTGAGGATTATTTTTAACATAAATCATATGAAAGTTGTAAAGAATTTTGATGACATAAATATCCAAATGATGCAATACCGAGTAAACATACTCGTCAAATTATTTAACAATTTGTTGCATTATTAGAAGTGAATGAACGAGACTCTTTTGGTTCCAACAAGACGTTGCATTCTGCTATGCAAATTATGAAACCATGGGCACGATTCAAGGGTTTTTTTTATGATCGACTCATCTCAAGAAATTTTTTGCCACCTCGTTCCCTCATCTGCGCAACTTTGACTCTTTCTGTGGGGATATTTTACCCGGGAAAGACAGCGGTACCATATGGTACCAGAAATAAGGGTTTGAAATATTACAGTTTTATTCGTTATAAAGCATTTTTTGTTTGTTTGTTAGTAGATGGCACCACACAAGAGAGTGAAAAATCCTTTATAGGTAATAATTTAAGTGAACACGTCAGTTTTTTACTTTGAGACAGAGAAACAAGAACATTTTTGGGCTATGACAAAATGACACATCGAAAAAGTAAGTACAACCGTTCTCTCTTTTCTGATATACATAGAAATGAAAGTTTGATGCAATATTTATTGCTTATGACTAGATATCACGTACACAGTGTTTTAAAAAATGTAATTATATTATGTACATCTTTTTGCTAATGGAATGTCACTGGTACCGTTTGGTACCACTAGGCTTTTACACTATCTTTTTTTCACCGCTTAGATTTTTATTGATTTTTGCTCTAGAAAATACAGAGAGGATTTAAAAGTGTATATTTAAATTATTCATGATTCATGATAGAGTAGTTATAAAAATAAATGAGTATAAAATAATAATACAAACATTTTGCATAAAAAAAACTAAAAAAAAACTCTATTTATATTGCTTATTTGATAAAAATAACAGAGGAGTATAAAATGGGGAGGGAGTTGTAGGTTAAAATACAGTTATGGAGTTCAAATGAGTCTTTGATTATATATATTTTTAACATATTAGTTCTTATGGCAGTATTTATGAATAGATTTAAATCATTTGTATATTTTATTATTTTGATATAGTTTCATTTTTCAGAAACTTAACACAATAAGAAACTCTTTTGCTATTTGATGAATTAAACTCAGAGTCGGACTTAGAATATATCTATATTGAACCTCCTGATGTTACAGTTGTATCAGATGAAGACTCGGCAGAAGAAGATGAAGGAGAACTGACATATAGCTCATATGCTAGTCAATTACGTGTAAAAGTAAAAATTTCACGGAAAAAACCCACGGCAAAGATTATTTAGATTTAGATTTAGATTCAGAAGATGAGAAAGTCTGACAAAATCTGCTAACGAGAAAAGTAGCAAAATGAGTCAAGAAGGCTTGTACAAATAAATTCAAAAGAAGTTGGGTTCAAGACGTGCTGCTGTAAACTACAATAGTCGCGTTCGCACTATGTCCACAAAATGGGACGTAGGACTTTGTATTGACTGTTTTATAGACTTTCACACAAAATAACATTGCAAATAGACCACACAATAAGGTTATTGATTATATTTCATAAACAAACAAATATGCCAGTATTATTAATAATATTATTTGTATTGCCATTTGTTTCTGGAAAGTAAAACTTTTCTCGTCTTCTCTTAGAATATTTTTTTATATTATTATATATTTATTAAAATATAGTTATACATTTATATTTTTGTATTAATTTCAAATCACAAACTAGTAAAAATATATTTAACCGTTTGCGTCAGTATCAATAAGAAATTGCATTACTTACACTTTGCTACCTTAAGAGCCTTGTGGTACCATGCATGTATGGTACCACGTATTTTTGACAATATTATTGAAATTTTACAACAACAAAAAGACTTTTCCTAAATAAATAGCATCCTATCAACAATATACTAGAAAGAAATTAATATTGGAAAAAAATAATTAATTCAGGCTTTGCCGGGTTAAAGAACAAAGTTTATAAAGATAATCACCAAAAAATAGGTGATCTGAAAATTGCCATTACTCAAAGGATACAAGAAGTCGCTCTCAGCATTCTGATATGCGTTTCTAAAAATATGCGCAAACGACTTCAGCTTCACCTCCAAGAAAAAGGCGGAAATTTTGAACATTTATTATAAATGTAAGTTCAAATTTTTTTCCTACGTTAGATTAAAAGTGCTTTATACCATTGTCATCAAAATAATTGTTTCAAAGTTTGTTGTTTTTGCATCATAAATTCACGAATCGTCAGTACGGGAACTTTTAGGACACCCTGTAGCTAGTCATTAACAAAACCGACAAGAGCTTTACGGACGATATATCGTCCATCAAGTTCATATGTTCAAGTACTTGGAATTAGCTCAAGAATGACCAGATCTTGATCTCATCTTAAGAAAATCATCAATGTCTTTATCACGAGATAACTCCACTAGCAAAATTGGTCGGATCTTGATGAAGAGATATATTGTCAAAACAACTTGGAAGGCTAATATTACTGTACTGTTTCCTGGCTGGTATATAAAACTAAAAGAGAACATTGCCAACCTAAAATTCTGTGATTACGCACCAGAGACACTACATCCTCACCAAATTAAATAAAAGCGTGTTCCTTCAATTATTTTTACCTATTTGCCTACATCCAAGGAATGTAAGGTTGTTCAACGAATTGAAAAGAATTCGAATTAACCTTTCACGTGTTTTCAATTGGACATCTCGTCCACCAAGATCTGAACAATTTTGTTAATAATTAAATATCTCGTCATCCAGATCCTGTTGATTTTTTTATAATGACATGAATACCACACTAATCATTGATTTGAACACTGAACACCTGGTCTGAAATTTTAACGATGCTGGGATGAACAATAACTGTTCAGCAATTTTGACGATTAATAGATAAACAACAACTCGTCAGCTGTCTTCAAAAGATGGGAAACCTCATTTATCAAGCTCGGGTCAGTTTCGCCAATAATCCTGCACCTCGACAAGACAACCACTAGGAGTGTTATATATATATATATATATATATATATATATATATATATATATATATATATATATATATATATATATATATATATATACTATAATGGACCAGACCAAACGCAAATGGATTTTATGCAAATCCAGTGTTTGCAGGTGTCCTATTAAAGTTAAATACGATACGCAGAGTGGTAACGTCGTTGGTTCTGTGTGAAATCATGACAGTATGTCGAAACGAAAGGATCTTAAGGATTTTGAAAGAGGTATTACAGTTGGTTGTCATATGAGTGGTAAGTCTATTCCCGCAATTGCGGTAGAATTATAACAGCCACGGTCAACTGCTGGTGATGTCGTTAAGAAGTGGAAGGCTACGGGAGTTGGGACACGAACTGCACACGTTGGTCGTCCCCGTAGATTGACCGAACGGGATCAGCCTGTCCTGAAGCGTGAGGTTGGTAAGAACAGCAAGAAACCACTCCACATCATCAACAGTGAATTTAAATAGGCAGCAGGGGTTGCGGTGCACACCAATACTTTGCTGAAAAAACTGCACGTCCTCAATATTCACGTATGTGTTGCCGCGCACAAACCAAAGATTACCGCATCCAACAAAGCAGGCACACTCGCTTGGTTTTTGCAACGTCGTAAGTGGAGTGTGGACCACTGGAAAACTGTTTTGTGGAGTGACCGGTCACGCTATACGCTCTTCCAGTCGATGGGCGTGCTTGGGTGTGGCGAATGTCTGTTACCCGAGTGTATCGTTCCAACTGTCAAGTTCGGTGGTGGTGGTGTACGTGTTCGGGGGTGTTTTTCGTGGTATGGCCTTGAATCTTTTCATGTTGTTCGTAGTAAATTGAACGCCGAGGCCTACATGAACATTTAGGACCATCACATTCTTCCTGCGCTCTGAACATTTTATGGAATGGATGAATTTTACATCCAGGACGACAACGCTCCATGTCATGTGGAAGCCTCTGTCAGGCAGTAGTATCAAGACATTGATGTAAAACGTATTTCCTGGCCTGTTCAGTGTTCCGACCTAAGCCTCATAGAAAATTTGTGGGACAAGTTAGAGCGACTCTTACGGACCAGGGAACAAAGTCCGAAATGTACAGCTTAGCTGGCGACATTCTTGTAGTTGTAACGGGCACAAATGCACATAGGTGTGTATTAAAACCTTGTTGAAAGTATGCCATAAGGGTTGCTTGTGTAAATGCAGCACGTGGAGATCCATCCCACTACTAAAGCCTGTATTCACTCACTATCGCATCGTGCTGTCCGGTCCATATATATATATATATATATATATATATATATATATATATATATAAATTTGTTCTCTGAATACTCATATATCCTTAAACTAAATCTACTAATTTCTATGATATAAAAGGCGTAATTACATTTCTTTTTGTGGATAAAACAATTTGAGCCTATTATAACCTATAATTACCTAAATAACATAGTTTTTCATCCACCTATTGTCCTATTTTAAGTAATTCGAAAACAGAAATGTACGCAATTCTAAAAAGTCAGCTAATTGGAAAATTATATGTAGTAAACATCACGGAGATAAATTTAAATACTCATTACATCCATTAGGACTGATTGAATTAATTAAAAACTTATATGTTTCGTTCAAATAAATATATTGGTGTTTCATTTACGTAAGAATAATGAAATAAATGTCTATGTAATTAAATACAAATGGTAAATTACTTATATCAGACTTGAAATTACGAAATTATATTCTACTTTTATTCTTCAGCAAATTGATTAAAGAATTAGTAGAATTACCCGACCTCACACAATCGGGATGAGTTGTTCAGCTGTAGATTGAAAAAGTGATAGATAATTTAGAGAAATTCAAATATTTTAGAATGAAACTTGCCTAAATATGTAAACTAAGAAAATTTTAATAATGCATTCACTATACTGAAACACTACGGATAAAATAAATAACATTGTATTATTGTTTTGAACATGCGGATCTTGTGTCAGAAGGGCAAAAATATTGAATGTGCAAGCAAACACTCAATTTTATTTATGTACATTGTCCTTTAAAAGCACAATTTTATAATTTAATCCATTTTGAGGCATTTTGGACAGTTGATCAATACCCATGATTAACATTACTAAGAGATCTGGGACTGTTATATCAAACTTTATTGTGATTGAAATGAATAATACTATGAACACAAAATTAAAAATTGTATTTAATTAGAAATTATTTTATTTGGATGCTCGAAAAGAAGTAAAAAAGTTAAACAATTTAGAAACATTTCAATGCTGGATTTTTTTTAATTTAACTCTTTCGACGTTTTGAAGGTTTATAATATGTTAACTATTTTTTCCACTCATATCAAGCGATATTATATTGAGTACGTTTAAAATGGTTTCACAGTTATATATCATTCGGTTTAAGCACAATAACAGTTCAGATCTGTAAAGATGGTCAATTATACCAACGGGTGGGTTAAATTGAACATGTTGAATCTTATTGACTCACTTTTGAACTAGGTATATCACTGAGTTTTATTTATGTAAATGGACAATCATTGGCTTTTCTCCAGTGTTGACTTCTATACTTTATTTCAGCTTAGAATAGCATTACATATCAGCTAATTTAGACCTTTCATGTTATTAACAGTTCTGTTCAATAACGATGGTAAGCTACAAGGCGATTCAAATTAAGCAGCAGGTGCTTATACCACACTATAGGAAAAACAAAAGAGTAAATAGCAACCAACTTTTATGCACGTATTTTTCTGAGTGTGCTTTATCGATTTCAGTTTTTAACAGCAAGGGGACAATTTAGCACTGAGTTCTTTGTAATTTGCATATAACTAAACTCATCTAATAAGTACAGTCAAGAAAGGAGTCAACGTGCAACCACTTCATTGCAATCATATATGGAAATCAACTAAACACAAATTAGCAGAAAGAAGAATACATTTGTTAGAGAATGATTTTTTCTAAATAGTTCGCTCTGTCTATTTTTAAAAGTTAGCAATGTTTTGCAAAATACATCAAAACATTCAATTTATCACTTTTGAATTCCTGAGTGGTGCTGTATATCGGCGTATTGCTCTATTCAAAAGCTAATAGTTAATCATTTGCTTTATGAATTAAAAATAAATATTTTGTTGATATAAAAGTAAACGGATTTTGCTGAAACTTGACATATGAAACAGAACGTATACAAAACATGACGATCATCTTGACGTTTAAAAGACCTCTACAGGTATTCAAGGATAAATATTTAATATTTTGTTTTCTACAATCAAATCAATGCTATGAAGATTTTGAAAACAAAAAGCTATTTACACTACTATTACCTTTACATGCACCTAATTATATCCTCCAAGCATAGCGCAGTCCTGTCACTTAATTTTCCTTGTCTTAAAATGAAACTACACTAAACAAAGTTGTCTTTCGATTCACTAATAGACCTAGCACGTAGAGCACAAAAACAATCATTCTTGATCAGCATCAATGACATAATGAAATGGTTGCTATATTTTTTTACTTAACCTTTTACCTGCCAATGTTCCCAAATGGGAACATTTTTTGTGAATATTCTTAATAGCTTACTTCTTCGTTTAGAATATTCATACTTGTCGAAATACCGCTTAATAATATAAATTTATTTTAGGTGGCAAAGTTTTTCAAAAAATAAATTAAGTTTTTTATAGAATTTAGGTCAAATTTACAGAATTTGTAAGCTTCAAAGTGTCATGCAAATTTTAGTTTTTGCTGTTTTTAAAATAAATTTAAAAACAATTTTATTGACGTGGTTTGGAAGTCAAGAAACATACATTTTCTTACAAATTAACAAAATTTTTCCATGTGTCATTTGTAGGAAATAATTCTTACAATAATTTTGATGTTCTCAAATGGGAACTTTGGCTTTTGGGGTATAGTGTTTAAGGATATTTTTTTTAACTCCAAAATATTTTTGAGTCAGTGATCTCCTTTTATTTTTTAATTATCACAATTCTTCTGGTATGGGTAATGTGGTGGCTGATTATTTCATACTTCCCGCTGTCACTTTTGTATCTGCATGTGAGTAACACCCGTTTTCTCTGCAAACTGTGACACTCTATTATAAGGTAATCACATTATTAGTTATAAATGTTAACAATTTGGATTTCTTTCATTCTAATTACCTTACAAGAATAGTAACCACATTCTCCTTTGGTGAAATGGTTGGTTGAAATGTATCGCGTGACTTACGGGTAGGAAAAGAAAGGAGCGCGTTTTGAATGACCTTTGCATTCTTTTTTCAAGACTCGATGAAGGTGTGACCTGTAGTCGTTACGGTTTCAACCAATGCGTTTCATTCTCACCAAAGATATTTTTTTTTCTCGCCTCTCTCAAAGTACTACTGTATAATATACGCTGAAGGTTGTAATTTTTGTAATTTTTTTTACGCAATACGCCATTCCTAATAGAAATTGACTATTCAAGTGCTTCTTGGGTATCACTTCGTGTCAACTACATCTTTCAGAGATACCTCGCAAATTCTTGAAATTGGAAGCCGCACTGTTAGTCCTCAACAGCTTATCCGATGACGAGCTCGAAGACGTAGACGATCCTGATCTTTGCATATTGCCACCTGATGAAGATGCTAATTTGAGTGATGAAGAACACATCAACGATGAATGAGGTTCGTCCTCAAGATGTTTGTGGCCAGATTGGCCTGATGATTAACAATTAAGAAGGTGAATCGACTTTTTCAGATGACCGAATTCCCGATACTGGCGAAGATCAAATCAGAAAGACACCCTCATGTTCTGCTCCAAATGCAAAGAAGCGAAGACAAAAACCCAATCCCAGATGGAAAAATGATGCCACGTTGGAAAATTATCTTTCAGGATAAAGCTTCGAAAAGCTGGTTGAAAAATTTCCCGAGCTTGAGACAATAGATCCTCTAGAGTTATTCCACAAAATACTCCCAATGAATTATGTGCAACATCTAGTTGACAGCGTTGTATACGCTACAAAAGGGACAGATATTGCCAGTTCGATTAGATGAAATTCTTCAGTTCCTAGATCTACTTCTTTTGAGCGGTTACCACACGGTGCATACAGATGACTTATATTGGTGTAATTCTAAAGACACTTGTGTTAATGGCTAGGGCACGCTTTCGTGATCTTAAAAAGTACTTTCATCTTGTTGACAACAATAAGGATGTTCAACCGGATGATAAACTAGAAAAAATATCGCCAATATACGATGAATTGTGTAGAAACTTGATTCAGCTTGGATATTTTCACGATAAACTCATCATTGACGGTTCAATGATGCCGTATTACGGACATCATTCTTGTAAGATGCTTATTCGCAGAAACCTCATCAGATATGGGTGCAAAATTTGGATGATATGCTCAACTAATGGGTATCTGTATAGGATGGAAATTTACTCAGGGAAGCAGGATGGTGCCAAAGCAGAGGTTCTACTAGGATCAAGGGTCGTCTCAGCAAGACCAGGACCACGATCTCAACTACCAGTTCACCTTAGAAAGACGGACGAACACTATCTCGTCGCCTGCACCCAATTACGTTGCGTATTGTGCAAGACGAACGTTAGAAAGCAGTGCCTCGCATGCAAAAATCAGATATGCATTCATCTTGCTTCACCCCCCCCCCCCCGTAAAACGGTTAATAGGAGAAAAATGTATCCTTCCGAAGGAAATGTATAAAAGTATGTAATAGAAACGAAAATTAGTCCTCCTTTTGAGTCGATTACAAATAAATTATCTTTCGAAAAAATGCCCCTATTCACTTCATTCCAACGCCAATGTTCTCAAATGGGAACATCCTCAAAATCATACTTAGGATTTTTTTTTTACTTAGGATCTCCAAAACACCCTGTTGGTTCTTCACGCCACCCCTCGAAGGGGTCGTACCCAAGTTGCCAACTCTTAATGTCTTAAGGATGCTAGGGACCGGACTGTACAAACACGACCGCGCAAAAGTTCTGAAATTTTTTCAATTTTATCAAATTATATAAGCATGCTTATTTCAAGCTTCGAGATGCAAGCTTTCTGAAACCCATGTCAGCTTCAACAGAACGAAGTACAATGCATTCTAAAATCATCATTTTATCACCCAAAATTTTCATAAGAGAATCTTTCAAAATGCTTATATACCCTTCATTGCCTAATCTATACATTTTATTGCTCTATATCAAACAAGGATCATCTTATGAGCTCTTGTAGGAAACTCAAGCTATAAAATTGTGAGTCAACCATATGAAGATTACTCGTGATGTTTATTATAAAGGAACTACTTCATGTTTGCATAATTGCTTCAAAATAATTTAGGAATTTTTTATACCTCATTAAATTTGTAGTTTATGGATAACACACACATCTCGGTCTTAAATAATAATACTTCATCAGTGACCCCATACTCTCAGAACGGTTAATTTCTTTAACTTTAATTAATATTTTAATAATGCGATTTTGATGAGCCCGTCATTGATTTCGTAATTAATGCTTTTTTAAATAAATGTTAAGTGTTCTTCACGAATCGGTATGTGCGCATTCTCTGTTTTGGAAAATAATACTTAAAATATAAAAATGTTTGGTAGTTACATCTCTTAACGGATCTGGCCCTAGATTTTGAAATTACGTAGAACTACTGATTGATATTTGTCATATTTTCTGACATGTATTGTTATCTTCAATTCTAAAGATTTGAATAAATAATAATTCAATTATAATAGTAAAATTTGTGATTTAAACAAAATGAACTAAATATTCAAAACGATGAATTTTTATTAGCTCTCTTGACGCTTTAACGCTACAATTCACATTAGAAGGAAAATGTAGTTAATAAATTATGCGAAGTAACCTGAAGTCTTAAAATTAATGTATTTCATTTCAAATGTGGGCTTAGGCAATCGGAGATTCATCTGTTTTAAGCTTCACAAAATTGCTTTATACCTGTATTTTGCAATATGATTATACTTTCATATTAAACGACAAGCTATTTCATATTTAGTAGTTCAAACTTTTAGAAGTAACATAAAAGTGTGATTGCGTTTAGTTACAACTTAGAGACCCTGAACATTACTTTAATCGATATCCATACACCTTCCAAAACTGAAAGATAAGCTACATTATTATTTAAAATTTCAAACAGAAGTAAATAATCCATTTTATTCTATTAAAGGGGAAGGCGGGGCACAGTGTTACATGGGGTACAGTGTTATAGTGAATTTCATTTTAAAGTAGTAGCAAAATTAGCTTCAGTGATTTACAATCTTGTTAGCCATCTCGTTTTCCAGATGTCTATGTGTTTTGGAAGAGAGAATTTGCATCATTAGTTATATTTCTATAAGCAAATCTCTATTTTTGCATGTTAAAAGTAAAATTTTGTGTTTGTAATTAAATTCTCTTTATTTATGAATAGTGCTGCCTTAAAAATAATAATGTTTTAGTAGAAAATTTAATTATGTTTAGGTTCTGTGGAGTTAAAATAGATAATCTAAATTCACGCTATGTAGACATTAAAAAAATTTTGCTACAAGCTATGTCAGATGGAGTACAGTGTTACAGAATGAAATGGGGCACACTGTTACATTCATAATTTGTCCAATTAACGTATTGCAAACAAGCATATGTTTCACAGTGTAAATTTATTACTCTTATAACTCTACATTTTTCTTTTTCAGACTTTCAATTATAAAAATGAATGAAAACATAAACAAATTGGTTAATTCTTCCTAAAGCTTTTCCTTCATATAGTTTTGCAAAATGTTTATGATATGTTAACAATCTTTCTTTACATTATTAGCAGTTTTCTTTTGTTAATTCATTCGAAACATTCACAAGCTAACAAAATTATGTCTCTTTATAAGAAATAAAGACTTTCTCTAAAGCCCTACCCCAAAAAATTGCAAAATAGATGACAGGTGTAATGTTGGATCTTGACTGATACGCTAGCTAAAAATACGATTGCGGAGAAAATATTGAAGAGGAAAAAGCACTAAATCCTAAAAAATACGAAATTCCCAAGAAGCGAGCAAAAGTGAACCTGAGACATAAGCCTACAGATATATCATCAAAAGAAGATGAAGATTCACGAATTTTATGCTGATAATTATAGCATCTTTTTCAGAATTGTAATCAGACATTGCTGCAGACGACAACAATTAACAATTGTTATTTCGTTATAATAAAAGAAGAACACCTTAAAGAACATAAAATTCACTCTTTTGATAAAGTTGTGAATCAGAATAATATTGATTTTGAAGTGTAGAATGTCAATAGAATTTTTCCATCTTATAAATTTTCACGAACAAAGGAAATTTATTCTCTTGAAAAATCGAAAATCATTGCCAAAACTCCTTTCCCAATTCCATTACAAGGGACAATGAAAGCAGACATTATGATTTTCCCTGTGGATTTAACTTCCTATCTGAATCTAAAATATGTTTACAATTTCTTTAATCTTATTTTATCATCTACTTAGTAACTGTAGGCTACAATCATTGCTAATGTTTTCCTCATATTTAAAATTGTTCAATTCTACGTAAAATATTCTAAAGTGGTATTTTATTTTAAGCCTTCTTAACGAATCATTAGATATCTGTATATTTCAATTAAAATAAATTTTAATAAAAGCCCATTCTTTATATTTACTGTTGCTATTATAACGTAAGAGTGTATATCATAGTGTGTAACACTGTACCCCGACAGTGAAGCCCAGTGTTACATTGTACATCACTACCAAACACATTAAATACTAGAAATAACTGTTACTCTTTTTTATTTTAATGATTTGCAAGACGTGTGTAAGAAATTAAAGACCATTTTAAGGCTTTGTGTGCTTCATATAAATGCATATCGTGATTCCACAGATAAAAAAACGTGTAATGCTGTGCCCCACCTTTCCCTACTATTATTACTGTATTATAAAAATCCTAGGAGTTTCGATAATGGAGGGAATTTTGTACTACTCATAGGCAAGAAATATTTGTTTCCCAAAATCACGTGAGAAACATACACGTACTTTAACGTCTTTTTTATGAGTACTAAAGTTGTAATAAAGACTTGTTGATTATCAATCTAGGTGGTGATATAATTTCAAATCAATCGAAACAACTTACAAAGTTTTCCAGATGGAACAAATGCACAACTTAAAAACTACCTAATGCATTTTGAAAACTGAAGACATTGATTTATTCTTCGAGAATGTCTTAAAACGAAGTAATAGAGCAAAATACACTACAGTGACATCAGTAAATAGAGATTAAAAAAGACATTATTTGATTTTATATCATATTTAAATCATGAATTTATTAAAATTTGAGTCAATTTAAAAGAATAGCATTTTTTAAAGCTCAAATAATTCATTTTTAGATATTTGATATCAATACACTTATTTGTATTGGTTTATTCTGCAGTGCCATAGAATCGAATATATACAGAAAATAAAACAATCACATGGTGCACAGAAAAAAGAAACACCGATTTTAAGGTCCAAAAAATACCCAGAGTGATTCTCTAGATCTCAGAAAATCCACCCGAAGAAAACATATACTGGATTAGGTATCATTGTTTACTTACGGCTTAGGTACGAAGTGTTAGATATAAACCTATTCTTTGCAGATAGTTTTCAGATCTATGGCTGGATTACGGTGCTTGTTCATTGCTTTTCATCCGATACGAATTTCCCTGTATGGGAATAATGGCCAAGAATACAACTACCGCGGCTAGTAAGAGTTGACAGTAATTGTATTGTGCATTGATGTTGTATGTGATTAGTTGGAGTGGTGGTGTTTGCAAGGCTTTTACAATAACTCGGTAGTTTCTCGTTACGGAGCTGACATCATTGAATCTTTGAATAAGAGGAACAATTCATGCATGTCTACTCAGATCGAGTTATGTTTAGTAATTAAGAGATACATCCTAATGCTGCTGTCTCTGGGCTTTGGTGATACTGGTTTTATACAAATGACTGAATTGTTTGAGGTGTAACAAAGAAAACTACACGTTCGAATGTTTCTAAGTACCAAGTGATTTTACATCTATAATTGCAACAATTAAAAAATATATTTGCTTAAAATAATAAATGGGTATACATTCTAGAAGTGCGTTTCGAGTTTCACTGAGCACAAATTACTGACAAGTAAAACACTAAGACAAAAAAATATAGTTCTCAGAAATTTACAGCGTAACAGGGAATATTACTTAGTAATTTTCGTCCCTTGAAATTTGTTTCTGTTTTCACTAAAAATCTAAAAATCTCTTATAGATATTGTCAACAATGAAAGACGAAGCCGTCTACTTAGTCACATGTCTATTAAATTTTTAGTGATGTAAAATGGTACATTACTGACACTTTTACGGTAAAATAAGGGGTGAAGGTCTAGTTTGAGCAATGAAAACAATATTTTTTTTGGTCATAAAACTTCTTCATTTTCGAAAATACCATGAAATTTCCCTCTTACTTTGAAGTTTTATTTTGGGTTTTTGTTAGTAATATAAATTTTCTTTGTGTGGTGTGTGTTTTTGGTATATTTGCCTATTTCTCCTCTTGTAGCTTACGAGTAGAAAGCGGCTCAGGTTTGTTTCCAGAAACTTACCGTGGTGTATTTCTCTCTTCTGTTGCAGTAAAATTTTATTGAATTCTTCTGTCCTGCGTTTGGCCAAATAGACTTCCAAAATCTGATCAAAACCGAGACTCCGTGTTATCTCTTCGTATTTACTCAAAACCAAATCCAGAGCTCCTCCATTTTTAATATCAAGACTTTGTTACAACTACCCTTTCCATAAAGCTCACTCAAATGAACAATTGCAGCCTCCAACAAACAACAACTAGAATAATCATCACAGCGTGCACAAATTTGAAATTTATTATTCCTGAGAAGTAAAAGTCTCGTAAATCTAAACACCCATTCACATTACATGCCCCAATGATATTAATAAAGGGAAGAAGGGAAAAAACGGCGAAATAAGATCCACGAAATCCTCCTGTCCATAAGAAACGTTCCCAGTTCATATGGCAGCCTAAGGAAGCTAAACACATGTTCAAGTGCTTAAGCGAGTCGTTGCTATGGCAACCAGAAGCCCGAGATCAAGGAATCTTGGTAGTTAAGTTCTCCGGCTTGTCTGCTTTGTTGGTCATTAAACGCAAAATAGACTCGGGCTACAGTTCAAAAGAGATAAAAATTTAATACAAATTCTAATTAGGCAACTCAGCGATATTATCTCGGAGAATGTCAAGTCTTTTTCTCTCTTTTTTTTCTTCTAATGAGTTTTTCACAAACAGAATTTTCTTTAGTTAATTTTTTAAGATAATGAGTCTTTTTTGTATCGTCTCCAGGGTCGACCCAAAGCAGACGCAGCAACTTTGAGCCGGATCTGTAGTGTAAGGGATTATAAAATTACAACCTAGAGACTTCCCTGGCTTTTTGTTTTCGCAATTAGTGAAAAGGGGCCGTGTGAAGTTTATATGCCAAAGATGACAGTTCTGCGGTTTTGAAGTTATGAAAAATAGTTCAGTCGAAAGTGGAAGGAAGTTGCAAAACGAAAACTTTCTAATGGGGGTGTGGGGTTGAACCTGTTACTTGTGACATCTGTCATTTCTTTAGATCAAGGAAGCCTCAAAATAATAATTAAAATGCTGTGAGAATTTTGCTTTCGAAATTAAAATCTTTATTTGAAGCGGTAAAACTACGCTTACATATGCTTTCAGAAATAAGGAATAACCTCCATGGACTTGCTTAAATAACAATCAGCCGTTTCAAAATACATTTTATGCATAAAAGTCATGAAATAAATAAAGCAATTTTTTATTTTATGCAACTTAATTTCATTATTTTTAAAAGTAAATATTCATTATGCAACTTGGGGCATACTTTAAACAACTTTAAATAAAGTATATACAAACACTATAAGTTCAACTAAACGAAGTTTACACGTGGAACATTTTTCAAAGACTATGAATAATATATGCACGCAGGGAATTTTTATACAAACTAATAATTTAGAAAATACCTTTTTCTCAAGAACAAACAAGTGAAGTTTTCAAAAGTAACATTTTTTATAGAGTAGGTGCAAGTTTATTTCGTAAGATCTTTTGAATAGAATATAGAAAAGTGAACTCTCTCTTTTAAGTAGAGTGTGTATTCGATAGTCATAAGTTTTTTTATATCATGCATACTACAAGACTATTATACGTCATTTAAAAGGCATGTATTAGTATTACTGGGACATCTTAAGAGAAAATTTCGAGACGTGAGCGTTTCTGAGTGCTTAAAATATTTGGTTTCAACATTTGACACAAACTGTCTAATACTATTTAGGAGTTAAATATATGTTAGTGGGCCTATGCCTAAGAAAAACCATGACTGGCTGGAATTAATTCCAATGGCACAGTGAAGGACTTAATACTCGTATTTATATTTTAATAGACAATTTTGTAAAAAGGCAATGAGTAATTCATTTATTCCTCATATTGATAATGCCTATGGAAAACCACGATTGACTGGAATAATTTCAAATGGTGTAATGGAGGGCTTGCCACTTTTATTTAGATTGTAGTAGACAATTTGTAAAAAAGTAATGAGCCATTCATTTATTCCTTGTATTAACTAGGCCTATGGAAAACCACGATTGGAATCCTTATATTACTATGCCTATGGAAAACCACGATTGGATTCATTATATTACTATGCCTATGGAAAACCACGATTGGATTCATTATATTACTATGCCTATGGAAAACCACGATTGGCTGCAATAATCTCATATGATGTCATAGAGGACTATTGCTAGCATTTATATTTTAATAGATAATTTTGTAAAAAAAAGCAATGAGCCAATCCTTTATTCCTCATACTGAATATTCACATTTTAATTACCAGTCACTTTGATCATCGTGGTACCTCCAATATACTTAGCCACAATAAATCACAAAGAAATGAATTTCCAAGTAATTACCAAGCATAAGTTAAGATGTTTTGAGTTAAGGTGACATAAATGAACTTTAAAAGCTTCAAATGGGGATAAATGAAAAAATTAATAAACTAACTTTTTCAGATGCAAAGCGAGAACTAGCAAAAATTGTGCCAATACTTAAGATAAGAATCAGCATTAACTTTATTCGCTAAATAATTCATGTAAATCATTCTACGATGATTAGATTTCGGCTATTTTCAGAACTGTAAAATGTTCTGTTCCATTTATCCTGTAAGATTAAAAGTCAATATTAAAAAAGATTTCAAATCGAAATTCAAACAATTGAATAAAAGGGAATATTCCTAATTCTGATTTACATAAAGAATTTCTCTTCCATCTAGTAAAAAACCTTTAAATCGTGTCATGGAGATTTATTTTTACATTAAAGTAAATCTTCACATATGAATGGAATACGAAAATTCAAACGTTCTACTATACAGATTAGACTACGATATGTTTTCTGAAAACACAGTTCGTCAAATTTTTTATCTAAAAATTTCAACAACTGCAAGAGTTCACACAGTGGTTTTCTTTATAACACTACATTTCTTCATCTTTAAAGTATTGAAACCCTATGACAGTATGTTTCTATTTTAAGGAATAAAACTTACCAGCGATTTTTTTATTTTCTGTTTTCTAATTATCCACGCATAAAATATTTCAGCCAATAAGTTAGGAAAAGGAAAGACGGTGCATATGAAAATCCATACGCTTAGGTGCAGAACATTTCTTTTATCTCCAACTTTGAAAACTTTGGATAGATAGTATAGGCTGGATTCAATGTTTCCGAAATTTTCAAACCGGTTGATTAGAAGTAAAAAAATATGATTTGAAAATTCTTTGTAATGTGCGCTTGTTTGCTTTTGCTATGCTACGGTGTTTCAAAACGGATAGAAAAACTGTATTTGAATAACGTAATTACTTTCTTTTATGCATAAGTTAACGAGCTTCCCGTAACAGTTAGCGTTTTTGGAACCAAATATTGATCTCGTGGTTTATTGTAGAGCGATCTTCTGTTATTTCTTAAGATTCATGTTACCACTGCTGGAATCTCTTCAAAGATCATTATTTGCCGTTTTGCATAGAATACATAGAGTAACTCAAACCAAAAGAATTTACACTATTTACATGTTTAAAACATCCTACTTTGATCCCATCAACAAATTCTACATTCAAAAGACAACTTTAATTTACAGCAATTAAGGAGTGCCAAATAACTGAATCTAACTCAAGATTTACACTTGATTTTTTTCGTAGTTGTGTTCACTCCACATTTTGTAGAAATAGAGACTCTAAACTATGGCATTTATCACGAACACACATTCAGTTAAGACTGTATTGCATGAAAATGGATGCTATTTCCAAAGGGACTGGAACATTAGATTAGCATCTGCATTAGTTTGAATGCATAGGACTCTCAATCAAGTGATAAAGGAAGTGTTGAGAAGTAGGAAGAAGAAAAAAATGTATTGGAGGACAAAGTAGACTGGATGGTATTGATCGAAACATTCGAAATTACGCTGGGGGTCTACGCGGGAGTAACTTTTAATTGTACAAGAAAATGTATATTTTGCCCTCCGATTGTTCTGGAAGCTTCTGAAAGCTCAAAGAGAGCGTCGTCTGGAATGTATTTCCAAAGGTATTTAAAAAAATCAGATTCACGGATACATGTTAAATGACGTCAATCTGCCATTGAACATATTTGTCGTCTCCCGTTATTTTTATTTTTTTATTTGGTCAAAAAACCGTACTTGGTACCTTTCAATGGCGGTTTCTGAGAAAGTTGTATATGGATGACATTCGCAGTTTCTTTCCATCACTGAGAATATGGGGCACCCATACATCGGCATGCTGAAACTTACCAATGGATTGCAAGTGGATTTGAATTGTTGACCAAGAGGCATTCATCCTTTCTGAAAGTTCCTCACTTGTTTAACGAGGATCTTCTTCCTTAACAGCCCGTTTAGCGTATTCATCAAATTGAACAACGATTTTTGGAACTTCTTCGAAGTCGATAGAGCCGCTACAAGATCTGTTGAATCATCGTTGGTACTTGCGGATGTCTAATGCAGATGAATACATAAACAACTGCAATTCTGGAATGCGAAGCGCAGGCACACTGGATATTTATGTGTCCAATTTAGCTGCTCAATCTGACAATTCAAAATGTCGGATCCAATAATATCGAACGGTCGTGCGCATGGTACCAATATAAAACAATGTAATTTGAAATTGTCCGACTCCGACTTCCGATAATTATAATAATATAATGTGTGTACATCCTCTTAAACCATATGGGAAGCTGTGAACTTTGGAAGTATGTGAAGCAGTAAACTTCCGTTATTGGATAGCACGTACGTTACTATTCGTTACTATATCAAAAAAGCACACATAGCAGAACAAAATACTATATCAGTTATATTTACTACACAAATAACATAGAACAAATATTGAAAGGGCTTAAACTACGGTACAAGACGCGAAGCATGTTACATAGGAGCCATGGGCAACAGTAACTGCAACTACATGTCAAGGCACTAAAAGAAAGATACTATGGATGTGTGTTTGGATTAGTCCATCACCGCGTGAACCAGACATTGTGGTGCTGTTCATTCCGCATTAATCTAAAAGCACGTTGTCATGATATTCGTATATCTATGCGTGGTGATCCCAGCTGCCACACTAGATCAACTTTGGCAACGTTTGGAAGCTGCTTGTCTGCTGTGCCCCAAGAACACATCCAAAGTATCTTTGAATCATTGCCGAGGCGTGTGGCAGCGGTGGTCTCCAACAATAGCGGCTACTGTGGCTACTGATTTTGGCAGGAACCACACTTCACAGAAGTCTATAAATTTAATCATTTAATACTTGGTCAACATGTTATCTACAAAATAAATTTTGTTCTGATATATCTTGTCTTTCTTGGTGTTGCAATTTGGGTGGCCAGCAGTGTATATATATATATATATATATATATATATATATTTACTAACCGCTGCGTGTCTAGCCCGGGCGTTGTCCGTGCCCGTGGTATGAGGTATCAATCTGGTGTAAAATTTTTGCTCAATTTTACATCCGTTGAAATTTTGAATCTATCTTCAACGATTCGGATTTTACGAAAACGAACTTTCCAATCCCAGTCAATATGTTTTTTATTTTTATTTTTTTTGCTCTCATTCGCTCAAATGGAATAGGGCAGGAAATGTAATCGGTTTCTTTTTTTTTTAACGCGAAGGGCAGAAGATGCAATCTGTTTATTTTTAGAAAGAGAAAGTTCACAATCTCTCTTGCAAAAATCTAAGATGTATTCAATTTAAAAATTATTTATTTAAAGAAAATCATATTTTTAGGTTACGATCTAAAAAAAAAAATTCCGCAGATTTCAAATCCGTTGAAATTTTTACTCTAGTTTTAACGGTCTAGGAGATAGAAAAAGGGCTAAGTGACTCCAATTAAAAGATTATTTGTTTTTATCGTCTGGCTGGAAAATTATACCTCAGTGCAAAATCAAAACGGAAAAAAAAAATTTAGAATCTGATCTCTGTTATCAACACCTCTTATAGCAGGTGTTTCTTTCATGATGTTGCATTCAATACTGATAAATGTTCATGAAATTCATTTAAAAATGTTCTAGATTAAATTTTAAAATTCACATCAACCCTAAAATTGCAAAAAATTCGGACCACCTGTGTGCCAAATCCCATAGATTCGTCAGGACTTGAATCACAAAAAACAAACAAACACTTCCTTTTATAATATTAGAGTTCTTGGATGCTCTTCACACTCTCTCAGAATACGTTCTTCCATTTCTTGATCTCGTACATGTCTCCAGCGACCGCATTCGGTCTCTTGACATGAAATAAACCGCTCTCGCAAAGCTGGCGTTGTAAACGCGGAAAAATTTTATGATCAGGCATTGTTCTATTGTGGAAGCGTTCATGGCACAACATTTGCCTCTCTTCCGTTACAATTCGCAACCCTGTACATAAGATGCGTGTCTGTTTCCTCAGAGAAGGTAAATTACTCCATCACCAAAAATAACAGCAAGGAATCGTTTCCAACAGCAAAGATTCTAACAGAAAACTAATTGTCTAACAGCAAATAATTGTTTGCAGCTCGCATAGTGCCAGTCAAAAGAAATAAAATTGTTTTGCAGATGATTTGATAATGCAAAATAAATAAACTTCTTCATCAGTCATCTATTCTAGTATTCAATATTTTTCTTCCAAAAAATTCATCATTTTTTTAAAAACAAAGTCGCTAAAAATATTATGTAAAAAAAGAGTTTTTTTCATTTCCTCAGCATTTTTTGTTTTTACACCAGCACTTTTCATTTCCGACCCCATGTTGGTATACAAAAAATACTTCGTTATATGTATTTTACTTACCCTTAAAGTTTGGCCCATGCATTCAGGGACACCCTGTATATATATATATATATATATATGTGTGTGTGTGTGTGTGTGTGTGTGTGTGTGTGTGTGTGTGTGTGTGTGTGTGTGTGTGTGTGTGTGTGTGTGTGTGTGTGTGTGTGTGTGTGTGTGTGTGTGTGTGTGTGTGTGTGTGTGTGTGTGTGTGTGTGTGTGTGTGTGTGTGTGTGTGTGTGTGTGTGTGTCAACAACACTGGAATGGCACTGTAGCTATTACCTGATATGGTATTTTGGAATGAGTCCACGTGTTGTAAAATACAACATTTATTAAAATAATTGAAGATGGTACACATTTACGTCCACAAAGGACTAATCGCCTGTAAATGTTCTGAAACAATACTAAAATTACAATGACATCCACAGAGGATATTACACCGTTGATTCAGGGAACTCGCTATTTAGTCCACACAGGACACATATGAGCCACAGAGGTCTCAAAGATTCGCATAAAAAAGTACGGAAGAGTGGCCACGCAGGTCTCAACTCTCTCCCGGTCACAGAAAAAACTGAAGACCCTCCGCCGCGGGCAAGGGATCAAGCCTTTTCCCCTTAGCGTTTTTTTTTATCCGTCTCCTGGATGAAATAGTCCCTTTCTCCTTTCGGTAGTAGTTGGGGAGGCGAAAGAATTCCGTTCCTACACTGGGGCATCCTGACGGTGTTCGCCCCGAACACCACTGCACTCATTTAGGCACGTACAATGAGACCTGAAAAAAATAAAAAATAAACAAAAAATAAAGTATCTATTTCACTTTTGAGAGAATTGCTGAAAATAAACATTTTTCTCTCATCCGCATTAGTTTCTCTTTTCCAGAGTTCTTTAAATTTGATTTTAAAGTTAATTAGTCCATGGTTTCATGTGTTCTGCTGCAGTGGGCGTGTTGATAGGTCCTTCGTGACTGCCCACTTTCCTCACCTCGTAACGGTCGTGTGGTTTCCTGTTGATAATTTCGTATGGGCCCAGATATTTTGGTCGTAATTTGAGACCTGCTCCAAATTGGGTCCTCTGAATCGCTACCAGGTCTCCTTCTGCATACTTTCTTGCAGGTTTCCGCTTCCGATTGTACTGTTTTCGGTTTTCTTCTTGCATCCTTAGGATATGTTCCTTAGCTTCTTCCCTAAGTCCTTCTCGGTTTCTTATGAACCATTCTTCATATTCTTGTTCCAACATTTCTCTGACCTTCATATCTTCTTTGTTCTTCATTGATACTCCTGTTAACAATTCAAATGGCGTGATTTTTGTACTTTTACTAGAGGTGCTGCTCAAAATTCTTTGAATGGAGTTGACATATTTAAACCACTTGTCTGGTTCGTTGATCGCTAATTTCGTCAGTACCGGTATCACAGTTTCAAATATTCGTTCTATTTGACCATTTCCTCGAGGTACTCCTGTGATGATTTTGAAGTGTTCAATGCTTCTTTCGTCGCAGTAACCTTCGAATTCTTTGGATGTGAAAGCGGTGCCTCGATCTGAAATTATCCTTGATGGATTTCCGAAAATGAGTGACTGCGATTCTAGCTTCTCTAACGCATCACGTGTAGATGTTGATTTTACGGAATAGAGCCAAGTAAATTTAGTGAAGGCATCTATCACAGCGAAGATGTGTTGATAGTGTTTATTTGTTGTAGCCAGACGTCCCAGAAAATCAATATGGTATGTACTAAGCGTTACACTCCCTTTGGGTATTGGATTTAATTGCCCCTCTTGCTTGCCCCTTTTCTTATTCGTCAAGATGCACTTAACGCAGTTCATTATGATGTTCTCCACTTTTTTCCTGATTGCAACCTCGCACTCTCACATATTCCTCTAACTTTTTCACTATAACTTCTGCTCATTTTAATTGATGCCAGTCATCTATGAAGTGTGTTTTGATTTCAAACGGCGCTCTACGTTTTATCTGCTCCGATACCATTAGTTTCCTGAGCTCGTCAAAATTTGTTATTTTGAGTCTTCTTAACCATTTGTCAAAATAATGACTTATTTCAAACGCAAAATCTCGCCAAGTGGCTGTACTTTCCTTTTTATGATTCAGGAATTTCTGTTTGAATTGTTCAGACGTAAGTTTAAATCTTTTGAGTAAGATTTCTTTTATGTGTTCATAGTCATTAGATCTTTCCTCCGGTTCGAGGGTTATAATCTGTGCTATCTCAAAGGGTAATAAACCCAGTAAATGCGTTACAAAATCTTCTCTTTCGATTTTGATTTTCGTCGCTTGTCTCTCGAACAGCGCTAAATACGTACTTATATCATTGGATTCATTCGAATCAAAACTTTTAATTATCTTTGATAATTCCTTTCCTCTATCCCATGCAGTGTTCGATTCTGTCATGTGATTTTCAATAACTGTATCGCATTTTGCAGTTTCAGTTTTTCCAATTCAAATTCGCGTAATTCTTTTTCTCTTTGTAATTGACGCAATTCCTTATCTTTTTCTAATTGGCGTAATTCTTTATCTTTTTCTAATTGACGTAATTCTTTATCGTTTTCTAATTGACGTGATTCTTTATCTTTTTCTAATTGACGCAATTCTTTATCTTTTTCCCTCTCTAACTGCTCTTTTACGATTCTTTCAACTATTATTGTATCCAGAAGTGTTTTTGTACACTCCTCATCGTAATCGAGTTGTTTCGTCACTAATTTTTTTAATTTCGAAATTGTCGCATTTGAGGGTATTTCTATATCTAATTCCGTTGCAAGACGATAAATATCGTCCTTCCTTGCTTTACCAAAATATGACATCTTTATATTAAAAATGAGCAAAATGTACTCACAGTTTGCGATGATGATGATGGCTCTCTAGGGTTCTAGTCCACGTACAATTTGCATGGGGCAAACCCGGCACCAGCCCCCATTTTGTGATTGTCAACACTGGAATGGCACTGTAGCTATTACCTGATATGGTATTTTGGAATGAGTCCACGTGTTGTAAAACACAACATTTATTAAAATAATTGAAGATGGTACACATTTACGTCCACAAAGGACTAATCGCCTATAAATGTTCTGAAACAATACTAAAATTACAATGACATCCACAGAGGATATTACACCGTTGATTCAGGGAACTCGCTATTTAGTCCACACAGGACACATATGAGCCACAGAGGTCTCAAAGATTCGCATAAAAAAGTACGGAAGAGTGGCCACGCAGGTCTCAACTCTCTCCCGGTCACAGAAAAAACTGAAGACCCTCCGCCGCGGGCAAGGGATCAAGCCTTACCCCTTAGCGTTTTTTTTATCCGTCTCCTGGATGAAATAGTCCCTTTCTCCTTTCGGTAGTAGGTGGGGAGGTGAAAGAATTCCGTTGCTACGCACACACACACACACACACACATATATATATATATATATATATATATATATATATACCTGGACTAGTGTTTGCGTTATATTCGACACTGGTTTTATGCAAATCCGTCATACAGTCGTTGAAAACGTCGTTTTAGTCGTATAATTATCAGAGCCACGGTCAACTTGTGAACTGTTGGTTATGTCGTGATAAAGAGAAAGACTACAGGAGTTGAGACACGAACTGCACACGTTGGACGGTCCCGTAAACTGACCGAACTTGATCGGTTTGTCCTGAAGCGTGCGGTTCGTAAGAACAGCAAAAAACCATTAAAAATCATCAACAGTGAGTTTCAACAGGCAGCAGGGGTTATGGTGTACCCCAATACTTAGCGGGGAAAACTGTACACACTCAATATCCACGGATATGTTGCAGCACACAAACCAAACAACACCCCATCAAACAAAGCCGGCATATTCTCTTAGTGTTTGCAACGTCGCAACTGGACTGTGGACCACTGGAAAACTGTTTTATGGTGCGACGAGTTACGCTACACGCTCTTGCAGTCGGATGGACGGGCTTGGGTTTGGTGAATGCCATGCGAACGTCTGTTGCCCGAGTTCATCGTTTCAAAAAAAAGTATGGTGGTGGTGGTGTACTTGTTTGAGGGTGTTTTTTGTGGTATTGCCTGAGACCTTTACAAGTTGTTGGTAAATTGAACGCTGATGACTACATGAACATTTTGGACAATAAGTTTCTTCCTACACTCTGGCAATTTTGTGTAATGAACGAATGTTTATTTCAGGACGACAACGCTCCATGTTATGTTACAGTCTCTGTTAAGCAGTTGTATCAAGATATGGATGTGAAACATCTTCAATGGTCTGCTCAAAGTCCCGACTTAAACCGCATAGAACATTTGTGGGACGAGTGAGATCAACGCTTACGGACCAGGAAACCACGTCCAAAATCTACAGCTGAGCTGGCGACATTCTTGCAGCAGAAATGGACGCCAAATACTCATAGCTGTGTATCAAAATCTTGTTGAAGGAATATCCAGAATGGTGGCTAGTGTAATTGCAGCACGCGGGAGACCATCCCTTATTAAAACATGTATTCTTTCACATACGATCACATCTTGCTGTCCGATCCATTATTGTTGGGTAGTGTATATTATTCTCAATATATTTGGTTTCTAAGAAGAGTGGTAAACAACACAATTTCTTATGCATTCATAATATTCATGGTAGATGTATTCAATTTTGGTAGCTGTGTAAATCGATAGAATGGCATCTACAAAAATATTTAGATTTGTGTTTGGTTCAATTCCATAGAACCTCACAAAGTCTTGTTATGCTCCATGATGGGACACTGAGCGGAATGGTCTTAAAACATCTGGAGACTCCCCTGGCTAAAGATCATTCTAGGTGTGAAAGACATATTTCCACTATGCCCAGATGAAACTATAAGGCATGAGGTTATATCAGAACTCTGCCTTTAGTTGCCCAAGTATTCGGACAACAGAAGCTTCAATTTCTTTCTTTTTTTTAATGACTCAATTGTTCTTAAATGCAGGTCCTTCATCGTTTGGCACTCAGTCAAATTAGGAACGTGATCAGGGTTTAAGCAAAGTGTTGGGGAAGTGGCTTACTGTCTCCATTTAAGCGAAATAAAAAAAAAGTCTTACAGAGAAACATCAATGGTGTCTGTACTGGGGCTTCAAGGCTAAAACGATCAAATGATGGAATTAGCAGACTTCCACAATGTACAGATTGTAACACTTCAAGAGATTAAATTTAATTTAAACAAACAAAGTAAACAAAGTGGAAGTCTGGAGTTATATACTAAAGTTTCCTAGCATCAAAGCTTGCCAATTAATATTAATGCAAGCTTCGAATTGGAGAAGTCCAGCGAATATCTATAATCTGCAATGTGAGACTCTTTGACTTCAACACTATTTAGCACCCTCCAAATCAAAGGAAGATTCGGGAAACCTTAAATATATTTGACAAATGAATCTACCGTTAAATTCCCAAAGAGAGGCTCAGCATGAAACCTAAGTAGCTCTAGTTCAAAAAGCTAGAGTTTATCATATTTTGAATGAAGGTGTGGTCTCTTGCATACATATGGTGCCACCAGTCTTCGCTAAACGACTGACAATTTTGTTACTATTCGTAGCAGCTCATTTTTTTTTCAGAAACATTCCATATGAAGATATTATATTTAATACTTCAAAAAAGGTATTTTCCAAGACCCTTATAAAACCAGCTCCTAGTGTTTCATTTTGAATGCTGGTACATTTAATAAATGCAAGTTCATTTAACTGAAAGTTACTGTTTTTAATCGTAACATTTGTATTTTAGATGTAATTGAATATGGAGCTTCAGCTTATAATTTGGACTATTTTAGAATCCCTGTTTTCCAGATATTTCTTTTACGAATGAGAAATACACGACACTTTTGATGTTCCCACACTTGACCGCTTATTCTATCTAATAGCAGTGTCCTCTGTGGAAACAAAATACGGCTGAGCAACATCTAGACCTTGTCTGGGACGTTAATGGGTTTCTCTGAACTCGAAATTAAAATTAATGTTCACCTGGCTACATGTTTACATGGACGGATCGGCTGAAATTGCCATTTGAAATGCAGGAGCTAGAGTCTTCTCAAACAGCTTCAATCTTAACTGTCCTTTGTTAAGTATTGCAATAACTTCGACGGAAATATTACTGCTATTTGCCTCACTGTGAATGAAATCATGTTCTGAAAACAACGTCGTATTTTTTATAGAATTTTTGGCAGTAATAATAGCTCTTACCACGCACCCCCAGTCAAAACCAGAATTATCTTGTAAATCGATGTAGAGAGAAACTAAACCACCTTGGGAAGGTTTCGAAAATGTTGACACAGCAGAGTATTGTAAGTCACTGATTTGTATAGCAATGAACAATCTTCAACCTAAATTCAATTTACCGCTACGTTACATCAAGAGGCTTATAAGCTTGGCTGTAAATACTAATAGATTCTTAAGGTATATGTATACACAAAAAATCGCAAAAATCGACCATAATACCAATATTTTTTTTATTAATTCAAAATATTTTCCAATTTCTTAGCTTTCAAACTTGCAGATATTCAAAATTATTTTTTAGTTACAAGGGTTTTCGTTAGGTACTGTCCAAGTTTAACAGACATGTTTCCACAATTTTAAACTCGATTTCTGAAGAACTGGACTTTTACAATAGCATGCTTTGATCAAAACACGAATACTCAATAATGAATCCACCTATTTAAATTATATTTTTAAAATTATTATCTTATAATACAGTGAATGTTTTAAATCTCTATCAAAGTATTTATTCCAGAAATGAAGTTTTCAGTGATTTTTAAATGTTGAGATTCCTGAAAATATTATGATTTTTTTTCTCTTCCCTGATTAAAAAATTGTAAAAAAGTGACTATTTCTTTTAGGAACTTGATGGATGTTCAAACCATGAAGAATAACATTAGAACTAATTTCCAACCGACATCATCGTTCTGAACAAATTAGAATTTAAGATATCACGTTTCAAATAACATGCTAATTTGCTAATTATATCTTTATTAGATAATTAATTATTTGAATAATCTGTTTTTTTTTCTCTCTCAAATGAATTTAAGAATACACCAATTCCTTATGGTAAAAAAAACTGGATTTTTAAAGTCGGAATTTAAAAAAATGTCTAGTGTATAAGTGCATCTTATTGTACAAAGAGTTGTGTGCAGGAAAGAACTGTAATTCTACTGACATGCTAGTGAATAGATATATAGCTTCGAAGGATACTCACACTTCATCAAGCTATAACTCTAGTAAAGCACTTAATACAGCTTTTATACTTGGTATCTTTCTAGCGCAGCTTGTCAGATTTTGGACCTTGCGCCATAAAACCTCAATATCCTATCCCTGTTATCTTCCAAGATGCAAATAGTCTGAATTCAAAAATGTAGGAAACACTACTTATTTTAATTCATAGCCCGTTGTGTTGCTTCAGTGAGACGTTAAATCACCCATTACTACCTATCTAAATTAAATGTAATTAAAAATGAAATCGCAACAACCTAATTACTGGAATTTAAAATTGATTCAATTGAGATCTATTGAAATATTTTATACTTTGAACAACTTAATACGTACTTGTATTTGACTTCATAATCTGGAAACACTTTGGCTGTATTTAAAAGTTCAATTTTGCTGCTGCTAAAAATGTCATTCCGAGAGTTTTAAACATTTTGTTCCAGATTATGTGCATAACTTACATTTGCCTACGTCTCTTTATACAAATTAGAGTCAACCTGCTAGATAAATAAATATCTTTGAACAGCCCATCTGAATTAAATGCAAAAACCAAGCAGAATTATTTCATCGTTTAAAGAAATAAATGGGAAGAAATTCTAAAACTGATGACTCTAGGATAATAGTCTCAAATTTACTGAGACTTATTTAAAATAGTAAGGTACAGCTACAACACGTGCAGCAACTCAGTTGACCCTAATAACTATTTGGCTATAGACTGATGCAGTGAACTTGTTAGAAGTTCACTATTAGAAAGAGGGTAATTTAAGTCTTGAAAGGTTGTGCTTCGATGTCCTAGTTCTCATAACGACAATCCTTTGTTAAGCAACGACTTATTTAAATAGCTAAAAACTATATGAAAATATTTGAATCCATCGACATTTGTAGATCCTGAGGGCCATTCATGGACAAATGATTACAAATCTGACCACGGAGAAAATTTACAGAAGGGAAAACAAAAATTTCGAAACATTTTCAACTTATCTTAGAATAGTGGTAAGGTTCCTAAAGGCTAGAAGTAGGTGTTGGTTATTCCTATGCATAATATTTAATAACCACTCGGGTAATTTGGGACCAACTGCACTCACACTTTTATATCTGGCAAACTTCTCCAAATTTTAATTCCGAAAAAATCACATTTCACCTCAGTGATACAGATCTGTTTCGTCGTGAGCAATTTTGCTTAAGAAATGGCTACTACTAGATGCTGCTCCAAGCCAAATCTGACAAATAATAGCCTCGCAGTTTTCTCGTTCTAACAAAAGCTTTTGTCATGGTCTAGAAAATAAAATTATCCCTAAATTATTTAAAATTTTTAAAACTGAGGGGGTCTTCCATGAATTTATGAAGTTTTAATATCTATGTATTCCATGGTGAAGTATAATAACAATGTCTCTTCACGAAATTTAAACTGATTCAAGGTATAATCAAGGAGTCTTAAGGCTAAATACTACGTCCGACTATTCTCCCTTTTCTTGTAGGTAATTGAGAGACCTTACTTCACGTTGTGCAAATGAACTCTGCTGATGACATAGTTATTTAGAGCAGCAGCTTGGACATTAACTTGACTAAGCTGAAATTAGCACTTATCTTTATAGTATTCAAGTTTGCTTCCCAACATAAGTACAGATTCAATTACTCGAAATCTGCCACACGCTTTGTTTCACAAAAACATCGATATAATTTCAAACTTAAAAGTTTCCTTGGTAAAAAAATATTTGACTGTGCGAAACAGAGTAAATATTTCTGCTAAATAATCAGTAACTAGGGGGCCTGCCCCCTGCTCGCTAACGCTCGCCAACCCTCGGAGGATTACTCCGCAATCCTCATTGGTTCGCTGCGCGAACATATGCTCGCTTCGCTCGCATCAATGAAGACATGTGTCCTAGCAGAAGGGATTGTTTACAAAATATGATATTCCAAAAAAAAAATATTTTTCAAATCTAAATTTTTTTATGTTTTTCAGAAAAGATTTACAGTACCTCTGAAATCCGAATTCAAATGAAAACTTTGATCAAATTTTGACTCGAAATGTGATCGTTGATATGGAAATAGAATACACAACATGTTGTTTGTTTTGTATATACATTTACTCCTGCACTCGAGCCACCCAAGCATTTTCATTGAGTGTGTCGTCAAAAGTTGTAGTGCAAGCGTCTTGTTGAACTATAATTGTGGGCCCTGAAAAGGACCTTTTTTATAAATGGCCCTGAAAAGATCCTCCGCTTTCTTTGATTTCTATTATAAACTGCAACAGCCCAACTAAAATTCATTTTTTTTCAATAAAATTTCATCCGATGACGCTATAAATTCAATTGAAGCGCGAGGCTTTATGATAAACAAACAATCGTACAATGTTGCCAAAAACGCGATAACAAATAACGTTTTTTTTGCGTGCCACGTAAGAGAATTATATATATAGATTTTTCTGGATCCTAAAATTGCTTGCAGAAAGCATTTAACATCTTCTAACGATATCCAGGAAAAGACATCATCTTGAAATACATTTCGAGATGGGAGAGATGTAGCAATCAATGCAAATTACATCACCGCAATTGTTAGGAATATTTTGGAATAGGATTTCAAATTCAGAAAACTGAAAAACATCAGACACCAAAGTACCATTTGAAAAAAACGACCAACACTTCAGAGAAACGGTGAATCTGGGTAGAGCTGATAAACATGTATTTTTAAACATAACTGAAGGACAATGTTCTTTAAGACCTTGCATAACTTCTATTGATTTTCTACTCAAGGTTTTCTCATGCAGAGCATTTTACAATAAACAAAAACTCAGAACTGTCTGAATACTTAAGACTACATTAGAAGAAATTAACATTATTCCTAAGAGTTCTATAACAGTCTACAGCTGTTGTCTGTAATGAGAATTCAACACCTTTTAGGTGGTGTAATCATCGTATTCGCCAATCACTTGATAAACTTATAAAGACGAAATCATGATCACTGCTATTTGTTCTAACTGAGTTAATTGCTATTGATAGAATATACCTTGGTCAAGCCTTGTTATATAAATTGCTTCTTCTTCAAATCCTTATAGTTAAATCTCGACCATAGCTGATGGTCGTAGAGAGTTTAGTCTAGAGTTAAAAACAGTTAGAGATAAATTGGGCTATTAGAGATAAAACAAACTCTCAATCCATACGAAAATTGAAAAATGTGTCGTCTCAAATTTAAATATTTTTTAAATAAACGCCATTTTAAATTAATAAGAGAAAATTACATTACTTTTAGGCTGTTCAATATGGGTTCTTGAGAACTCTTAGCGTACCTGATTTTTTTACTTTGTAAGAGATCTTCAAAACAAAATTATTATCTCCAACATGGTGAATTCCTTCCAATCACGACTGATACACAGTGAAAATTCAGATTTAATTATTGTATTACAAATAGAAAAGAGAACTAAAATGGCTTCAGTGGACAATTTAGAAGCATAAAATTTCAGAACAGGACAAAAATATTTCCAAGGTTGTCTTAATTAAAAGGGGTAACACATTTCTAATAATAACATTGTATCCTAAATTGAAAGGAGCCCATCAGACTTATTCGAAATCCTGAAATAATTTTATTTCTAATTATAATTTGCTAAAAGTCAACTGACTCATTGGACCTGGTCTAGCAAGTTGCTAGGCCAACAAAAATGAGAAACAACACCATTGAAGCAATTATCCTAATGCTTTTCTTGGAAGAATTCGGATAATAAATACTTATTTCCTTTGTCTTTATTGACATATAAATATTTAAATAAATATTTCGAAAGATACAGACAATATTTTAATCAGAACCTCATTTATTTGTGGTAACCATACAATGCCTCGTAGCAAAAATTGTGCAATACCTAAGTCCCCAAAGTAAACAAAAGAAAAATTCAGATCTAAATTGTTCCAAGCCCATTCTTTCGTGTCTACGTAATATTTTGCCTCTGTGAATTGCATGTGACAATCTAGCCACCACAAATATACCTAGTGTTCACCACCGCAGGATTAATTTCTCACATTGATGTCCAAAGTAAATGTATTTTCAGGGAAAGAAAATGGCAAATAGGAGATGGAAGCATCAGATAGATTGTAGTGCGTGTCAGCCTTAAGCCTTACGTGATCTGTAATATCACGTACACAACACAAAAGGTCAATGGTTGTCGCCTATTCAATTCTATATTGCTGTGATTGGGTGGATTTATCGAGCGCAACAAATATGATGACGCTTCAGAAACAATAAACTGTTTTTCCAGATATTGGACTGTGTATAAAGGAGGATAATATTGGGAGGTGTTTCTTTTAACGATGATTTTTCGAGTCCGTTAGAAGAGCAAATGGATTGACTTTTATGTTCTCTAAGATGAAGGATGGTTGTTCAATTGATATAGTGATTCCCGGTTTTAATTTAATTCGTTCGCTTCGTATAAAACATCTGTTCAAACATGAAATACTTATCAAAAATGCTCTCTAACATACGAAACAAAAGCACCTTGAAGGAATCCTCCAATAGTGATAAAATTTCGTATGTTACATGTGTGTGTACTAAAAAAGAAATTATTTCAATTTCAGAACGATTGGACAGTTTATTTGTACAGAAAAATCGAAATAAATGGAGTATGTAAATATTTTAAGAATTTATAAATCAGACCTCAATGTAACCGGATTATTTTTTCAGTATACTTTGATTTCTTTATCGGAGTGAATAATTTGACTATGTAACAGTGAATGGATGTCGAAATATTGACATCTAAGTTTCCTGCTCCATCCGTAAACACAGTGTGACATTGAAGATTATGGATATTATTTATATATATACCAAGTGTGACGTGAATATTATGTATATTTTTGGTATTTTGTCTTATTTCTTAGATTGTAGGTAGGTAGTTATACTATAGTATGGTTAGACAATTGGGATTGTGATAACTTAGGATGAGTTGAAGTGGTTCCTTACTTACTAAAGTATTAGCAAGAGGACTTCAATAGCAATAACCCTAGGTTTCCAATTAAAAATTAAGGTGACTTCTTCAATAAAAGATCAAGAGATAAAATAAGATTTCGATACGACCTGTGGTTCTTAAGATGACATTATCTGATTCTTCCAGTATTGAGGAGAGTCTTTTTCTGATGAGGAGACTGGATCCGAATTTAGAACCAGGTGAGTGTTGAACTTTCGTGACTAATCGGTAATGCAGTGGGGACAGTGGAAACGACGGCCACTTCCCAACTTTAGTTATGGGGAGAAATGATAGGATTTGGTATTACTTCAGATAAAATGGTAGATCTTTCTTGATGAAGACACTGACCGGAGTATTACGATTCAGATGACACAGAAACAAAAATAGTTGATTGAGAGTGGAAACATTTCTTTTATTCCAGTACGAGGAGGAGTTTCTATTACTTCAGCTTCACATCGGCGAGGGTACATACGTCCATCCTTTGATGTGGTTTGAAGGGGTAGGTGCGTTGTTCAAACAAGGCAATCTCTTGCCTAGATATCCTTGTCGGAGTAGGGCCTCAGCGAAAAATACACGGAAAAAAACAAAGAAGAAACCGCACCGGGACGGTATTCCCAAAGGCCTCTACTCTTCGAAGAAATTGAAAAGGTTGGAGGTAACTGCGGGATCAATGCAAAGAATTGTTGAAGCAAAATAAATGTTGAATAACAGGAGCGACCATTTCCGTCAGGAAGATTAGATGGTTGAAAGGGATGTTCCACGGGAGTTGATTCAGTTCCTTCGGTCAAACACTTCCTTTCCACTCCACGATCCACATAGTTACCCCGAACAATCCAGGCAGCCGTAACAAATTTTACGTCCTTTGACGTTGGTGAAAAGTGAGAGTCTGAGGAAAATCACGCCAACACCTGTTTTTATGGGATGAATGGAAACTGCGATTTTATCGCCAATTATGTTGCCAAAACTCCATTTTTGATGGTTTATCTCCATCCGAAATCCAGTCAGAAACCGCCAAGTGGCAACCCCACTTTGCGTCCTCCCTGGGTCTGAATGAATGAAATTGAATAAAGTGGATTATAAAATCAATCCTTCATCATATCGACTAGAAACAACTATCAAAATGACCACAAGGTCTTAAAGCACATTTTGACAGATGTTCAGAAGCCGTACGATCAAAATTGATGAAGTTAATTACCCTTATGATAATTGGATCTATGAATGAAAGTTGGCAAGGGGTTGACCCCTAAATTTGCCCACTTTTTCTCGGAATCGGCCGTCTCTTTGACCGTTGTGGGTAGAAGGAATGCAAGGGGATTCCAGCTTGTAGCGTTGTACTTTTCCGTTGGGAAAACGAATGAGTTTTAGAAAGCGTTCGTTTCGGTGAGTTTAGGGGGTGAATCCATGAAAATTGGTGTTGTCTGTGTAATTTTTAGGTTCGGTGTAGGTGCGGTGATGATTATGAATGTAACGTTTTCAATTAACGTTACACACCTGAACACTGGAATATCTGCAATTCTTTCGAGAGGCTTTCCAGATTTTTCTTGTTATAGTTATTACCATAGAAAACGTAACTCATTTTGTATGAAATGTTCGTTGTCGATATTATTGTAGTGGGTTGTTTGTTTTTGTCCTCCATGGTCATATTTGTGACACGGGCAATAAGGACTAATCATTAGAACTTATATTAACGTGAATTATAACTAATATAAAGCTAAAAGTTCTATCTTCTAATTTTGAATTACAAAACCATTAAATATGCTCATACTTTAACTTTAACTGTGTTTGAATAACTACTCCCACCATTACAAAAATAACTTGTTTTACAAATCAATATCACACATAAGTGCTCAAGACCCCTATCATACACAGGTCAAGAAAACAAGAGTAATAGCCTCTCGATATTAAGTCAAACATTATACCTCCTTGGGGTGAAGAAGCATTCGAAAGATTTAAAGGGAGGAAATTAATTCCTCTGAACTTCTCTATTTCTTCCATCAATGCTAAGGGCACATTTTTGCTTATTGAAACCTTTCGGTCGTCTATATTTTAAGAGATACAAGTTTCAATTTACTCAGATTCGAAGAAACACTGGGAAAAGGTTTCAGCTCGTTTTCAAGAAGAAACGCAAATGGGTTTTTATATACGTTTGATGGAACAGTCTGGGCTATGATTTTAACAGACGCACGAGCATTTAAATATGTATTCTCTCCAAATGCAGAGTATATTCCATTTATTTTTATTCTTTTGAAAAGAGCAGGAATCGCGTCTCTTGTCAATGCTACTCAAGTTTAAATATTCACTACCTTCATTAGGGAAGGGAATTACGTACCGAAAATTCTTTGAAAAGATGGAAATGGAGTATGGATGCCTTCTTGAAAAGAGGAAATACTACTGGCTCGACGTCGTTTTTTAGGGGAATTATACTAATTGGGAACACTTTTACAAATATCGCAAGCCCACATTGGATGGATAGAAAGGGTGAGCCGAGACCCAGACGTAGGTTGCTCAGCTTACTGTACTTGCGACATTTTTAACGAGTTCTAGTCGCTCTGTAAATGTGGCTGTTTCTATGAAACTTTCGAGGTGTTTGAAAAGTGTTATATCTTTTGAAAAGCATAAAAGCATCTGAGCGAACTAGTTAGTTTTGAAAAGGCATAAACACTTTTTTCCATATAGGACTGGTTCACTCAGATATTTAAAATAGGAAAAAACTGATATCTGTTGGCAGAAATGGTAGTCAAGATCCATAGAACAGTAAGAGAAATACTCATTTTATTTCATAGGCTTATTACTAATGTAGTACAATATCTACCTATTTTGTTTAGATATACGAGGGTCTTTCGGAAAGTAAGATCCGCTTTTAAATAAAGTATAGACCATTTAAAATGTTTCAACCACACTTTTGGTTTTACATTTTCATACCTTATATTACTTTTCTACATAGTTCCCTTGCAAATTTAAACATTTGTCGAGCCTTGTGATGAGCTTTTGATTACTATCGTCGTACTCCTCTGCTTACAGTTCATTGAGATAAGCAGTAACGTCTGTAAGATTTTGGGGTCGTCATTGAGCATGCGTAGCACCCACCTTGCACAGATGTTTTTTAATTTAAGGTGATCTGTTACCACTTCGTAAATGATAGTGCGAGACACATATGAAACTTCATCATGAATTTTATCCGTAGTCACACGCCGATCTTGTTTGATAAATTTGTCGACAGACTTGACAAGCTCATCCGTAATGGCGGTCGGCCACATCGCTCCTCATCAAGGACTTTCTCTGTTCCCTCATTAAACTTTATGCAATTAGAAATAAGATTAAAGATCTCACTTTACATTTGGCGGCACGCTCTATTTTCGTGGACATTTTGTTTGCTTACCAAAACAACAATAACCGTTATAATACGATGTAATTCAGTTGACAGCTGACAAGCAAGTCTTTAAAACTGGTGAACCTTGAACAGTGCACTTGCCACTGTCATAGTGGGTCGAATGCTCAAACGGGCATTACTTTCAGTACGACCCTCGTATATTACTGTATATACTAGATATACTTACATCTATAATTTATGCATGAGTACTATTATTTGCATTATGTACGCGTGTCCATGCACAGCAAATATGTATTAATCCCACACTGAGTCTTGTAAGTCAGAAACTCCACAAAAAGTTCCGATAGGAAATGTACTACAGCGACAAACGTAAATAACAATATAATATTTATTTCATGCCTAAATAATAATATAACAATTTTGTTTACCTATAAAAGTACAATATATGGAAATAAACGTGTAGAGCAATTATAGGTTAAACGTGATTTAATAGTTTGTTTGTATTATTATATGATATTATATACGTCTGTGCATGTGTAACAAATATGCATAACAGAAACACCGTTCGAAATTCTACGATAAATTCTTTTATGATACGTGTTACAGTCATGTAAGGCAGTATAGAGAAATATTATCATGACAGTTATTTTTGGTTTCAACAGAAGAAAATATTTAAGCAAACATTTTGATGAATTTGGATCTCTTTGGATGTCAGAAAACACTTTTCACCTTAGTGAGAAAAAATGTCTAAATTCTTTTAGGAATGGCCCAAACCGTTGAGAATAGTCCAATGAATTTTTACAGCAGTTTCACGCAGAGAATCATAAAATGTTTAAACTAAAGCTCCACAACTGTGAAGTTTTGAGATAATTGTGGACTGTCGTATCCATTAAGTGAACAGGGTCAGAAACACGATTAACATTGCCCGGGTTATAAAGGATCTTTATTTTCCCCCTATTAAAAGGCGAGGTACTTTGCACAAAGAGTATTTTACGGGTATAAATTAAAACATCAACCTCATTCTGAATTTTCACTATTAACTATTGAGAGCTAACTTTGTTATTACGTATTAAAAAACTCTGGAAAACTAGCAAAGCTTTTATGTTTTAACTAGTTCTAACTATATAGTAAAACCAAAGTTAAACTTATGTATGGTTTATTTCAATTCCCGGAATAAACTTAAGTAATTTTTCTTCTTCCACTATTCATAGTTTAACTATTAATTTATTCACAGAATCTTGAATTACTAGAAACAGAATTTGAGTACTGGGCTCTTAACTAAAATTTATTCGGAACCACTTCATATTAACAGTTTTAAAAAAGCTATATTACAGACAAATTCCAGTGTATGCAATGGAATCGCATTTTTACGAACTCCTAGGGATCGAATAAAAAGTTCGTAAATGAAAATGGGATTTTAAAAAATTGTAAAAATGCAACTTGCACTAACCTTAATTCATAAGCGATTTCAAAAAAATCAGCTACCTTCGTTTGCTTTATGATAGCACTTCGATAAACATACGATTCCATAGAGTTGATGTTGTTAAGCATCTCCAAATTGGCTTCCGCTTCAAAGCGTCTTTGATAGTTGGCCTTGAGATGACCTCTACGCATTATCTTCATCGGATTGTTCTTTGGCAATCCCGTTCAACACCTGATTGATGATTTCATTTCATCCGACTATCTCCTCAGTGCATTCTTGAACCTTCTCGCCCACAAGCATAAAATCCTGAAACGTAAGGTTTTCAAGAACTTCAGAAAAAAATATTCTGAAGTCTAACCAGTTTGAAGATATTTCATCCTTTCCCGTCAGGTTTTTCCTGTCTATTTGAAATTGTGAAACTATTTGGAAAACAATAAAATAAAAGTGATTAAATTGAGTTCGAAAAACGAGAGTATGTGTAAATTTGGTTCGTAAATAGAATGGGAAATTAACATAATTTCTATGGGATACTGTTCGGGACCTACGTAATACACTCATTGCCATAAAAATTTGCGCACCAAGAAATAATTGTGGGATCGTAACAAAACTTGGCATGAAGGTACATGTCGACCAGATATCCAAATGATTAAAAATGCAGCGTGATTGCGCATTGGGTAATGCCACTAGAGGGCGTTGAACTTCGTTCTCCTTGGAGTATAAAACAGGTAAACAGAGCTTGTTTGAGTACATTTAATATTTTTGCATAGGAAACGCTGAGGTAGATATGCCGGTACGCCGCCATCAAAGACAATATGAGCAGCTGTCAGAGTTCAAGAAGGGAAGAATCATCAAGATGATGGAAGCTGGGTGGTCAGCTCGGCGAGTAGCTCGTTATGTAGGCGGCCATTCTGATTTTACTGTGAGGAGGTGTTGGGACCAGTGGACAGAACAGACGTCATTTACACGGCGACCAGGCTCAGGACGCCCTCGACAGACCAGTCGTCGAGAAGACCGTCACATCATACGAACACAGGCAGCACCTTTATTACGGGCCCCTGTGATTCCCGAACCATCGCAAGGCGCCTGTCTGAAGGACATCTGGTATCGCGGCGCCCATTACGTGTGATGCCAATGACACCCACCCGCCGACGCCTCAGTTTGGAGTGGTGTCGCGCACGACGAGATTGGACTGCAACGGAATGGAACCAGGTCGTCTTCAGCGACGAATCTAGATTCAATTTGAGAAGTGAGGACAATCGTGTTCGTGTGTGGAGGCCCCGTATTGTACGCCTCAATCCTGCCTTCGCTTTACAGCGACACTCCGCTCCCACAGCTGGTGTGCTCGTATGGGGAGCCATTGCGTACGATACACGGTCACCCCTAATATTGTTCCATGGCACAATGACTCCCTAGCGGTACGTTCATGACATGCTTCAGCCACATGTGATGCCACTCATGGCAGGGCTCCCAGGAGCCATTTTTCAACAAGACAATGCTCGGCCACACACAGCAAGGATGTCACAAGACTGTCTCCGCCACATTACCATCCTTACCTGGCCTGCTCGATCCCCAAATTTGTCACCAATCGAGCATATCTGAGATCATTTGGGACGGCAAGTTGGACACCCTACGAGTTTGGTCGAACTAGAGGCGCGTTTACAGCAACTGTGGAACGAGATGTCTCAGGACATCATACGGAACTTGTATGCTTCAGTGCCCGTTCGTATTGCATCGTGCATTCGCACTAGAGGGGGTCCAACATAGTACTAAAACTTCCGTTCAATTGTACTTTTTTCTGCAATAAATGATCCTTTTTCTTTGATTTTTCTAATCACTTACTTATATCAATGTAGTACTTACATGTGTATAATTTCGTTTCATTTTGACGAATTTTTCTTGGTGAGCAAATTTTTACGGTAATGAGTGTAGTTCATCAAAACGTGCAGTTTGTAAATTGGAGGTTCGTAAAAACGCGAGTTCACTGTATCAAGAAAATTCAGTAATAGTTACAGACAAGAATGGACTGTTGTAGGAACAGATACATCAAAGAATAACACACGTGCATCTGTAGCAGCAAGATATTTATTTCAAGAACTGCAAGTCATTCCTAATATGCATTTATAAAGTTAACATAATTTCATCAGTAGAAGCGTGCTCCTTTCACAAAGCCATAAATAGGCTATAACCATTGAGATTTTGTTGGAGAACCAAATTTTTTAGGTCTTTATTACACACAGTAAATCTGTGCTTAGTGCTATTACAAATATCTCTATTTAATCTACTACTGAATCACTTCAAATCCATAAAGCTATACTGAAAGCAATTCGATTGTGGTCATGTGGGTATTGAAGAGAATGAGATGGCTCCATCAACTGATAACATCTTATGACGACAATACTCCACGTTATGAATGGATCAAACCGAGAGACTTGATCAAACAAATTCACATCAACTCCAATTCTCTCAGACACAAGTACATGAACTGCAAATACTACTCCGAGTTGAATTATTTCAAGAACAATATCAACTCAATTTGGTCTCCTGATAGAAAAATTGGACGCGTTGATATATAGACTGTAAACAAAAATGCTGCAACGAGCTGCTTATTAAATAAATTGGGTCTTGCTGAAATTGCTCTTTGTTCTACTTTTAGTGTGGACGACACTATAGAACATTTCCTGATGCATTGTAAGAGGTCTTCCATTTTAAGAGGGAACTGTAGACAATAAAATAGGTATCTATAACACCGATCAAATTCAATTTTCAAAACTGGTGAACATGTGGACTGGTGGACTTCAATGGAAAAAATAAAATTATAGTTTTAAGTAAATGTTTACTATCCGACAGATGTTAATTTTTTTCCGATGTTAGCAGCAGTTTTATTTATAACAATGTAGTTCATTATTTATCTTTGATAAACTATTTCTGAAGTTTTTATAACTTTTTAAAAAATGTTAATGGTATGGTTTTTAATTTACAAGATACTTTTAACTCATATAGTCATTTTGGCATTATTTTTCAACTTTATCATTGTATAATATGTCATAAATTCTGGAACAATGGAAGGAAAGTCAGCACCACTGATGTTATTTATAATTCAAATGTATTTACAATGAAGATAAATAAAATAAAATTAAACGAAACGATATTTTTGACATTGTAGATACCTAGTAGCAAAATAACAATTTTACTATCAGTGGGTTCTTCGATAATACTGTTTCCATTAAAAAGACTAGTTTCATTTCAAAATGTAAGGTAAGCAAAAGTAAATTTGTATATTAATAAGAATGGCGTGTGTTTGTTTATACAATGGATATTTTTTCAACCCATTTCAAATTTTCTAATCGTTCTGGACCCTTCTGATGCAAAATTTGTTTCTTGCGTGTTTGGTGTCTGTCTGTCGATTTGTCTGTATGACACAAGGACATACTATATTCGAACGGTTGAATATATTTTCATGAAACTAGGCATACTGTAAGTACTTACATTCAGCACGTGACTGAGTTTGGTTGCGTTAGTCTGTCTGTCCGTCTTCTTGTTCTATGTCTTATTTTTTGTTTGTGTGTTTTTACAGGCATCGCATGAATTGTATTCCAGATATTTGATTGCAATATACTTTATTTTATACTATACATATTAGTTTAGTGAATTCAGTATTAAACATTTCGCTATTGTTATATTTAGATAAGTTTCGTGCTGAAAAATCTGAGTAAGTATACTTGAATCAACCTAATTAGGTAGTTTTGGAAAATCTGGAATACATATTGAGTATTACGATTTCTAGGATTTTTTTACCACTACAGCAGGAAAAAGCAATAATTTTTCCCAAAATAATTTTTTTATGTAATTTTAACTTTCATACTTAATTTATTGCAAGTGTTATTTTTTTTATTTATTATTATTTTTTTTTGCTATGTGAATATAAACGATTTCTGAATATTTGGAACAGAAGATATTTTTCAACGAACAGGAACTAAACGGAAACTTGTGTTGGTTGATCGCGTGCAGTGATATTTTCTGTTTCGTTCGCTCGGAATTAATTTCGCATTTCTAAATATTGTGCACTTTTTAGTTTCAAGGTGTGGAAACAGTGCGAGTTTAAGAGTTTAAAATTAATCACGAAATTATATGTTTTGAACAACTATTCTCTCGTCAACTTTTATTTTGTTTCATTTCGCAGTTTTCTTTTCTTTCATGTTTTAAATATTTATTATTTTAATAAATTGCTTTTTATTTTCAACACACGCAACAACATCACAAACTATTCGATTAATAAAAGTCGAAGGTCAGTAAGAGTCGAGCAAATTATAAGTGTAATTTTGCTGCTATTGAAAGAACTATAATCTTTCAAAATTCCGAAATGGATCTTTTGAATAATTAAAAAATTATTTGTATCTAATTATAAGTTGTACAAATTAAAAATATTTCGAGAAGAGCTGTTAAATATCATTTTATTCCAAGAAATACAAAAGGGATTGTACATATTCTGAACATTTACTTAATCTAGAGTTAACCAATTCACAGCGAGTATAAGGACGAGTAATTTTATTAGTTTATAATAATTTCATATAGTTAGTCAAGCAATTATACGTTATTGATACGTTGTAAATAAATTAAAATAAGTTCAAATATAATTATTAGGATTTCAATTCTTTAAATATTATTAATTTGGAAGAAAAAAATATTTTTCCTGCAATACAGGTAAAGCAATCTGAGTTGCGTGCCGCAATAGTTTTAAATATTTTGAAGTTATTCCTATTATATTTCAATTTTTTTTTTAGTTCCCTGTGCACACCATATTAAAGAAACGTAACAATGAGGAACTTGCACCAGTGAGGAAAATGCTCATTTCTGTATTTTATTATTAGATTGGATCGTCAAAATGTTCAAAAACGACAATTAAAATCCATAAAATGGACTATATTAATTAAAATTTCAAGTTTTAAACCATCGAATAGTACTGAAAAAGCACATGACCTCAAAACGTCACGTGACGTCATTGTGGTGCACCATGATGTAATGTTTACATTTGTCTAGAGCGTTGAAATTTGATACTGCTTGCTTTGCTCTTTTAATTTTTAAACAATCACTTTAAATTTATTTTCTTATTATTTCAACGTCGCTATCAAAGTGAACAGACCACCATGGGTCACAGTAACGTCATAAGAAGCGGTGTAGGAAAACTAGCGTGTTTGAGATGAAGTAAACAGTGCGAACTTCAAATTTTGTTTTATCTTTTCGGGCTATAAAAGAAAAAAAGAAAGATACTTTCCATCATATTTTTTCCTTTTCTCTATATTATAAAAATATAAACAAAAAAACGTGCAAGTTCCTCATTAGTTTAAAGAAAGCAGTTTCTAAAGAACAAGTGTACCAAATTTTGAGATAATTGGTCTGACAGTGTGGATTTATATGGAGAACTGTCAAACTCCAACTTTGTTTTATAGATATGTGTGCATCTATCCTTACTTTTTTGGTGCGTGTTGTTTTTTCAGTGTTATCTTCTGCATCATAACAGTTTCAAACCATTAAATGAAATTGTCTTATATGATATTGTCTTATAAATTCACTAGCAAAGTTACCCAACATTGCAAGGTTTGAATAGATTAAATCTTGATTGAAAAGTGATCAGACTAATCAATTCTGTCATAAAAATGCAGCTATCGTTTATGTTCAAAATTTTAATTTGTAAAACATTTTTGAAAACATTATGTCAAATTTCAGTGTTTTATATAAACGTAAATCACATTTTGAATGAATGCATGGCATGTATCTGAGTCAAAAATGAACGCTGGAAATTGTAATGTAATCAACCTCGATCTTTTCTTTTACTTAAGAAAAATAAATAAATTTTTCAAAAGTTCTAATTTGAATATTTTAGAACCGATATATTTTCCAGGATCTACAATCTGAATTTAAGTATGACTTAAGGTTCTTTTGGGCGGTATATATTTATTTAGATCAACATTCCATAAAAAATCACTGATTTAATACGTAACGATTTGTAGAATTCCGTTTTATAAAAATGTATTGAGTTCATAAAATGAAACTTTTGGAATGGACGGTAATGTATTGCTTTCAAAAGTGCAAAGCCAAAATAAAATTGTTTTAAAATAAGAAAGTCAGCCTTAAAATTTGACATGTAACTATGCGTTGTTATTTAAAGGAATTTTTTTATTTCGACGTAGCTTTCCATTTCAAAGCAATTAAATTCAGTTAAACTTACTACAGTTGTTTCACAAGTTTCAGATTGTATAGTATTGCATTCAAAGCTACACTAGTCAATAAACATATATCATTAGATATAAGTACGAAGTTTATGTTTGGATACTATATTTTGATTTAACAGAAAGAAATTCCTACTAAGTTTATAAGATTAACACTGCATGCAGTTTGCAATAAATTGAATTTTACGATAAAACAGCTAATTATTTTTTTTGAATAATAACACTGTTATACAACATTCTAACTGAGTTTTTTCAAAAGTTGAAAGTACTTGTCTTAAGTGACGAACGATCGATATTGTATACTTTACAAGTAGAAGCTATTCTTATACAACTTTGCTCAAACATTCGTTAAAAACATCGATTTCTTTTTTAGAAACGCTTTCACTGACCTTCTATTTTTTTTAAGAATGATAATCGATTTAACTTTGTTTCGTCTGTACTGAAGATCTTTAATTTCAGAATAAGCTGTTATTTCACTTGTTGAATGAAAGTTTAAAAAAATGTATTTATGTTAAAAAATATTCGATCATGAGTGTCCTATCAATATAATTTGTCGGCATTTAATAGTTATGGAGCAATTTGGAAATGCAAGAATGATGCAAGAATCGAAGTATTCTACAGTAAAAAAGTATTTATATTAAAACTGACTAAAAAATTACGTTGTAAGTTATTTTTACAAGACATGAACTCAAATGGTATTCAAAAACACTTTAAATTTCAAAATCACATCTTTAACAGCCATCACTATCATTTTTAGTAATTTTATCGTACACCATACTGCTTTGTATGAGGAATGGATTGTATGGAATGTGTGAAGTAAGCATACATATTTCTTCTAAAGTAAATTATTGTTATAAAAATGTCAAAATCGAGTTCTGATCATTCATTTCTTTTCCATGTTTGTATTTTCCTACGATATCTGTACTATTATGACAGAGAAGATTGATTTTTCGAATCACTCTTTCAATAAACGTTAAACCAATTAAATTCGAGCCATTTAATTATGCTTGATTTTTGATAATGCAAAGTTGATTGATGTACTAGACAATTCTTTATTGTGCCAACAATTTACAGTTTTACAGTTACAACATATTGCAGTTTTGCCACCTTTCCAGGAGAAAACAAAATTTTGCAAAACATTATATATGAAGATTTTAAATTATAAAACTAGTGATTGAACTTAACTCTTTGCAAAACATTAATACTTTACAAATGATTGACTACTAGTATGGTATTTGGTATTTTTTAATTAATATCACACTGGAGGAATTTAAAGGGATATTGGCGATGTTACGGGTAGAAACCCGAAGGGAAAGATACGAAGACAACATCACATAATTTTGAACCACGGTCAGAAGACAGATCACACCCAGGGCTGTAGTGTAGGGAATACGGAGGTATACGGTGTACACCCTCTGATTTTTCCAGCAAATTCCGTATACCCTCTGCTTTTTCTTAAAAACTACGTACACGCTTTGATTTTCCTAGAAAACATCGCACGAAACATCACGTGCAACGCAGATAGCTGTATTTAAAAACAAAAGAAAATTTTCTATTTCAAGATATCACCTTGGTACATAATTCCGAAATCATACCTATTAATCAAAAGCAATTCATTCAAATTAATTAAGAAAATTGTCATTTTCTGAAGGATATATCCATGCTTGATCCAGAAAATATAAATACAGTGGAAATTCGCCATGGAGAAATGGAGGTAAAAAGGATCTGTCGACGTTTTGGTATAGATAAAACGTTTACTGTTCACGGTTTGAGAATCCAATGAAAACGCCCAAGCTGTTCCAGAAAAAATAAAACCTCTTTTAAGAACAATTGAAAGATTATGTGTTCCACGGCTGAGTGCGAGCGCGGGTTTAGTTTAATAAATAACATAGTGTAACATATTTGAGATGATTTTTCTTGATTTCACACGTCTCCAGTCTAATGTTTATTAATACAAATGGACCACTTCATAGGACCACCTATAGGAACACTTTTAACCGGAAAAAATGTGTAAATTCTTGGTTGGTCCACCATCGCTCTTCAGTAGACAATAGATCACGGGTATACGCGTCAAATAGACACGCTTCAAAGAGAGACGAATTTCTCTCGTGAAGCAGTTTGGAAAATATTTCACTAAAAATAATAAAAGTGATTAACATGAATAAATTAATTAAAAATCAATTAATAAAGTAATGAATAAATTAATTAGTAACAAATTAATAAATAAATAAATTAATTAATTAATTAAATTACAATAACTAATACATTAATTAATAAATTAATTAATAAAATTACAATAATTAATAAAATTACATCCTACTTAATGAATTTACATATTTTTCTCTTGACATTTCCTGTAATTATTTTATACCACAGTTAAATATTAATACAGTGATATTTTCAAATTTGAATATCACTCGATGCTAGTCTGCATATTTTGCTTTGCATAATTACAGTAAACTCCCAATAACTCGAAACCTGTGAACGAGAATTTCTTCTTAAGTCGAAGTTTCTTCTTAAGTTCTACAATTTCTTTCCTGAAATATAAAATTAATATTGTCTTTTTTCTCTCGATAATTTGATTTTCTAATTATTAGAACATATTCCTCGGTCCTTTGAGTATACCCCATGGGCGCACGGAGGAGGGGGGCGGTCAGCCCCCTGGCTTATGTATTTCCTATATATACATGTATGTGCGTGTTTCTACACTTCCCTCCCCCCGTGGAAAGTATAAGTATTAAGTACATGTTTCGCGTCCCCATGGAAACAATTCTGTGGGCGCCAATGGTATACTCTCTGTTTTTCTTACGACTACAGCACTGATCACACCTGAACTGGCACCCCACTCTAAGAACTTCCACATCACGCCATCGTGGGGACGTTTGACACCACGACAGATTTAACGTGCACCCTTCCGCTTTGGTTGGATTCGAACTCGCAACACTCCGGTATCTAATCCGTTACTCTTCCAACCGGTTTGCCGTGGTCCTATTTGACTACTGATATGAACGAATTAAAAAAAAAATTAATTTTAAATTAAATACTTCACTTAAAGCAATAATTAAGTTACGAGACTATTTGTTGCGATAAATACTATCTCAATACCCGCTAATAGTAAAAGTGCTATTTTCTACTTGCAATCTAGCACCTCCAAATTGGTGCTTCATTTCCTGTTTTTATAACAGTATTTAACTAACTGCACAGAGGAGAAACAAAATGGGGCATTTACAATAATCCGGGAACAATCCCAAAGGGAAAGATGAAGAGGCATGGACAACACCTCGCATTTTTGAAGAACAGTCAAAGGACGAGGTACACATAGGATATGATACCCAAGTGCGACCCAATATGCGAACTTTTACATACACCACGTCCCCCATACAAAACGGTTAGCTAAACCGAGTTTCGAACTCGCAACTCTCCAGTTGCTAATCTATTACCCATCCAACCGTGGTCTTTATTTTTTAAATGAATTAACGGAACAAAAAAAGTGGCAGGTGGTGAGAATTGCGATTTTGAATTTATCCAGAGTCTGGACAAGGCGGCTGATTCGCGTTAAATCTTCCCATTGCCTGAAATATCCTCACGTTGACTTCGTTTGGAAGTGTGGAGAGTAGGGAGTCAACTCAGGTGTGACCTCGTCATCTGACCGTGGTTCAAAATTACGTGGTAGATCTTTCCCTTCGGGTTTGATTTCGTACCGTCGCAAATAGCCTGTTGCGTATGCTCCAGGGCAACGTTAATTAAAAATACAAATTTTATGTGTATATTTCGACCACATGTGTACATTTCAATCGACATAATAATTAGTAGAATTCTATTTCATAAAATTGAGCTATGCACAAAAACGAAGTTTTTGAAACAGACTATAATGCCTTTCTTTAAAATGAGTGTGTATGGTAATTCTGTCCTTCACACAACTCCTCCTTGATGGACATAGCAGAGTGGTAAGTGTCACGTTGTCAGAGAGAGAGAGAGAGAAGAGACAGCGTGTGGTAAAGCTATGAGGATTTGACTTAGAAGGTCATCGGAGTAGAATAAAGGCCAAAAAAGAACATTGAACGAAATAGCGAGACATTTGCTGTTTTCACGTTTGTTCAGTAAACGTTTTGTTGAGATTTAAGTGCTGTCTTTTTTTTCTCCCAAGAATCACACAAGGAACGTTACAGAAGTCAATTTCACTTAAATAAAGTTATTTCTAAATAAGACGTGTAACCACGTGATGTATTTCAAACATTATTTTTAATTTGACGTAGGTTTCCATTACGAGGCAATTAAAATCCGTAAAAATTACATTTGTTTTTTAAGCTTCAAATTATGTATTACTGGATTGTATTGAAAGGTGCATCCAATAGTCAAGAATCAACATCTATCATTCTATATAGGTTCGTAGTTTCGGTTTAGATGCTGTATAGATCAACTGACAAAAGGAAATTGAAACAAATAATTTTTTTTAACTGCATGCTGTTTGTAGCAAAAACAATTTTAAATAAAACCTTTGACTTCAGTATAATATCACGGTTATACGAGATACTATTTGAATTTTAAAAAGCTGAAAGTCTTTGTCTTAAGGGACAGAAGATCAATACTGTATACTTCACGAGCTTATGCAACTTTGCTACCTCATATATTCCCTGTGTGTGTGTGTGTGTGTGTGTGTGTGTGTGTGTGTGTGTGTGTGTGTGTGTGTGTGTGTGTGTGTGTGTGTGTGTGTGTGTGTGTGTGTGTGTGTGTGAAAACATCGATTTCCTTTTATAAAAACCATAAATTGACCTTCGTTTCTGAAAAAATGCATTTGATAAAATTTGTACTGTCTGTACTGAAGACATTTTGTTTTGAAACAAGCTGTTATTTCATATGGGGAATGGATTTTCAAGAAAAAAATGTATTTGCCTGTAAGGAAATTCGTCATGAATATCGCACCGATATGATTTGTCATCTTTTTCTAATAATGGTGAAATTTTGAAACAAATCATCTATGGTACAAAAGTTATTCAAGTCACCTGAGTATGTACCACCCCTTTGTAGTTTTATCTTAAAATTTAACCGAATATGTGTGAAATGGATTATATGGATGGATAAAGCAGGCATATGTATTTTCTCCCAATTAAATTGTGGAAACTAAATATATGAAAGGGGAGTAAAAATTATTTTCCGTTCGCTTGCTTTATTTCTATATTTGCATTTTTAATGATATCAGCATTTTATCTATTCAGCTTGAGCAACACGGGGAATTTCGTTGGTAGTAAATATATCTATATTCCAAAGATGATTCGGTGTCCCTTAAGTTATACTGTGGGACTGAAATGTATAATCTATCTCTAATATCTTCCAGCCTCTATTCCAAAACTTGCAAGCATACATTTGTCGTCGTCATGCAGATCTTGGGAATCCTCAACAACATACCTTACAACTGGAAATTACAAACGGTATCAGGATAACAAAAGACTTGAGTGCTTTTGGAATGGTAGCTCATCGGAAGACCTAAACCGAAAATGTATCCTCCAGAGCTTTTGTTACAGCGAACAAAGTCTGCTTTCTGAGAAAGAATGGTCTCTTTTACTATGAGAAATTCATCGTCGTTCCAAGAGGCAATATCTGTTTAGAAAATATTTTGATAGTAATTTACTATTTAAACGACTGTAGAACATTGATTACTTTGAGCAAGTTCTTAGGCAGAATGTCTAAGAACTTGAAATGCAGCCAGCTTTTTTATAAAGTCGCCTTTTCTAGTCGGCTATGAAAACAAAGTTAAAAAATAATAGATTACTTAAGAATTTTTATTTCTTTAGAGGAATTAACACTAAAATAATATTTTACTTTTTCAATTAGCAGTGGTTCTATTTAACTATAATTATTCCTGGAAATAAAATCAAGAACTATAAAAAAAATTTAATGGAGATAAGTTAAACATCAGAGTGTGATAAAATAATTTTACTTTGAATTTCCTGTACAGTTTATCATAAGAAGTGTTCTTTGAATCATGAAAGGCAGTGTGAATATTTTTATTTTGTCTACCTGAAAGTATGTCATAGTGTAGGTAGGTTATACTGCAATACTATTGTATATGTGACGATATTGTAAGTTAATTATAAGTACTCTCTCCAAAATTTTTCAGTGGCTATATTTAATGCTACCAATAGATATACAGAAGGCGAATTTGGGTAAGACAGTAAAAGTTGTTTTAAGATCACGTGTATACATCCTAACACTTGGTCATGAAACTGATAATTTGTTCGCTTTAGCAGCTAAGTGTGAAGCGTTGTGTTAAGGCTGAGTCGCTACAAAGAGTGAAGACGTGAAGATAACAGAAGCAGTGAATATTATTGCATGGTTTAAGACTGGTGTTGGAAGGTATAGGAATCACACAAAACGGTAATTAAACTGCTCACCACAATTCACTTCCAATTGTTAGGAGCGTCACCTCGTAAACGTCAAATGTCTTCATCCGCATCAGGCTTGTTAAATTAACCTTTTACCTGCCAATGTTCCCAAATGGAGACTTTTTTTTTTTTGGTGAATTATTAACTTAATTTTTTGTTTAGAATATTCATACTTGTCGAAATGCCACATGATAATATAAATTTATTTTAGATGCCAACGTTTTTCAAAAAATATTTCAGCTTTATTATAGAAGTTAGGTCAAATTTACTGAATTTTTAAACTTCAAAGTGTCATGCAAATTTTAATTTCTGCTTTTTTTTTTAAATAATTTTTTTTAAATTTTATTCATGTGGTTTGTTAGTCAAGAGACATGTAGTCTCTTACAAATTAACAAAATATTTCCATGTGTCATTTGTAGGAAGTAATTCTTACAACAATTTTGAGATTCCCAATCGAGAACATTGGTGTTTGGGGTGTAGTGTTTGAGGGCATTTTTTTAACCCGCAAAATTTGAGTCAATGCTCTTCCTTTTTTTAACTATCACAATTCTTTTGCTATGGGTAATATGGTGGCTGATTCTTTCATACTTCCAACTGGCACTTTTGCAAACCGTGACACTCTATTATAAGGTAATCGCGTTATTACAGTTATAACTGTTTACGATTGGGATTTCCTTCTCTCACTCTATTTACCTTACAAGAATAGTAACCACATTCCACTTTGGTGAAATAATTGGTTGTAATATATTGCGTGACTTACGGGAAGGAAAGGAGAGGAGGGCGTTTTGAATAACCTTTGCAACTATCATATTCCAACAACATTCTTTTTCAAGACTCAACGAAGGTGTGACCTGTAATCGTTACGATTTCAACCAATTAGTTTCATTCTTACCAAAGATTAATTTCTTTCTCGCCTTTCTCAGAGTACTACTGTATAGTATACGCTGGACTCAGTAGTTTTAATAAAAAAATTTTACGCGATACGTCATTCCTAATAGAAATTGACTATTCAAGTGCTTCTCCGGTATCATTTCGTGTCAACTACATCTTTCAGAGATACCTCGCAAGTTCTTGAAGTTGGAAGCAGCGCTGGAATTTTTCAATAGCCTATCCGATGACGACCTCGTGGACGAAGACGATCCTTATCTTTGCATATTGCCACCTGATGAAGACGCTAATTTGAGTGATGAAGAACACATCAACGATTAAACCTTGAATGAGGTTCGTCCTCAAGATGTTTGTGGCTGTTTGGGATGGTACCCTGATGATTAACAATGATGATGGTGAATCGACAATTTCAGATGACCTAATTTCCGATTCGGGCGAAGATCAAAGGAGAAGCAAACTATCATGTTCTGCTCGAAATGCAAAGAAGCGAAGAACCCAATCCCAGAAGGAAAAAGGATGCAACGTTAAATAATGATCTTTCAGGAAAAAGCCTCGAAAAGCTGACTGAAAAATTTCCCGAACTTTAGACAATGGATCTTCTAGAGCTATTCCACAAAATACTCCCTATGAATTAAGTGCAACATCTAGTTGAGATGACAGCGTTGTATACGCTACTAAAGGGACAGATATTAACATTTCGCTGTGATGAAATTCTTCAGTTCGTAGATCTACTTCTTTTGAGCGGTTACCACACGGTACCTGCAGAGGACTTATATTGGAGTAATTCTAGACACATGTGTTAAATCTTTCCTAAGATAATGGCTAAGCCACGCTTTTGTCAGCTTAAAAAGTAAAGTACTTTCATCTTGTTGCCAACCATAAGGATGTTAAACCTGGTGATAAACTAGAAACGATATCGCCAATATACGATGAATTGTGTAGAAACGTGATTAAGTTTGGACATTTTCACGATAAACTCAGCATTGACGGATAAATGGTGCCGTATTACGGACATTATTCTTGTGAGATGCTTATTCGAGGAAACTCAATCAGATTTGAGTGAAAAATTTGGATGATATGCTCATCTAATGGGTATCTATGTAGGATGGAAATTTCCTCAGGAAAACAGGATGGTGCTAAATCAGAGGCTCTTCTAGGTTTAAGGGACGTCTCAGCAAGACTAGGACCACGATCTCATCTACCAGTTCTACTTAGAAAGATGAACGAACACTATCTCGCCGCTTACACACAAGGACGTTGCACATTGTGCAAGAAGAATGTTAAAAAGCAGTTCCTTGTATGCAAAAAGCAGATGCATTCATCTTGTTTCCCTCCGTACCATGGTCAATAACAGAAAAACGTATCCTTCCGAAGAGAAATATATAAAAGTATGTAATAGAAACTAAAATTAGTCCTCCTTTTGAATCTATTGCAAATAAATAACATTTCGAATAAATGTCGCTATTTACTTCATCCCAAACGCCAATGTTCCCAAATGGGAATATCCTCAAAATCATACTTAGGTTTTTTTTTTTCGCCGAAAAAGGTCTAGAACAGTTGTTATACTAGCAGTAAAATAAGCCATTTGAGCTATAAAAAAAAATAATAATAATTCAGTGGTAAGAAGTGCTTGTGTTCCTAATCACGTCTGGTATATCAATTAACGTACGAAACTTGAGAAAAACAATATAGCAATGTCAAATAAAATGCACTTCATGGTGGAGATATGTTACATACACACTCGTAGCGTAAGTTAAATTTAGTTGTAATGGTTGAATTCACCATAAATATTATAAATTAATATGCTAAACACGTGATAATTTAAAAGGTATGACTTAAAAGACTAAATTGCCCCTATTTTCTTTCTCAAAGTAGTTTTAAGATACATATGAGTGCCTAATCATTACAAAATATTGATCAAATAAAGGTAACGTCATATTTATCTTTAAGTGAAAATTGAATATTTGTAGTATTCTTAGAAACTAAACAGTTGGCAATTTATAAATGTTAGCAACATCGTCCTCCTTTATAGAATGCTTTTATTTTTAGCTTGACAAAACTTAAAAGTGTAATGTTTCGAGGCACCGTTTTGATAATTTATATAACTTTCGATAGTTTTAATAACTTCCGAATAGGCATGGTTTTTTAGAGAAAACAATAATAAATCGTAGTGCCTTCCTGGTCGTTAATATTTTCTACGTCCTAAAGCTTCCGACATATATTAGAATACAGAAACTTTGTTAACAATCTTCTTGAATAAGGTCTTTGTACCCCGACAGAAATAAGAGTGTTACGAAAACCATGAACACTTTAGACGTATACCTTCTTAGCTAATATACAAAAGGAAAATCAATTTAAAGCTATTTTGTAAACTATAGGGTATCATTTATGATAGCATAAAAGAAATTCTATTTTAACATTTAAAATGATGATCTCCTTCAAAAGCAACTGTCATTGTTAGAAATCTATTTTAACATTTTAAATGTATATCTTCTTCAAACGCTACTGTAGTTGTTTGAAACCACTCTTGGAATAAATTTAATGAAAGAATGATTTCCGAATAGCATTCTTCCTCAAAACCAAAACCGTATTATCCATAATAAATGCTGTACTTAATCATCTTAGCTTCCGAAATATCAGGTAATGTAGGTTTCTTATCTAATAATGTATTTACTTATGTTAGTTACCCAATTTTCCAGTTCGCCATTAACTATCAACTTGCCAAGCACACTTCGTCTAGTGAATTTTTTTTCACAAGTGTCGTATGATAGTGATAATGTAGTACTTATGATACTAAAAGACGATGATTGTGCTGCCTCTGGTGTCAAGAGAAGAAAGTACTGAGGAAGGCTCAATTTTTCCATGGATATGGTATTTCAGCCAACCACAATTCTCTAATTTGGGGCTCAAAATACTAAAACGTTAATTTTAATTTAATTAAAAGCACTCATTTAACAGAGAATGTTTTCATGACATGTAAATTCGATTATTTTCAAATACACAACTAAAGTATTTTTACACTGTATGTTTTTCAGAAAAAGTGCTTTATTATTCTATTTAGTAATGGGCAACCCTCCTTTTGCATGTATTACAGCTGCAACACGTCGTGGCATACTTTTCACAAGTTCTCTGAACGTTTGGGCAAGAATAGTTTGCCATTCCTCTAGCAAGGCTGTGAGAAAAGATTGTTGTGCAGATGGGCCTGCGTGGTGTTGACGTATTCGTCGCTCCAGTTTGTCCCTCAAGTGCTAGATAGGATTGAGATTGGGGCTCAGAATAGCCCGGGTACCTTATTTTCATTAAACTAGTACAGCACACGTTTCGCAGCATGACATGTAACTCGATCCTGTTGGAAGAAACAACCATCATCGCCGTAGTACTGTCATAGGCAAGGCAGAATTATACAGAACGTCGAGCGTTTCTGGTACAACGTCCATTGACCGAGCAATTGGCCGAGTCCAAACCAGGAAATAAACCACACTAAGATGAATCTAAATCCGAATATCTGCAGCGTCCAAATACTTTTGTCCATAAAGTGCATATATGAAACATAAACAATGTGGAACTTGTTTCGTATTGCGCGCAATTGTGCTGCTCCATATTACGCACACTTGTTTCGACAGAAGAATTACACACATATTAAGAAAAATAAGACAATCCTAAAACTAGTATTGAGCATTCACACACGGAAAATTTCATGATAAAACATGCACTAAAATATGTTTCTGCCTATTAATTGGCTTTTTTCAATAATACTCGAAAATGATTGAGCACACTAAAATGCGGAAATGTTTATCTATTCATCTTAAGAATTCTAGAAGACACTCAAAACAGATTATGCGTGTCTACTTCTAACACAAAAGCAAGCATGCAAATTCTGATAGAAGATTCTGTAAGTACCTGTCGAGATATTGAAGTGTTCCCTATCACATGTACTTATCCTATATGTAACGCCCAAACTAATCTTACTAATACTGAAACTATCCTTTTACAATGTGTAAACGTTTCCTTGAACCTACTTCATCTGTATGTTTTCCCCTGACCACGACCTGCAAGCCATTAAATTCATCTCCTTCTACCATACACTTAGGGAAAATTTCATCGACACAGATTGGTGGAGATCAGTTTCTAGTATGCATGTCCAGGTCTTCGGAATAACTGATTCCAAGCTGATCGATGCAACTTAAGAATGGTTAATAAGTGTATATTTTGTTTTAATGTTAATATTTTACATCTTAAACTGAGTACCTTTTATCCTGATATTTATCTCTTGATGGGAAAATATTACTATTCAATGTGTAACTTTTCTATTTAACATAATTTTTAAAATGTTACGTCGTATTTATTTTTTATTACATTTTATCATAAAAGAGATAAAACTTGGGTAGATACTTGTATCAAACTCTACGACTTCACACAAATATTCGGTTGAACGGATATTGAAATCGACATTAGCATTTGTTTACTACGCTTACGTTATTTTCGAAGCTTCTTATTAAAATATTTTCAGTGTTACCATCAACTTTTTTAAACACCCAACTTTTTGTAAGAAAGATATTCCAATTAGAGAAAACGAAAACATTTTCTTGTATTGCTTTTCCTTAATAAAAATCGTCAAAGGCAAGTTATTTTTTATTTGTGTTTCAATAGTTTGTTTTTCTATTCACCAAATAATCCTGCATCTGGAATTCTGAAAGCATTCATGTATAACACATAACGTGATATTCACTCTCAAAGTTAACCTTCCGAAGCTAAAATGCCCTCCAGTGTTAAATATTTATTACCTTGAAAGACGTGACAATTTTTCTCCTTATGGTGAAAGAAGTTCCTGGGTATTACTCATAAATACAAAAAAAATCTAACATATAGTTTTTCTTGCTTGGTAGAGAGATGTAAAGGATACATTTATACTCAGCAATGTAAAAATATTGAGTCAAAATAAGTTCCACATTTTGGGAGTTTGGGATTTGAAATTATGAGAGTCTGGGAAATAAAAACATAATTGTATGTGCGATGTTAATAAATAATATGTATGCACTTCTGCAACTTTTTTATACTGTCGGAAATTCGTTACTTTTTAAATCGTGGATAATTCGAAATTTCCTGCACAAACTTTAAGGAAAGGGCCGACCAACCGGTATAGTGGTTAAGGTGTTAGCCTCTAGATCGGAAGGTCCCCGGCTCGAATCCGGGTTCGGGCATGGATGTTTGTAAGCGTATACCAGCTTAGGTGTTGCTTCGTCATCTGAACATGGTTCAAAATTACGATGTAATTGTTAGGGGCAATGATGGCCCTCCCACTGGGTGCTCCTTCACAAGTGGCCATCACTTCCGGCCTTATAGTGGCCAATGACTTCGGTCAAAATGTGCCCGCCATTAGAAAAAAAATAAAAAATAAACTTTAAGGAAAGGTAGAATGCTTCAAAGGTATAATTTATGTCAATGGATGTATGTTCTCAACTCTCACACGTATGTGTTATAGATCTGGTTTGTTTGAAAATCGCTCTTAAACCAAACAACGTTATTCACAGTTCGGATTTCAAATGTGGTGGTGCGTTACACGAATTCCCAGATGCTTGGCATTCATCTTGGTATAGAGCCGCCAAAGGAAACTTAAATGTCTCAAAGATTACAACTTGTACGTTACACAAATGAGTTGATTTTTCTCAACCTCCTATAAAATGTCTTCCGATGTGGAGTATTAAACTTCTCAACCGACCCACATCATTCCTGCTAACATAAAGTATTCAAGTTAATAATGGCAGGTGGAGCAAACGGTCAAATGTTGGAGGATTCGGCATTCGCCTTTTGAGGAAGTACGGTAAAAAAATGTTGAGCAGATCTTTTGTATTCCATTGACAGCCCACATGTTAGATCCTTTTGGCAATATTGGAATTCGTGTAATGCTTCAGTAAAATTCACGTGCGAAATCCACGTTCGAATGATGAAATTTAATGGATACACGTCTAACAGTGTCATTTACTAATACATACACTCAACTGTTACGGACATACATTTTATGATGTAAATAGATTATAACATTCAAATACGTAAAATTTCAATCTTAGCTTATAGAGCAGATGCAGAGATAGAGAAAAGTGGGATAAAACCGGGTTGGCGGAAAAAAAACTCGGCCCGGTAGTTTTAGATAGATTACTTCTGCTATCTGTCGGATAATGCATGAAACTAGTTGTAGCCAGCTGCCATGTCATTTTGGGTGGAATGGAAGGCAGTGCAGATTATGTGTGTGTCAATGTCGATATTATTAAAAAATCGAGTAGAAAAGGTTCAATTTTTACTCCACCGATTTTATTTTGTAGTTTCTAATTGCTTTAAGATTTACTATTTTAGGCAAACACAACATCTGATATCACCTCTTTCAGCTATTATTTGAAATTATAAAACAACGTTTTGCATCATGTTTTAAATATGCTAAGCCTTATCTTCTGATTAATGGTGTAGTCCGATAAAACCTAGATCTTGGCAGTCGGACAGAACCGGGTAGGAATTGGAGCTTGAAGACCAAGAAAATCCCCCCCAAAAAACATAAAAGGAAAACTTAAAGCAGAAACTGTGAAAGGTCCCTTATAAAAAAAAAACTGTCAAAAGTCTGAAGAAAAAGAAGTTCAGCATTAAAACAGACTCCTCAGCATTAGATGAAGACGGCGTGGAATGTGACGAAGCCTGTATATTTTGTAATGAATTGTACGCCAGGTCTATATCTCTGGAAGGTTGGATAAATTGTTTCATTGTAAAGGATGGGCGCATGTAACCTGTAGCAATGCAGAGGAAAATTATCAAAATTTTATTTGTGATTTCCGTTTTTAAAACTTCTAACAAATCTGATCAATTAACTTAATTTTCTTTTCACATTGAAGTCAAAATTACTCATGTTCCGCTATTTTTAAACCCACGTATGTAGGAAGGCCGTTGTACTAATTTATTGTTATAAATTTATAATTGTTAAAATCAGAAGCAAAACAACAAGGTTTTTTAATTATTACTATATATACCCGGATTTTTTCCTATTAAGTCGGATATAACCCGGTACTTGCATACTTCAAAACAATTATTTATTTACCCTACAAATATAGTTTTTTCACATAAAAAATATTCATTTTTGGAACTAAAAAACTAATTTATCATTAAAATAGAACTTGAAGCAATTTATTCACGTAGGTGCTTAGGAAAGACATAAACACATTTAGGGACCCTGTTTTGTACAACTTTCTCCTTCATATATCACATGGTTAGAGTACTTGTATATGAAAGCATTGCAGATAAAAGGAAAAGGCGTTTTGCAGCAAAAAAAAATGACAAATTTAAGTGTATATGTTACCACTAGAGCTCGAAAGCCGTTAATGTGCACATTACGTAGCTGATGTGAAGATTAACTGATTTGCTCCGTAAACGTGCGGAATCAAGAGTTTTCAGAATTTAAACTAGGTAATGTGAACATTAACGGCTGCCGCATCGTTTGAGTTCAAAAGTTTGTTTCCCTCATTTCCTTTCCCTACACCTTCGTCCTCTTCCTCGACTTTTAATTTTAGTTTGTTTCGCCTGCGTCTTGTTTTCGCCGGTTGTTATTATTCCTCATAATTTGCGTCGGCTGCCAGTGCATAGCATATCTAATTCTGTTTTCAAATTCGTTTCTGCCTATTAGCGCGTGAATTTGTGTCGTGATTTTTTTTAAAGCAGATAAATTTAAATCCTAGTATGCAAGCAAGCACCGAATTGGTGAGTAAAATGAAGAAAAGATTCTTAGCAAACCTCCTTAGCGAAGATTTAAAATATAATAGTGTTTTAATAACAAAATGAAAGTACGATTCCCTAATTGAAGATGTAAAGCGAATAAAAGTTTCCAAGAAAAAATAATCATCTCGAAATTATTATATCCGTAAACAAGCTTTTCAGTCCTGAATACTAACAACGCAAAATATTTGAGCCACTTGACAAATGAAAATCGCCATTCTAATTAGCAAAATTACTCCTTTGTTAACGTATAGCAGTTACGAGTTTTGGTAATTAGCATGACGAAATTTAGAATCACTTTGCGCTTGGCTACAACAAAATCGAAACGAATATTAAAACAATGGTTGAACAATTCAATATCACATCGTAATATATAGTTAAATTTTTTTGTCTCTCATTTTTGTAACAATATGAAACATGCACAAGAAATATCATTCATGTAAATAAAATAAATAACTTTTGTGTTTTGAAGGGTAGCCCTCCCATACGTTACTAATTAAACTCTTTTTTTAATTTTTTATTATCTTTCTTTTTCTGTAACAATGTAAAACATAGATAATATAAATATTAAATATCATCATTATAAATAAAATAAATAATAATTAATAACTTTAATGACATTTTAGAATGCCTTCTCGTAAGTCACAATGAATCTATGGGGTATCTGTTCTTAACACGTCTGTAAATCCCTGCGTTAAAGGTACTAAAAAAATAATTGAAAATCAAAAGAAAAAACAACACCTAAGGAACAAATTTGTTAAAAAAATATCTAAGCTATGTCAATAATTTTCCGTAACTATTTATTTTATTCGTTTGTTAATTTGGGAATATAAACCATTTTTCGCTGCAATTTGCAGTAGCCGGACATAACCATACATTTCTAATGGTTTCCTTGACTTAATACAAATCTCTACTACTATAAAAGGTAGTTTTTCTCTGTATCTGTGTACTATGCGTATTGCCCTGACGAATCTATGGTACTAATAATAATGAAATTTAGCACACAGGTAGTTCTATTTTTTTTGCGATTTTTGTGTGTGCCCAACTCTAAATTTAAACTTTAATCTAGAAATTTTTAAAATTAATTTATTAGTTCCTTAACCTTTCTATCTTCTCTCCGGAATGTGACGGCATTGAAGAAGGGCGATGATTTTGCGATTCCCGACCGCTGACGTCTTTATTCCGAATGCCTTTGGAACCATGCGAATTTTTCTGATTCTAGCGTGTTTTGATTTACGTTGTTGATAATAGCCACCTCAAGGCTATCACGGCGTTGCCCGTGGAGTTCGTTTGCGAAGCAAACCAAATGGGTTTTCGTGCAATCACCGGGGATTGGCGAGCGTCAGCAAACAGTGGTCACACCTGACTCCACAAAAAGAACTGTCACGGGCATCGCCGTGGTGGTCATGAAGTGGCTAGTATGAAATAAGGGAGAAAACATTATTCTCCAATTTTACAATGGCATCTGAATAGAGAATACAAATACCGATAGAAAATATATTTTTTTTGTGTCAATATTTTAGCAAAGGTTTGGCACTCAATAAAAATACATATTTCAAATTATTATCTGCAATTCTGTACGTGTATAATAATTATGTTCAGTGTCTAAGAGCTTCCATATACCGGAGCTTTCACTTAAAATAATTTCAATGTGTAATTTTTAAATATAATTTTTTTTTCATTTAAATGGTAATTTAGTATGGTATAATTTCTTTAATAATTCAGATTTATATTGTACTTCTAATAAATTTACACATGACATGTGTTTTCATTTCACACGATGATAGATTATTCAATGAATTCGGTTCAAATTTCCCTTCAAGACATCTCATCTGAAGGGAAATGTGGAATTTTAGTAAATTATAGATTCGAAGTCACTTCAATTTAACATTTAGTTGACAGTAACATTAACACACTTATTAATATACGAATGTTAATATTCATACAGATTATACATGATCGTAATGTTTGAAAATTTAACTCGATGGGATATTCAAAGGAAATTGATAGTCAAGTGAAGCGTTTTAGAAATTTGAACTTAAAATGTTCTCGGAGTATACAAATTGGATTTCATCCTCTGACTTCAAATAATAGTTAAGCGCATTGACAGGACAAATAAATGGAGTATTGAGTGTTTAAACTTCAGTCACACAAATTAAAACACGACGAATCTTGGTAGTTAATATGCTTCAATCGTATAATTATCAATAAGTTAAAAGTCTAATTCCTGGGTATACGCTAATGATGATTATTTGGATAAAATGATATTATAATATTGATATTCACTCATTGCCATAAAAATTTGCGCACCAAGAAATAATAGTGGGATTGTAACGAAACTTGGCATTAAGGTACATGTCGGATAGATATACAAATGATTAGAAATGCAGCGTGATTGCGCATTGCGTAATGCCACTAGAGAGCGTTGAACATCGCTCTCCTTTGAGTATAAAAAAGGTAAGCATAACTTGTTTGAGTGTACTTAATCTTTTGCAAAGGAAACGCTGAGGTAGACATGCCGTTACGCCGCCATCGAAGACAATATGAGCAGCTGTCAGACTTCGAGAGGGGAAAAACCATCGGGATGATGGAAGCTGGGTGGTCAGCTCGGTGAGTAGGCCGTCAAGTAGGCCATTCTGATTTTACTATGAGGAGGTGTTGGGACCAGTGGACAGAAGAGGAGTCATTTTCACGGCGACTAGGCTCAGGACGCCCTCGACAGACCAGTCATTGAGAAGGCCGTCATATAATACGAAACGCACGCGTAGAGCCAACTGCCTCATTGGCCGTTATCCAGACACAGGCAGCACCTTCACTACGGGCCCCTGTGTCTTCCCGAACCATCGCAAGGCGCCTGTCTGAAGTACATCTGGTTTTTACGCCGCCCATTACGTGTGCTGCCAACGACACCCGCCCACCCACCGACGCCTCCGTTTGGAGTGGTGTCACGCACGACGGGATTGAACTGCAACGGAATGGAACCAGGTCGTCTTCAGCAACGAATCTAGATTCAATTTGAGCAGTGATGACAATCGTGTTGGTGTGTGGAGGCCCAGTGGTGAACAACTCAATCCTGCCTTCGTTTTACAGCGACACATCGCTCCCACAGCTGTTGTGATGGTATGGGGTGCCATTGCTTACGATACACGGTCACCCCTAATATTGATCCATGGCACAATGACAGCCCAGCGGTACGTCTATGACATCCTTCAGCCACATGTGATGCCGCTCATGGCAGGGCTCCCAGGATCAATTTTTCAACAAAACAATGCTCGGCCACACACAGCAAGGATGTCACAAGACTGCCTACGCCACATTATCGCCCTTACCTGGCCTGCTCGATCCCCATATTTGTCACCAATCGAGCATATCTGAGATCATTTGGGACGGCAAGTTGGACACCCTACGAGTTTGGTCGAACTAGAGGCGCGTTTACAGCAACTGTGGAACGAGATGTCTCAGGACATCATACGGAACTTGTATGCCTCAATGCCCGCTGGTATCGCAACGCGCATTCGCGCTTGAGGGGTCCAACAAAGTAGTAAAACTTCCGTTCAGTTGTACTTTTTTCTTCAATAAATTATCCTTTTTCTTTGATTTTCTATTTACTTACTTATATGAAAATAGTACTTACATGTGTAAAATTTCGTTTCATTTTGACGACTTTTTCTGGTTCGCAAATTTTTATGGCAATGAGTGTATTTTAAAGAGTAAAAATATTATATTTATACAGGTTTCAAATACTTTACAGTTTCTACCTCTACGGTACTTTAAAGTTTAACTAAGATTAAAAATACAGAGCTATAGGTAATTTGGTAATTTTAGTAATTTTTAATTAACGTTCTACTAGATACATTAATTATAGGATACATTAATACAGTAACGATGAATACGGAAACTTTGAATAAGCACTAAAAAAGGAAAATTTCATAAATATTTTTTAACATTTTAGTAGCACAAAAAGTCTTTTTTTTTTCAATTATTTGCCTGGGTTTGTACCTCGATTAACAAGTGACACGCCGTCAAAATTTCCAAAATATGAATATTTATCTTTTCTAAACCAAACCATTGTTATCTTTGGACACGTGATGTCCAATAAATCATTTTTCTATTGTATTAAGGGTAGATTTCTTGAAAAAGTGAGTCGATTTTTCTAATATCCGTCTTTTCAAAACTATGTTTTTTGACTTAATACGTTTAAAACTTGTTATAGGAGACACATGTATTAAATGTGGTTATTGGTTAGCTTAGTCACATGAATAGAACCTGCACCGTCTATAACTTGTAGATTGTTAGCGCAGTGGTAGAAAATGGGATATATATTCAGTTTTAAGTATATTTTCATTCAAGTATTATTCAACTATTCGTTTTCTTCACCTGATCGTGGTTCAAATACACGTGGTGTTCTAGGATCTTTCACTTTGGGAATCATCCCGGATCGTCGTCAATAGCGTGTCGTGTTTCTCTAGTACAACGTTAATTTAAAAAATACCAAATCAACAACTCTTTTAATGCTTACAACCCAAATTGACGTTCATTTGCTTCAAAATTCCATTGCAGAGCCAACATAGAGGGATATCCGTCTTCTCTTTTGTATATTTTATTAAGGGTGAACCATGGCGACTATAGAAGTACCAGTCATGAATCCGTTCTAATTTTGCTCATGTGCACCCATTTATTTATTCTCTTTGGTGTCTTCATTAGCAAGTCTATTGAAAGATGGTAACAGACTTCCCTCCTTAGCTGAATGGTGATTTGTTTCCTGTACCAACATGTTCAATAATCCATTTCCGAAATTCTATATTTGTCTCGCATAAACGTCTCATTTTACTGATAACGTTCCTTCTGGTAAGGTAACTATGCTCCTAGCACTTGCTGAGACGTTGTAAGAAGCTTCGGCCATCTGTTAGAACCCAGATGTTCTTATCATCATCAGATGGCTTCATGTATTCCCTCCAGAGCTCCAGTGAGGGTCTTCGTGACTGTCAGTATTTTGACGTGTTGGAAATGTTAGCGTCGTCTACTAGAAGAGGTCGTTCGCAGTGTTCTTTGCTAATATATATTTATTAGTTACAATTATGAACAGTTTTTACGGATATGTAGGTCGCGTATATATACAGGCAGAGTCCACGTGACTGATTTTGCTGAACACGGTAAATTGTCCTTGGCGTCAGAACTCCAAGTTGACAATCCGGCTCCGATGAGCCCTTCTCCAGTCCTTAATAGGGCGAGTAAGGTTCCTAGCTCGGGTGAGCTTCTCCAAGGGTTTTCACGCACGTGAGAGAAATTCGCATTTCAGTTGAACTCTCTAAAATGGCACTCGGTTGAGTGATTCCCAGCTCCTGTGAGCCTAGCCAAAGGTTCTGCGTCCGCTTCAAATCAGCATGATCAACAACTCAGGTTTAAGTATTCCTCACGTCTGATAGACGTAATCCCGGTTGTGGAAATTTCTCGAGAGTCCACGAGCATCAGTCGTGACTCAGCAGGCTTATGCTTAGCTTTTTTGCAGTGCTCGGATGAGCACTTCTCTAGAGAACTGGTATCGGAAACCGTGAGCGGTTGTCCACTTCCTCGGATCAGTTTGATCCCTCCGGTCTGTTGAGCTCTCTCTTCGAAAACTTTCTCCCTTCTCTTGACTCCGAAAATCCCACGGAAGTTGTTGGGGCCCACCTCTCGTTTCATTCGACACACTTGTTCTCTTGACGTTGGTAGGTTCCAAATCGGGCTGTCCATTGGCGGTTAATTTTCCCTTTCCGCCGGGAACTTCATTAGCGAAGCGGCGGCGGCACAAAGGTATCTGTGGTCTCTTCTGATCCTGGAAATGAACTTCTGACCAGGGGTTCGATATCTGCAGGCCGAAAAACTATTTTGTTTTCCCTCTTCGCGCTGAAATCCAACTCCTGACCGTCGGCTCGTTAACTGTCGGTCCGGCGCTAAGTTCATGCGGTGGCGTGACTTTCGCGGGATCTCTTCTTTTCGTCTATCAACTTTTCCGCCGAGCGCCTGCTTTGCTTCCGTCACAGTATGTTGGCACGCAGTGCTAGAAGTTTGATGGGCGATGTAATGTATTATTAAGTGATGGTAAACTGTACTAAATAGCCGATAGGCGAGGCACACTCTACTGTGACCGCGGTAAGTGAGTACTCTAACCTACGTCAGGTAAATGCAAGAGTAGGCCACTAGTACCGACTATGGTGAGGTTCAAAGTCCTAACTGGCCTATCCAAAGGGATGTAAGATGAAGATTGTGACCCTATGGGTACAAGAGTTCCGAGATCCGGACAAAAGGATCTTGGGAAGGCTCTACGTTCCGAGGGCGACAACAGTATCCAGACCCAACATGAAACTGAGTTCACGAATGGCGAAATCGGGGCTCTCCAGCATTCTAAGGAAGTTACTATGAATGAAGACTGGTTGTCGTACCATACCGTACAAACGGTATCCAACGGAAGGACCCACGGGGTCCCAGTAACTCTTGAACCGTGAGTCCCAAAGAGAGTTAATCTAAAATTTGTACCGCTTGTCCCGCTCGCATATAACCTACCTTTACTCGGTTAGAAGCTACTGGAAATTTTTAAGCCCGCTAATTCGATCGTTTCTCAGCGTTATCTATGACGTCACTATAGAACTTTCGAAGCAATAGAATGTTTCTTTTCGAATTAAAATAATGTTCATTGTAATCTTGAAAATGTGCAGTCTATTGTATAAGGTGTTCCGAACAGTTAATTGAGAATCATTAATAAACTATCCACTGATAAATCAAGATGGGATGGACTGAACACGAGACTTGCAATTGCAAGTAAATATTTATACTTCTCACGCATGCGTGCTATGAGTGACGTCCTAGATCATGAGGTGAGAAACCATCGAATCAGAGGGCTTAAAATTTTCCCATAGCTTCTACTCGTGTAAAGGTAGGTTATATGTGTCCCGCTCATGTACCCTACCGAACCGATGATGATGGAAGAGGCTTTCGAGTGAAGGTTCAGGATGGCGGATATCGATGCCTCGATGACATATTATCCACGGCCTTCAGGACAAAACGCCTCTTTAGTTTTCTAATTGAGGTTCTTCCTAGTCATTTTGGCTAATTCGTTATGCCATGTTAGGGTGGTGCTGAATGAAGTGCTTGCCTCCAAGTAAGAAGAAGATGAGGGTATTTGCGGTTCATTCGGTAAGCCACTCGGCAAGCAACCTTCGAGTTGTAGGTGGTGCAGGTTCAATTCCTGTCAGGTGAATTCTTCCTCTGTTCTGTGTCAGTAAAACTTTCATTGAGTTTGTATATGTATTAATTGTTCCAGTATGCCTGAGCACAGTATGACCAAATAGCTCATGCGCCATAGATCCCAAAGCAACCAGAGCTTCATCGATGTAGTCAAAAGGAACGAGGGATAAGCAGAACAATGATCAATATTTCTAAAGCTGATATTGGCGTATTTGGCGATGATCAAGTTCGATATAACTTTCACTTCCAGAAATATCTTTACCCTCTTCCATCTCTGAAAATTTGTCGCGTATTAGTAGGAATGTTCTTAACAGCGTCCTTAGCTAACTTGGGCCACGGTTACCCTGTTGGAACAGTATTAGACGTTCCATTCATGGGGCTTTCTTCATAGACTTAGGGCCTTAGATTAACGGATAATCATCCGCAAGGTTGAGAGTTCGATGCTCAGTCCTGACGAAACAATCATGCATACGGGTGCTGCTGCAAGTTAAATCAGCCTTGTCCTTAAATATTCTCACGTTTGGAAGTATGGAGAGTCGGGTATCAGATCAGGTGTGATCTCGCCATCTGACCGTGTCTCTCAATTACGTGGTAGGGTATTTGGATCTTTCCCTTCCGGTTTGATCCCAAACCGTCGCCAATAGACCGTAGTGTTGCTCCAGTTCGACGTTAATTAAATGCATAGCTACCAGAGCTAACTCCCTAGCGTAAGCTTTCGTACATGCATGCGCTGAGATTTCTTGGTAATACCCATATTTATTTTTAAGTTACCTCACATATATTTTATTTCCTACACTGACTTCAATTTCCTAGATTTACTGTTGCCTTTTGTCATTGGAGCGGCTATAACTTCGTTGTAAATTTAGCAATGTTATCACGCAGCTCCGTAATTCAAATAAATATATTTAAACTAAGTGGTAAAAGTGAAGATTTAATTCCGTGGCTAGTTTCATAATTTCCTAAAGCACCGAATTCTTCCGTGGAGTTTTAGTCATAGTAAGCAGCTGTATAGCTTAAATCAAGGTTTTTATATCAGGCATCCTATAGTTACCGATATTTGTTATACTAGTATTTCACTGATGGTAATCAAAATGAATAACTATCATATGTGTTACTACTAAAATAAAACTTTAATATCTATGCACCAAAGTAGTAATTTTGAATGTGTGCATGCACAACGTAATTTTGAAAAACGTAACTGATCAACGTGTATTGCACAGTATAATTTTGAACGCCAGCTCAGGTGTGATGAGGTCACACCTGAACTGGCACCCCACTCTCAACTCTTCCAAGCCAACTTGAGGACATTTCAGATCACGAGCGATTTTATGTGCGCCAGTCTCCATTGTAAACGACGGGCTTGAATTGGATTCGAACCCTCATCAGCAGGGTTAGTAATCTGTTACTCTTCCAACCAGGCTACCGCGGCACGCATAATGTGAGGAAATGAGACTATCCAATTCTAAAAGCGATATCTTTGATAAGAAATAAAGATGTGTAATTTTGATGCTTGGTTAGTTGTTAGTTTGTTGACATTGGTTTTTGCCAGGGCTCGAAATACCCGGGTGCACAGGTGCAATGTGCACATGAAAATAAAATTTTGCACCTAATTTATCCACCTAGTTAAAAAGTTACCACGTTTAAAATAAAAAGGGGGGGGGGGACGTGTTTATGTTATTTTGATGTTTGAACAAAATATTAGTTTCGACCCCTCTCGCTATGAAGGAACGTATTTTGAATTCCCAATACTATGTGAAAACAAATTCGCTGGGCCTTAACGGATTTATACAGTAGGAAGACTTACTTGTGCCCCTGCCACCAGAACTTTCTGATGATCGAAACATTTTCCAGGTGGCTTTGTTGAAGTGACTGTCGCGACATCCGTGCGCCGGAGAAGGAGAATTTAAATGTTTAAATATTTTTATTTACTATCTACTACTAACCTATCTAAACATACCCAACTAATAAAGTAGCGTACATTACATTAATGCTCTAAAACAAAGTTTTTTTTTTTAATGTGAACCTTAAAATGTAACCTGTGCACCTAATTTAAAAACTTAGGTGCACAAGGTGCACCTGTGTTAAAAAATCTATTTCGAGGCCTGGTTTTGGCAACGCCAAAACTAATGTTTCCTTACCTAATTTTAAAACGAATTATTTATTTTGCTTTAAATACTGCAAGTAACAATTAATTTCTTAATGGTAAGTGAATATTTCGAGCAATACCTACATAGAAGTTATTGCTTCAATAGATAATTAATTGTAGAGTTTTTTTACATGAAAATAAATCCACTGTACCTTTTAAAATAAGACGGGGGTGTTTTATTACAAAAGAAGGTAACTAAAACAGTTATTTTAAAATAAGGCAGTTAATGTTAAAATAAGACGCTAATACATACATTCTAAATATAGATGCTTTTAAATTTTGGTGCATATTTTATTACACAAAAATAAAATCCGAAAAAGTAACACTTGTTTTCCAAGTTTCTAATTATAATGTTGAAATGTATTCAAATATGTACTCATTAGTCAAGAAACAACGTATATCATTCTTAACCTTTTAAACGCCGCAATTCATAAAAAAAAAATTTTGTTTATTTTTTCGCTCAAATAGCTTAGTTTACTGCTTGTATAACTGTTCTAGACCTCTTTTGGTGGAAAAAAATCCTAAGTATGATTTTGAGGATATTCCCATTTGGGAACATTGGCGTTTGGGATGAAGTAAATAGGGTAATTTTTCCGAAAGGTAATTTTTTTGCAATATACAGAAAAAGGTAGACTAAGTTTGGTTTCTATTACATACTTTTATACATTTCTCTTCGGAAGGATACATTTTTCTCTTATTGCCAGTGCTACGGGAAAAAGCAAGATAAATGCCTCTGCTTTTTGCATGCAAGGCCCTGCTTTCTAACATTCGTTTTGCACAATGCGCAACGTCCTTGGGTGCAATCGACGAGAGGTAGTGTTCGTCCGTCTTTCTAAGAACTGGTAGATGAGATCGTGGTCCTGGTCTTGCTGAGACGACCCTTGATACTAGTGGAGCCTCTGCTTTGGCACCATCCTGCTTCACTGAATATATTTCCATCCTTTATTGATACCTATTAGATGAGCATATCATCCAAATTCTGTACCCAAATCTTATGGAGTTTCCGCGAATAAGCATCTTACAAGAATGATGTCCGTAATACGGCACCATTGATCCGTCAATGCTGAGTTTATCGTGAAAAACTCCAAACTGAATCCAGTTACTACACATATTATCGTATATTGGCGCGATCTTTTCTAGTTTATTAGCCGGTTGAACATCCTTATTGTTGTCAACAAGATGAAAGTACTTTTTAAGCTGATGAAAGCGTGCTCTAGCCATTATCCGAGGAAAGATTGTAACACATGTGTCTTAAGAATTTCTCCAATATAAGTCCTCTGTAGGCACCGTGTGGTAACCGCTCAAAAGAAGTAGACCTAGAAACTGAAGAATATCTTCACAGCTAACTGTTATTATCTGCCCCTTTTGCAATGTATACAACGCTGTCATCTCAACTAGATGTTGCACATAATTCATAGGGAGTATTTAGTGGAATAACTCTAGAGGATCCATTGTCTCAAGCTTGGGAAATTTTTCAGGCAGCTTTTCGAGGCTTTTTCCTGAAATATCATTATCCAACGTTACATCCCTTTTCCATCTGGGATTGGGTTCTTGTCTTTGCATTTGCAGCAGAACATGAGGGTGTGCTTCTCCTTTGATCTTCGCACGAATCAGGAATTCGGTCATCTGAAATAATCGAATCACCATATTCATTATTAATCATCAGGTCAATCTGGCCACAAACATCTTTTGAACGAACCTCATTCAAAGCTTCATCGTTGTTGTATTCTGCATCACTCAAATTAGCGTCTTCATTAGATGGCAATATGTAAAGATTAGGATCATCTACGTCCTCGAGCTCGCCATCGGATTGGCTGTTGAAAAATTCCAACGCGGCTCGCAGGAACTAGCGAGCTATCGCTGAAAGATGTAGTTGACACGGAGTGATACCTGAGAAGCACCTGAATAGTCAATTCCTATTAGGAATGGTGTATTACGTAAAAAAAGTGATTAAAACTACATCATTCAGCGTATACTATACAGTAGTACTCTCTGAGATAGGCGAGATTGAAAATCTTTGGTTAGAATCAAACTCATTGGTTGAAACCGTATCGACTACAGGTCACACCTTCGTCGAATCTTGAAAAAGGAATGTTGTCGGAATGTGATCTTTGCAAAGGTCATTCAAAACGCTCACCTCTCTTTTCTTATCCGTAAGTCACGTGATACATTTCAATCAACCATTTCAACAAAGGGGAATGTGGTTACTATTCTTGTAAGGTGATTAGAGTGAAAGAAATCATTCCAATCGTAAACATTTATAGCTGTAACGATGCGATTACCTTACAATAGAGTATCACGGTTTCCGGAGAAAACGGGTGTTAGACACATGCAGATACAAAGTGCCAGGTGGAAGTATGAAAGAATCAGCCACCACATTACCCATAGCAGAAGAATTGTGATAATTAAAAAAAAGGAGAATATTGACTAAATTTTTGCGAATTAAAGAAAATCCCCTCAAACACTATACCCCAAACGCCAATCTTCCCATTTGGGAACATCCAAATTGCTGTAAGAATTACTTCCTACAAATGACACTTGGAAATATTTTGTTAATTTGTAAGAGAATATATGTCCCTTGACTACCAAATCACGTCAGGAAATTTTTTTTTAAATTTATTTTTGAAACAGCAGAAATTAAAATGTGCGTGACACTTCAAAGTTCACAAATTCAGTAAATTTGACCTAAATTATGTAAGAAAGCTAAATTCATTTTTTGAAAAACGGTGGCACCTACAATAAATTTATATTTTTATGTGGCATTTCAGCAAGTATGAATATTCTAAACAAAGAATAAAGTTATTAAAAAAAATTCACAAAAAAATGTTCCCATTTGGGAACATTGGCACAGGTAAAAGGTTAATAGTTACGTTGTTTCCCCTTAGATATGTGGATACAGCTACACTCAACGTTTTTGAGCGGTGGCAACGGACATGGCGATTTTTTAAGGCGCACTTCTAAAGATGACAAGGAAATAATTATTTCACAAATCTTTTTCCTTCAAAAATATTTTTCTTTTTACATTGGTAAAATAAAACTTTTAAACAAATTTGAGAAAGTTTTAAAATTTATATTTTTTAAAACCTTCACAAAAAGTAATAAGCTTAAACACATTTCAAAACACAATTGTGAACCAGAAGAAAAACTAAACTGCAAATGTTGGGTTAGAAAGAACCCTGAAATATCAATTACACTAAATACAGTGGGCATGTTGAAAATGAAAAATATTTTTTTTTAAATGCAAGAAATAATACAACTTGATACATACTGTTCCGAGAAAAAAAATTATTGAAAAAGAATATTCCACAAATGGCAAAAAAACTATGTCAGAACTCTGCCGTGAAAAAAAAAATTGTAATAAAATATAAAAGCTCTACAATGGTAGAAATACAAATAAATGAGCCAATGGTATCAAAGAAAAAAATTAAAAGGACCAATGCAATCAAAGGACATTTTTAAATCAAAATAACGAATGGAAGCAAAGAAAATATTTCAAACGAACCAATGAAATCAAAAGATTTAACGGATTTTGGAAGAACTTTCTAGAATATTCAAAACGAAAAATGAAAGTTACCGTTTGCCGAGGTTGCCTTAAAAACCACAATAACCGTAAAGACAGATGGATTGCCTTAATCTACCTTAACTCGCTACTAGAAGTGCGCCAAACTGTACCGATATGGGATGTCGGAATCGACATAAAATGGCACAAAGAATCGATTTAAAACTTCATGGCAGTTTGCCTCATTCTAATACTATTATATGCAATTCAAACTTGACACTGACATCATCCAACGCAAGTTATTTCTTTGATCTCTGTATTATAAACAGTGGTACGCAATTGCTCAAAAGTTTGTCAAAATTTGGAATAATTCACATTTTTACGATAATTTTTAAGAGTTTAAAATTAGCCTCTTCCCGAATGTAATAGCTCAAATTATTATGTATTAGAACCACATAAAATATTGTTTAGATATTATTTAAATCCATCAACATCTTCCAGTCACGCATTGATTTCAAAATGAATGAAATTTAGAAAGACTTTAGAAATAAAGGTAGATTACAGTCGTAGGGGAAAAAATACTAACAACTTCCATGGGTTTTATTTGGTTTTCTTTATTGAATACAAGTTTAAATGTTTAAAAACAATTTATTTTAGACCATTAGTAATATTTATAAACAAATATTTTTATTGAAAAAACTAAGTCTTTGTGGGAAGAGTTGTAAGTTCAAGAAAATCATGTTGAACAATTGAACACTTCCATTTTCATTGATTCTTAGCTGAAGGTACTTTGAAATCTGATTTATGGGCGAAGTTAGGCATGGTTGATCTTGACAGCAGAGTCTTTCTGATAAAACCATCCCTAGACTCAGCTCCTAAAACTCTTCCTAAGGCTTTTGTCACGAGTTGCTCGCATCGTTCATCTGCCTGTGTGTGAACTGGGAACACTTGAATGTTATATCCCAATTAGGGACTAAGTCACTTTGAATATGTGATTTAATCTCATCGTCACTGATATATTTTAATAATGGGAGAGAAGATAAATCACAGTTCATCCACTTAATTATTTCCAAATAGTCTTGAGCCTTGAAATGGAGTTTTGGTGGCATGAATGTTCTGATAGTTGTTCTCTTTTGATCTAACTGTCTCGCCTAGAATTCGTCGAAGTCCAAACTCTCTTATGTGTTTTGTACTCTCTTATGTGTGTTATTGATTGGTGCACAAGTTTTAGTTCCTCTGTAAAGTATTTACTTGTTTTTATTCAAAACCACATTGCCATTTATGACTTCAAAATAAATACAACCATTTCTTGAAGTTCAGGTGTGGGACTTTCTTCACGTAAGTACAATCTAATTCTATTTCTGTTATCAACCACCTCGAGTGTGATAATGGACCAGGATCTCGTACAGCCAAATCCTCTTGACAGTTTCCCGACTTTATTGCCATGGAAATATCGAGTGTATACTGATGATCCTTACTTAGTAAACTTATGTCTACTGTGGGGATCTGACAACTAATACTCTTGAAGCCAATCACTGGACGTTTTTCGCAACACACTTAGCTTTACACCGATTGGCCCTCTAAAATATTTCGAACCCTTTGATTTACCGTCTAGGTATTGAGACAGATGCCGGTATGGCAGTTCATTGAAATGGAGAAGGCAAACTACCCATTGCAATGGTTTCCTCTAATGTATTTCCATTCGGCTAATCAGACCGTTTTTACAACCTGTATTAATAGCAGTTCCATCACAGCCTATGACAACTAATTTTCAAGAGAAATATCACGACCAGACAGGTAAGAAATAATAGAAGTGACAATATCTTCAGAACTTCCAGAAGTTAGAATAACATTACCGATGTAGACTGAACCAGGTTCTTGAATTAGCGAGTAATGCTCCTCCTTTTTTACTCTAAGGAACCTCCGTCGAATGAGCTAGATCTACCACTAACTTGTCGTCCTTCTTTTTATCCAAATAAAGACCTTGTAGTGGAAATTTCGTCAGATTTACTACACAATTCAGTCCTAACATTTTATTTTTCTCTTCTTATTTTGTTTTTGTCCAAACATGGGAGACGTCCGAATCGGTAATTAATCCAACGTCGTGCAAAACACATAATGCGATTGCAGCGGTAGCGCGATCAGAAACTCCATAACGATCGCTCAGTAATGCAGTAGATTTTAACTGAATTTTCATCTGCCAATTATTAGAGGAAACTTTTTTTGGCGCTTTAAAATCTGAGCTATCTTTACTATAAGTAAGTTGTTAGTTGTTGTAAGATGTTTGTATTTTTTCCCTTGAACTGTAATTTATCTTTATTTGTAATTTTTGTTTTTTAAATTTCAATAACTTTGAAGGCAATGTGCGACCTGAAGATGTTGATGGATTTTAAAAATATATAAACATTATTTTCTGTGATTCTAATACATAAGAATTTGAGCTTTTACATTCGGGAAGAGGCTACGTTAAAACGTTAAAACTCATCGTAAAAAATGTTAATTTTTCCAAATTTAAGAGTACATGCGCGACCGGAAGATATGAACCGATTTTATTTCTTTTCTTCCCCTTTTTAAGTCCACCAAATTCGCAACTTTTCCGCGATATTACAACTTTAAAAAAAATTTTGAGCTTTTTCTGCTTACCCTATTATATACACTACCCTACAATAATGGACCGGACGCCATGTTGTTCTTTTCATGTTGTTCCTTGTCAATTCAATGCCGACGCCTACATGAACAGTTTGGACAATCGGGTTCTTCCTACGATCTGGCAATTTTATGGAAAGGACGAATGTTACTTACAGGACGACAAAGCTCAACGTCATGTTGTAGCTTCTGTCAAGCAGTGGTATCAAGATATGGATGTAAAACGTCTTCTCTGGTATGCTCAGTCCCGATCTAAGCCCATAGAACATTTGTGCGATGAAATAGAGCGACGCTTACGGACAAGGGAACCACGTCCGAAATCTACAGCTGAGCTGACGACATTCTTGCAGCAGGAATGGACACAAATACCCATAGCTGAGCATCAAAACCTTGTTGAAAGTATGCCCAAAAAGATTGCTAGTGTAATTGCAGCACCTGTGGACCATCCCTCTTTTAAAGCATGTATTATTTCCCTTATACCATCACATCCTGCTTGTTCGGTTCATTATTGTAGAGTTGTGTAGGTCCGTCAAGGGAATATGATTTGAGATTATTAGCCGAAGAACTAGAATTGAAGGTCACTAATGGAGTAAAGGTTATCGATTTAAAAATGTTATTACCTATTCATCATAATAAGACGACGTTATTGTAAAAGAACAAATAGTCGTTATTGATGACAGAAAGCAAAAAAACATTGTCCATTCGAACTATAAAAACAGAGAAGATCGTCAATTCGATCTAGAAAAACAAAGAAGATCGTCAATTCGATCCAGAAAAGCAGAAAGCTGACCGTCAATTCGAACAAGAACAGAAAGATAATCACACCTTCAAACTCCACGAATACTCTAAAATATTCACCCTAATCCTTCCAAACCGTTACTTACCCTTCATTAAATCACCTAATGATAAATCTTAGGACGCGCCTGTGTCCTTCCTTTTGTGACCCCAAGTTTTCCTTTTACCCCTCACAAACTTCACTAGGTATTAAGAGAGAGAGAAACTACTTGGTTTATGAGCTGTATGTCCCAGGTATTCGGATCTGGCAATCTCGTCGAATGCTCTAATTACTGTGCACTACTGATTAATAAATACTCATTGCTTGGGTTAAAGTGTCTATCTGTGGATCATGATCACGCCTGCTGAATAATAATCTCCTGTGTTTAGGAGACACTACAGATAGCCTATACAATAAATTCGTAGAGCGGTTAATTGCCTCTTGAAATCAATCTGGCTTTCCAGCCCGTAGACCAAGAAACAACAGGGGTAATTACGAAACAAATATAGACCAAGATTGAGACAAGTGAGCTTTTTATTTCCAGGCAGATCAAGAAGTATACCTAAGGTACCACGCCAGGAGTATCCGAAATGAAAATACTTTCAGAGTGAATAGTGATAACATGCTTATGTCTTATAGCTTCATTCGAAACTACAAAATGAAGTAGGTAAGTAGTTAACTACGTCGCACTGGAGCAATACTGTGGGCTATTAACTAAGGTCCGGGATTAATCCTGGAGGGAAAGAACCGAAGACAGCACCACGTAATTCTGAACAGTGATCAGAAGACGAGGTCAACACCTGAGCTGGCACCCACACTTCAAACTTCTACCTCGCGCCAAAGTGCACAAAAGAGAGATTATGATTTATTTGTTTTATTGAGTGATAGGGCAACTTTTTGCAACAAACTTTTTTTCACACGTTCTTCGCTGCATGTAAAATACTAAAATCAAAATTCCTCCGACATGGGATGTATTGTAAGTGAGTTATAATCGAAACATAAATGCAACTTTCTGCATAAATGCAAATTTTTGCATAAATGCAGCCACCTGCAACTTTTTAAAATTTAGCTTAAAATTAATTAAAAGGAAATTACTATTTCATGTTTTGCCCGATGAACCAACCCTTCGATCACGTGTGTCGAATCTTGCGAACGCCGAAGTATTGACGATCAAACAAGCAGTTCCTAGAAAGAAGGTGTTCTTCCTAACAGACGAAAGTTAAATAAATGGCAAGAAGTACTTTAACACATTGGTTGACACTCTTGATAATCCAGAGAAAACTTGCGAAATCGACTGCAAAGTTTGCGAGGTGAGTGTAGATCATCAATATGTTGTTCACCTTGTAGATGCCGTTTTAAAATCTCTGAATGTTGAGGGAAAGGATTTTGCGCTTCTACTATCCGATACAGTACACTATATGACTGCGGCTGGCGCTGTTTCTCAATGTTAAAGAAAGAACTGGCCAAGGATCGGCCATTCAACGTTCTTCCGTATTTAATTATGTATAATAATACTGTTGTACACGACTAAAATTGTCAAGATATCTTGAATTTTTTTCATTTTTTACGAATATTTTATTTTAGATTTTAGTGCATCAAAAATAAATGCAACTTTATTTCCATAAATGCAACTTTTCACATTTTTGCTGCAACAAAAAAGTTGCCCTAGTGATCACAAAATAATGTTTGGGAATTATTACAAAATATGTTTGGGAATGATTACGTATAAAAAAAATTTTAATATAATATATCTGCAATTAGCAGACATATGAATACAAGTTATGATCTGTATACAATGAACTCAGCTCCAGATTCCCAAATGTGAGTCTACCTTACCTTTATTTATATCTTCAAAATGTTTTGCTCCTTTTTATCAGATCTGGAAGTCCTACATGTCTCCTACCTTATTGGATACGGTGTATCGATAGTCGTCGCTGCATTCAAGAGAGCTGAAAATGCAATAGAATTAAAGTCTGTCTGAATGGATCGGATGAAAGCGTTTCCAGAAATCATGTGATTTGTGTGTGGTATTAATTTGAAAAATACAAACAAGAGGAGCACATTACAGTTTAGAAAGTATTAGATTAAACTCAAAATGACAAGCTAAACAGAAACTAAACATATTTTCTTCGAATTCATATGAAAAATAAAGTTTAGAAACTATGGTCCATGGCAATAAGTCGAAAGCCATTTAGCAACACCTAAGGCTGTTGTAGTATTTACGTTTTGCGAAGTTAGCACGTCAAGACATATATTAAAGAAGATTGTGTAATGTCCTCACCCCAAAACGATAGCGTGAAAATAGTACGGATCATATACAAGAAGACATCCAACACATAAGATATTTAAAAACACTATTATTCCAGGAACATTAAAAAAAATATACCGTATTTACATCATCACATTCACGTCATTACACCAATACATAAAATTATGTATCATCAGAGTCCAGCGTGATGACCAAGCGTAATCCCCTTCTTATGGCTCTCAGACCTGCTCTGCTCACTGTTCAAAAAGAATGCTAACGGAAAAAGTCAAAAATTAATCACAGATCATCCGGATGAACACCACTTACAGAGGACGTTCTATTTCAACTGTTCTTCTCTAGTCGCTGTAATGCACGCGACGAAAGAACAGCAGCTGATACCGAACAATAACCAATCAGAATATATTCGGCATTCCAAAAATCCACGCGAATCAATTTTCTTCTTTTCACGGTGATATTAATTTTAATGCAGACCGAATTTCTGAGTGACCCTTCCAAAAGGTCGCAAACACTTGTGTTTCTCACTTTGTCACAATTAGTTCTGTGGTTTGCGTTCTATAGCGCACAGTCCAAAAGTGAGCAAACTGCACCAAACAAAGACAAATTGTATCCATATAAAAGATATGGCCGTGGTAATTCGCTTGGAGGAATAAGTGATCATAGGTTTGAGAGTTCAAAACTCGGTCCTACCAAAGACCGTCATTTGCGAGGGTTTGGGGAACGTTAAATCTGCAGTGGCTTGAAAAGTTCTCACGTCAGCGTGGAGGGGAAGTTTGCAGAGTGGGGTGCCAGCTCAGTTGTGGCCTCGTCATATGACCGTGATTAAAAATCACGGGGTGTTGACCACGGTTTTTTTTTTCTTCCATTAGGGATGGATCTCGTATCGTCGACAATAGTTTGTTATGTTGCTGCAGTATGACGTTAACTATCTTACTACCTACCCGATAAAAAAAGTAAGTAAAATATTTTAAATAAAATTAGAACAAGAAAATAAAAATAAGTAAAATATTTTAAATAAAATTAGAACAAGAAAATAAAAATAAGTAAAATATTTAAATAAAATTAGAACAAGAAAATAAAAATAAGTAAAATTTTTTAAATAAAATTAGAACAAGAAAATAAAAATAAGTAGTAAAATTCATAAATAAATGTTGAAATCAGAAGACTAAAAACGAAAAACAAGATCATGTTTGCAGCATAAATATTGAGTTTTAAACAAAGCGAGTTAAATATTGAAATGAGTTTTTTTTTTAACGAAACGATGAATTTGAAAGTTGAAAGGCAAAAAGCGCTAGACGGAGTTTGAAAACTTTATAGCGTGTAAAAATTTTAAAAGATTTGGTTGGTGAATTACCCTAATCATATACTGAAAGTTAAATATTGATCAATGCAATATTTGGGATAAGTACAAGAAACACTTTCAAAGAGGAAAATACTGTAACAATAATACGGCTCAAGCGATGAGGCAGTTGATTTCTGATTTGTTCTCTAAGGTTGCCTTGGATAAGGGATTTCAAAGCACCATGTTGGCGATCGTCATAGAGGATTTATCTCTCCGCAACTTCTATAACTATAATAAACTCGGTGACAGAATCATTGATTAAGGCACCAATTGAGAAGGGGATTCTACGTTTCCTTATTGAACTAATAGATTATCAGAGCCACGTGACCTGACTTCCTTCTCACATGAGTCGGACTATACCTATATTTAAATTGATAGGTAGGAAGTTAATTCAACGTCGCACAGTGGCAACAAAACGTTCTATTAGCGACAAGGTAACCTAATTTTAATTGATGTCGTACTAGAGCAACACTACGGGCTATTGACGACGATCCGGGATCAGTCCCTTAAGGGAAAGATACGAGGACAACACCACGTAATTTTGAACCACGATCAGATGACGAAGCAATACCTGAAATGGCACCCCACTCTCCAAACTTCCTCAACAACCCAACTTGAGGACTTTCTGACAAGTGAGATTTAAGGTGCACCAGCCACCTCTACGCCATACGCTTACAAATATCCAAGCACTGACCCGGATTCGAACCAGGATCCCTCCGCTCTAGAGGCTAACACTTTAACCAACCGACCGGTTGGTTAGGTGTTAGCGACAAATCGATCCCGGAGGAAAGATCAAAGGACAACGACTTGTATCTTTGAACAACGGTCAGATGACTAGAACGAGACTTGAGTTGGCAACCCACTCTCCAAATTTCCACAATACGCAAACGTGAGGACATTTGACTTCATTTCGATTTAACATGCGTCAGCCACCGCATACACGACGTTCTTTGGATGGACCAAGCTTTGAACTCGGTAAACTTGGGTTGCAAATCTGTGTCTCTTCCAACTAGTCAACGGCGGCGCTTTAAATTTACAGAAAAATGCTTCTCATAGGAGTGTTTAGATTATTGCGCATCCAATATTTTTAATATATTTCGAATCGATAAAATCCCATAAAGGTGTTAATCCTGCTGGTGTTAGCATAATGTACTAAGATATACTTCCCTATAAACGTGGACCGGACAGCAAGTAGTGATGGTATAATTGAAAGAATACATGCTTTAATAGGGGGGGGGATCCCTCACGTGCTGCAATTACACTAACAACACTTCTGGGCATATTTTCAACAAGGTTTTGATACACAGCTATGGGTATTTGTTTCGATTCCTGCTGCAAGAATGTCGCCAGCTCAGGTGTAGATTTCAGACGGGATTTCCTTGGTCCGTACGCGTCGCTCTAACTCGCCCAACAAATGGTCTATAGAGTTTAGGTAGGGACTCTGAGCGGGTCAGGGAAGACGTTTAACATACATATCTCGATACTACTGCTTGACAGAGGCTGCAACATGACACGGAGCGTTGTCGTTCTGGAAGTAACATTTGTCCATTCCATAAAATTACCTGAGGGTAAGAAGTGATTGTCCAAAATGCCCATGTAGGCGTTCACGTTCAATTGACCAGGAACAACATGTAAAGGTCCCAAGCCGTACCATGTACCCCCTAACCGAAAAAAAAAATTGTCTGATTTTTTGCAAATCCGTCCGGTACATTATTGTAGGGTTGTGTACACTGGCAGAAAATAAAATCTCTACGCCAAGAAATAATTATGCTGATAAAAAAAAATTCTGGAGGCGTGTTTGCACATCTGAAAGATGACGCCCATTCATATTTCTCGGTAGACGAATAAGGCCCGGTGCACACATCCTGTTTTTCAACGTGCGGAGCCGCTGCGGCACCGAAGCCCACCTATGCACAAATTACCGTGAAATGACGCACGAACTCATTTCGCGCCATTTGCGATAAATATTCCATCGGAGAACACGTGTTTATTTCCCTTACTAGGAAAATAAAAACTGTATTTTGAAAAAAAAATAGACCTTACTGGATACAGCCATTTATTAATTAGTATTTATATTCCATTTATTTATGAAAACAAGGTACTTCATACCGGAAAAGCGAGTGCGGCGCAATGGGGAACTGCGGTACAAATTGCACGCAAGTTGGACGTGCGTCGCCCCAGCGGCGCTGGAGGCATGTGTTCACTGCTCCATTGGATCTAATGTATCTCAGACCGTACTTACGTTGCCGCAGCGGTACCGCACGTTGAAAAACAGGATGTGTGCACCGGGTCTAAGAGTGGTAATAGTAGCGCTACTACGGATAAACAAATCACGCTTGCTTTAAATACCCAATGTTAACTTTATGAGTGTTATTTATCGTCCGGATTGGGCGTTATGAGTTAGATTTAAGTCAATAATGCCTTTAAGGTGAAGAAGAACGCAGTATCAGAAGCTTACTGAGTTTAAACGAGGCCGTGTAGCAGGGCTACAAGAAAGTAAATTTTGCTGAAAGACTTGTGCATGGTTATCTATCCCCTGTGCATGATTGTTAGCCAGCAGTGAACACAGGAATATCCTGTATCAAGAAAACCGGAGTCCGGTCGCCCACGGGCCACTATTGAGTTTAAAGTCCGTATTCGCCGCATGTTTTTTCCGTATCATACTGCATCTGGAAATTCGAGCTTGTGTTGGCACCAGAGTGGCACAGCGAACTGTAACAAATCGATTACTTGAGGGACAGCTCCGAGCCAGACGCCCAGTAGCGTTCAGGCCACTAACTCCAAATCACAGCCGTCTGCGACTTCAGTGGTGTCAAACTAGAACTCATTGGAAGGCGGAGTGGAGATATGTTGTGTTCTCAGAGAAGAGCCGTTTCTGGCTTGGTGCCAGTGATAGAAGCATGTTTGTTAGAAGGAATCCAGGTGAGCGCTTGAAATCAAGCTGTCTGTGGCGTAGACACACTGAACCTGAACCAGGTGTTATAGTCTTGGAAGCAGTCCGATGACAACAAGAGAACTCTCGTTGTTATCCTAACCACTTTGACAGCAAATTTGTTCGTCAAACTGATGATTATCCCGGTTGTGCTGCCATTCATGAGCAGTATTCAAAGGGGTGTTCTCCAACTGAATAACGCTCGTCAACATTCCGCTGAAGTCACTCAACGTACTCTACAGAGGGTCGACATGTTACCGTGGCCTGTGAGATCTCCATATCTTTCTCCAGCCGAGCACGTATGGGATATTATTGAACGAAAAATCCAGCGTCATCCACATCCAGCACTGATCGTTGATGATTTGACTGACCAAGTACAGCAGGCATGGAACTCCATGACTTATGGAACCTGTACCACATTATGCATACACGTTTGCATGCTTGCATTCAAAATCATAGCCACTACAGCGGTTATTAATGTACCACCATTTCACATTTGAAATGACTCTTCTCGCACTTACTTTAACCTGTGCATATTAAAATTTTAATCAAATAAATATGCTACTTTGACAAATGCTTAGTGTTGATATTTTATTTTCCACCAGTGTATATTGCTGGCCACAACACATAGTACTTATTTTGATAAAATTATGAATTTTATGATTTGAAATTCATATAATTCTAGTATCTTATATTCTATATTTCAACTAGTTACCACCGTCCCAGCCTTAGCCATTCAGCGTATCGCCACGTAATTTTGAACCACGGTCAGATGACGAGGCAACATCTGAGCTGGCACCCCACTCTCCAAACATCCACACCAACCCAACGTGAGGACTTTCAGCCACAACAGATTTAAGGTACACCAACCGCCTTTATACCATACGCTTACAAATATCCATGCCCTGACCCGGATTCGAACCAGGAACCTTCATCTTGAATTCTATATATCATAATTATTGTAAATAAATATAAGTTGATTTTTCCGATCCCAGAAGCGTAACGAAATTACCAAGTAATGCAATGGCGCTTTCGTCTCGCAATACTTAAACTGACTAAATGACTACAGCCCTTGTTTGAAAGAATCATAAGTAATAGTTTAATTGTAAAAGAGTTAAAAAAACCGGCTTGGAAGTAATTCTGCGAAAATTGTATGTTGCGGAACAAATATGTCTGTCATGAACCCCTCAGAGGGTTAAATAACTCAGACTTCAAATCAGTATGTAGAGTTATCATTACTCCAGATAAATAACCAATAGGTTTTGTCTCCCAGCCTCATTTTTCTTTTGTTAGCATTTTCCTTTCTCTTAAAACTAGAAAATGCATGTGTCCATTTTCCTTATCTTCAGTCTCCACATTTATATTAGCTCTCACAAACAGACATCTCACCTTAAGGAAGAAATATATATCGAAGAAAATTTATTATTGATAGAGAGAACACCATTCTTACTATAGTTTTATTTGTGTGGCAAGAACCAACAAGAACGCTCATTCCTTTCAATCCCTGGTGTCAAAGTTGCACCAGAAAGATTCTGAAGGAAAGTGGAGTATGTGAACAGGGCAAAGTAAACATCCCTAGAACTAATAAACAGTTTAACAGGTAATTAACCTATTTTCAATAATTGTAAATTATGGAAATGGAGTTATTATGAAGCTTTTAATTATACGAGTTGTAGCATACACTGCAATGAAATATAAAAATAAATTAGAGATGATTGACGAGAAATATCAAAAACTCAATGTGAATGTGTTTGATCAAAACGCGTTGAGTAAATAGTTTAACGGTAAATATGCTAAATAAAGTACAGCAACGCTCCCACGAGTTGGTAGACATGTCGCATGTTTTTGGATGAGTCTAGTCTTTTAACGTAATTGGTGGTTACGTAAACAAAATGCTTTCACAACTGGTCTTTGGTGTGGATTCTGGGTCTAGATTATATATCGCTCAGCAATAGTAATTAGAAGTTTTTGGGGTGATAAGACTAACCACTGCAATCGCCATTTATGCGTTTGTGTATGGCAACATTTATAAATGTCGCGAACAACTGCGAACAAGATTGATTATTTTGCTGACTGTAGGTGGCGGCACTGCTGTGAAAACTAACCTTTGTTTTTGAACTCTCCCTTTTGGCGGCAGATAGTGTTATGTCACGAGAGCTGGTGCTTTCCAACATGATAATGCTTAAGCATGTACATATTCTTGCGTAAATACTTAATGATAGCAATAAATGTTTTAAGTTTGTAAATATAAAAAGGCCTATTGCTTTCATTGCTAATTTGTGAGTATAGATTGCTGTAAGGTATAAAACAGAAGTTATTCCCATTCAACGACCCGGGATCTTAAAGTAGAAGTTGAAGCAAGACAAGTGAAAAAGAAGGTAAGGTAGATTAATTGCCTTTCCTAATAAGTATTTTTTTCAACATTAAAATGGCATCCCTGCCGGGATAGTTGAATTTATAACTGTATAAATTGATCAGAATTAGTTGTGAATCTAAAACCGAAAGTAACGTTAAATACTTTACAGTAAATTATTAGCAATTGAAACGTGCAATAATGATGGCCAATGAACAAACACAAGCTTTGACAAATGCTTTTAAGAAAAAACGAACTGTTTTGAGATCATCCATTATTAAATTTCTTATTAGAATAGATGATGAAATTAATACATCAGAAACGGATGAGAATGATATTGAGATATTATTAGAACAGTTGCATAATAAATTCGAAGCTCTCAAATTAGTTGATAGTGATTTAGAAAAGGTTTTAAATATAGATGACCTTGAAAAAAATTGATTCTGGCGAAGAATATAGTGAAAGAGTAATCACTTGTAAATTTAGAGCAACGAAGTGTCTACAAAAATTGACTTTAGTTCATGATGTTTCACTTTCACAATCATCGCATGTTCATAGTGATGAAGTGAGCGTTAAACAACGACAAACGATAAGTGTTAAATTGCCTAAAATTACTATTCCGAAATTCTCTGGCAATGTAAGTCAATGGCTTACTTTTTGGAATTCATTTGAGACAGCAATTCACAAAAATGAACACTTAGATCAAGTAGACAAATTCAATCATTTGAAAGCACATTTAGCTGGAACAGCTCTAAATACTGTTGAAGGATTTGCTATTTCAGCAGAAAATTATGTTAAAGCTCTTGATCTTTTGAAAGACCGCTTTGCCCGAAAAGACATTTTGATAAACACTCATATGAGAAATTTGATGCATATGTCCCCTCTTAAACGTAATAATGATGTTAAAGGTTTTCGAATACTTTTCGACAGCTGTCAAACCCAAATAAGAAGCTTAGAAACCTTGGGTGTTGAAACGTTTGAAAATTTAATGTGCCCTATGATTCTGAAAATACTTCCACATGATTTGGTTTTCGCATTTAACAAAGAATATGATTGCGGAGAATATACAATTAACAATTTAATATAATTTTTGGGTAAGCATTTAAATGCTTTGGAAAGAGCTGACGCTAGCATTTCCGAATCATTTCGTAATCAAAATATTCCAATGATATTGAGCAGAAGAAATGAACTTTCCCTCCTACCTCACCGCCGACACACTGACGAGGTGTTTCATTGTAGACATAACAACGCGGAAAGAAAAGAAAAAACTAAATTCGAAAATAATAAAGGTTGTTCATCTACAGCTGCAGAGCGTTTGAGCTTGGAAATAAATACAGAAAAGAGGAATTCTGTGATGTGTGTTTTTTGTAATGAATCAACACATAATCCAAACGAATGCGTATATGCCACTAATATATCTTTCAATGAGAAAAGAGGTATTTTAATTAAACGGGGAGGTTGTTTTAAGTGCCTGAAATTAGGTCATGTATCTCGGTTTTGTAAAGTTAAGATTATTTGTCGTATGTGTGGAAAAAGACATTTATCTATAATATGTTATTCTAAAACTTATTCCGACAGAAATGAAACTGAAAATGATAAATCAACTAAAAATAAAGCCTTGGCAAATAGTTCTTGTTCAAAGGAAGTGTATTTGCAAACACTAATTGTCTGCGTTTCAGAAAATGATAGCAACCATTTTGTGAGGATTATCTATGATACTGGAAGTCAACGATCATATATAACTAAATTTCTTGCAGAAAAAATGAAATTAAAATGTTTAGGGGAAGAAACTGTTATTCATGGACTTTTTGGTGGGATAGAAACAAAGGAAAAACATAAAAGATATTCTGTTGAATTATGTAGCATACATAAAACTTTCACTTGTAAATTAGAAGTTATGGATCAAAAAAGGATTTGTGCTTCCATTCCTAAATTGGAAAATAATGATATCATAAATAAATTAAAATTATCGGGAATACTTTTGAGTGATGTTTCAGTTAATGAAGAAGTTTGTTCATACGAAAAAGATCCAAACGAAATTCATATTTTGATCGGAGCTGACCTTTGTGGGAAATTATTTACTGGGGAAATCAAAGATTTATCAAAGGATCTTATAGCGATGAATACACGTCTAGGATGGACGATTATGGGGAAAACTCAAGAAACGGAAACGAGTTGTTCAAATACTATATTAACGTTACACGTTAAAGATTCTAGCATAGCTAATTTATGGAAACTTGACATTCTTGGAATTACTGATCCGGGTGAAAAGGTCACAAGAAAGGAGCTTGAAGATGCTGCAAAGGAACATTTTCTCCGTACAGTTATGAGAAACGAAGAAGGTAGGTATATTGTCAGCTTGCCATGGATCAAAGATCATCCAACTTTACCAGATGGTTGGAAGATAGCCGAGAAACGTCTAAGTAGCTGTGTCCAAGCATTAGAAAGAAATAGAGGTTGAATGATTATGAAGATGTCTTTAGAGACTGGAGGAATGAAGATATTATTGAAGACATTTCCTTGAACCAGAAATCTGAAACAGAGGAACATTTTTTACCTCATCATCCCGTTTTCAAGACAAATTTGACGACTAGTGTTAGACCAGTGTTTGATGGCTCAGTGAAAGAGAAGAATGCTCCTTCTATTAATGATTGCCTTGAGAAAGGACCAAATATTATCGAACTTCTTCCATCAATAATGAATAGATTTCGCTTTGGGAAGTTCGGAGTAATATCAGATATCAGTTTTTATGGTGGGAAAATGGACAGAAAAGTAAACCTAAAATCTATCAACATAAAAGAGTTGTCTTTGGAATCACTTCCAGTCCGTTCTTATTGGGAGCAACTTTGGAATTACATTTGAAAAATGCTCCACCCCAGCTGCAAGCAACAGCTCAAATGCTATATAAATCATTCTACGTTGACAATTGCGCCTGTAGTGTCAAACACGGAAACAGAAGTCGTGAAATTTATCTCAGAAGCTCGCACCATATTAAGCACGGCAAAATTCGATCTTCGAGGGTGGGAGCATACTCTGACCAACTCTTCAGTAGAAATTCCTGAATCTACAAAAACCGTTGCAGTTTTGGGATTAAATTTAAAATTGAAGACGAATACTATAGCCTTAGACTTGAAGGAATTTCCGAAAGAAGACAAGCTACCCACAACAAAAAGAAAAATATTATCTGCTGTCCACCGCATATTTGACCCTATTGGCTTTTCGTGTCCTGTAACCTTAGGACCTAAAATTTTACTGCAAGATTGTTGGAAAGCAGGAATCACTTGGGACGCAGAACTACCAATTTTGATGTCTACAAAATTTGATAAATGGAAACATGAATTAAGTAACTTGAAAGAATTAGAAATGCCTCGATGTTTGTTTAAAGACTATTCATTAGATTCTGCATTATCTGTGCGTGTATTTTGCGATGCCAGTAAGTCGGCCCATGCGACTTGCATATTTCTACGAACTGAAAGTGAGAGAAGAATAGAATGCGAATTGATACAAGCTAGAAGCAGAGTTTCTCCATTAAAGCCGATTTCCATCCCACAATTGGAACTTTTAGCCTGTCTGATAGGAGCCAGATTGGCTAGTGCTACTAAAGGTGATTTGGGTCTCGAAGATGTCCCGACCTATTACTGGTCAGACTCAGTAGATGATCTTTACTGGATCACGAAAGAAGAAAATTGGGCTACGTTTGTTGACTACAGAGTACAAGAGATCCGACGTTTCACCGATGCAAAGGATTGGAGACATATAGCAGGAATTTTGAATCCTGCTGATCTACCATCCAGAGGGTGCAATGCGACAACATTGGTGAAATCTAGACGGTGGGAAGGCCCAAATTGGCTAAAACGCACAAAAGAAGAATGGCATGTTTCTGAGGCTTGTCCAAATTTAGAGGTAGTAAATGCTGAAAAGCGAAAAATTGTCAACACTGCCATTGAAAACGGTGTTTAAAATTTTGATTTTTCAAAATTTTCTTCTTATTGAAAAATTGTGAGAATTATGGCTTGGGTACTCCGATTTATTAGAAATACCAAGAACAAAAGAAGTGACAAATTTGTAGGAGAATTAGAGATCGAAGAAATATGTGCTGCAGAAAAAGTAATTCTGAAAGATATTCAGAAACAATGTTTCAGTAAGGATATAAATATCAAATTACAGACATACGTGGACTCTGATGGACTGTTAAAACAAGAATCTCACTCAGAAAAGATGAGGAAGCTTTCCGTCACCCTCTATTATTACCTTCTAAACATCATATGGTAAATAAACTTATATTTGAGAAACTCGTTGAACTGTGCCTAACAGGAATTCAAACCTTAGTGTCAACTTTACGGGAACAATTCTGGATTATCAAAAGTAGGAAAACGATACGCTAAGTAATAAGAAAGTGCATTAAATATCAAAAATTTAACTGTAAGCCGATCGAAATATCAAGTGCACCCCTACCCGAGGATAGGATTCGAGAAGTGTAACGATTTCACAATCTAAAACTAATTTTGATTAAGAGCGTACGAGGGCGCCACTAGTCTCTATGCGCCTGATTGAACGAACCAATGAGAGAAGGCGTCATTGCGTGGGTGATCGAGACGAAGGGTGTGGCGGATGAGATTCGTCCAAAATTTTGTTTTAACCATGCGTTAGAAGTTGTCTTTGTGTTGAAGTGTTTTAAATGTTTTTGTGTCGTAATTTGTAGTGTGGTGTTTTGTCCCAGAAAAATAAAAACGTTTTCCTAATGGAATAATGTGTCTGTGGATTTAAAATCGCTACCTCACAGACCATAGTGATTTTGGTGGCAGCGGTGGGATGAACCACGCGGATGAAAGATGAGAGGTTTCGTGAGTAAACCAAATTTTTTCTGATATCTAGTGCCTGAATTCTTTAGTAATATCTTCTGGGTATTTTCTATAATGATTAATTGATGAATAAATTTCTAATTTTAAAGAAATTGTGAGGAAAACAATCTGTTTTCGTTGATTTAAAAACAGAAGATATTACATTTTAGAAACTGTTAAACTGATTTGATTAAATGTGCATGTTTTCTGATTGTATTATCATTAAAATAAGTTGGAGTTGAAATTTTTAATTATTGTAGCAATTGTATTTTTGTTTTACGATAATTAGTTTCAATGACGTATCAGTTTTCAATTTAAAGGTAAATGAGAATTCGTTTCGTTCTGTTCCGTTTTCTAAACGTCGAGAGAATGAGAATTTTGTTTTGAGGCCTAGTAATATTTTAATTTTTATCTTGGAATTTAAGTGAAAATTTTGATGATTTTTGAAAATCTAAGTGAAAGTTAAAAGAAAAAAAAATTCTTTTTTTGGAAATAAGAATTTCCGTAGTTTTTATTCTGTGAAGTACATATGTTATGAGTATGATAGAAAGCGTATTCTATTTTTGTTAAAAGTACACTCTGAAATTAGGTAAAAAGAAGTTTGATGTTTTGAGTGCAAAAGAATTATTTGTGTTTGCAAATTTTGAAAATAGTGTTTTTTTTTTTGCAATTAGTACAAATTTCATTCTTGTGTTTGAAGGTTAAAAATTGAATTGAGTATCATGGTTATTGAATCAAGTATATTGAATAGAATATTATTGAATCAAGTATATTGAATGGAATATTATTGATATTGAATGCAGAGTTGAATATTGAAAAATTCTAAAATTGTGCATTTTAGTAATGTTTACAAGTTTAATGAAAATATTGCAATAAGGTTTTGTGGTGATAAGAATATAGAATGTGAAGTTTGTGTGTTGAAAGTGAATTTTAGAACTCTCATTGAATTTGATATTAATATTAAATATATATACATACTTTTATCTCTATATATACTTCACAATTTATGTGCTTTTGCAAATTTTATTTTCATTACAAATTTTGTGTTTCGAGTAATTTGGAATACGACGAGTATGTTAAAGTTATTATAGTATAACTTTTAGTGTTCTAAAACGAAAGTAGATTGATTTAAGTGTTGATATTGATGTGATTTTTCTTAGTTAATGTAAACTTTGCTATCGATTTCGTTTTTAAGTTTTAATTTGATTTTACTTCTGAGTTCTGTAAGTTGAAAAGAAAAACACAGCATTTTGATTTAGTTTCCTTAAGTCCCCAAAATGGCGTTCTTGGGAAAGGGTAAGAAACAGGACTTATTAATAGTTTGCGAGGAAATTGGAGAAGTGGTATTACCTTCGAGCAAAGTACCAGACATAAAAAAGATAATTTTGCAAAGTAAATTTTATGAAGAGGAAGAAGTGAAGTTAATCCTGGGACGAGTCATTGAAGACAGACTGAAGGAGGAAAAAGAAGAAAAAGACAGAGGAAAAAGGGATAGAGATGAAAGACTCAAACAGGAAGAAAGGGAGAGTGAAAAAAAATTAAGAGAGGAAGAAAAAGAGGAAAAAATCAGACAACAAGAGAGGGAAGATAGGGTAACTCGGGAGCAGCAGCAGTATGAATTGGAATTGAAGCGGATGGAGCTGACCCAAAACGGGTCATTGCCTCTAGGAAACCAAGGTTCGGGAAATGGAACTGAACAAAGTCCCAAAATTCAACTAACGCAGATTACACCCAAGTTTGACGAAAAACGAGATGAAATGAATCTGTATTTAATTAATTTTGAAAGAAAAGCTGAAATGGCTCGAGTTCCAAAGAAGGACTGGACAGCTTACCTGTTAGGTGTGCTACCTGCTGAGCTCTCAAATATGCTGGCCAGGGAACCACCTGACAAGGCTAATGACTATGATTTTGTGAAAAGTCTCATTCTAAAGAGATACAAGCTAAATAGCGAGAAACTGAAACAATGTTTCTATAGGCATCAAAAAACTTCTGAGAAATCTTGGAGAAATTACACCCATGAACTACATAGCTATTTTACGGAATGGATTGATGATTTAGAGGTAAACACATTCCAGCAGTTGAAAGATCTGATGGTTACAGAACAATTAAAGTTCCGGGTTCCAGCTGAAGTGAGGGAGCATTTTCTAGACGAGTGGATGAAGATGAAAACTCCATACGAATTGGCAGAAAAACTGGACGAGTACGAGAGTATTAAACAAAGCTTCCGAAAGAAAGAGCTTCCTCTAAAAAGTAACTACAAATTTCAAGGAGGACATTACAGTGGATATAAACCCAGGGAACCGTCAAAAGACTTTAAGAATAAACCTCAGATCAATAAAGAATTTTCTAATGAGAAAAATACTGAAAGGGAGTTTGAAAGGCGGAGACAGCCTCGTTGTTATGAGTGTGGATCGTTTTCTCATTTGAGACCACAATGTGACAAACTAAAGAAGAATTGTGAAAGTGTGGCGTCTAATGTGACTGTTAGAAACGGATCCCAAGATGTACTTGCGCCCTACACAAGTATGGGCAAAGTAAATGGATTTGAAATGCCAATACTTAGAGACACTGGTGCTACTCTTGACTTGATTTGTCACAAGTATGTCAAGCCATCAATGTATACCACTGAGACAGTGTGGATACGTACTCCCCTAGAAGAAAACCCTACATGTCTACCGTTAGCTGAGGTAGAACTAGACTGTGATTTTGGTCACATAGTGACGAAGGCTGCGGTTATAAGAGACTCGCTGGATCAAGGTAGATATCTTTTGGGCAATAAGACCGCTGCATTGTTGGAAGAAGCACAGCAAGATGAAATAGTCAAAGTTCACATGGTAAATGCTGTTCAAACCCGTGCTCAAAAGAACCTTTCCAGAATTGAAATCCCAAGTCCAGAAGAAGAGGACCTTAGTTCAGAAGATCAGAACAAGGAAGCGCTATTGGACGAAGAGGAAATATTACCTATAGCGGATCGAGAAATTTCCGAATTGGACCTTGTGAAGATGTCTCCAAAAGAATTTTTAAAGGAACAACATAAAAGTGTGGAATTGAAACCACTGTTTCGGGAGGCTGAAAATAGTCCAACTTCAAAAGAGTCCAAGTACATTGTGGAAAAACAGAAGCTGTTTTTTCGAAAAAAAGACAAAGACGGCACAGAACGACGATTGCTTGTAGTTCCCGAAAAATATCGAAGACAGTTGATGGCTGTGTGTCATGAAGGAACAGCGGCTCATCTGGGAATAACCAAAACAAAAGATGCTTTGTTCAAAACCTTCTATTGGTCGAACTGTTACAAAGACGTTGAGGACTTTGTCAAGACATGTGACAGTTGTCAAAGAGCTGGAAAGCCACAAGACAAAAAGAAAGCACCATTAAAGATTGTTCCAGTTATTTCGGAAATATTTACCAAAATAAACGTTGATGCTTGTGGGCCCCTACCTATTACTCCTTCTGGAAACAGATATCTCATCACGGCTATCTGTATGTCATCAAAGTACCCCGACGCTGTTCCTGTGGAAAACCTTCGTTCAGCAACTATAGTTGACGTTTTGCTGCAGATATTTAGCCGCATGGGGTTTCCAAGAGAGCTTCAGACAGACCAAGGCACGTCATTCATGAGTGCACTTACGACAGAATTTCTGGAGAGATTTGGAATCAAGGTTATAAGAAGCTCAGTTTATCACCCTCAGAGCAATCCAGTTGAGCGAATGCACAGGACGCTGAAGAGGATTCTCCGTGTCCTATGTCTTGAGTCCGGTCCAGACTGGGAGAAGATCTTGCCACAAGCTCTTTTCGCCCTAAGAACTGTGACGCACGACAGCACTGGCTTCTCTCCAGCTGAATTAGTGCATGGAAGGAATTTGAGAACTCCTGTAATGTTGCTATATGAGAAATTGACCGAAGAAAACAGAGAGGATGAAAGTGTTGTGGACTATGTGTTTGAACTAATGAATCGTATGAAAAGATGCCAAGCGCTGGCTGTACAACACATGGAAATTGCCAAAGAAAAACAAAAACTTTGGTACGATCGAAAAACTGTGAAACGACAGTTTAAATCAGGTGACCTTGTTTTAGTTGTGGCCCCATCAAAGCCCAACAAGTTATCTGTACAGTGGGTTGGTCCTGGTGAAGTAATTCAACAACTGTCAGACACGAATTATGTGATCAAGTTTGCTGAAAGGGATAAAACTCACGTATACCACATAAACATGCTTAAAAGTTATTACAAAAGAGCAGAAAACGTAAACCTGTTGTGTTTGGAAGAAAATGAAGAAGAAGAGGAAATACCCACTCTTTGTCCTATACAGAAACCGAACATTTCGGAACTGTCGGATATTTTGAGAGACATTAAGTTGAATTCTCGTCTATCTGAAATTCAGCAAAAGCAATTGAAAGAACTCCTGACCACATATTCGAGCATTTTTTCGAATCATCCCGGATGTACTGATCTGGCTGAACATGACATTGAATTGGAGTCTATAAAACCAATCTTTGCCAAGCCGTATAGAATGTCTCCACGACAAACTGAAATTTTAAAGTCAGAAGTTAATAAAATGTTAGAGCTGAAAGTAATAGAGCCGGGAGAATCGGACTTTACCTCTCCCCTGATACTGGTTGAAGTTCCAGGCAAAGACGCAAGACCTTGCGTGGACTATCGTCGCTTGAACAAAGTAACTAGGACACAATTTTTCCCTTTACCAAACATCGAGCAACTGATTGAGCAGGTATCGGCAGCTGAGTATATTACTATTCTGGATTTGACTAGAGGGTACTGGCAGATCCCTTTAAGTAAACGTGCCCAGAGATATGCGGCATTTGTGACTAGCTTTGGTACCTTTAAGCCCTTAAGGTTACCATTCGGTCTCAAAAATGCGCCGTATTACTTTAGTCGACTGATGGCCGAGTTATTGAAGAACTGTGAAGGTTTTGCCGTACCATACTTGGACGATATTGCCATATACTCTCAATCCTGGGGAAAACATTTGAAAGATTTGGAGGAAATTTTCAAAAGGATGAAGTCAGCCCAATTGCACATCAAACCTTCAAAATGTCAGTTTGCACGAGAACATGTAAGATATTTAGGGCATATGGTTGGACAGGGTCAAAGAACTCCTGGAGAACTTAAGGTTCAAGCCATAAAAGATTTCCCTAGACCCTCTACAAAAACTGAAATCAGGTCATTCTTAGGACTTTCTGGTTACTACAGAAGGTACATTCCTGACTTTTCCGTGATTGCAGCCCCACTTACGGATTTACTAAAAGGAAAGAGTGCAAAATCGTCTGTCATGTGGAATGAAGAATGTGAAAAAGGATTCAGGGAACTGAAGAAAAGACTCTCTGAAAATCCGGTGTTGTACAGTCCCGATTTCTCGCGACAGTTTCTCGTCCAATGTGACGCGTCCAATCTGGGGATCGGAATCGTTTTGTCGCAAATAAATGACATCGGAGAGGAACATCCTGTTATGTACTTGAGTCGGAAGTTCTCAAAAGCAGAACAAAAGTACAGCACCATCGAGAGAGAGTGCTTAGCTATCGTATTCGCCATCCAAAAGCTGCGGTGTTATTTGGATGGACAACAAAAATTCATTATCCAAACGGACCATAATCCCCTTGTTTGGCTGGACAAAAATACAGGAACTAACCCCAGACTTTTACGATGGGCTTTAATATTACAGCCATTAAATTATGAGGTTGTCCATAAGAAGGGAAAACTCCATCAAAATGCTGACAGTCTAAGTCGTGTTCCTTAAACTTTAGTTTCGTGTGAAAATTTTTTAGTAATCTGAAAATTTTCTTTAAGTATTTTATTTTTTTTTATGTATTGTATTGTATTTGTATTATATAGATTTAGTAGTTAGTTTCCTTATAAATGTATTTAGTTCAGGCACTGAGGTTCAGAGAAAGTATGGTTTTGTGTTTAATGTTTTGAACTCTATTTTGAAGTTTTGCAGATTTGAAGAAAACTTTTCCCTCAGAACTTCGAGAAAAGTTTTCCTCCGTGAAGGGAGGAAATTTAGACTGTAACGATTTCACAATCTAAAACTAATTTTGATTAAGAGCGTACGAGGGCGCCACTAGTCTCTATGCGCCTGATTGAACGAACCAATGAGAGAAGGCGTCATTGCGTGGGTGATCGAGACGAAGGGTGTGGCGGATGAGATTCGTCCAAAATTTTGTTTTAACCATGCGTTAGAAGTTGTCTTTGTGTTGAAGTGTTTTAAATGTTTTTGTGTCGTAATTTGTAGTGTGGTGTTTTGTCCCAGAAAAATAAAAACGTTTTCCTAATGGAATAATGTGTCTGTGGATTTAAAATCGCTACCTCACAGACCATAGTGATTTTGGTGGCAGCGGTGGGATGAACCACGCGGATGAAAGATGAGAGGTTTCGTGAGTAAACCAAATTTTTTCTGATATCTAGTGCCTGAATTCTTTAGTAATATCTTCTGGGTATTTTCTATAATGATTAATTGATGAATAAATTTCTAATTTTAAAGAAATTGTGAGGAAAACAATCTGTTTTCGTTGATTTAAAAACAGAAGATATTACATTTTAGAAACTGTTAAACTGATTTGATTAAATGTGCATGTTTTCTGATTGTATTATCATTAAAATAAGTTGGAGTTGAAATTTTTAATTATTGTAGCAATTGTATTTTTGTTTTACGATAATTAGTTTCAATGACGTATCAGTTTTCAATTTAAAGGTAAATGAGAATTCGTTTCGTTCTGTTCCGTTTTCTAAACGTCGAGAGAATGAGAATTTTGTTTTGAGGCCTAGTAATATTTTAATTTTTATCTTGGAATTTAAGTGAAAATTTTGATGATTTTTGAAAATCTAAGTGAAAGTTAAAAGAAAAAAAAATTCTTTTTTTGGAAATAAGAATTTCCGTAGTTTTTATTCTGTGAAGTACATATGTTATGAGTATGATAGAAAGCGTATTCTATTTTTGTTAAAAGTACACTCTGAAATTAGGTAAAAAGAAGTTTGATGTTTTGAGTGCAAAAGAATTATTTGTGTTTGCAAATTTTGAAAATAGTGTTTTTTTTTGCAATTAGTACAAATTTCATTCTTGTGTTTGAAGGTTAAAAATTGAATTGAGTATCATGGTTATTGAATCAAGTATATTGAATAGAATATTATTGAATCAAGTATATTGAATGGAATATTATTGATATTGAATGCAGAGTTGAATATTGAAAAATTCTAAAATTGTGCATTTTAGTAATGTTTACAAGTTTAATGAAAATATTGCAATAAGGTTTTGTGGTGATAAGAATATAGAATGTGAAGTTTGTGTGTTGAAAGTGAATTTTAGAACTCTCATTGAATTTGATATTAATATTAAATATATATACATACTTTTATCTCTATATATACTTCACAATTTATGTGCTTTTGCAAATTTTATTTTCATTACAAATTTTGTGTTTCGAGTAATTTGGAATACGACGAGTATGTTAAAGTTATTATAGTATAACTTTTAGTGTTCTAAAACGAAAGTAGATTGATTTAAGTGTTGATATTGATGTGATTTTTCTTAGTTAATGTAAACTTTGCTATCGATTTCGTTTTTAAGTTTTAATTTGATTTTACTTCTGAGTTCTGTAAGTTGAAAAGAAAAACACAGCATTTTGATTTAGTTTCCTTAAGTCCCCAAAATGGCGTTCTTGGGAAAGGGTAAGAAACAGGACTTATTAATAGTTTGCGAGGAAATTGGAGAAGTGGTATTACCTTCGAGCAAAGTACCAGACATAAAAAAGATAATTTTGCAAAGTAAATTTTATGAAGAGGAAGAAGTGAAGTTAATCCTGGGACGAGTCATTGAAGACAGACTGAAGGAGGAAAAAGAAGAAAAAGACAGAGGAAAAAGGGATAGAGATGAAAGACTCAAACAGGAAGAAAGGGAGAGTGAAAAAAAATTAAGAGAGGAAGAAAAAGAGGAAAAAATCAGACAACAAGAGAGGGAAGATAGGGTAACTCGGGAGCAGCAGCAGTATGAATTGGAATTGAAGCGGATGGAGCTGACCCAAAACGGGTCATTGCCTCTAGGAAACCAAGGTTCGGGAAATGGAACTGAACAAAGTCCCAAAATTCAACTAACGCAGATTACACCCAAGTTTGACGAAAAACGAGATGAAATGAATCTGTATTTAATTAATTTTGAAAGAAAAGCTGAAATGGCTCGAGTTCCAAAGAAGGACTGGACAGCTTACCTGTTAGGTGTGCTACCTGCTGAGCTCTCAAATATGCTGGCCAGGGAACCACCTGACAAGGCTAATGACTATGATTTTGTGAAAAGTCTCATTCTAAAGAGATACAAGCTAAATAGCGAGAAACTGAAACAATGTTTCTATAGGCATCAAAAAACTTCTGAGAAATCTTGGAGAAATTACACCCATGAACTACATAGCTATTTTACGGAATGGATTGATGATTTAGAGGTAAACACATTCCAGCAGTTGAAAGATCTGATGGTTACAGAACAATTAAAGTTCCGGGTTCCAGCTGAAGTGAGGGAGCATTTTCTAGACGAGTGGATGAAGATGAAAACTCCATACGAATTGGCAGAAAAACTGGACGAGTACGAGAGTATTAAACAAAGCTTCCGAAAGAAAGAGCTTCCTCTAAAAAGTAACTACAAATTTCAAGGAGGACATTACAGTGGATATAAACCCAGGGAACCGTCAAAAGACTTTAAGAATAAACCTCAGATCAATAAAGAATTTTCTAATGAGAAAAATACTGAAAGGGAGTTTGAAAGGCGGAGACAGCCTCGTTGTTATGAGTGTGGATCGTTTTCTCATTTGAGACCACAATGTGACAAACTAAAGAAGAATTGTGAAAGTGTGGCGTCTAATGTGACTGTTAGAAACGGATCCCAAGATGTACTTGCGCCCTACACAAGTATGGGCAAAGTAAATGGATTTGAAATGCCAATACTTAGAGACACTGGTGCTACTCTTGACTTGATTTGTCACAAGTATGTCAAGCCATCAATGTATACCACTGAGACAGTGTGGATACGTACTCCCCTAGAAGAAAACCCTACATGTCTACCGTTAGCTGAGGTAGAACTAGACTGTGATTTTGGTCACATAGTGACGAAGGCTGCGGTTATAAGAGACTCGCTGGATCAAGGTAGATATCTTTTGGGCAATAAGACCGCTGCATTGTTGGAAGAAGCACAGCAAGATGAAATAGTCAAAGTTCACATGGTAAATGCTGTTCAAACCCGTGCTCAAAAGAACCTTTCCAGAATTGAAATCCCAAGTCCAGAAGAAGAGGACCTTAGTTCAGAAGATCAGAACAAGGAAGCGCTATTGGACGAAGAGGAAATATTACCTATAGCGGATCGAGAAATTTCCGAATTGGACCTTGTGAAGATGTCTCCAAAAGAATTTTTAAAGGAACAACATAAAAGTGTGGAATTGAAACCACTGTTTCGGGAGGCTGAAAATAGTCCAACTTCAAAAGAGTCCAAGTACATTGTGGAAAAACAGAAGCTGTTTTTTCGAAAAAAAGACAAAGACGGCACAGAACGACGATTGCTTGTAGTTCCCGAAAAATATCGAAGACAGTTGATGGCTGTGTGTCATGAAGGAACAGCGGCTCATCTGGGAATAACCAAAACAAAAGATGCTTTGTTCAAAACCTTCTATTGGTCGAACTGTTACAAAGACGTTGAGGACTTTGTCAAGACATGTGACAGTTGTCAAAGAGCTGGAAAGCCACAAGACAAAAAGAAAGCACCATTAAAGATTGTTCCAGTTATTTCGGAAATATTTACCAAAATAAACGTTGATGCTTGTGGGCCCCTACCTATTACTCCTTCTGGAAACAGATATCTCATCACGGCTATCTGTATGTCATCAAAGTACCCCGACGCTGTTCCTGTGGAAAACCTTCGTTCAGCAACTATAGTTGACGTTTTGCTGCAGATATTTAGCCGCATGGGGTTTCCAAGAGAGCTTCAGACAGACCAAGGCACGTCATTCATGAGTGCACTTACGACAGAATTTCTGGAGAGATTTGGAATCAAGGTTATAAGAAGCTCAGTTTATCACCCTCAGAGCAATCCAGTTGAGCGAATGCACAGGACGCTGAAGAGGATTCTCCGTGTCCTATGTCTTGAGTCCGGTCCAGACTGGGAGAAGATCTTGCCACAAGCTCTTTTCGCCCTAAGAACTGTGACGCACGACAGCACTGGCTTCTCTCCAGCTGAATTAGTGCATGGAAGGAATTTGAGAACTCCTGTAATGTTGCTATATGAGAAATTGACCGAAGAAAACAGAGAGGATGAAAGTGTTGTGGACTATGTGTTTGAACTAATGAATCGTATGAAAAGATGCCAAGCGCTGGCTGTACAACACATGGAAATTGCCAAAGAAAAACAAAAACTTTGGTACGATCGAAAAACTGTGAAACGACAGTTTAAATCAGGTGACCTTGTTTTAGTTGTGGCCCCATCAAAGCCCAACAAGTTATCTGTACAGTGGGTTGGTCCTGGTGAAGTAATTCAACAACTGTCAGACACGAATTATGTGATCAAGTTTGCTGAAAGGGATAAAACTCACGTATACCACATAAACATGCTTAAAAGTTATTACAAAAGAGCAGAAAACGTAAACCTGTTGTGTTTGGAAGAAAATGAAGAAGAAGAGGAAATACCCACTCTTTGTCCTATACAGAAACCGAACATTTCGGAACTGTCGGATATTTTGAGAGACATTAAGTTGAATTCTCGTCTATCTGAAATTCAGCAAAAGCAATTGAAAGAACTCCTGACCACATATTCGAGCATTTTTTCGAATCATCCCGGATGTACTGATCTGGCTGAACATGACATTGAATTGGAGTCTATAAAACCAATCTTTGCCAAGCCGTATAGAATGTCTCCACGACAAACTGAAATTTTAAAGTCAGAAGTTAATAAAATGTTAGAGCTGAAAGTAATAGAGCCGGGAGAATCGGACTTTACCTCTCCCCTGATACTGGTTGAAGTTCCAGGCAAAGACGCAAGACCTTGCGTGGACTATCGTCGCTTGAACAAAGTAACTAGGACACAATTTTTCCCTTTACCAAACATCGAGCAACTGATTGAGCAGGTATCGGCAGCTGAGTATATTACTATTCTGGATTTGACTAGAGGGTACTGGCAGATCCCTTTAAGTAAACGTGCCCAGAGATATGCGGCATTTGTGACTAGCTTTGGTACCTTTAAGCCCTTAAGGTTACCATTCGGTCTCAAAAATGCGCCGTATTACTTTAGTCGACTGATGGCCGAGTTATTGAAGAACTGTGAAGGTTTTGCCGTACCATACTTGGACGATATTGCCATATACTCTCAATCCTGGGGAAAACATTTGAAAGATTTGGAGGAAATTTTCAAAAGGATGAAGTCAGCCCAATTGCACATCAAACCTTCAAAATGTCAGTTTGCACGAGAACATGTAAGATATTTAGGGCATATGGTTGGACAGGGTCAAAGAACTCCTGGAGAACTTAAGGTTCAAGCCATAAAAGATTTCCCTAGACCCTCTACAAAAACTGAAATCAGGTCATTCTTAGGACTTTCTGGTTACTACAGAAGGTACATTCCTGACTTTTCCGTGATTGCAGCCCCACTTACGGATTTACTAAAAGGAAAGAGTGCAAAATCGTCTGTCATGTGGAATGAAGAATGTGAAAAAGGATTCAGGGAACTGAAGAAAAGACTCTCTGAAAATCCGGTGTTGTACAGTCCCGATTTCTCGCGACAGTTTCTCGTCCAATGTGACGCGTCCAATCTGGGGATCGGAATCGTTTTGTCGCAAATAAATGACATCGGAGAGGAACATCCTGTTATGTACTTGAGTCGGAAGTTCTCAAAAGCAGAACAAAAGTACAGCACCATCGAGAGAGAGTGCTTAGCTATCGTATTCGCCATCCAAAAGCTGCGGTGTTATTTGGATGGACAACAAAAATTCATTATCCAAACGGACCATAATCCCCTTGTTTGGCTGGACAAAAATACAGGAACTAACCCCAGACTTTTACGATGGGCTTTAATATTACAGCCATTAAATTATGAGGTTGTCCATAAGAAGGGAAAACTCCATCAAAATGCTGACAGTCTAAGTCGTGTTCCTTAAACTTTAGTTTCGTGTGAAAATTTTTTAGTAATCTGAAAATTTTCTTTAAGTATTTTATTTTTTTTATGTATTGTATTGTATTTGTATTATATAGATTTAGTAGTTAGTTTCCTTATAAATGTATTTAGTTCAGGCACTGAGGTTCAGAGAAAGTATGGTTTTGTGTTTAATGTTTTGAACTATTTTGAAGTTTTGCAGATTTGAAGAAAACTTTTCCCTCAGAACTTCGAGAAAAGTTTTCCTCCGTGAAGGGAGGAAATTTAGACTGTAACGATTTCACAATCTAAAACTAATTTTGATTAAGAGCGTACGAGGGCGCCACTAGTCTCTATGCGCCTGATTGAACGAACCAATGAGAGAAGGCGTCATTGCGTGGGTGATCGAGACGAAGGGTGTGGCGGATGAGATTCGTCCAAAATTTTGTTTTAACCATGCGTTAGAAGTTGTCTTTGTGTTGAAGTGTTTTAAATGTTTTTGTGTCGTAATTTGTAGTGTGGTGTTTTGTCCCAGAAAAATAAAAACGTTTTCCTAATGGAATAATGTGTCTGTGGATTTAAAATCGCTACCTCACAGAAGCTTTGGCTTTTGAAATAACCGGAATTGACTTGTGTGGTCCACTTTACTTAAAAAAACAAAACAGTTGGGCAGTATTATTTGCTTGTGCGGTGTACCGCGCTGTCAACATCGAGTTAATAACTTCATTATCGACTGAATGTTTCACCTTGGCTTTGCGAAGATTTATTTCTCGCCGAGGACGACCATCCACGATTTATTCTGATAACGGAACGAATTTTGTCGGATTGTATAATGAATTGAAAAATATTCAATGGGAAAAAAATTTAGAAACTTGCTTCCATAAAAGGTATTAAATGGAAGTTCAATTCTACTTCTGCTCCTTGATGGGGTGGATTCTGGGAAAGGTTAATTGGATTGCTCAAGCGAATATTAAGGAAAATTCTTGGAAATGCCCTCTTATATTATGAAGAATTATATCCCATCATTTGCGACGCAAAAGCTATAATCAACTCCAGACCACTTACTTATCTTTTTGAGGACGTAGAGGACCTCATAGCTTTGACACCTGATATTTTTATTCAAGAGATCGAGGAAGTGGGCGTTCCTGACCTGGACAATATCGATGGAAGGAAATTAAACAAAAGATTGAATTACAAGCAACGACTGCGTCAAAATTTACGCAACTGATTTAGAAATGAATACCTCGGCCAACTTAGAGAAGCCTTTAAAACTCAAAAGGAATTAAATATTAAAGAAGGAGACATCGTGCTCATTGGAGATACTAATATCAAATGAGTAAATTGGCCAAAAACAAATATACTTCATCTTTATCGTGGAAAAGATGGTAAAGTCAGAGTTGCTGAAGTAAAGACCAGGGCTGGATCTCTCTTGAGACCTGTACAGAGACTCTACCCTTTAGAGGTTCGCGAAAAGGATTCGCCAGATGCAACACACTATCAACACCGTGCCCAATGTGGCGATCGTCATTCTCGTTTCGGGAGACTCCTCAAGAGACCTAAAAGAATGAACTTGTGAGTTTGAGTTTCATATTCCTACGAGAAACTCAAGGTGGGAGAATGTCGCGAACAACTGCGAACTAGACTCATTATTTTGCTGACTGTAGGTAGCGGCACTGCTGCGAAAACTAACCTTTGTTTTTGAACTCCCTTTTGGCGGCAGATAGTGTTATGTCACGAGAGCTGATGCTTGCCAACATAATGCTTAAGCATGTACATATTCTTGCGTAAATACTTAATGATAGCAATAAATGTTTTAAGTTTGTAAATATAAAAAGGCCTTTTGCTTTCATTGCTAATTTGTGAGTATAGATTGCTGTAAGGTATAAAACAGAAGTTATTCTCATTCAACGACCCGGGTTCTTAAAGTAGAAGTTGAAGTAAGACAAGTGAAAAAGAAGGTAAAGTAGATTCACTGCCTTTCCTAATAAGTATTGTTTCCAACAATAAACATATTTCACATCTGTTGAAAAAGCACTAACCCAAGGTCGAACGTTGTTTGTACATATTGGCTTACGAATAATTAAAAATCATTTGCATATTGCTTATTTCTAATTTATTATTTACATGTCATTTGTGGTAACATCAAAACATATTTCTATTATTCGCTTTTGATGTGATTAGTTCAATCAATCCAAGTGGATCAAGCTTTCTTGCAATACTTGACCATACATTGCATTTGGTTATCGTTTATTTATTACCGATAAACTTGTAAATGAAACAATCCAAACTCTATTACAATTCATTCCCAGCGCTTTAATAGATTTAGGTTAAGTAGATTCTAAAATAACAAACCCTGTTCTCTGAAAGATATCACTCAACTTTTTCTGGCGATTATTATATAGCTTAATGCATGTTCACGCCCCCGAATTGCAGAAATTCGCATGACAACGTAAATTCAGATGTGATCACTAGGAACACTAACACATAATTTATCCCTTCCTCACGTGCTAGTTGTAGTAGCGTCCGGATGACTAAGAAAGGTTCGCTTTCGTACCATAGGTCTTTTTCTAAGTTTTCACATCTTCAGTGGTGCATCTGCTTCATTCTTACACAGTATTTGATGACCCTTCCGTTGTTACATAACTAGCAAATTCTAGTGTTGTATCTTTTCGATATCTTTTGTGAAAGCTCACAAATACTCCCGGAATCTTGCAAGGATAGAACATAAATTTAACTTGCATTACATCTCCTTTCAGCAAGATATCACTCAGCGACAATCGTGTGGTTTTTGCTGCAGCATCAAAATCAACCCATAACTTCATATGGCTTTTATCTGGTTTATGAATTCCATGTTGTGGAATAGAGTAGTCATTTACGTTTCTGTTTTTATTTCTTTCATAAACTCCTAGCGCAGTTTTCTTATTTTTGGTTCTTGCTCAAGTATTCAGATGCATTGCATAACCGTTCTGCCATTTTACTAGATATATCAAGATGTTGACTTCGTTCCCCATTCATGGGCATTTAAGCAAAGTAAAGTCTATCCCTTCGTTAGTAGAATCGGAAGGAAATGTTCCTCGCAGTATATCTCTTCTTCCTAGTTTACTAGTGACTTAACTAGTTTAATAGTTTCCATCTACCAGAATTTTTTCACGGTAGCCATCACTATATTCATATTCATTTTTTAAGTCCTCAGCACAACTTCTTATCTACATTGGGGCAATTAGAGCTCCAGACGTCGTACCCAAACTGTTTCAAGAAAAACACTAAACCTTAGACTCCAATTTAACTTGATTTTAGCAATTCATACTTTTCGTTGGATATACTAACAACACACAAATTAATGACGTAGCATATCTTGTTTCAATGGCAGATTCTCACTGTGTGATTCCTTAATTTCTTAATTAAGGTTAGCTTCTTACGTAAAATAGTCTTCTCCCATAGTAAGAAGTTTCTAAATTTTTATAAATATGAGAACAGAAATAGTCTTTGTGTAGATTTTGAGAATTTTTTTATTCGAAATATTTTGCATGGATAGTGTGATCTATTCCAATTTCATATAAAAAATCAAAATTGTGACTGTAAAAACTGTCGTTATCAGTGTGGTGTTAATCACATATTTTTCTTCCTAGAGTTGTAACTTAAAAAGTTATGTTTTGTTTTACTTTTCCTTTTCGTGATTCTGCTTGAATATAGTATAGCAATATTGAAAAGGCCTAACGAACATAGCAACACTATTAACGTGAGTGTTATTCACATATGCACTGAATTGAAGAAGAATATTTCGTAATACAATGTGCTCAGTTTGTGGAGATGATGGTGTTGATCAAACATTAATTTTTCGTAACATACTGATTTAAACAGTTTGTTACACAAGTGTTTCAGGTATTCGAATAAGTTAAGTTAAGGAATAGGTTAAAATGAATTTAGTTTTTTCATTTTTAGTATCCTGTTTGAACATTTTGAAAAATTACAATTATCGAAAGTAAGCCATTTAAATGGTTATTTACTGGATTTGTCAGGATAGAGAAAACCTTATCAGTCCAAATTTAGCATTGTACAGTCAGTATCGGTGAAATGGTCAGCTCAGCGGTCCAGAAAAATCAGACCATATAAACGGGGTGACCATATATGCGGAACAATACTACACTATTTAATTATAGCAGGATTATATTCACTTATCAGACTGTAGTGCTCATAAATAAGTAATTAAATTTTAAAGAACATTTTGAGAATTAATTCTATTAAACGGGTTCTCTGGAGCGACGAATCAAGGTTCCCCCTCTACCGTGCGGATGGCAGAGTCTGGAGAACGCCTCCTGCCAGAATGCATCGTGTCCACAGTAAAGTTCGCCGGAGATGGAATTATGGTCTGGGGGTGCTTCTCCTGTTGTGGACTGTGACCTTGGTCTAAATTCATGGTAATCTCTACGCCAAGGCCTAATACACTACACGGATTAAGCATTTCTTACTTTTCTTTCTCCCTTCTACACATTTTTCACCTTTGAAACAAAGGGCAAGTCTGTCAAAAAGGCAGTCAGGCAAAGTCTGAAAAAAGGGCAAGCAAGTTGCTTTTCTGTCTGGCAAGATCCGATAAAAAAGTCCACATTCATCAACGTTGAAGACGTTGGCAGATTCATATCTTTCGAGGACTTTTTTCTTCTGGTCATTCCCTGTGTTGCTCCCCGCCTCAAGAAATGTTACAATTACTATTTTTCAACAACAACAAAAAACCCGATAACCTCATTGGAAACAGGAAAAACTGACCATATAACCAGAAAAATAAAATGACTATATAAGCGGTGAGATTTAACACATGTTTTACTAATAAGTTCGACAGGGCTTTAGAAAACTGTCTATATAAGCGAGGTGACCATACAGCCGGTACTGACTGTATTAAGTTGCAAATGTCTTCATACTTTAAAACATCTATACTTGTTAAATGCAAATATTCACAACACTCTTAACAAGTGAAATCAAATTTCCACTTTTCTAGGAAACCAAGATCTATATTCTATAAAAATAGATAAATTTTACGAAGGTTTATTAAAATTCACAAAAAAGGCAGATATGATTTCGTATCAAAGTTTTGTATTTGATCTTAATATAGTTCGCATTTTTCACAATGTCACAAAGCATCATACCAACCCGAAAACATAATTTTATTCAATAGGATCAAAAGGAGATAAATTTACTTATTTCAACATAGAAAGATATTTGGTTTTTATGTGTCATGATAAATAAATAATAAACATAAAAAACCCTTTAGATGGAAATTTAATTGAAAATGTATATTAAGTTTGGAAAATTTTGGGGTGAATTGCTTTGAGGAAGTCAACATTTCTAGCCATCTTGAAGCATTATTGATTTGATATCATCTGCAGTATAACAGACCTTGTATATTTTGAAATTACACACTTATAAATTAGGTCTAAAACACTCTTCTGGTAATTTTATTTCTCCAGATATAACATAAGCTCATTGTAAAGAGAAGGAATACGTTTTATGTGGTACGATAGTGAGAAGCAACTTGATTTCAAAGTAAAGTTGTCTATTCTCCGTTAATGAATGAAAGTTGACTTGAATCCTTTGATTTCTTTCAAAGCAGTTGTTTACATACTGTTTGTTCTAATCCTCAGAAGAAGCAACTTCTACAAAACACATCAGAAGAAATAAACAAATTTGTAAATTTTCTCTTTATTTTTTCATCAACGAACACTAATATATATTTGAGGTTTAAAATATAGGTGTATCTAGTGTTTCTGGGGATAAATTTCTTTCTCAAACATATTCTATTAGCCACTGAGTGGCCAGCACGGCGTCATCCTTGACAGTTTTTTTCATAGGGTCAGATGTGACCACTTCTCGCTAACGGTCGTCAACCCCTGGTAATTGCTACGTATTCCCATTTGGTTCGTTTCGCAGACTAACTACACATAGGCAACGCCGATGGCCTCGAAGTGGCTATTATTAAAAATTTAAATCCAAACACGCTGGAATCGGAAAACTTGGCAAGGTTTCCAAGGCTAAAGAATGAAAACCGCTTGTGACGTCAGCGGTCAAAAATCGCAAAATTCGTTCCTTCTTCTTTCGAGGTAGGGTGACGTCACATTCCGAAAAGTAGAACGAAAGATGAAAAAAACTGATAAATTAGATTAAATTTTAAAATTCCGGCGCTCTATACAAATCGCAAAACATTAGGACTACATGTGTGCCAAATTTTATTATCACTACCTACAGAGACACTGAGAAACACTTCTTTTTATAATAGTAGAGGAGCGTGAAGTCCCTTGTCTTGTTTCTCAGATACGATTTCATCACTTCTAGAATAAAATTTCAAAGAATTATTCTCACCCCCGAATTTATATAACATGCCAATTGGCTGTGATCAATGAACTGTCGTATTATGACAGTTGATTGTATGGCTCCAGTTAGATCAAACATCGCCAAAAACGTGCTGAGTTACGTTTAAGGTACATCTGATATTTACAATAAGAGATCATTTTAACGAAAGTGAAATACTTTCCCTTCGACGTGTTAGTTTCAATGAAAATCCCTCTTATACCGATAAGGTAAAGCGTGGAGAGATTGCGCACAGGGAGTGTCGGGGGAGGGGGAAGAGTTGAATGCGCGCGCAGCGACTCCATATAGTTGTACAACAGCAGTAATGGAGGGTCTAATTGAACGTGCAGGTTGTTTGTTTCGGGCGTTTAGGATAAAACATCGCTATTTTGCATTGTTTTCCCTAGATAAGCACTTGAATTTCCATATCTCGTTCTCTAAATTTTATAGAATGGCAATTTAAAAAATATTTTTTAATTAAATGGTTTATCATGAGTCTACTTACCTAGACGAACATTGCGAACATCAACGGTTCTTTCTAGAAGCGGCCATGTTTAAATAAAAGGCCGCGCACTCTCTCCTACCGAAATGGGAGAATTTGCGCATCTGCAACTTGGGAGAGATGGCGCATTGTTCCCAATCATTTTCATGCTAGGAGAGATTACGCAGAATACTGGAAATTTTGCATAAATTGCAAATTATATCTAAAACAAGAATGAATTATTTTTGAAAAAAATTTTCAAAGAAAAAAAAATGTTTGAAGTAATTTTGGCAATAAATTAATTTGCTGAAAAAATATTTTGTAAAAAATAATAAAGTTGTTATTAACCTTTATTGTGCGGCAGATTAGCTTTTGTTAGCACTAAAATATCGCTTACACCAGCGGCATGGTGGATGTTATCCCCCTTTAATTGTATTTATTATTGTTAACAATTTAACTGTAGTTTTTATTAAGAACAATCACTCCTACCCATGTGCGCAAAATAGCTTTCTTGGTTTTATGACAACTGTTGTATTAGATTAAAGCTTTACAAAAATAGCAATGAAAATGCATAAAAAACAAATGAAGTCACAATTATTCATGAATAGTTTAGAAAAAAAAATGATAGTTAAGTTGTTTTTTATTATTCTGTCCAATTGTGCACAGACTCTCCTAGCTTTACCTTAAGTATTGTAATAGCAAAGCATTTTATGATATTCAAATTAAATCAAATTAAAAATGAATTCTTTAAAACACGTATTCTAAACAAAGTTTAATCCCAAATCTTTGTTTTCCGTTTTTTAACGATAAGTATTCAATTTTATTGTTTAGGTATTAAAATAAATGTCACTTAAGCGAAAAGCGTAAATTGAATCTAAATCGAAAACTCGTGTAATCATTTTCGTGTTTTATGTTTAATAGTAAAAACATTTTTTTTGAAATTTCGTTTTTCACAAAAATAAACATGGAATTCTGTGTGAGAGATAATTGCAAGAGGTGTAGGTTTTCAAAAATGATGATGCATTCAGCTAAAATTTCCAAACTAAGAATAAAACCTTCGTAAAAAGTAAAAGTTTATTAATCCTCAGAAAAAATAAAACCCCTTTAAAGATTGTATTTTATGTCAACATTAATCATTTCAACGAAATGGACATGGGGATTAAAGAATAAATTATTATCTGCTCCGTGAATGAGCGAAAAAAAAGTGTATCATTTACATTCCATGGAAAATAATGGAGATATTTTCAGCAAATAAATTAAAGAAAGGGTATTCTGGGGAAAATGTACGACAATTACTATAGAGCTCAAAAGAAAATTGTAAAAAATTGAGAGGCTATTTTCTCATACTTGTAATTTTATTTTTTAATTTATATTGATTGTCACTATTTTATTACATAGGATTTTAATATTCATATAATATTGTTAATCTAGCAGTATAATCACACGGCTTTACCCATGACAGCATTGTTGTCACGTACTTACTGATACTGAAAACATTAATAAGAAAAAACAATAATTTTAAAAACAGCAATAAGTAATGATTTTAAAAAAGCAAGAAACAATACAATCTGAACCGTGACTAAAATCAAACAGAACGTTAATTCTTACAATTTACAATCCGTTAAGCAAACGAAAGAGAAGAAAAGAACCAATGACAGCAAAGGAAAATCAGTGACGTCATTCATGCACCGCCGCAGAGAGTCCAGTCGAAATATTATGACCGTCCTCACATTTTTCAATGGAAGATGTGGAGGGCACGGGATTAAGTGAGAATGGTATTTAACTGCTACTGGAGAAGGTAAGTAATCTTTCTTGCACTTATTTTTGCGAGTGATAAGAAAGGCTGCTGATCCAAGCGAATTCGATAGAGGGTAGTTCGTTATGGCCCGAAGACTCGGAACGAGTATCACCGAAACTCCATGACTGGTAGGTTGTTTACGATCTGCCGTTGTTAGTATTCATGCAAAAAGGATAAATGATGGTGACAACAGCAGTAAACGCTAAGGTGGTGATTGTCCACAAGTCTTCAAAGAAAAAGGACGTCAGAGACTGTCCCGCTTGGTAAATCAGAATCGGCGCGAGACAATGGCTCAGCTGACAGCCCAATACAATGCAGGTCCAAGCGCAAATGTTTCGGAACACACAGTTCAGCAGACATTTTTGGATATTGGACTGTGCAGCATACGTTCAACTCGTGTGTCTCTGTTGACCAAGCGTCATAGTCAACTACTCCTACAGTGGGCCCGGAACATCGAGACTTGACCTTGGAATTGTTTAAGAGAGTTGCCCAGTCAGATGAATCCCGTTTTCTCATTCATCACGTCGATGGTCATGTCAGGGTACGCCATCTGCCAGGCGAACAGTTGCTCCCCTCTTGTTCAGCGGGCTGTTGGGGGCGGTATTATATTTTGGGGGACGTCCTCATGGGCGACTTTAGGACCCGTAGTTGAGGTAGAACAGATCATGAACGCTGCGAACTCTCTGAACATCATTGTGGATCAGTTGCACCCTTCATGGCGTCTGTCTTCCCAACAGGAAATGGAATCTTCCAGCAGGACAACGCCCCATGTCACAAGGCTCAGATTGTGTTGGAGTGGTTCGAGGAGCATACTGAAGAATTCCACTTAATGTCCTGGCCATCTAACTCGCACATTTTTGGTGTCATGGAGCGGCAGTTCAGAGCTCAAATACCACCATGTTCGAGTATCTCGACTTTGCGTAACCTCTGCTTAGACATTTGGTATAACCTGTCTCCAGTCATGTACCAAGAACTTGTGGCATATATGCCCACTTGAGTTGCAGCTGTTTTGCAAGCCAAAAGAGGTGCAACGCGTTATTGAGTAGGTGGTCATGATGCCTTGGCTGTTCAGTGCATAACATTTATATATTACTAATTTACTGTAAAATGTCTTTCAAGTCATTCAACAGTTGTGGTACTGTTAGTGAAAGCCCATCCACCGCGACATGGTCGTACCACATCGGATGGGGAAAATAGGTCTTTAATTGACCGGAGGTCATAAACCGCATACAAAGCAACAATGAAATCAGTTTTTAACTGTCCAGAGGCCAAAAACTGCATAAAAAGCAACAATGAAATCAGTTATCAACTATCGCCAGACTTGCGCAAGACATGTTCAATATGTGCTGTCCACTATTTTCTGTCACCAAGTTGAAACCAAGAAACAGCTTGTTCCATAACAGATCGGAGTGTCTCAGGTGTCACGTTGTGAATGTGTTGCGCAATGCGTGTCTTCTATTCAGCTAAATTTGCAATCGCAACATTTTTCAGATAACCCTAAAGCCAGAAGTTACAAAGATTAAGATCATGTGATCTTGACGGCCAGGCTGTTGAAAAATGCTGTTTCTGCCCAGACTTACAGAGTTTTTATGGAAAATATGCCTCGACGTGTTGCAGCTGTTATATTTGCAAAAAGAGGGCCTACCCGTTGATAAATAGAATGTTAAAGCACTTTTTCAGAAAAACATAGTGTCCAGATGTATTCCTTTGTCTATATAATATAATTCTTTTATACGGGACTATTATAATTACATTTTTACTTTCGGAAATTTGTAAAAAAAAAACACTGTTTAGAATAACCTGTAATTTGAAATGAATATACGTGAAACAATGAAAATTTGTCTGGCGAAAAAGAAAAGTAGCTTGTTAGCGCCATTTATTTATTATAGCGCCATCTATTGATAAAATTTCTAACTATTATTTTTCTTTCGTTAGAAAAATTCCCATCGTCAAATTGAAGGTAATCCTGATCAGTGGTTCTTTTTTACAACCCTTTGAAAGTGGAACTTTAATTGTAATCACCCTGTATTTTATCATACTCATACAGAATACACGTAAACAAAGTAAGTTCGACAAATCAATGCTTGTCACTAAAAAAAATTTGTTTAAAAAGATAAATTGAAAGAAACAATCAAGTTATGGCAATAACAAAGAACAATCAAATTATGGCAATAACAAAGAACAATCAAATTATGGCAATAACAAAGAACAATCAAATTATGGCAATAACAAAGAACAATCAAATTATGAAAATAACAAAGAACAATCAAATTATGACGAAGAACATTAAAATTATGACGAAGAACATTAAAATTATGACGTTCGTAATATAAATAGATGCATTTTACAACAATCCAATGTTTTCTTTTCACCAACTCTTTTAGGCCACTATTTATGAAATGTCAACCGTCTTTGATTTGATATGGGCAATGATGCATTATTCGCAAAAGTGTTCAGTTTTAAAAAGCTTTGTATTCATGAAAGTTAATTTTTACATTAAATATTTAAATTGTCATTTGGGTTGATACACAAATCAACGCTTCTCTCGCAGAAACACCTAAAGCTAGAGAACTCCAGCAGAGGCCTGTCTCACCAAATTACCCATAATTTTCCCAGCAGGGAACAAGAACAATTATGAAAAGTTAAAAGGGCTCCAATCCATCAAAGCACCAATAGACAGTTCTTCGTGTCATTTAAGGCTTCTTTTCCGACGCTGGAGAATTTCGGGGGGACACGTGACAAGGACAAATTACTGCAATTGTCACTTTACAAAATAAGGCCTCCGCAGAGATTTTTCAGAACGAATGGTGCAGCTCAAAAAGAAAACATTTAACCATTAATCATATTTGATCATTCACTGGACTCATTAGGTTCGAGACTTGGAAAATTTAAATTTATTGAAAAACAAGCGTGTCGCATTACATTCAAGCTAAATAGAGTCGTTTAGTATTTATAAGGTGTCATTATTGCAAGGATTACTTTTTTTTGTAAGAGGAGACCATCTGCTTAGTGAGGGAGATATTTTTTTGCGGTCGGTGCATTTGCGCAATGATTTATGCGTTTAGTCGTGAAGGATAGCGGTTGAAAAGCAGATGCTGAAGTCAGTTTACAAATCAAATAAGTTTTATCATTTTATCCAGGATTGATGTTTCCCTAAAGATGTATTGCACAATTGATGACACTGGGCATGTATCAAGCTGTGACGGAAGCAAAAGAGACCATCTATAGCTGGAGATGATTATATGTTTAGGGGAAACGAAGTGAATTTGGTTATGTATTCTACAAGTGAGTAGATATCATTAAACTAAATTGCAAAGAAAGAATGCACGTTTCAATCCATCAAGTGCACCTTGTGTTAGTTTTTTTTTATCGTCAAATGATTTATTCGCATTAAAAATTTAAATTTATCATGACCGGCTGCCATTTTTATAGGAAGGCTGTTCCTCAGATACTAACACTACTTGATTAATCTGATAATAAAATACATGAAAAAGCCTATGTAATGGAATCCTTGGGCACCTAAATGGGTGAGTCACAGTAACCATAGTATCATAAGTTAGTATGGCCGCGGCCAATACATCACCGTAACCATAGAAGGCCTTAAGGTGTGAAGGGACTAGAAAAACGTATAAATTTCATTGTACTGTTATGCTAATAACATTTTTATCATATTTATAAGACTGCAAGGAAGCAACGGGAAGACAAAATGGACAAATGAGTCAGTTGATGTTAATGTTACACATGAGTCAGTTAATTAAAATGCTACAAATATGACATGTATTGTTTATGCTGACCAATCAACCCAGTGGTCAGGTGCTGGTTTCTGGATAGAAAAGCTTTACTTCCAAATGGAATGGAGATAGATGGGTAAGAGATGGATGTCTGTCCTTCAAGAATGTATACGTAACCTATCCATGAGCTAGTTGTGCTCAGTATGGGTGACATGTGTGTCAGGGGCAAAGTGAATCTCAAATACGTCATAGTGGTGCCATGGTGACTAACGTTCAACAGGCCGAGGATTGGCAAAAAAATTACTAAAGACATTCTGACCAATCGGTTTAGTGGTCAGGGTTCCTGGGTTGAATGGCTTCTATCCTGAATTCGGTGTAAGGCATGGACGTATGTCCGTGTAAAATGAATATGTGGTCTCTCTACAAGTGGACCTTGACTAGATTGCGTGGTATGTATGTGAGATGTAATGCTAACTCCATGCCAGGGTTACGTCCAGTACGTCCAGAATAAATGTATGGTCTCCTTATAATCATGCTGTGCCTAGAATGTATGATACGTATGTGAGGTCCAATGATGCGAATCCCTCTTCCCTGTAATGTATCAGGGTACGATCCGCATTTATAGTGCTGTGGTGACGCAGTAAGTTCAACCATTTTCCTTTATGCGTTAATCATTTTTGCGAAGTGAAACTTTCGTTTGCGAACTAAAACTAGATAAGCGTCAGTCAAAATCCTTAGCAAATGAAATAATTTCAGCGAATTAACTTAGCCAATCACCGCAGACAGAAGGTGTGGTTAATTCATTCCTCCCAGTGATCCGAGCCGAACGGACATGACTTTTCGCTCTGAATCTGATCCAAAAGGACCTATGTTCCTTCCTTAATAATTTCTTCTTTGTCTTATATGTAGCGTGTGTTGTGTGGTTATTAAAAGTCTAATATTCACCTAAATTCTTCTGATAAGTGGCTCTAACACAAACATACCCGATACCACTATAGTGCTATGATATAAATGTTGAATTTATAGGCCGGGCATAAGAAAAAGAGTATTAACCTTCCAAGTGGTTTAAAAGAGATATCTCGTCCTTCAAGTTCTGATCAATTTTGCTAAAGACAAGATATATCGTCCTTCAAGTTCTGATCAATTTTGCTAAAGACGAGACATCTCGTCAATAGTGTATTGCCGATTTTATATGATGAACACAAACATACCCGATATCGAGATGTGGTCACTATTCTTCGAATGACGATATATCTCATCCATCAAGATCTGCTCAGTGTTGCTGACCTGATATCTTGACGAACAACCACCAAGTGGATTAAACCTTAACTATCTGAACGTGAACATGATTATATATATATATATATATATATATATATATATATATATATATATATATATATTCAATTCTGTAATTGTTGTATGTTTATTTTTGATTCATTAAATATTTACCATCGTTGACAAGAAATTAGTTATATGCAAGTTTTTAATACGCGGGGGTAGAAAATTACACTTATATTTTAAAAAAATAGACAGGCGCACCAGTTTTACTATGCTGCATATCTTTACGTCAAACTATGCATGGGTGATGCTAGATGCTTTGTATGCAATCCTAAATCATCTTCAAGATCACGTTACTTTATAGGTTGAATGGAATCTTATACAACCAACATTGGTAATAATATGATAAGTACTAATTGCTTCTTTGTGGTTACGTTGAATGTATAATTGTCATTCGTATGTCGAAGCAGCTGTTTTACCATGGTGTCGACATTGACAGGTACGTTGATTACTTCTCCGATTGTATTATAAGTTTCGGAATCCTGTCTTGAAGGGATTTAGCAACAAGTCTAGCTAAACGTCACCAGCGTATTTGCACCGATTTATACTGAGTACCTTGCTTACGCTTTTGTTCATTCTTGTTTTGATATGCGTCTTTCGAATTCCAGTCCTCAGCTTGCTCCGGAAGTGTAGCTCGTTGATCGCGATACCACTTGAGTCGTGTTCTTTGGGTATCTTTGAAATGTTTAAGTCACTGAAGTGCTGACGTTAACGCTTTGTGGCATCTAACGTCCGGCAAATTGATAACGAGACAACCGTGGGGCATTTTCGGGACGTTACCAGCGTTTCCAGGCTCAATTGGCAGAGACGTTTCATATTTCGTTACATGCTTTTTTTGGTACATGCATTATCTCTGTATTGTCACTTTTGCGTGATATTCAATTTCCAAGTATATTTCCCTTCATGAGTGGAAAGACGTAATTGCATATCAAAAAAGCAAAATGATAATTTACTTGTATAATTTATTATTTATTTCTTTACTTATATATTTTATTAGTTATTTATTTGGATAGTTCGTCATTTATTCGTTTACTAAAATATTTATTGATTAATTATATCTTCAGTTAGATAGATATTGATTAGTTTTTTTGTGGATATTATGTTGTTGTTGTTGTCGCGCGCGCGCGCGCGCGCGTATGTTCTTCTGGGATGCATATGAAAGCAAGTGGTGAACAGAAACATTAAAGCAAGTACAGAAGAAGAATATTTTTGTGGATATTATGTTAGTTGCTTCTTTACTCGGATATTTCTAATTATGTGCTAACTTAGATATTTACCAATTATCCGTTTACGTGGATATCTTATTAATTATTTAGTTATTTGAATAATTATAATATATTACATATTTATTATTCATTTATTTGTTTAATTTAATATCTTTTGATTAATTATATTTTCAGTTAGATAGTTATTTATCACGTTTGTTTTTTGGATATTATGCTAATGTTAACTTGAATATCTTAATAATTATCCGTTTACTTGGATACCTTATAATTATTTGTTTATTTGAATAATTTAAATATTATGTATTTATTATTTTCAAGAGTTTAAATCCATCTTTTTATTAATAAACTCAAAACTGCTCAAAATTTTAAATGAAAACTTACAATTTTCAAATAAAGTGTTTGCAATTTCAATTTAAATGAACAAATAAAAATATTTTTCTTTACTATGATGGCAAGAAAAATCACTACTGTACTTAAATATTTAGTTTTCTTACTTGTTAACAAATTATAATATTTATGCTGCATGTTTTTCTATTTATAGAAACTCATTGAGCTGTAAACTTAAGCCCCATACACGTTTAGAAGGCATTATATTCTCTGGCCAAATGCTTTCAACAAACCATTTGTGTACGACCAATGCCAAACAATGGTTTCCAATTCCACTCTTAAACTTATAGCAGAATAACTTTCTCCTCATCTAACTTTGATAATGGCTACAATTTATCTCGTGTGCGGTGAATCGTATAACGATTACTTCCACCTAGCTAAATGATAGAAAAAAGAATAACCATCTTACGATTCCCTTAACTATCATCTTCTCTGCAAAGATAGTTTATTGCTTAACTTTTAATCGGATTAGTTCTGATTTCATTATTTTACTTCCATTCTATTAAAACAGGCTGTGCATAGATTTAAGTATAGATTAATAAAGTTATTGCAATTTATACTGAGATAAGGATGCAAAACCTTTAATTTAACGATGGCAAACACGAAAATAATTTATTAAGTACCACAGAAACTATAAAACTCAATAACATGAATTAAAAACCCACGTAACTGCTATAAAATACAAATATGAAATATTCTCTTAAACTAGATGTAATTAATGCTGTAAAAAAATAAGATACCATTAAAATGTCTGGCTAATACCCATAAAATTCACGTGTCTGGACTCGTCCAGCGTTGGGATCCTACCCTTGCTAATGCACGCCTCACATGCCCACAACAGGGCATTATGGTCTAATGTGCAATCTCCTTTGATAGCCCTTTGGTAGTCATATCGGGCACACGTACAGCACAGCGGTACGAAGACGACATTATACGACCGGTTGTGTTACCGTTCATCTTGCGCCACCCCAGACTTACTTTTCAACAAGATGATGCCCGGCCGCACACGCCACGTGTTGCTATGAATTGTCTTCAAGCTTTCCCAACACTTCCTAGGCCAGCTATGTCTCCTGATCTCTTTCCAATAGAGCAAATAGTTTGGAGACGTCCAGGGTAACATGGGGATCATGCCCTTCACGTGTCTGGACTCGTCCAGCGTTGGGATCCTAACCTTGCTAATGCACGCCACACATGCCCACAACAGGGCGTTATGGTCTAATGTGCAATCTCCTTTGATAGCCCTTTGGTAGTCATATCGGGCACACGTACAGCACAGCGGTACGTAGACGACATTATACGACCGGTTGTGTTACCGTTCATCTTGCGCAACCCCAGACTTACTTTTCAACAAGATAATGCCCGGACGCACACGCCACGTGTTGCTATGAATTGTCTTCAAGCTTTCCCAACACTTCCTTGGCCAGCTATGTCTCCTGATCTCTTTCCCATAGAGCAAATTTGGGACGTTATGGGAAGACGATTGCAATCATCCCGGAATATTGACCATTTATCCCAACAGTTGGAGACAATTTGGCAAGAAATTCCGCATGACACCAACCGGGTACTTTTTCAGTCTATGCTACCCCGGGTGACAATTTGCAACCAGGCCAGATTTGGACCAACGTCTTATTGACTTCCTTCCTTTGTAACTGTCAAGCTGTGAAATCAATCATTCAATTGTTCTGAAATTTTAATCCTTTGATTTCCTATATATGTTCCACCAATTTTTATCGCAAACGGACAACTCCTTCTTGATGCGTCGATTTTTCTTTGTTATAGGGTGAATTATATTGGTTAAATTTTAAGTAAAATAGCATAGTTTAGCTAATTTTTAAATTTACAGGAGATTTGAAATTATTTAATAGTGCTTACATCAAGTATTTTAGGTGTATGCTTTTTTATTTCCTGTATAAATTTTTGAATAAGTATTATCTCGTATACCCTCCCGGTAGTTATTTCGACGAGATATCTCGTCATGAGAAGAAAACTGAACTGTTTTCGATCTCATCATCATAAAAAAGTGGGCCACATCTTGATGACGACATATCTACTCGAAATGACTTAGAAGGTTAAAGTTATCTAGTAAGAAAAAAATAAGGTACAATAGCAATAAAAACATATTCGAAAATCACCGTTTATTACAGACGAAGTACTAATTTTATAAAATGTTTACGTAGGATTCAGTAATGTAACATTTTGGGTTTTATCAAAAAATATATAGAGCAGGCCTCGAAATAGATTTTTTGATACAGGTGCACCTTGTGCACCTAAGTTTTTAAATTAGGTGCACTGATTTTATTTTAGGCGCAAATTTAAAAAAACGTAATATAATAGCATTCATGTAATGTAAACTACTTTATTAATTAGGTATGTTTGATATGTTACAAGTAGATAGTAAATAAAAATATTTAAACATTTTTTTTTATCTGCGAAATTATTATTTAAAGGTATTCAGTCATCATCAGACATTGGTGGGCAATCAGAAACGTTTACGTTTTTGGTAGATCTTTACCCATAAGGTTTAGTGTCCATCCTTCTTTTTGAATTTTTCCTTCATTGCAACATAGCATTTTTTGGATTAAAGTTTTCGCATAGTGTCTATTTAGGAATTTTAATTACGTTCCTTTAGAGCGAGAGAGGTCGTTACTAATATTTTGTTCAGACATCAAAAGATCTTAAAACATGTTTCCCCGCTTTTGTTTAACGATAGGTGCACTTTGTGCACCTAGAGGGAAAAAATTAGGTGCACAATTTTATTTCCAGGTGCACAGTGCACCTGTGCACCCGAGTATTTCGAGCCCTGATATAGAGACAAGACAACAGCAAGGAAACATCTCAAAACTTGCAAAAGAAAACACGAGGTAACGTCAGATACTTGATTTTTTGAAATGGCCTCCAAATTCGCCACCAATGGCAATTCTTCTTTGTGTTCCGACGTTCCGATCGGAGCTTCGAAAGTTCTTGTGAACTACGAACTTATGCAGAACTTAAGAACATAAAGAGGGAACGTTTGTTTTGATTTTTAGACTCACTTTGACTTTCTGTCTCGCAGGCTGCGGAATTACGTCAAATTTTTGTTGATTTAAATAGGCTAATTTCTGGAGTTGTAAATATGCTACAGTAAAGCAAGTTTATTCCATTCTGGTGTTATGTCTATATTATTTCAATACTTACGCTAACTTAAAATTGCACTTAAAAAAAACTGGCGTCTGGTATAAACTAAACACCAGTAATATTATATAAATAACTAAATGCAACAGTATTTGACAGTTAGCAATGTGCACACAAAATAATAACTAGGCTATGAGCTAAACAAATAATGAACTATGATGAGTTAAAGTACCAAAATAAAGGTTCTGTCATTAGAATGATTTCAAAACAGTTCGGGCGTTTTGCATTCATTCCCCACACAAAATATAGGATCAAACCTTTTATCCCAAATGAACTTAAAAAGGTTAAATATTCAACAAAGTTACTAGTTTGAAGATTGCTTTCCATATCCTATTCTAAAAATAAGTATTAGTAAAACAGGTAATTCTAAAATCTTCTACCGAAGAGGTCAAAATTGTTCCTAAATGTGATAGTTTAATATTTAGTCACATTCAAAATTATATCAAGCAAATCCATGACTTGGTGAACCTTTACATTTCCGTAAACTCACGTTCAGGAAGGGTTTTTCATTTTTTCAAAACCTGTTCACAGGAAACCGAATTAAAATTAACAAGCGTATTCTCTAACTTTTCCAAATGGAACGGTTTCGTAAATTTAGGTTAAGGTTAGATCGAGGCAATTATTTCTTCCCAACTTAGTCTGGAGCCTTTTTGGAGTTCATAAAAATGCACCATTTCAAAAGCATGTATACCCATGTCTTTCAAAGACGTTGAATTTTCCATGATCCGCATTCAAATCCCTCACTTAACGATTTCTACTTTGAAGTCACAACTCCCTTCAATGAGACAGCTACAACCCATTCGTACACAGCAAACAACATCACTTCAGCGTCGCTGGGTTCGCAACGTCGTAAAAATATCAAGACCACTCACCAATGGAGGGGACAAATCCGAAAAAAAGCAGCCCCTGAATTCATATGCCATCGAAGAAAGAAGCGCATTTTATTCCCCCTTTCTTTTCTAAAATCTGTGGGATGACCATTTCGAGCAGATGTATTTGAGCAATGTCCGATTGAATTTACATCCTTCTTCCGAATGACCCTCGACAGAAGCCTACACAGGCTACTTTCTTCTCGAGCTGGGGCCTTTTCTCCGAGAGTATATGGAGCAGGAAGTAAGTGCCTTAGATCCTCCTATGAACCGTACCTGAAACCGAGTCGACAGGGGTTTTTCTCGCTTGTCAAAGTGCATCTCTAGGTAAATGTCCGGAATATGTGCCCGGACTTGAAATGTGGACGAACGATGAGTGTCCCGTTTTTTTCTTTGCCCTTTCTTTCGCTCCCCAAGAAAGGCGTTGTCCGGGAGTATTCTCGAGGCAGGATCAAATCCGTGGTCTAAGCGGGGGGACTTAGGGGAATGAAATTTATCTGACATCGCGTGCAGATGCCGGGGCTTTAGACAGAATGGAGGAGACGTTTACTGGTTGGCGTGGGGCGGTAATATCCGAGGGGGCTTGCTCGGTAAAGTGATTTGACACGATGGGAGTAGGGCGTGGATTTTTTTTTCTTCTTAATAATCACTGTTTACGGATCTTGCCGTGTCTGATCATGTTAGGTTTTGTGGTTGTTGTAGCCTACTGATCCTGGGTATTTTGTAGCCCTAAGAACGCTTAACCTATGAATAGGGATCCAGAAGATGCTTAGAAGTTTCTATTTGATCAACACTGTACCGGATTTTGGTATTAAAACCACTTTTTTTCACCAACGCCCGCTGAGTATGGACTTGTTTAAGGGATGCAGTTTAGTCATTGTGGTACTACAATGGTGAAATTGTTAACCACTTTTATTTAGACTGGTGTACAACTAGTAGAGGGTTCACGTTGCACCTCACATATATCCTAAAATCCTAAAGACCCTCTGGGGCTAGAGTCCAATTGGCTTAATCTTTTGACTACGGCTATATATATAATAAGCCGACCAACAGGTATAGTGGTTAAGGTGTTAGCCTCTAGATCGGAAGATCCCCGGTTCGAATCCGGGTTCGGGCATGGATGTTTGTAAGTGTATACCAGATCAGGTGTTGCTTCGTCATCTGAACATGGTTCAAAATTACGAAGTATAAATTGTTAGGGGCAATGATGGTCCTCCCACTGGGTGCTCCTTCACAAGGCCATCACTTCCGGCCTTGTAGTGCCAATGACTTAGGTCAAACTTGCCCGCCATTAGAAAAATATATATATAATAAGTGCGAATCTTTCTTTGCGCGATTCTTATAACTTTCAAGGTAACTGCTGTAAAAACTGCTGTAACGGCCGTAGTTTAAATTCTTTCTTGGTGCGATTCTTATAACTTTCAAAATACAAATGCTGTAATGACCTTTGTATAAACTCTTTCTTGGCGCGATCATGGAACAACTTCTTTACCGGCCATAGTCTAAAGGTTAACGAGCTGCTTGTGCACGACCATTGAGCGTATACTCAGAGATTGGCTATTGAACAGTCCTGGGGGGTAAAACGAACAGCCCATCTTCATTCGAACAATTTTATTATTAGAGAAAATACAAAAGTGGCATTCGACAGGTAATAACGTCTTCTTTGAATTCATATGCGTAAACTTTGCACAAAGGGCCATCTTCATATTAAATTGAGAACAATTTCATGATTTCCATTGGCTACCCACAACTTAGACACAAACTTTCGAACCTATATATCGTAATTTAAATTCAGGTACCAAGTTCCATGTTATTCATGAATGCAGAAAGTTTGGAGCTTCTATTAAGTGAGTTCCGCAGACTTTTATGGATATCTTCCTAAATAATATTCCTATAGCATGCTGCTATTAAGATATCCGAACAAAGTATAACTTCTAAATAATTTTTAGCTGAGAATGTTAAATATTAAATTATAATTTTAGCTCTTTCCTCTAGATAGTGTTTCCGCTCTACTTAGTTCTTTAGACTATTAGGGTACGTCCAAAAAATTGAAAAAAATTATGAAAAACCTGAGGAATGTATAAATTTAAAAAACATATTTGGAGTATCATTTATGTAATTTAATGGAATTTTCTTTTACCTGTTATGTGTGGCACAGCTGAACAATGATATATCGAACTCTAGAGATTGTGAGAAAAATGTTTTTACGATAACAGTCTTAATGCCTACTGCTTAATTGTTCTAGCAGTTAATAATAACTTATAAAAAAATTATTTAATAGTTACCGAATAAATCAGAAATCTATTAAAAGTTTAAGTTGACGGTGAATTTAAACAGTTACTATTGATTATCATTCTTTCCAAATTTTTCGTCCAACGAAATTCGATCAATTTTCCTAATAGGGATATAGATACATTGTTTGTGCACCTATCATAAGGGTAAAGATTTGTACTTTTTCAGTCAAGCAACGAATGAACAGTTCCAGCTTAGCTACAAATAATCTAGATCTATGAATAGCAACTTTCAATGTGGAGATTATCCCAGCAATGAACAACCGTATTAACAACGAATATCTCAAAATACAACACCAGTAGATTCATAAATGTCATATTTAGGCTAACTTGACGATGTTGAATATGATTTAAGTACCTAAACATGATGTTGCCTTTGGACATTTTGTGTAAAATTTGATAAAAAGCTTCTTAATCAATGTTTTCCCTTTGAGTTTGTAGAGGACGTTATTCCATATTGAGTGATATATTTGAATTTGTTCTATTATTAATAGGGCTCGAAAAAAAGTGTGGGGGGGGGTTCGTTTTTTTCGCCGACTGTATATTATTAGAAAGAAGAAATAACACCAGTAGGAATGAATTAACAAAAATGTAAACATCCAAATATTTAATCTTTAATTACATTCTTCGAATATTACAAACCTATTAAATGCTGCAAGAATTGCACGTAGCATAAAAATAGTATACTAAATTCAAAATATTACACTTTTCACTAATTAATCCAGATTAATATAATTTTAAATACATTAATATCCATTAATCAATTTTATACATTGATATTGAAAATGAGTGTTTTCAACCCTTTTAGATGTTTGAGTTTGAATGGCACAATTCAATATTAGCTCTAGATAAATGTAATTATGTCAATCCATAGCAATTTCCAAATAAGTTGTTTGATTCTTAGTACTTGCTTATTTCTATTTTCGTATTGAAACATGGGAGTTTAACAGTTCCACAGATAATATTTATCCATGAATTAAAGGGCTTTGGACAACTTCAACTTTTTCATTCTAGGAATTTTCGAAACCAAAAAATTACAAAAACATATCGTTTTATACTCTACCAGTAGAATTACCGGCGTTGCATTGGTCGAATTGGTTAAATGTTGATTGGAAAGTAATTAGAACAATCACTTTTCTTTCAAATAAAAATGCAAGCAATATTTAATCGTACGGAAAATAGTTTTTTTAACATCATTTTAACTGTTTGCATAGGTTCTGCATTTTTTTTTGGACGTAAATATGCATACATGATATAAGCATCCATATAATCCATTTTATATTCATCGAATTCCTGCTGTAAGACTACTCCATAAGTCGATTTAGAAATATCTTTGAACTACAGCGTATGGCTAGCCGTTTAAATTTAACGTAACCTATATTTATTCGAAAAGTTTAACCTTCAGATCATTTTAAAATAAGAAGTTACACACCTTATTTAAAAAGGTTTGTTTTTAATATTTTTATGAAACAGATTTCTACAACTCAACGATTCAACCAGACTTAAGGAAAATTCGTCAAAATATACACGTACCGCCAAGAAATAACCCATGTCTAGTGATATTTTGCAAAAAAGAAATAATTCACTAAAATTTAGTTCTTAATAATATATTAGCAATATGTAAAATACTGGAACAGATTTTTTACAAACAGAAACGAAATTATGATCATTGAAATAATGCAGAAATCTGGAAAATTAAAGAATGAGCAAGCGAGTATTCCGGTATTTATTCTGAAAAAAAGAATTCTAAAAAAAAAGGAAAAATACTGATAAAAACACTAACGATTTATTTCCTAAAGAACACATATATTCATAAAGCTTAGAAATACTCAAACATCTTCTGTCTAACTCAAATAACAGACATGAAATACTAAATCAAATTTACAAAATCAAACACTAATTCTGACTTTGGCAAAAACCTTTTTGTTCAAGAAGAAATCTAGAATTGTCCAAGGAGCCACGGTGGTCCAGTTAGTAAGATGGTTGATTATCAAACGAAATTGGTAAAAGTTTGAAACTCGATCCAACCACAGACCTTCGTGTAACTCGGTGATCGTGCACGGTTAAAATCTGTCATGGTCCAGTTAGTGAGATGGTTGATTATCAAACGAAATTGTTAAAAGTTGGAAACTAGATCCAACCACAGACCTTCGTGTACCTCGGTGATCGTGCACGGTTAAAATCTGTCATGGTCCAGTTAGTAAGATGGTTGATTATCAAACGAAATTGGTAAAAGTTGGAAACTAGATCCAACCACAGACCTTCGTGTACCTCGGTGATCGTGCACGGTTAAAATCTGTCATGGTCCCCAATGTCCTCGACGTGGGGTGGAATATAGACTTAAAATGTAAATGAACATTGGTATTGAGAGGAGCTTCCAAAATTATGACCAACATGTCGACTGTAAGTCACGTGACTATTCTGTGAAAATCACTTGGTTGCCCAATGAAGCATCCTATAGACCCGTTTGCTTTGGTTGTTGACATTTTAGTGGGTTTATGGCTCTATGGACATATTCAGCCATGCTTTACCAGACATAAGACACACAATCTATGTATATAAAACGCTTTTGCGTGGCGTTAATGGTAATGGTAATTTTTAGTTAACGTCGTACTAGAGCAACACAATGGGCTATTGACGACGGTCCCGAATCGGTCTCTTAAGGGAAAGATTCGAGGACAACACCTCGTAATTTTGAGCCACGGTCAGATGACGAAGCAACACCTGAGCTGGCACCCCACTCTCCAAACTTCCACGCCAACCCAACGTGAGGACTTTCGGCCACGACAGATTTAAGGTGCACCAGCCGCCTCTACACCATATGTTTACAAACATCCATGCCCGGACCCGGATTCGAACCAGGAACCTTCCGATCTAGAGGCTAACACCTTAACCACTATACCGGTTGATCGGCTATGCGTGGCGGAAAAAGGGTCTTTATTTCTTTCTTCTCGTTGGCAACGATTAGTTTATTTACGAATCCATATTTATAATGATATCCATACCACGAGTCTCATTCCTTTGTTGTTATTCTTCTCTTTACATAATATCATTTACTGACGTTGCTATGGTAACGAAGATGATTTTAACTTTAAAATAAAGAGGCTTATTATCGCAAGGGGCCTCTGATTTCTTCATATTGTTCCGGAACCGCCTTTTTTTAATAACTGACACCTTTGATTTATTTTTAACATTTTTTCCCAGTGGCTCTTTTTCGCACTCATTTAAAATTGTATTTATTTTATTTTAGCCTCCATAATTATAATATTTTAATTATTACTTTTTCTTTTGATACCCTATTACCTTCGGGTATTTTTTTTTCATTTCTACTAATTAGATATTTTTTAATTAATTGTTTATTGTTTTTGTGTTTTTCCCCTACAAATTCATGGTATATGGTTTTTTTTTCTGTTAAGTTTAATTTTTTTAATGGTAGGCTTGATGTATCTCACATGATATTTTTCACTTTATCAATAATTTCTTTAATTCAGTTTTTAAGTATCTATATATGTAAAACGCTTATACGTGGAGGAAAAATGGTGTTTATTTCTTCCTTGCCGATGGCAACAATCAGTTTGTTTACGAATCTCACCAAAGGCGTCGAGTATTTCGCTGTGTTGTTGAGCTACTCGCTTACGCATTAGAGGAACATTCGTTATTCAAAATGAGGTTTTTACGATCTGTTGAATGTAATTTGTGTAGAAGAGAGCGGCGTGCTAGGGAATCCCTTAATGATATATTTCAACGAAGATCGGCCAGAAATACTGCCGACAGGCTTAGGCGAGCAACAAATGGCTAATAGGGTGAATTCCCAAGTTGAAACGAACGTTTCCGAATATTGTAGGTTAGATTAGGGGTGATTAATTTACATCAGAGAGGTTTTCGCTTGCTCACTGCTCCCATAGAATGACAAAAGTTACTTACTCTTTGCAACGTGTAAATATTATAGATTTGTTTTGCCACCGAGTTTGTACATACTATATTATCCCAGATATATTTTTGTTGTAAATGAATTCACTTAATGATGCAATTCTTTCTGTGAAACTGATAGAGCTAGACTAAAATATTTTAGTGTCCGATGAGCGAGCGAAGTTATCCGAAGGAACTGCGTAAGCAGTTCCGGGGGTTGGCGAGCGCCAGTGAGCAGGGGGCGGCAGCCCCCTAGTTACAAGTCATACACGTATACACAATGAAAGTTTTTATTGATAGAAAAGGGGGAAAAATCAGGGTGAAATGCACCTGACAGGAATTGAAATTGCATCACCTACAACTCGAAGGTTGCTAGCGCAGTGAACATTCCCATTGAGCCACAGCGCACAGGCTATTTTGGTGATCAAACATCTTGTAAGAGGGTATGTGCGTGAATGCACACTTGTATTGAGTAGCAACAAAAAAGGTGAGATCTTCAAATTCTGTTACGCGAAACAGATGATGAATCAATGGAAAGGCGTTGTGACATCGTGAGATGCTTCAACTGGAAAAAAGAAAACAATTCGCGTGGAATATCGGAATGCCGAATATATTCCAACTGGTTATTATTTCGCGCTAGCTGATGTTCTTTCGTCACGCGCTTTGGAACAACTTGAGAATAACAGGTGGTGTTCGACGAGAAGATCTCTGATTGGAACTCGACTTTTGCCGTCGGGTTCTTTTTGAACTGCGTGCGAACGACGTTTACAGAGCATGTGAGAAACGACAGAGAACGTTTAACAACCAATACTGATACGTATTTGTATAACATTATTAATGCGATGATGTAAATACTGTACACATTCTTACATTCTTCAAAAAATAAGAATTTAAAACTCTTAGCTGTTGGTTGTTTTCTCCTTGTGTATAACTCCTACTGTTTTCACGTTACCGTTCGGGGCTACAACACTACAGCGTCTTTTACCGACCGGTGAGCATATCAGATGATGAATGTTCGACTAAATCTGGAAAACGAAAGTAGTTTAAGTGTCAATACTAGATGTTGGTAGATACTACTAGATTTGGTCACTTGATCCTGTACACAAAAAAAAAGGATTTTATCGCTCATTACTATCATACACAACCCTACAATAATTGACCGGACGTCAGCGGATTTGCATAAAATCCGACTACCTATTTAGGGTTTTTTTCTCGTGGTATGGCCCGGGATCTTTGCATGCTTTTATAATATAATAAGACGAATAAGAATAATGAAATGAAACGTGTAACCACGTGCTGTATTTCAAAGATTATTTTTAATTTTGAAATGGGTTTCCACTGCGAAACATTTAAAAACCGTAAAACTTACATGTGTTTTTTAAGTTTCAAATTATATATAACTGGATTGTATTGAAAGCTACATCCAACAGTCAAGAAACGACATCTACCATAATACACTACCTTACAACAATGGACCATACGCCAATGGATTTGCATAAAGTTCGACTAATTGTTTTGGGGTATTTTTCATGGTATGGACTGGGACCTTTACATGTTGTTCCAGGTAAATTGAACGCCGACGCCTACATGAACATTTTGGACAATCAGGTTCATCCTACGTTCTGGAAGTTTCATGGAATGGACGAATTTTACTTCCGGGATGACAACGCTCCATGTTCTGTTGCAGCCTCTGTCAAGTAGTGACATCAAGATTTGGATTTAAAACGTCTTAACTGACCTGCTCAGAGTCCCGACCGAAACCCCATAGATTTCTGGGACCAGTTAGAGCGACGCTTACGGACCAGGGAACCCCGTCCGAAATCTACAGCTGAGCTGGCGATATTCTTGCAGCAGGAATGGATACAAATACCCATAGCTGTGTTTCAAAACCTTGATGAAAGTATGCCCAGAAGGGTTGCTAGTGTAATTGCAGCACGTGGGGAAACATTCCCTTGTTAAAGCATGTATCCTTTCCCTTATACCATCATATCTTGCTGTCCGGTCCATTATTGTAGTGCAGTGTATTTGCTCAATAGTGAAGATGTTGGAAGAGTAGGGAGCCCGCTCAAAAGTTGATCTTGCCTTTTGACCATGGTTCAAAATGAGGAGGTGTTGTTCTCGTATCATTCAATTAAATATTGATCTAGGACTGTCACGAATACTCCGTTGACTTCAAACTGTTTTTGTTCCATGCGACATTTATTTCTAAAATTGAACACATAACTCCGAAATCCTCTCTCCTTACAAACTTCCACTTCCAATCATCATATGCTGAGGCTTACAAACCCATATATCCCCCAACAGGACAATTTATTCTTCTATGCTTAAATAAATATTATTTCCCACCACGATATCAGTGATTTAACGACTCCATCCTCCTATCACGTTCATCTCAACCCTCCTCCCGAAGTCTAACAATAATTCGAGCCACGCTTTCCCTTACACCCATCTTCTTTTCCAAAATGCCCCCTCTCCCATAAATTGTGTGTAGCATGGTGAGAACACACAGAGTGTTAAGAGAATTGATCACAGATGAAAACCAACACTGACAAAGGGAGACTATAAATTCATGCATGATAATGTTTTTCGATGATATAGAAAAGAAAGTCGACTGCGGGAGATGTTGCCTTATATTCCAAGAGTGAGGTTGGAATATGCAACTTTTTGCACATTTTTCGTTAAAATTTTACGATGTAGTCGATGCATAAAGGTAGTGATAAATTGTGATAAATTTCCAGCGTGAATGGTTAGTTTTTGTTCGATCTTTTGGAAATACGTTGTTTGGGGTTTATTGCCATGGTGTTTATTATTGCACATTTTATTGCAAAATGGTAGAGATATAAACGTTATGTTATTAAACCAATAAATAAATAGGATGTTATATATATATATATATATATATATATATATATATATATATATATATATATATATATATATATATATATATATATATATATATATATATAGGCTATTTTTCCTGTCTTCAGACCAATCAGTAGCCATGAAAATTGGCACAAAGGTAAACTTAAAAGTGCCCTCGAAGCCCCAATTTTAAAATCTAAACTTTGTTTTTCTGCAATAAATGGACATGCACAAGTACACACGTTCTACAGGGTTTGTGTATGAGTTAACACAGGGAAATGTCGCAGTCCTATTTTAGCTGTTGTGGTAGGAAAAAAGTTGTACATAGTTTGTGAATTGTAGTTAACATGTGGAAATGTAGAGGAGATATTTTAGCTATCGCGGTCATATTTGAAACCAGAGCAATCCCAGGTTATACAGCTAGTCCAAAAATAAAACCTTTCTACAATTATGTTAGCTATTGTAATTTTGTGATAGTGTGTTTTGAATACTTTTCGAGGCATGTGATCGGCAAATACTGTCGCATCCATTGTAATTTGGGAGGTATTTTGGTAAAGCGGATTTGACTTATTGTGCTAGCAGTTTACGAGCTGTCGGTGGCGTAGTCACGAATATTGTTATTACACTGAGTGCAGATAAGACTTTCCAGGTGATTATGCTCATTTACTTGACCGTTGAACCACTATTTTTTTACCTGATAAGGTCATTGCTTCAAGGTAGGTAGACAGAAATTTAATTAAGGTCGTATTGGAGAAACACAACGTGGTATTGACAATATCATCGAGTCAAGAAAACCAAACTAGCATAAATTGTTTTCTTTTCAATCCACATGGCAGCATATGTCTTTTAAGTGTAATTCACAGCATGTAATACTTTGTTATCAATTCAGATATATAATTAAACTGCAACTTTTTATACTTTTTTATACATTATTACACTTTTACACTGAAAGGACGACAAAACTATGGAAAGAACTAATATACACTACCGTACAATAATGTACAAGACGCCAGCGGATTTGCATAAAATCCGACTACTTCTTTTGGGGTGTTTTTCGTGGTATAGCCTGGGACATTTGCATGTTGCTCCTGGGGTAAATTGAAAGCCGACGCCTACATGAACATTTTGGACAATCAGGTTCTTCCTGCGCTTTGACAATTTTATGGAATGGATGAATGTTACTTGTAGGACGACAACGATCCATGTCATGTAGCAGTCTCTGTCAAGAAGTAGTATCAAGATACGGATGTATAACGTCTTCCCTGGCCTACTCATATTCCCGACCTTAACACCATAGAACAGTTGTTAAACGAGTTAGAGTTACCATCACATCTTGCTGTCCGGTCCATTATTGTAGGGTGGTGTATAATGTGGCAAATAAAGCTAATAAATAATACACTATCCAAACAAATGTATTTGGATGTTTATTACTATAATAAGTAGAAAATTACTCACCGTATTGCGCGCAGCAATCAAGGTTGAGTTTATCGATTTCGATTTACGAATTGCTTTGATTTTCGCCTGCATAAGTGACTTCATTAAATAATAATAGATATTAGCGACGATTTGAAGAAGCATTTTCTAAGTTTTTTCTATCAGTGATCTAAATTCTCATTTGTTAAATCATCCCAATGAATTCATACAAGAGCCACATTGTAGCTGGACAAAAAGTGTAGAAGCTAAGCGTCGTGCTGAGCATGATTGCTGTGCTTTGTAGGGTTTTAACAAAAAAAGATTGCTTTGCTAAGCACATCGAACCATTTTCATTTATTTGCAGGACATTTGACTCCACGACTTGTATCTCTTTTACTTATGGATATAAAAGGGTTTGAGATTACTTATTACATTGTTTACATCCAACACTGCGTAGACAGTTTGTTGCTAAGTAATTATCGCGGACGCAATTTATAGCGTATCATAAATCCCTATTGCTAATCCAATAACAGATTTTGGAAATCCGGGCACGTATGAATCTATGTACCCTCTGACAATAATACATGCATTGGCTGGCTTAACAATTAAATTGTTTCCTGGAGTATCTTTCGACATATGCCGTTTAGGCACAAATATACCTTTTGTGTATTTGACTTGCTATTTGATTCCTTTGCATTTTGAATGCTCCTTGTTTTTCCAAGAAAGCCAGTTCTGAGAATTTTGAAAAACATTGACAGCATTGTATTTTAAGTATATTGTCATCCAATTTATTTTGAATTATTTAAGAACAATTAAACCACGAGTGAATTAATCTGAAAACCTAAAGTTCGGATATTCCTTAAAGATACATTACAAGTGTCGAAAATTCCCAAATTAGATTTATATGCATATGAGTTTAAAGATTTCATATGAAACTATTATATAACTGATTATATGCTAACATCTGTTTGCTATTATATCTAGATACTTAAATACCCCATGCCTGTTTATAATACTCTACTGGTAAAGGGAAACATTTGATCAAATTTTATGCTTTTAATTTTACCTGTACTGCTAAATACTTAAATGTCTGTAAATTTGATAGTATTTTGTTGTCATCAATGTGTGTGTGTGTGTGTGTGTGTGGGCCGAAAGAAAACCTGCTTTATACATTAACCAATTCGTCCAAATTTCCACTAAATTATGGAAGATCGAATTTGAGTAAATTTAGATAATTTCCAAAGAGTGCAGCTGGCAATTTCGAAACAGTCATTTTTCATACATAAACCATGACTTGCAATAAATTCCTTAACTTCTGCTGACGCATCAAGTAAGTTATCGACAGCACTTCTATAATCATCATAAAATAATCCCCTATTTTCAGTTAATTCATTAAAGCAAAGTAACTGTCTAAAGTATTGCACAGATTTCTCAACCTTGATTTAATTTCTTCTCCTCTAAAACTGAATTTTTCTTTTCTTAAATCAATAGTTAACATTTCTATCTTCTTTTACATTAAAAAGAAACACATTCGTTGATCATTAGTTTCGATTTCGGCTTAGGCTATTTTCAAATAAATATCTACACACAGTACCAACTGGAAGAGAACAAGCACTTACTGAGAAGGGAAAGAACAACGTCGAACAATGAAAATAAGCAAATAGAAAACTAGGGGGACCTGATGCGTATTACTTTTACGAATGACAAAAGCGATTTCGCGTCACAACGCCTCCGGCTCTACGCGGACCAATTATATGCAAAGGATTCAAACAAGTAAATAAAATGTAATTTTTTATACCGCTTACTTTATTACACTTATGCACTGAAAGGATAACTTAACAATGAACAGAACCAATACAGATGCTGGCAAAAAAGATAGTAAATAATGCACTATCTTAAAGAATGGATCAACACAGAGAAGTTATATCTTAATAAAAAGTAGATGTTGACTCAATGAATTGCGCGCAGCAATCATAATTGCATTTGCCGATTTCGATTCAATAAATTATTTGATTGTGGCCTGTATAAGTGGCTTGATGAAATAACACACGTTTCTGCGGCCGAATTTTAGGTTCGCAAACCTTTGTTTCTTTTTAACGTGAATTTTAGTTCGCATTAGTTAATCATCCAAATGAAATCACATCAGCACCAAATAGTGGCTAGCCAGATAGATACTGAACAACTGGATTTAAATAATTATTTTTTATATTGCTAACTGAATCCTTTCTCCGTTTGCCCTATCACACAAACACACATTCATTCAAGTAAAAGTCAATACTTATCCGCATTTCAAGTTTTCAATTTTTTACACAAGTATAGAGGTTGAACATGCATGCCTTTTTCAGCAAAGTCCCCTTCCTTTTCGATGCACATGGTTCAGCGGTCCTCTAGCTTGCGGATTCCCTCAAAGAAGAAGGATTTCGGTTGGTCGCCTATCTTACACCGCTTCCTTCACTTCTTTGTTCATAGAAAATCAACGATCTCGTAAAGCATTTTTAGACGAAGATAGAATAGTCGGAAGGAGCGAGATCTGGAACGTATGCAACGTCACCTCAAAACCCAACTGAATAATGATTCCAACGGTCTTTCCACCGGACATGTTTAGGCATGCACAGACATGCAACAACACCGTCTTCGACAATAGACCTACCGTTTAGAGTGAAGGTGTTGATCTCATTATCTGACCGTGGTTTAAAAATACGAGTTTTCATCGCATCTATCCCTTCGGGATTGATCCAAGGCCGTAGTCTATAGAGCCCGTTGGGACGTTATTCAAATACCTACCTACTTTTATATCGTTCGTTCTATTTCTCTCTCTTTGTTCTATTGTGCTTGGTAGTTGTATTTAGTCAGTGTTCATATTGAAATACGTCGTATGATCACAAACACATAAAATTTAAAGCTGATAACAAAATCCGTCAGTTTTGAGAGGTAACACATTATCTTTTTAGTGATTCTCACTGGAAATTTCAATTTTTTTCTAATTTTAGTCTTTGACTAAGCTTAATTAGTTGAGTAGATAGTTGATAGTTTAATTCATGTGGAGCTGGAGTACAACAGGATACTGTGTGTGAAGATTGGCTACTGTCTGGGATCAATCCCGATTGCCGAGTAGTTTGGAGTGAACAATTTAAAAAAATAGGATTTGTAATCAAATTACTTTACTAAGTAATGAAGCTACTGCTCATACTCTTCTTAATTACCTAAGCGAGTAATGAAGTCACTCGTTCGTAGATAACTTCCATTAAAATATTTTGGTCTTGAAACTTTCAGCGGAGTATTTGAAACACTGATCACACTGAGGAATAGCAGAATACATCGTACACATATCCAAACTAAATCCTAGAGAAGTATTGCTTTAGCTTTCGTTAATTTCATTACCAATGTTAGCACACTTTTATCTTGTTACATTAAAATTAACCAAAACAACGAAATTTCTAGTCACGTTTATTGTATTAACATAAACTAGTTAGATAATGCAAATTTTTAAAACTCACAAATGCATGTTTAATTTTTTTTCACAATTTCCAATGTTAATATAGAATTACAAAGTATTTGTCATGAAAATATTATTAATTTTAATTATGTTTTGCAATATTTTAATTTGGACAATGTTGTGGTAATAATAATGTCGCTTGAGGAAGTAAATTGTGTATATTTTTATATCTCTACCTTTTATAAAATTTTTGAATAATCCCTTAGCATTAATATTTGTTAAAAATAATTATATAGATTACTGTGTGTGAAGATTTAGAAACAACTCATTTTCCTATTGATCAATAATATTGTCAAACTTATAATTTAAAGTTATAATTCTAAAGTAGAACGACATTTAACTGTCTTCCCTTCAAATACTTGCTTCATATTTCAATACGATTTTAACAAAAATGAAACGCACAAAATGAATCTCATCCGAGAACATTTAATTTCAAATAGGTGAAGAGTATTGGAAGAATTTAACGTGATGCACCAAATTTCTTATTAGGAAATAAAACTAAACTGATTATTAAAATTTGTGAAAACATATTGTACAAATGAAGTAAAGAATATTATGGTTAAACTTTAATAATAAAACATTTTATAATAATATACCCTTCTTCCAAAGATGAATTTTACCTTTAATAAAGACCCAGACAGTTCATTAAAACAAGGTGAACTGTAAGTTTATTTAATAATCGTATCAATCATAGTGTGTTCGCATCCATCTTGATCATTGATAACTCTAGAAATATTTAATTCATTTTTTCCAATTCCAAAAAGCCCACAAAGAGAAAAAAAGAAAGTACAAAAGAGAAATTTAATATAATGTTTGACGTTCCCACAATTTTATTCAAAAACCACATCCCCCAACTCAATTTATTTACTCAAACTTTATATTCAAATCCAGTCTCCCTAGACCACCCTACTGCTAAAGGTCATAAGTAACAACATCAAAATAAAACACGCATGCACGAGCGAGTACAAGCATTTGTTCTCATTACTTATTTGATGAAAGAAATAAAAACCCAGGGAAAAAAACACCCGTAAATTTTCCGATAACACTTTTTACTTCACCCCTTTCCAACTGCGTTATTTACAATCCCCCTCAGAAAAAAACTTCGGCAGAAATGGCAGGGGAGAAAATATATTGAGCGTAACATTTTCATTATACTTAACAAAGCAGCTCCAATGTTAAAATACTTTTTATGCAAATTTACGGGAATATTTATCAATAGGCAAACACTGTGTTACTTCTAGACGCCGGACTTTATTTTTTCGATATTATTTTTCCTCGTCCGCTTTCTCTTGTTTGTCTGTTGTTTTTCATGTAGACAGAAAATATTTCTAGATTGTTCTTTTACAGTGTGTACCCAGGAGCAAACACTCTGAGAGGGTTAAATTAGTCATGACTACAAGCAGAGAGGAGGGGGTTGATTCTTTTTAAAAAATCTCACCTCCAGCCCGGTCTTATCGTCTGGTTCTCTTCAATCGCCGCCTCCGTTATCCGTGAATGTTTTACACGTAATTTATTATGCACATCGCCGTTATCGAATGATCCCCCTTCCTATGTACACAAGTTTTGATCGATTGGACCGAGTTGATGTTGACATTACGCTTAATGAACTTCGCTGCCTTTTCTTGAAGAGATAGGATTACAGCCTGGGTCGCCAGGAGAGCTTTTAGAGGTATGTGGCGATGCACTGGCTGCTCCAATTTCGCGACCGTACTCAAATCCTATTTTACGAGCTTTCCGGGGCGTTTTTTTTTTGCTTTGGGCGGAGTTTTTAATACATTGACGGGATATTCGGTAATCTTTTTTGACTTTTCCCTGGGGATAAAAGACTGTAAAAAATTATATCCATCAAAATGCACTGATTCGGGAGACTGAGCGTTCGTGTTTCTGAAAGAGGCTTACACCGCGTTGGGGAATTGGAACTAGCGGATTAAATGTCGATTCGTGTTGGTGCGGGATGAAGTGTTAAGTGCGAAGCTTGGGATTTGGGAATGCGTTCGCGGTGGTGTTGCGTTTCAATCCTCTTGGCAGCTCGGGCCGTAAAGTAGTAGCCGTGTACCACTGCTCGAGCGAAATGCGAACTGAAGGCGGAGGTTCGCATGTTCCCTCGGTGCATTTATCTCTTCTGTAACGGTAGAAACTTTATTTGTGTTTATGTCCGTGAATTTAATTTTATTTTACGGTAAATTACGACCCTAATGCCATAAAACCCAACTTTAACATATAGTTTCATACTAAAACACCTAAACTGCAAATAAAAAATACCCATTATACTTCATATTATTACACCTAAAGTTTTAAGGAGGTCCGGCACGTAAAACTTCGAAAAAAATAGTATTTGAGGTTTTTACTGTCCATGAAATTTGAATTTTCCACTTTGTAACGATACCTCATTTGTAGAAATCCGTCATTTATAATATTGTTAATGGAACTCTTGCTATATTTGCATTAGATTCTAGTTTGGACAATATATTATACAATACCAAGTTATATTTGATTGTAGTATCTAATAGAGTAAATATATTCATCTGAATATATCACATCATAATGGGTCATTAAATGAGAAGAAATTATAAATGGACTATATTAAATAACTGCCGTATACCTAATTTACATTAGGTTTGAAAACTAAGATAGCTAAACAGTTAAGTAAAAGCCTTATATATACTTTATGAAACAGGAATTGATGAGCTATCCAATGTTATATTTTACTTATAACATCCGATGATTGTATATGTTTCTGTAAAAATAAATATAATTCATCCAATTCTTCTAGATACTTTAAAATTCAATACAACATTGATTATCCGAATTTATGTGAACAGACGCCAACTCGGATAGTTAGAAACAAGAGTTATACGAAATTATGAACACAAAACAGCCTTTCAAGGGTTCCGGCTCCGAAAAATTCGAGAAAAATAAATAATTTTTGAGATTTTTACTGTTTGTGAAAATTTGAACTGTCGTCTTTATAACTATACCTCATTTGTAGAAATCTAAAAATTGAAAGTATTTAAAAAAAGTTTTAAGTAGAAGCACAATTACCGCGAAGAACAGACTTTTTTCATGTTTTGTGCACATTACTCAAAAACTACTTGAGATTCATTCGTGAAAATTTTTATGATTCTTTATGGAGCACTTTTAAACACTTTAACACAAGGAATAAGATGTAAAATGCATGCTTTTTTTAAGTATTTTATCTAAAACATTTCAATTTTTTTTGTCAAATTTAAAAATGTCAAAAAAAAATTTAATTTTTGTGAAATTGAAAAATTAAAAACGTTTATAATTTTCTGAATCCAAAAAAGATTTAACCCCTTGTTAAAGATTTTAAAAGTGTTTAATACATTGTAAATTTTTGGATTAATACAGTAATTTAGGAATAAGTGATATGCACCTAAATTTTGTGAATTTAACTAGGGTGCATATGGAGGTGCGGAACCCCCATAATTGGACACAGATCTATTTGCAAGTCTTCACTTCTTATTTTAAACTCTTAAAAGTATTTTTCAAACCAGATGGGTTTTTTGCAAAGCGAAATACAAAGGGCTATAGTGTTTTGGAACGCCACTTCAACTTTTTACATTAAGCAGCAAGCTAAGGCCAATATGTCTATGAATCGATTCAATACTTAATCGGAGCATGTTTTTCTTCTCTGTTTATACCTTTCTCATATGCACTTTCCTATTCGCTATATAGACCATAGTACTTGGACACTGCAGAAAAGCGGAGGAAGATCCATTTTAGTATGGGGTTGTTTTCCTGGTTAGTACTAGAGCCTTCGCTTTATGTACCTGGTACCATAAACGCTGACGTGTTCCTCGACGTTCTGGATTAATCGACCTTGCCTACACATTTTCTATACTACGGCGATGATGGTTGTTTCTTCCAACAGAATCGAGCTCCTTGTCTTTCTGCAAAACTCGTACAGGACTGATTTCCTGAAAATGAGGTGAATTACCTTGACTGGCTTGCTCAGAGCCCCGATCTCAATCCGATCGAGCACTTATGAGACAAACTGGAGCGACGAGTACGACGACGCCACACACGGCCACCTTAGCAACAATGTTGAGAATAGGAATGTACCACGTGGGTGTTGTTGAGAGTGGAGTTTCTTGCTGACACTCTCGGCGAGACCACGTGATCGTTCGAAAAGTAATGTGATTCAAAACAATTTAAAAGACATCCTGAATGGCACGGCTTCGGGTGTGAGCTTCCTTGATGAGCTCCCTACCTTGTTCTAGAAACTTGAATTTATGTATTTCAGCGTAATATTATTTATTGTGTTGTTGTACCGTTTGTACTGTTTGTTTGATGTCCGAAAATAAATCACAAAAAGATATTCTTGGACTCGATGATTCTTTACAAACAATCTCTGCTCATAGCCTTGCAAGAGCATTGTCGAGTTATTCCTGCCCAGAAACCTTGTGGGAAACATACCTCGACGTGTTGCTGCTGTAATACAAGCAACTGGACGGCCTACCTGTTACTAAATCGAATAACGTTTTCTACTACCTGTTACTAACGAATAACGTCGCACGTTTTCTAAAAACATGTAGTATTCAAATACTATTGTCCTTATAGTGTAGTTTTCATTAACTATATTTTACGATTTTTATAATGTTTATTATTATTTCTCTTAATGTCTTTAATTCTTTGTATTTTTGTTAAAAGGTTATTTTGATTAAATGTGAGAAATTCAAGATGATTGGCCAATTTAGTAATAACCTTATTGCTAGATCAATCTATATAAATAAAAATGGAGTGTTTGTTTGTATATTGAGTATTTTCGACTTATTTTAAGTTTTCTATCCGTTTTGGACCATTCTGGTGCCAAATCTGACTCTTGCGAGTTTGGTATGCGTCTGTCCATATGTCTGTATTGTATGTGCCCTATACACGTCCACACGGTTTAATATATTTTCATGAAACTTTGCATACTGTGAGTACATATCTTAATTTAGTGAGTAAATTTGGTTGTGTAAGTCTGTCTGTCCATCTTTCTGTTCTATGTTCGATTTTGTGTTTGTGTGTTTGTAGAGGCATCACGTGAATTTTATTTCAGATAATATCAGATAATGTGCTTTATTTTTTACATCATATATTAGTTTAGTGAATGCAATATTAAAAATTTTCTTTATTTTGATGGTTAGATAAGTTTCATTCTAAAACACCTGAGTAAGTATACTTAAATCAATCATAATTCGGTAGTTTTGGAAAAAACTGGAAGGTAAATTGAGAATTACAATTACTTAGATTACTTTACCAATACTGCTAAAAAAGCAATTATTTTTCAAATGTTATTTTTTGTATGGAGATTCAGTTATGATATTTCATTTATTTCGAGTCTTATTTTTTTATTTGCGCAATGTAAACGCTTTCCGAATATTTGGGACCGACGATATTTTTCAACGAACGGAAAGAAACGGAAACTCGTGTTAATTGCGTGAAGTGATATTTTATGATTATTTCGCTCTGAATTAATTTCTTATTTCTAAACTGCTTGTACTTGTAGTTGTAAGTTGTAGCAACTGTGCGAGATCAAGAGATAAAAAAAAGAATCCCGAATTAATATCTTAAGAACAACGTTTTACCCAACAACTCTTATTATGTTTTATTTCTCTGTTTTTGTTTCAAATATTCCTTATAAATTGCATTTTCTTTTCAGCACACGCAACACCACCACAAAGTATTCGACTTAAAGTGGCAGTTGAGTCAGAATACAGCAAATCTTAAGTGTAACTGTATCGATATTAAAAGAATAATAAGGTTTAAAAAATCCGAACTATAACTTTTCAAACATTTAAAAAATTCCTTGTCATAATAAGAGAAGGATGGCGAAATTCGACAATGTCGCATGCCTGATGCAAGAGTGCCGCAAGTAGAAAAATATTGTATTTTTTTTACTACGAGTGCGATAGCACTCGCTAAAAATCGTCATATTTATTAATTGAGTTAAACACGAAAAGACCTTAAGAAAGGGAATTCCAAATCCCAATCAAAATCGTCTTTTGTAGTAGTAACCTTAGTGCCACTTTTCGTCATTTTGTAGCTTTGTCATACAGAAGGGTGCGATGTATGTGAAATGTATTACATGAATGGACAAACATGTGTAGGATTTGTGTCCAAAGTAAGTTGCACACATTATGACGACGATGTCGAAAGGTGTTAAAATATTATTTTATTCTACGAAAGACATAAGTGATTATATATTTTGGTCATCTCTTCAATCTAGAGTTAACCAATTAAACCGAGTAAGGTCGGGTATTTTGCTAGTAGTAAATAAATTCGTTTTCTGTTTTAATGCTAGCATTTCTTGTTGTAAAAATCAAAACGCATCGCCAAAACCAGGGGACATTTTTGCTTCCTATCGCTTTCATTTGGAATATCGAATTAGGTTATATTTTGTTTTAAAATACTAAATATTGCTTATATTTTCTTATTCATATTGAAGCATACCTTTTGGTCTAATGTTTCAGAAATAATATGTCCCAGCTCCATGCGATAAATAAATATCCTTTTAATGAATGAATCTTCATGTATAAGGCTGTTCAAGCAGTCCCGAAAACATACAACTACCTCGAAATTTCAACAGTCGCACTTCAACTTCAGTGGCCTATTTAAGCTAGCGTTCTCCCAACCCCGGATTTAGAAACTGGCTATTAATATTCAAGTTTGTAATTACACTTCAATCTAACTGATTTTTAATACAAAAAAATTACATTTGAAACGTGCGATTTCGAGTGCGTAATTGATGATACAAAAGTTATGCTCCGTAGGAACAAAAATGTCCACCGTTGTTTCTTCTTAAAGATCCAAGTGTCCTACAAATCTCTAAAATGGTCTGTAACGAGAATGGCGCATATAGCAGCTACACCAAAATTTGAAACTAAAACGTCAAGGACATTTATAAAATCTGCACATTTATACGACGCTCACCCTAGGACTCTTTTATGAAAACTGAATTGTATCGCTCGTCTCAATCAGAATTCCGATTTTAAAAATGAAATAAAAAACAGAATTACATGCGATGAAAAACATACTGGAAATAAATATTAAAACCTGAAAATAAATTGAACCCTTAATCTCACTTGCTCTGACATTTACTTATTAACTTTATTTTATAAAACACAGTAGAAATCCAGCGCTTCCAAATAGTGTCTTGTGATGGGATAGTAGAATCTTTCCAAATGGTATTTTATACAAAATGGGTTAATAGAATCGTTCCAAAGTAATATATTTCAACGAAAAGTCCAATAGAATCGTTTAAAAGGATTCTATTCCTAAAGAAGAACCAATAAAATCTTTCTAAAGAATGAATCCATGGATTCAGTAGAAATATATGTTTTGTAGTCATTAAGTGCGTTATGGGGTAAAAACAAAACTATGCTACTCTCATATCTCTTATAACTCAGATTAAAAATTGAAATATTTGACGACTACTGAAATATAATTATTTAACCCATCTTATATCGTGTTTCGTTTTGTTTGTATAGTAATAATTTAGTTACTTTTTTAATTCAATTGAATCAAGGATCGTATTCTCTCGGCTCAGAATATTTTTTGTCCGAAATGTAGAACTATAAATTTATTAGTGAGACTTGAAAATTAAAGTCCGCGTTTAAACCCTCATGAGTAGAAGATCTGGTTAGTGCGCAATCGATAGTCAGATCGACCATATAAAGTTAAATTTGTTAAAAAATTTATACTATATAGTGATTTAAATGTATCCAGCAAAGTATAATGATTTTATTTAGATTTATAAAATAACTTTTTATTCTTAACTTATCCAACATAGCATCGATTACATGGTTTAATTAATAGTTTTTAAATAAATTTTTATTAAATACTTTAATGAGAAATTACATTAAATGAAAAGTCATTCACAAATATGTTCCTACAAACAGTATACATAAGACTCCTGATTTATATCCATTTTATAATTATGTGACTGTAGTTGAGAAAAGGTATTATGTTATTTCTTATCCTATTCGGTATAGACAAGATAGGCCAAGTCCATGAGTTCTTGGACCTTCAAAAAGTCCAAGACGAATATACGATTGAAATATAAATCCTCTCTGGAGACGAGGAAGGTGGCTCGCTCGGTATCGCATTTCCTACAGGTTGGCAAAACTAAATAAACATAATCAAATCAATTTGATCTAAAATGTCCATTAACCAGACTGGAGATGGCAGTCTTCAGATCTCTATCACTTCCATCACATTTTATCTGGCACCAGTTGAACTTGGAAAGAATTTGCCAAGAAATATTATTCGGATGGGTTTTTTCGTAAAGAATTTACAATAAGTAAGAAATGTAATTGATCGCAATGACTCTAAAAGCCCTCTTTGACAAACTATCAGTCAGTATAAACTACTTTGGCCTGTAATTGAGTAAAACTATAGTGTAATATATTTATATATAAACTATATATTTATAAACTATCATTTATAACTATACTTATAAACTATCATTTATAACTTTATTTACAAACTATCATTTATAACCACATTTATAAACTATCCTTTATAACTATATTTATAAACCATCATGTCCACAATATTTATAAACCATATTTTTATTACTATATTTATAAACTATCATTTATTATATTTATAAACTTACCAGCTGTGTAATTGAGTAAAGCTACAGTATAAAGTAGATTTAACTCACATTTCTTGTACGTTTTGAGAAAACGTCTAGCGTAAAATATTTATAAATTATCTTGTCCTGAGTCAAATAAAATTGCAAAACAAAATATTTATAATCTCACCTGGGGAGTCCATAGTTAACTATGTATGCATCATATTAGCTATTTTTCACTGCGAATATCACATTTATTTATGTAAAATTTCAGGAAAGACCAAGGTTCTTAAGTTCTGTAGTTTTTCATACACTATAAATTGTTAAATTATTTTATGACAAATTAGAGCATACAAGCGAACAATTTTATTTATCACGCACTATGTACATAAATAACGTGATTAATTTCTTTACGCGCGTAGTTTTTATGTTTCAGCTCCAGAAGTATCTACGCTGCGTTTTTCTTTAAATCTCCTTCCATATAATTAAGAAAAAGTAACATTTTTTACCCAAACTAAAACCGACTCGTTTAATTTATAATTCCCAGCTACTGGAAGGCCTCATAACACCAGTTCCACAGAGCGAAGAAAATTATCATTTATACTCCGGCGTCAAAAAGTAATGTTCTATTTGTGTTTCCGAAATGAACTGCTAATAGCTTACAGCACTCTCCTCGTTACTTTTCAAGAACCGCGACTGTAATTACACTCGAAATTTGTGGGGTTTAAAACCTCAGATTATGCATGCGAAAAACACCTGCAGGCAGATATTCTATTTTTAGGCACGCATCCCTTTTTATTTCGACCTGTCGGAGAGAGGCGCTCTGAATTTTTAATTGCGACTTTCGCCCCTCGCTTTGAAGAGGTCTTTCTGGGGGTAGGATCAACCTCTTCCTTCCTCTTTAACTTGATTTATTCCTTATTTACTTGTTTGTTTTCATTACGGGATCTCTGGAGATATCTCTCTGCTTTCTTTCTCATTCCCTGCGTAAAAAGGCACGTTATGTTTAACTAGAAGTAAACAAGATAACGAGACTTCACCATCAGCGAAATTGGTCGGCGATTTCCCCCTGGTGGAAAAAATGGGGCACGAACTTAGAGTTGGTAAATGAGATCAGACGGACAATTTGCTTTGTTTAGAGAGATACATTGTCTGGATCATGGGGGGAAGGAAATATGATTACTCCAGACTCCAGTTGCGGTCTTTTTCATGTAAGGGATTGTCTGGTGGTCCGAATAAATTGTACTTTCGACTCGCATTTCGTTTGTAATCTCATTTAACAGGTCTCGTTGTCGAAGTAATTGTGCGAGAGTTTCTGTTAGTAATGACGGTATAAGAATGTGCTGGCATGACTGTACAATTCTCTTTGGTGCAAAACGTTTTTATTAAAGTCTGCAAATTCGAAATTCTGAACTTCTTCGAGGATTTTATGTCTTATAAGTTTATAAACTTTATGGTATTTCTATTTTAAAATATAATGTAAGTGTTACGCGACATTGTAAAAAAATGCGAAATAAAACTATGCGCGCAATTGTTTTTTCACATCTATTATACTTATAGAACAAGCAATGTAATGTATTTCCTCATATTTAATATTTTAATATACTTCTTCAACGTGCTAGAAAACAAATACTTACTTAACCTGTAGACAACGACCATATACAGCAATTGTACTTTGATCGCGCCGAGAAGGAATTTAAACTACGGCCAGAACAGCAGATGTACCCTTTAAGTTATAAGAATCGAGCCTCATATTTAATATTTTAATATACTTCTTCAACGTGCTAGAAAACAAATACTTACTTAACCTGTAGACAACGACCATATACAGCAATTGTACTTTGATCGCGCCGAGAAGGAATTTAAACTACGGCCAGAACAGCAGATGTACCCTCTAAGTTATAAGAATCGAGCTAAGAAATAATTTAGACTACGGCTGTTACAGCAGTTGTACCTTGAAAGTTATAGCAATCACGCTAAGAAATAATTTAGACTACGGCAGTTACAACAGTTATACCTTTGAAGTTATAAGAATCGCTCCAGTTATATCTGTAGCCATGTCGAAAGGTTAAGCAAACTATAAGCCAAAATACAAATTATATCATAATACATTTATGAATGTATCACTGCAATAGCAATGTAATACACTAAGATAATATTCAAATATGTAATGCAATAGGATTTGAACAACTGAAGTAATAGCTATAAATAAGTCTTCATATTTAGGAAAAATGCTGGGAAGTAAATATATAGGTAAATACAGCGACAGAGACTTTGATAACTGGAAAACTATTTTGTTACTACTAAGTTTTTTTTCATTGGTCTATTTCTTAGCATTCAGACAATACAATTGTATCGGCCGTTTAAACAGTAGGTTTTTTTTGGAGGGATATTAACAAAAAACGTACATTTTGCCAATATGATGTCAAAATCAACAGAATATAGGGTGACGTGGGGCAAATACTTTCGCCGGTTTTAAGTGAATCCACTATAAAATTTGTCTGTGACTAAAGCAGGAGTTTCCACCTGCTGAAATTGGTTGGAGTTCTATGTTTAATTAAACATGAAATTTCGAAGCGAAAGTTGAGCAAATCAAAGAAGGGGAAATGAAATTATATGATCTTGCCCACTCACAATATTTCCTCAGTGAAAACAAGAAAATATTCCATTGGAAAATACTTTTTTAGTTATATAAATGGTAAGTTTAAACAAAGTGAACACATATTAAGAGTGTGAATACATATTAATAATAGGTCTGGAGAGAGGAGTGTGTGGTATAAATATGATAAAAATGAATAGGACAGAGTAGTAATTGCTTTGATAACAACTTATATGACTTGGTTTCACAATTGCTCCGTCTCAACCAGACGAAGCACTTTAGCTCGCTAACTAACCTAGTACAATAAAATCAGTTGAATGTATAACCAATAATTCTAAAGAATCCTCGAATTGTTTAACTTAACTTGTTTCATGTTGAAAGGTGTCTAAAAGAGGGAAATGCTTACACACGTTCTGTGTAATGGCTATTGCACAAACTTCGTATTCTATTACTGCACTCATTGACATAAAACTTAGCGCACGAAGCAGTAATTGCCGGATCGTAACGAAACTTGACATGGAGGTACGTGTAGCAGATATGCAAATTGTTAGAAATACAGCGTGATTGCACAATGCGTAATGCCACCATAGGGCGTTGAACTTCGTTCTCCCTGGCGTATAAAAAGGTTCGTAGAGAAAATTTGCCTGTGCTTAATCTGTTACAGAGGGATGCTTTTATAGCGATAACATTACGCCGGCATCGAAGACAAAATGATTTCCTATCAGAGTTCGAGAAGGGAAGAATAATCGGGAGGACGGAAGCCGGGTGGTGAGCTCGGCGAGTAACCCAATTAGGCCGATCTGACTTTACTATGAAGAGGTGTTGGGACCAGTAAATAAGTGAGAGGTGGCATACGCGGCGGCTAGGCTCAGGACGCCCTCGGCAGAGCAATAGCCGAGAAGATCGTTACATATCCAGAAACGCACACACAGCGCCAACTGCATCACTGTCCACTATCAGGAAATAGGCATCACCTTCACTACAGGCCTCTGTGTCTGTGCGTACGGATCGTGAAGACCATTACATAACCCGATACGCACGCACAGCACCAACTGCATCACTGTCCGCTATCAGGAAACAGGCATCACCTTCACTACAGACCTCTGCGTCTGTGCGTACCGACCGTGAAGACCGTTACATAAACCGACACCCACGCACAGCGCCAACTGCATCATTGTCCGCTATCCGAACACAGGCATCACCTTCACTACAGGCCTCTGTGTCTATGCGTACCGACCGTGAAGACCATTACATAACCCAACACGCACGCACAGCGCCAACTGCATCACTGTCCGCTATCAGGAAACAGGCATCACCTTCACTACAGGCCTCTGCGTCTGTACGTACAGACCGTGAAGACCATTACACAACCCGACACGCACGCACAGTGTTAGCTGCATCATTGTCCGCTATCCGAACACAGGCATCACCTTCGCTACAGGCATCTGTGTCTGTGTGTACAGACCGTGAAGACAGTTACATAAACCGACACGCACGCACAGCGCCAACTGTATCATCGTCCGCTATCAGGAAACAGGCATCACCTTCACTACAGGCCTCTGCGTCTGTGCGTACCGACCGTGAAGACCGTTACATAAACCGACACCCACGCACTGCGCCAACTGCATCATTGTCCGCTATCCGAACACAGGCATTACCTTCACTACAGGCATCTGTGTCTGTGCGTACCGTTGCAAGGCGCCTTGCTGAAGGACATTTGGTATCGAGGCGCACATTATGTGTGCTACCAATGACACCCACTCACAGTCGGCTTCGTTTGGAGTGGTGTCACGCTCGACGGAATTGTACCGCAACCGAATAGCAATCTACAGCGACGAATCGAGATTCAATTTGGGAAGTGATGATAACCATGTACGTGTGTATGAGCTCCGCCGTGAACGACTCAATCCTGCATTCTCTTTACAGTGACACATCGCTCCCAAAGCTGGTGTGATGGTACGGGGTGCCATCGCATACGACAACCGGTCACTTCTAACATTCTTCCACGGCATCATGACAGCCCAGTGACATCCTTCCGTTCGTGACATCCTTCAACCACATGTATTGCCACTCATGACAGGGCTCCCAGGAAGAATTTTTCAACAGGACACTGCTCAATCACACACAGCAAGGTTGTCATAATAATGTCTCCACCACATTAACACCCTTCACTGGCCTGCTCGGTCCTCAGATGTGTTACTAATCGAGCAGATCTGGGATAATTTTTAACGGAAAATTGGGAAGCCTAGGCGTTTGATTGAACTAGAGGTGCGCTTACAGCAACTGTGGAATGAGATGACGCAATATAACATACGGGATCTGTAATCCTCAATACCCACCCGTATCTCATCGCGTATTCAAGCTGGAACAACACCGACTGTATACAAAGCCCATGTACTCTACCATTACGTCACAAACCAAATGCTTACAAGCCGTGCTGAATCACAAACTTACAACTTAAACTTTTAAGAATTACACTCAATCTTTGTATGTTTTTTTTTTAATAGAGGGGAATGAGGTATGTTTTTTAATTAAATTTTGTACCTCATTTTACTTTAAAAAAATTAATAGAACTTACGTTCTGTGTTTTAACTTTAATCTCATTCAACTTAACAGCTTTTTTCCTGACCTTTGAAATGAAAAAAAAAAAGGGAGACCAGTTTTTGGACAGAGAAAAGTTAAGTAAAATAACTGAAGAGAACAATCCTTCAAAGCAGAAAAGAACTTTAAAAAAAACTAATGATTGTTCCTTAAGGTTTGAAACATAAAAGAGAATACTGATTTGAATCGAATGTGCATACGAACTGGAATACGAATAGATTTTTAAATTGAATTTGGTAATTACACCTATTTTCTCAGCGGTATGGAGATTCATAAGAAATCTCTAGACGCAAATAAGGCGAAATACCAGAGAATTTGTTTCAAGAGGTTTATACAACTCCTCCCCTTAGTAGTTTAAAGTCTTGTTTGTAGCGGAGACACACCGCGTGTACATCCCTGTTGAATGTCCAAGCTCGAATCTCGTCCCCGTAGCGTCGCTCAAGCTTTCATTTTCCGTTGTAAAGAGAAAAATATTTTTCAAAGAAAAATATTTAAAAATAATTATTTCCTTGGCGACTTTAAAAGTGCGCCAAAAAAATCACCAAGGCCGTTGCCATTGCTATAAACGTAGACTGTAAATGTTTCTTAAACATCAATTGCATATTTATAATATTTCTTGTAAGACAAATAAGAAAAATGTACATACGTTTAACTTGCATCCATTAGCTGAACTAACTGCAGTTCGTAACGTAACACGTAAAAGTAGCCTCGCGACAGAACTTCACAGGCTCTGCTGGAATTTATACATTACTTTGTATAGAGTCGATGTTGACAGGAGGTGGCCTAACAGAGTACTAGTAGAACCTCAATTCATTTTTTTCCTGTAGTAAATTACCCTTTTGTTTTGATTTTGTAATCACTTATACCAACATTGTACTCACATACATAAGATTTCGTTCCATTCGGACAACTCTTTCTTGATGCGCAAATTTTATGGCAATCAGTGTATTATGCTTCGCAAATAGATTAGACCTGTAGTTCAATTACAGAAATAACTTGGGTATTACATTCACTGGAATATTATTACCACATGTTGTTGTTGTTGCTGATCCCTGTAGCCCATCAGATTTAGACTAGGTCCATGATATCGCACACTCTCAAGAAATCAATGACCTATAATGGTCACTCCAAAGATCTTCTTCATCAAGTCCCAAGCACTCAAGGATATGATCCGGAGTGGCCTGGTCTTTGGAACACTTCGTACAAATTGGAAAGTCCATTTCTTTGTTGGCATAAGTCAATGTTTTGAGGTGGCCACTACGAAATCGTGTTATTGTAGTTTGTTCCTGTCTGTTGCACCGAAGGGATAGAGATCCACCGGGACGGTTACTCTTGTACCAATGGTGCACAGGGGGAGTGGAAAATGCAAACCAAACAATGCATTTATGTCTAGAGTATAGTTCAGTATAGGTTAGAGACGGCGGAGTATGCATAGGCTCGTTAGTTCCCCTCTTTGCCAGGGCATCAACCATTTTGTTACCGGCATGGTCAACGTGGGAAGGGATCCACTGTAAGTGAATCTCACGAGATGAGGAGAGCCGCCACAGCTTGTTCAAGATAGCAACTCCAGTATTATCACGGACTCTGTGCCAGTTAGTAAGATGCTGGATGGACTCTCCGGTTGTCAGACAGAATCTAGATTTCCTCATCCCCAGGGAGTGGAAGGACTGTATCTAGACCCGCATTAATCGTAATTAGTTCGCTGCGAAAGACGGCACAGTCGTCAGGGTTTCTGGTAGAGATTTGATTAGATCCGTTTTGAGTTCTAATATATACCCCACTGCCGGAGCAAGTCCTGTCATTCCTGCTACCATCCGTATAAATAAGCGCCGCATCATCTCGGATATTATTGATCAATTCAAGGGCAAGTTGCCTTAGGTACTCAGGAAGATCTGAAGACTTGTTAACCTGGATATGAAGATTTGGGTGAAAATATACCCCGGTAATACCCTCAGATGGGTCAATGCATGAATTCAAGGAATGCGCTTCTACAGTATTGGAGAAAACATTTTCGCTGACTACCTGACTAAGGGGACTTTCTCTCTTTAGTCTCTGATTGTTATTCCAGCCCCTGAGGAAGTCAGAAGTTCGATTCTGAGAGCCATAACTAAGGAGTTTAATAAAATACTTCACAAGATTAGAGTCTCTTCTGTGACTGAGTGGTAGTAAATCCGCCTCAAAAAGAACAATGTTGTTGGGACAGTTATTTCGAAGACCATTAATAATCCGAGCTGCGCTCAGCTGAACTCGCTCAATCTTCTGTAGACTAGTCTTAGAAGCACAGCAGTAAACCGGGAAACCATACTCCAGGAGTATTACCACATAAAGATGTAGAGTAGTTAATGATTTTTAACTGAGCATTTAGAGGTATTGCAGGCAACATCTTTTTTTCGATCCACCAAAGAAAGAATAATGTGGGAGAAATTACTGACATATGATATCAGATGTTTAGTCCAAGTGGGTTGCTCTTATTTGAGCTTCGACAGTCGATTGGCTGATGAACCTCAAATTAATGTTTTCCATCATTTTTCAGTAATTTCTAGAGATCAATTCGTGCTCTTCTTATAACAAGTGACCTTCGGCTGTGATCAAGAGAAATAACATGCTCCACCTGTTTCATAAGATGGTTGATGCAGTTTTTCATTTGCTCTATCATCAGAAAATAAAAAAAGTTGTGATTGAATATGTCTGTTTATTGCAGACTTCAAACTAATCTTATACAACGTAATGTATTACTACTGGAAAGATATCCCACTGCTCATTGGCATTTGAAATGTACCCACATACTCCATAGAAGTTGATTATCAACTGAAGTAAACTGCTATTTAAGGGGTTTAATTTCTACTTTTTTTTTTCCTTTCGGAAATTACTGTGTTGATGTAATTCAAATCCGGTAGCTGCTCTGTACTATAAAATTCAACATTAGTATATAAATGAGTAAAATTATATTGATTGAATCGGAAATACGCACAGTACATCTACGTGTTTTAAGTTGACAGGGAATCCAAATTTTTCTCTTTCCTTGGAAGGCAAGGTTATAAGAAAAGGTGTATAGAATTTTTCGTAAGTTAAAAAAGCCTTATTGAAAACGGATCTAAACGAAATAAAAATTACTTGAGAACTGCTTTTAAAAGCAGATGTTCTGACTCATAATTTAACCTTGAAGCGTGTTAAAAATTGCCTCTCAAATAAGCTTTCCAGTGTCATTTGATACTCCTGACATGTTATAGATTGATCCCTGAAGTATGATAAAAATAGAAAATAAAGCAAAGAAAATGTTTAAAATAGGTTTAAATAATATCTCTCCTTCTAATCTTTCCTAATCGTCTTCTAATCTTCATTTAAAATATTCTTGATTCCTAATCACGTACAGAAACTATTATGTCTACATTATTTTTTTATTGGATTAAATCGATAGTTTAAAATTATCTATGCATACTTCATCCTTTATTTACAAATTTTGTCGGTAAAATTTCTCTTGTCAGTTTTAAAAAGTGTAACATTTATTTATTAAGACATGTGATTGCGTAACGCCAATACTCATTATGTCCACTAGAGCCTTTTTTTTTATTTCTGGATACAGTGGTCTGCCATACAGAGGAATATGGAAGCTTAATGTACTTATGGTAGTATCAGCAGCATTTAAATGACCCGCCGCAAAAATATCATCAATAGAAATTAGCTCTGTAATCGTCAAATATCGTAATACCGTGTATTAGTTTCTAGGCTGTAGATAGCAGACAACTAAACAATTTGTGAAATAATCTTCCGTGAATCCGGTTAGATTAAATTCCGATAGGACTGTCCAGTGCTTTTCGCATTCTTGGCCCACGTTTTCTACCACACCGTTCAAGGTTTATGTGGTAGCTGAGTCTGGCCAGGCATTCTCAAGATACCGGAAATAGAGGATAGAGGAAATACCGGAATACCTCTAACCGATATCAAGTCATTGGTGTAAATGGCGACAACGCTTGAATTTCTCGACCTGTTCTAACTCGAATGACTATCGAAGCACCTTTAAACTCGATAAAGTGGAAGTGGTCCGTCCATATCGTCCTGGCATCACAAGCACACAGCTATACATGAAGCTATTGTCACGTACTCAATGCTCCTGGAAGGACGGAAAATTATCGTACATAAGATAGTTGTAACTCATATTTTCTATGAAGAAAAAAAAATCATTGGATTGACTATGTAGTTTCGAAAAGGACTGTATTCAATTAAACTATTTAGTTACAATAATATTTGCATGTACATGTTTGCCTAAACAGATACCGTGACTCTAAAAGTAATAACAAGTACGTTCACGTGTTCGTCAATTAATTAGTGTTGAACAGGCGTCAAAAATAATTTAAATGTATTGACATTCTTCTGCAATGAAAAAAGAATGTGTGAGCAGCTCATGTTGTTTTCGTATCGCTCGATCGTCATCTGATCGTGGTTCAAAAGTACGTGGTGTTTTTTGCTCTCAGTTCTTTCCCTTTGGGGATTAATCACTGACCATCATCAATAGCCTATTGTGTTGTATAACAGGTATATCAACCAAAATAACGCTAGCAAACTCAGCAAGTTAAACTGAGCATGAAGACCACCAAAAAAAGACCATTTATAAAAGCTCGAAACATTTTAATTCTAGGGCTCACAAAGAAAGAGATAGAAAAGATTTTTAACTATTATCGTACTAGAGCAACACAACGGGCTACTTGTAACGGTCCGGGATCAACCTCAAAACATCAATTTCAGAACTAATTTTGAGATTTTACTGCACTAAACATTATTTAACAAAAGACTTCAGCACACTATTAGTAAATTCAAGTTAGGTAGGCATTTTAATCGACATTGCTCTGGAGCAACATAACGAGCTATTGGCGACGGTCCAGGAGTAATTCTCAAGGGTAATTGGTAATTTTTTAGTTAACGTCGTACTAGAGCAACACAACGGGCTATTGACGACGGTCCGGGATCAGTCCCTTAAGGGAAAGATCCGAGAACAACACCTCGTAATTTTGAACCACGGTCAGATGACGAAGCAACACCTGAGCTGGCACCCCACTCTCCAAACTTCCACGCCAACCCAACGTGAGGACTTTCAGCCACGACAGATTTAAGGTGCACCAGCCGCCTCTACACCATACGTTTACAAACATCCATGCCCGGGCCCGGATTCGAACCAGGAACCTTCCGATCTAGAGGCTAACACCTTAACCACTATACCGGTTGGTCGGCTAATTCTCAAGGGAAAGATCACAGGAAATTTTAAACCACGGTTAGATGACGTATTAAATTCATGATTCATAACGGTTGGAAGATTAACGGATTTGTGAATGGAGGTTGGTAACTCCGAATCCAGTCAAAGACCGCCATGTGCAAAGGGTAATTTGGTAATTTTTAGTTAACGTCGTACTAGAGCAACACAACGGGCTATTGACGACGGTCCGGAATCAGTCCCTTAAGGGAAAGATTCGAGGACAACACCTCGTAATTTTGAACCACGGTCAGATGACGAAGCAACACCTGAGCTGGCACCCCACTCTCCAAACTTCCACGCCAACCCAACGTGACCATGTGCAAAGGGACTGGTGAAGGTTATATCTAACATGACCTCGTATGTCCTCACGTTAGTGTTATGTGTAAGTTTGTAGAACGAGGCGGCAGTTCAGGTGTAACCTCGTCATCAGACCGTGATTTAAAATCATATGGCGTTTATAACAAATCTCTTTTTTCGGGTTTGATCGCGGACAGTCAAAAATAGACCGTTTGGGACATTGTTTCACCAATGGGACATGAATTAAAATACGTGGTTCATAATTATGGTTCACCAACTCTAACCCATAGTATTGAAATTTTGGAGCTTTTACTATAGGTATTTTAGGGCGGTCTTCCTGCAGAGTTTAACTTGTTGAGCTCACTAGAGCTATTTTGACTGGTACAGGAAAACTTGTCCTATATTTTATTCCCTACTGTCGTCATCTGACCGTAATTCAGATTTACGTGCTGTTATCCTCGGACCTTTCCCTGCGGGTTTGATACCATACCGTGCTTATCGTGTTGTTGCTGTGCGACGTTAATTAAAATACTTGCATACTTTATTTTTGCTGTGTTTAACAGTCCAATGTTGGATGGTTTTTTTTTTATCTATGGCGAGAGATAATATTTTTAAACCTGTAGTGTTACATGATATTTTAACTTTTGATGCATGGACTATTTATTTACCTTATTGATACTTTAACTTTTGATGCATGGACTATTTAGCTTATTTGTGTTATATTTTCAGTTTTGTTTCGCTCGCTGGTTTCTGCAGAAGAGCGCTGTAAATCCAGATTTTGTGGCAACTGTGCTTTTCACGGATGAATGTACATTTACACGTGAAGGTGCATTTAACACACACAATCAACATATTTGGGCGGATGAAATCCAAATGTCACTTATTCCAATGCTCATCAGCGGCGCTTTTTTATCAATGCCGAAGGTATTGTTGTTATAAGAGACATAAACACGCAAAAAGAGAATAAGTGACAAAAGCAAGTTTAATAACATGTGATTGCCATAAGTATTCCAAACAGTGACCGGCAGTGTCTATGCATGAGGTACAATGGTGAAGAAAGAATTGGCGAACTTTCTGAAAAATGCCAGGCGTATCGCGTGCAGCGGCCGAAAGTCTAGCGACGAGATCTTCTGCAGATTCAACGGGGGTCTCATACACAAGAGCCTTTAGCTGACCCCACAAAAAGAAATCATTATACATGAAAGATCTGGCGATCGTGGTGACCAAGCTACAGGACAACCTCACCCAATCCAACGGTTCGGAAAATTTAAATCCAGATAGTTTCGCTCCTTCTGTGCATAATGGGCAGATGCTCCATCTTGCTGGAACCACATTACATTATGGATGTGTGTGCTAACAACCTTCAACATGTCTGGCAGCACCTGTTGCTGAAACTTGATGTAATTTTCCCGTCAAGGCGTGCTGGCAGAAGATAAGGTCCGAGTAGGTGGTCTCCCTGACCAAACAATGATAGAAAAGAGCCGCTGATGAGCATGTGGATAAGTGACATGTGGATTTCATCCGCCCAAATATGTTGATTGTGTGTGTTAAATTCACCTTCAAGTGTAAATATACATTCATGCGTGAAAAGCACAGTTGCCACAAAATCTGGATTTACTGCGCTCTTCTTCAGAAACCAGTGAGCGAATTCCACACGACGAGGATGATCGTTTTTGAGTCAGTTCCTGAACTCGTTGAACATGGTAAGGATGCAAACGTTCAGCCTTCAGTACTCGCTATGTCGTGGATTGTGATACATGTAACTGCCTAGCCACTACTCGGGTACTTGCACTTGGCTGATCAGCCACCATATCCAGAATGGCTTTTTCCACGACTGACGTTCTGTCCGTCTTTGCACGACCTGCATCCGACCGGGAAGCGAGAAAGGATTCCGTCTAGCACAACTGCTGGTGCAAGCGCTCAAATGTTTTACGGTCGGGCAACCGCCTGTTGGGAAACCTCTCTCAGTACAATCGTTGAGCCTCTGTTGAGAATGGGATTGTACCACGTGGGTTTTGTAGAGGGTGGGGTTTCTTGCTGTCACTCTCGGTGAGACCATGTGATCACTTCGGTTGTGAGATTTCTTGATGAGCTTCCTCCTTATTCTAGAAACTCTAATTTACGTATTTCAGTGTAATATTACCATTTGAAATGTTTTTGTACCGCTTGTACTGTTTGTTTGATGTCCCAAAATAAATCACAAAAAGACACTCTTTGAATCGATGAATCTTTTCAATGGTGCCGAAACACCTGCGAATATATTATGTTATGACTCTTTGAGATACTAATCGGATTCATGAACTACTTGGAATAAACCGTCAATTACTTGGATTACTTTGACGGCCCTGAACCTGGATTACTTTAATGGCTCTGAGCCCGGATTCGTGGTATCATTCAAACAGTGAGTTTGAACTTGAGAGGTACTGTAAACCTTCATTCAAATACGCCAGAATTAAAGATGGAGAATCTTGATAAATTAAAATCAAAACGAAAGCTTACTCGATGTTCCTGTATTAAATTATAACTGAAGTGGATTATTTCTTAAAAAGTCTTGATACCGAAAGTGAAAGTGACCAAGATAAACTTTCGGAACAGTTGCTAAATCTAGAAGAAAAGCAAAGTGAACTTAAAACTCTAAATTAAAAAGTCTTCATACAGAAAGTGAAAGTGACCAAGATGAACTTTCGGAATATTTGCTAAATCTAGAAGAAAAGCAAAGTGAACTTTTAACTCTAAATTCTAAAATAGAGAACTTAATAACTGATAATGCTGTGTTCGAAACCGAAATTCAAAGTTCAATTGAATATGATGAACACATAAGTGATGCTAAATTTAAAATAAAAGTAAACTACAGAAGTTTAAAATTGAACATAATGTATCTTGTCTAAGTTCTAACGTTTCTAATTTGAATATTAAAAAGTCAAAAATTGCTATTCATTTACCTAAACTAAACATTCCCACATTTAATGGTGATTCAAGCACATTCCTGAAATTTTTCAACAGATTCACAAGTGTAATCGACTCAAATGAGTTATTAAGTAATGTTGACAAATTTATGTATTTAAAATCTTTTCTGTCGGATGAAGCTTACAAAACTGTTGCCGGAATTTCTCTCACGGAAGAAAAGTACAAATCTTGTTTAAATTTGTTAAAGGATAGATATGGTAAACAAGAACATTTAGTCAGTTGTTTCATGAATAGACTGTTAGAAATTGAGCCAGTTAAGGTTACTTCAAATCTTAAAGGACTTAGAAGCTTGCATGAAGAAAGCGAAGTTTGTATACGAAATTTGAACGCCATGGGAATTGCGTCCGGTACTTACGGTCATTTAATGATACCAATTTTGTTAAAACAGTTACCTCATAATCTAGTGGTAGAATTTCATCGCAAGAGGGATCTTGAAATAACCGGTAATGCAAACGAACTGATAAAATTTATTAAATTTGAAATTGAAATTGAATCTCGAGAAGCGGCTAATGTTGTTTCTGGACTGCCACTGAAAAATAACGAAACTTCTCCCTCGAAAGTTTATTATCAACCACCTAGATTTCATACTAATATCCCAACTTCAGCCGCATTAAACACAATTGTCAGAAATGTTCGTATTTTCTGTATCTCTAACTCGCATATCGGATCAAAATGTAGATCTTTCACGAATGAACACAATCGCTACAAGCTAAAAAAGGAAGGACGTTGTTATCGTTGTCTAGCTAGTAAACATTTAGTTTCCCAGTGTAAAGTAAAAATCCAGTCCTGTGAAACGTGTCAGAGTTTACAGCATCTATATAAATAAGAATGGAGTGTTTGTTTGTACATTCAATATTTTCGACCCATTTCAAGTTTTCTATCCGTTTTGGACCCTTCTGATGCCGAATCCGTCTTTTTCTCGTTTGGTGTCTGTCTGTCTGTATGTTGTGCCCTATACACGTCCACGTGGTTTAAGATATTTTCATGAAAATTTGCATACAGTGAGTACTTATCTTCATTTAGTGAGTGGCATTGGTTGCGAAAGTCTGTCCGTCTTTCTGTTCTATGCTCGATTTTGTGTTAGTGTGTTTGTGTAGACATCACATGAACTGTATTCCAGATATTTGATCGCATTGTATTTTATTTTATACATTATCTATTAGTTTAGTGAATGCAATATTAAACATTTCTTTATTGTTATATTTAGTTGAGTTTCATGCTAAAACACCTGAGTAAGTATACTTAAATCAACCATAATTTGGTAGTTTGGGAAAAATTGGAACGTCTATTGAATATTACGATTACTTCGATTGCTTTACCAATACTGCTGAAAAAGTAATTATTCTTCAAACATTTTTTTTTTTATGGAATTTCATCTCTGATACTTCATTTATTTCGAGTCTTATTTTTATTCTTTGCGCAATGAAAACGATTTAAGAATATTTGGGACAGACGATATTTTTCAATGAAACGAGAATGAACAAGATCGCGCGAGCAGTGATATTTTTTCTGGTTCTTTCGCTCTGAATTAATTTCACATTTCTAAATTTTGTACACTTTTAGTTGTAAGTTGTGGCAACTGTGCGAGATCAAGAGATAAAATTGAATCACAAATTAATATCTTTAGAACAATATTTTGCGACATCTTTTATTTTGTTTTACTTCGCTGTTTCCTGTTTTAAATATTTATTATTTTAATAAATGTGTTTTCCTTCTCATCACACGCAACAGCACCACAAAGTATTAGACTTAAAAATGTTAGGTAAGTCAGTATAAATTTTCAGTAAATTTTAAGTGTAATACCATTATTGAAAGAATAATGCCGTTATTTATAGAATAATGCCGTTATTTAAAGAATAATGCCGTTATTTAAAGAATAATGCCTTTATTGAAAGAATAATAATGTTTATTAATCCAAACTGGAACTTTTTTAAACATTAAAAAATTCGTTGTAATAATGACATTAGAAGATTGCAAAATTTCACAATGTCGCATACCGGAGGCAAGAGTGCCACAAGTAAAAAAATATTGTTTTGTTGACTATAATTGCGAGAGCACTCGCCTGAAATCGTAATTTTAATTAATTGAGTTGAACATGAAAAAAACTTAAGAAAGGGAATTCCAAATCTTCCTATAAATCGTCTTTTATAGTAGTAACCTTAGTATCACCTTTCGTCTTTTTGTAGCTTTGTCATACAGCTATTGTGCGATGTATGTGAAATGTATTACATGAATGGATATGCATGTGTAGGATTTGTGTCCAAAGTAAGTTGTAGAAAATATAAAGATGGCGAAAGATGTTAAAATAAATTTTTATTCTACAAAAAACGTAAGTCATTATATATTTTGATTATCTCTTCAATCTAGAGTAAACCAATTCAAACCTAGTAAGGTCGGGTATTTTGCTAGTAGTCGAATAAATTTAATGGTATCATTCAATAGGAAATAACGTCCCTCGAAAATTCCATTGCAAAAAGCATTGCATAAGGGGCTTTCTTGATATTAAAGTTTGCATAAACACAAAAATTTCCAATCGTAACATCCTGCTTGATGTCTATTCCGAGTTCTATGTCAAGAATCTTTCGAATGGCTTTGGCTGGGATGGTATTAACTGTTTAATTTAATCAGGTTCTTAAATGTCAAAGTAGTCTAAATATGAAATTTCATGAGTTTATTACCGTTATATTCGGAGGTATTCAACGTTACAACTGTTGCCCTATTTGGGTATCATGCTCACATTGAAAGTCGCTAATCGTAGATCGCGATTATTCGTCGTTCATCTGCAGTTGAATGCTTGATTGAAAGAAGTCTACAAAAGGATCTAACATGAAGGTTCATTATTTTCGTAATATTCCTTTTCATAGATAGTATTTTAACTAACTTCTTTTTAAAACATAAATTGAAATGAGTTCGCGTGGGAACTTTAGGTTTTACACTCATATATTTAATTGAATTAATGATATTTTAGTATATCAACCATGAGGAGTTGGAAGAATTATGAGCACATTAGGGAGTTAAATTGTAGAGTACAAATCAACATACCAATCGTCTTTTTAAAAAATTCTGGAAAGCTAAGCGGAAAATAAATTACATTCGAGTGGAGGTTAACTTCAAGTTTTGATTTCACTAGGAGGGGGTAATTAAAAAAATTTGCGATTTAGATACTCTTATAGGTGTCTTATTATTGATGAAAAACTAATACAAACATTGTACAAAAAACAGCCCATCTTAGAAATCATGATTTCAACATTTCAAAATTGACCAAAACTTCATTAATTAACTAAGAATTTGACCGAGAATTCAAAACATCCGCTACATTACATATATTAGAATAACACAAACATTATTACAATAGATAATTTATTCATGGCTGAGTTATCACTATTTGTACAAAGTATCCTATTGAAAATTAAAAAAACAGTTCTTCAGAAATCGAGTTAAAAATCGGTGATACAAAAATTATCACAATTGATCAAAATTCAATGTGTTATCACTGTTTGAACAAAGCTTCTAATTGCAAAAAACAGTCCTTAAGAACTTGAGTTTAGTTTTGGAAACATGTTTGGTATAGGGTGACAGTACCTAACGAAAATCCTTGTAACTCGAAAATTATTTCGAAAGTTTACAAGACATTCGGGATTTTTAGTATATACATACATCTTAAACCTCTGGAATTACACAAGAATGTGACATTTTATGCATCTAAGAGGAAATCTTTGTTAGTGTTAGAAAAACATTCAAAGCTTTGTTTAAAAAATTGAAATTGAGAATTAACCGATTTAAATATACACCACCTCATTTGATATGAAAACACGGGGAAGATAATTATAAGACTTAAAATTAAGCTTACTAAGAAAGTTATATCTGTGGTAAAGATAAGCATATTGTCAGATTCTGTCAGGAAAGAAGCAAACTAGGGAATGGGCCACAGAATGAGAGTGGTAGGGGAAAAGAAATATCTGTCAACGGGTATGTAGATATTTTAAATAACGTCGTACTAGAAAAACACAACGGACTATTGACGACGGTCCGTTATCAATCCACTGGGAAAGATCCTAGGATAACACCATGTCATTTTGAACCACGGTCATATTACGAGGCAACACCTGAGCTGGCACCCCACTCTCCAAACTTCCACATCAACCCAACGTGAGGACTTACGGCAACGGCATATTTAAGTTGCACCGGCCGCCTCTACGCCATACGTTTGCAAATATCCATACACTGACCCGGATTCGAATCAGGAACCTACTGATCTAGAGGCTAACACCTTAACGGCCAGACTGGTTGGATCGGCTGACTGCTGATGGACGAGGTATCTTATCAAACCCCCTTGGATGATTAGAGAAACTGATTATACAATTTTGTAAGCGTGAGAATGTGTGCTAACTCTAATCCAAGTTTCAAAAGCTTTTTTGTGTAAATATAATCGAGAAAATATCACGGACAGAAAAATCTGAGAACAAGTATATTAGGAAGCCAATATTTTTCCCAAGAGGTAATTGAAATGTTCGTGCTAATTATTTCAACAATGCAACTTCCTTTTATAAATTCGCTATTAAACAGTTAGACGAGCACAGCATATATCCATTGTTTACACAAAAATATACTGTTGAGATTTTTCCATTGTTGGATGACATTGTTTTTATTTCAACACACCACATTAAATTTAAAAAATCATAACTTATATTTTTTCTGTGGAAGAGCGAATTCAAATTTCTTCCTGCAATTTTATACGTTTTGCGAATTTCGATAATTTAATAAACAAAAAGCGACTAAAGACGTTCTTAATTTGATAATGGCAAAGAAAGACAACTTCTTGAAGCCTTTAAAGACGAAAATCGTCAAGATGGGACATTGGCTCCGAGTTAGAATGTAAGTACTAAAACTCTTACAATAGATACTGAGCGTTTCTATCTTGAGTATGCGTTTAAAATAGAATTATTTTTTAAATATACGTCTAATCCACTACCTACTATACTCAGACCGAATAAAAATGTTTTTCGAAAAACAATTAAAGTATTTCTTAAAATTTTAATGAGATCGTATTTAATTACGCAAATTCTAAATAAAGCGACAAATGTGAGAATAATTATAAAAATTAGAGATATTTGCCATTCATCCTATCGACCTATAATCCTATCGACTATTAAATGTTTCGAATCATAGATATTTACTCTGTGTAAAAGTGAATCTGAATCTATAAAACATAATCTTAAGCCATCTGTGGTGCTCAGTTGCATTGTAATTTTCCTTTCAATATTCTATGCATGTTAACAATCAATTACTAATAAGTGGAATACAACTCATGTTTGTAAAAAACACGTTTCTTTTCGTTCACTGATTTGTCTTTTTCGTTTAGGTGCAAACCAGGGAAACCCGGAGACCCAGAGAGACAGGGTTTGTTGAAGGATTTGAACGATGATCTTTCGACCGTTGAGCCTTACATAAATGTCGCCTCCGAGCCCGAACTTCCTTTGCCTCGAGGCTATAGGGGAGGCACATGTGACTACCAATACGCAGTAAAAATCTTGGATTTCATCAACGGATGGCTGGAGGACAGCATCCGGCAATCGTGGATTGAGCCACACTACGATGTGCACGAGATATTGAAGCCTACCATCCTGGCCGATACCGACAATGACATGGAATTAAAACGATCCGAATCCTGGGGCTCGCTCTAGATGCACTAGTCATTTGAAGAGAGTATCCAGTATTGAACTCCAGACACTTGTATGCTACTCCTGATTACGACTCACGAACATGACTACCGAATATGATTCACGAATATGACTACCGAATATGACTCCGAATATGACTCCCAAATATGACTCACGAATACGGCGATTCACTACTATAATAAATATTTGAGATGGACAGATGAATCCATAGTTTCTACCCATAAGGCTTTTGAAAGGACCTTTAGCTGAGGAAGCTCCTGACAAAAGTCTTATGGGTCTTTTTTTTTTAATTTTTTTTTAGACTGACCGTTAAATCCATAGTTTTTACCCATAAGGCTTTTGAAAGGAGCTTTAGCTGAGGAAGCTCCTGACAAAAGTCTTATGGGTCTTTTTTTTTGTAATTTTTTTTTTTAGACTGACCGTTAAATCCATAGTTTTTACCCATAAGGCTTTTGAAAGGAGCTTTAGCTGAGGAAGCTCCTGACAAAAGTCTTATGGGTCTTTTTTTTGGCTACAGTTCTAAATCTAAGATTGAAATAAGCACATCTGAATTTTCACTGTACCATAGAACCTAAACATTCCATAGATTTATATTTGATTTCGTTATTCACTACAATAAATTTCTGGCTTACTCACCATCATGTCGTTTGTTTCAATTTATATGATGAGCTACGTTTTCTAACATTTGCGATTTAATTTTAAGGTTTGAAAAGTGAGTTAGTTTTATTTAAATACTAGCCACTGCGGAGTCAGCACGGGGTTGCTCGTGACAGTTCTATCCATGGGGTCACGTGTGACCACTGACGCTGAACAACCCCCGGTGATTGCTACGTATTCCCATTTGGTTTGCTTCGCAAACGAGTTCCACAGGCAACGCCGTGATGGCTTCGAAACCGCTATTATCAACAACGTCAATCAAAACACGCTAGAATCGACAAATTTGGCATGCTTCCAAAAGAATTAGTACAAAAACGCTTGTGATGTCAGCGATCAAAAATCGCAAAATCCCCACCGTCATTCGTGGTAGTATGACATCACATTCCGTAAAGTGGTAATGGTAATGGTATATTTAATTAACGTCGTACTAAAGCAACACAACGGGCTATTGATGACGGTCCAGGATCAGTCCCTTAAGGGAAAGATACGAGGACAACACCTCGTCATTTTGAACCAAGGTCAGATGACGAAGCAACACCTGAGCTGGCACCCCACTCTCCAAACTTTCACGCCAACCCAACGTGAGGACTTTCGGTCACGACAGATTTAAGGTGCACCAGACGCCTCTACACCATACGCTTACAAACGTCCATGCCCCGACCAGGATTCGAACCAGGAACCTTCCGATCTAGAGGCTAACACCTTAACCACTATACCGGTTGGTCGGCACACATTCCGGAAAAAAGGACGAAAGGTAAAAAAACTAATAAATTATTTTTTAAATGTTGTAGATTTTAAATTTTAAAATTCGGGCTGGACACAAAAACCTCAAAAAATTAGGACTACCTGTGTGCTAAATTTCATTATTGTAAGTGCCATAGATTCGTCATAACACTGATTACAGACAGACAGAGAAATACTTCCTTTTATAATAGTAGAGATCTATCGCGAATGTTGTGGTTCGAAAGCCTACTAGATCTGACGGTAACATGTGATGTCTGCTGTACACGTTCCGGAACAACTTTTTCTTCTATAGCCTGCAACCTAGTGTGTCCGATAATCGTATATTTAAAAATACTTTTATTATTTTATGTATCTCCTATAACTCTATTGAGTTGACTGAATGAGTACTCTTATCACGCCATTTTAATCGAATAGGTCATTCACTTTTTGGCAGGAGATGTGGTCAAGACAAGCAATGAGGTCAAAATGTCACAGTGAGCGAACGAAAGACGGCGTGGACGACCACGGGGTGCCGAAGGGCAGAGGGAAGCGGTGATTGTCAAACAATACCGACAGGGGACGAAATAGGGGAGCATTTTCATCCCAAATTTCATCTCGTAGATATGTCCCCAAAAAGTTGCAATCCTTTGATATTTTTGAGACTCCTGGTAGAAAAAAAAATTGGAGTGGCAAACTCGTCAAATAGCCGACATGATATCTTGACGATATTATTAGTACCATTTCTCGGAATAGCTTCGGAGGGGGAGAAGCTTGGAGAAGCTTGCTCCGGTGTAACTTACCATTCATACAACACAAGTAATATACACACAAATGAACGTTTCACTGACACAGAAATAAACCCGACTGACAGGAGTTGAACCTGCGCCGCCTCCAACTCCAAGATTGCTAACGCAGTTGACATACCACTGAGCCAGGGCGGTCCCTGGAATCGTAGGGAACTGAATCAAAAATTATTAAGGGTGCCTTCACAATTAATTCGATTGATTTTTTAAAGATTAACGTGGTACTAGAGCAACACAACGGGCTATGGACGACGGTCCGAGATCAATCCCCTAAGGGAAAGTTCCGGGGACAAAATCACATGACCATCAGTTGAATTTAAAGCCGTGGCTAGTCTATATAAATAAGAATGGAGTGTTTGTTTGTACATTCAATATTTTCGACCCATTTCAAGTTTTCTATCCGTTTTGGACCCTTCTGATGCTGAATCCGCCTTTTTCTCGTTTGGTGTCTGTCTGTCTGTCTGTATGTTGTGCCCTATACACGTCCACGCGGTTTGAGATATTTTCATGAAAATTTGCATACAGTGAGTACTTATGTTCATTTAGTGAGTGGCATTGGTTGCGAAAGTCTGTCTGTCCGTCTTTCTGTTCTATGCTCGTATTTGTGTTTGTGTAGACATCACATGAATTGTATTCCAGATATTTGATTGCATTGTATTTTATTTTATACATTATCTATTAGTTTAGTGAATGCAATATTAAACATTTTTTTATTGTTATATTTAGTTGAGTTTCATGCTAAAACACCTGAGTAAGTATACTTAAATCAACCATAATTTGGTAGTTTTGGAAAAATTTGAATGTCTATTGAATATTACGATTACTTCGATTGCTTTACCAGTACTGCTGAAAAAGTAATTATTCTTCAAAAAAAATTTTTTTTTTTTTGGAATTTCATCTCTGATACTTCATTTATTTCGAGTCTTATTTTTATTCTTTGCGCAATGAAAACGATTTCCGAATATTTGGGACAGACGATATTTTTCAATGAAACGAGAATGAACAAGATCGCGCGAGCAGTGATATTTTTTCTGGTTCTTTCGCTCTGAATTAATTTCACATTTCTAAATTTTGTACACTTTTAGTTGTAAGTTGTGGCAACTGTGCGAGATCAAGAGATAAAATTGAATCACAAATTAATATCTTTAGAACAATATTTTGCGACATTTTTTATTTTGTTTTACTTCGCTGTTTCCTGTTTTAAATATTTATTATTTTAATAAATGTGTTTTCCTTCTCATCACACGCAACAGCAACACAAAGTATTAGACTTAAAAATGTTAGGTAAGTCAGTATAAATTTTTAGTAAATTTTAAGTGTAGTTATGCCATTATTGAAAGAATAATGCCGTTATTGAAAGAATAATGCCGTTATTTAAAGAATAATGCCGTTATTTAAAGAATAATGCCGTTATTTAAAGAATAATGCCGTTATTTAAACAATAATGCCGTTATTTAAACAATAATGCCGTTATTTAAAGAATAATGTCGTTATTGAAAGAATAATAATGTTTAAAAATCCAAACTATAACTTTTTCCTACATTAAAAAATTCGTTGTAGTAATGACAGGAGAAGATTGCAAAATTTTACAATGTCGCATACCGGAGGCAAGAGTGCCACAAGTAAAAAAATATTGTTTTGTTGACTATGAGTGCGAGAGCACTCGCCTGAAATCGTAATTTTAATTAATTGAGTTGCACATGAAAAGAACTTAAGAAAGGGAATTCCAAATCTTCCTATAAATCGTCTTTTATAGTAGTAACCTTAGTATCACCTTTCGTCTTTTTGTAGCTTTGTCATACAGCAATTGTGCGATGTATGTGAAATGTATTACATGAATGGATATGCATGTGTAGGATTTGTGTCCAAAGTAAGTTGTAGAAAATATAAAGATGGCGAAAGATGTTAAAATAAATTTTTATTCTACAAAAAACGTAATTCATTATATATTTTGATTATCTCTTCAATCTAGAGTAAACGAATTCAAACCGAGTAAGGTCGGGTATTTTGCTAGTAATTCATAATTTTAACCCGAAACTAAAAATAAAAATGCTTCTCAAGTGCAAACTCTTTTTTGCAAGTGGAAATGCCCAAGTAACACAAGTTCCGGAAAATCAAGCCGTATTGTGTTCCGTTTTAAAAGGTGAAAATTCAATGAAAAGTTATACTACTTTGCTACAACTTCTAGTGTACAAGTAGAAAGTGGATCAAAAAAGTTAATTGCAAGATTGTTATTCGACTTGGGCTCACAAAAATCCTTTATCAGAAGAGACTTTGCGAAAACATTGAATGTAAAACCATTAAAGACAGAAAAAATTCTTATTTACACTTTCTCAAAACGCAATCCCTCCGAAGAGGAACTTGATCTTGTAAACATCAATCTTCGCAGTAGATTCCCACCATACCATGCATAGATATTTAAGCATTAGTCACCGATGAGATAAGTGGAGCACAGCTGTATTCGAATATCAATTACAAATTAATCCAAAATATTCTCTCGGACGAATGTAAAATTGCTGATTCGTGGAAAGAAACAAAGCCGATACAAGTGCTATTGGGGGCCGACTTCATGTACTCTGCTCTTTGGATAAAAGTTTAAACAAATACGTAATAACTTGTATCTTCAACTAACAGTATTTAGAAATACGTTGTCAGGGCTGGTGCCATCAGAGCTGATGCCAGACACAACTTCCTGCTTGAAAGTTGTTTGCTATTCAGTTGATAATGATTTAAAATGCTTATGGGATATGGAACCTATTTTGTTCGATTATGAACTGGATAGAAAAAATACTTCGGATTGTATGAGTAATTTCGAAACTCAATTGCGGTTTGTAAACGGTCGTTACGAAGCACCGCTTTTATGGAAATAATAAACTTCGCGAGAAAGTTTATCGAATAATCTGGAAGTCGCGAAAAGAAGATTCTTTTCATTAGAAAAAATATTTAATAGTGATGAGTTATTGTTTGAAAGGTAAAACGTAGTAATGAAGGAGCAATTAAGAAAATGAATTATCGAAATGTGTAATGATAGTTGTTTTAATGGGTAAACAATGCCACATATAGACGTTTATATAGAATTGTCTTCTAGCACTAAAACAGGAGTTGTATATGATGCCAGTAGTAAACAAGGGACTAATGATTGCCTTCTTTCGGGAGAAAACTTGAACGCCAACCTTATAGATGTTATTATAAAATTCAAAGAACACAAAATTGTGTTCTGTGGAGATATAGCTCGAGCTTTTCTTCAAATAAAAGCCGCGGATTTTGACCGGAATTATTTATGTTTCCTGTATTATAAAAACTGTGACAAATCTCAACCCGTAACAGTGTAGACATTGTTTCGGTGTCGGATGTTATCCTTACGTTTTGGCTGCAACTATCAAAACTCATATCAAATCATGTCAAGTTACACACCCTCTCGCACTTGAAATGGTAATCAAATCACTTTATGTGAATGACCATTTTTATGGAAGTTCCACCGTAAAAGAAGCATTTAAGCTGTCTTCTGATGCTGCTTCGACCTTAAAAGGCGCGAACATGAGTATGAGAAAATTTTACACTAATTCTTCTAAATATTTAAAAGACTTATGGAGTAAATATAATTATTTAATTTAAATACGTGAACACTCAGATTCACACTTGAAAGTGTTAGGACTCATTTGGAACAATAATGAAGACACTCTAGGGCTTGACTTAAGATCATTGTTGTCAACTTTGGATGACAATGTATGCACTAAAAGAAACGTTCTCCACACCGCTGCAAAAATTTACGATCCCTTGTGGATTTATAACGCGTTTCCTGCTTCAAATAAAGTGCCTTTCGCAAGAGTTATGGCAGTTTGGTGTGTAATGGGATGAATTGATCTCGGGAGAAATTAAAGAAAAATGGCGAACCTGGTGTAACGAAATGCAAGATTTAATTGTACCTCGACATGACTTTTCCACCACGAGTGTAATAAGTGGAGAAGATTTACAGTAACACGTGTTCTGCGGATCCTCTTCAAAGGCTTTTGGAGCCGTGGTACATTAGATCTTAAAAGCCAGAAAAACTATAAAAGCCGTTCTCAAAAAATGTGTCACCACAAAAAAATTTAACTCTTCTTCAAGAAACCAGAACGTTGCCCCACGACCAGCTGAACGAGTGGAACACTCAGCTCCATTTTCAACTATCTGTGTTGATTTTGCTGGACCGCTATTTGTGAAAGATAGTGATGCAAAACAATATATTCTGTTGATAACTTGTGCAGTGACAAGAAGTATCCATCTTGAACTAGTTGGTAGTCTACCGACTGATACCTTTCTTCTTGCCTTCCGACGCTTCATTTCCCGACGAGGCTATTGTTCAGTGGTGATATCGGACAATGCGCGTACTTTTAAACGTGCTGAATTGCAGCTAAAACAAATGTGGTCAGTAATGAATCATTCGGAGGATAAAAACTTTTATGCTTCCAACGGCATAAAATGGAAGTATATAGTGGAAAGTGCCGCCTTCTGGGATGGATTCTATGAACGCATGGTGTGTACAGTAAAAGTAGCCCTACGAAAGACACTTGGAAAAATTCTTTGACCATTGAATCATCGGCCTTCGTGAAGGAGCATTTTCATATCCTACCGAACAGTTCCACAGTGATGAGAGTTTCGAATCAGTGGACCGACGAGCACCGGACAACTCGAAAAACTGGGAGTGGACGACGGTAGGTGACGTCATTGCGCGATGATAGACACCAGGTCCACATGGCAGTGAATGACCGTACAGCTTTCTCCAGGCAGTTGGCAGCACTTTGGTCTACTGCTACAGGTGTACTAATGTCGAATTCGTCAATCACCGACGTCTGCTGCACCGTGGACTGCGTGCAAGGATTCCTTTATACAGGATCCCCCTCACGCCAAACCATCGACGGCTGCGTCTGCAAGCGGCTCATGAGCACAGAACATGGTAGGCTGATTGACAACAATTTGTCTTTTCTGACGAATCTCGCTTTAATTTGTGGAACCATGATGGTCGTATTCGTGTTAGACGCTATGCCGGTGAACGCTGCCTTCCAGAGAGCGTTATCGAACGTCATAGTGGCCGAATACCCGGAGTTATGGTCTTCGGTGCGATTTCGTATCATGGACTATCTTAGCTGCTACGAAATTGAGGGTAATCTGAATAGCAACATGTATGCAACTTCTTCCTTGGCCTGATTATTCTCCGGATACGTTGCCTTTTGAGCAAGTGTGGGATTTGGTTGGTCGGTGTCTCGCTCGTGATCTGCGTCCTACAGCTTCAAAACACGAACTTTGGGTGCGCATAGAAACAATATGGAATTCTCTTTCACAAGCAGACATTCAACATCTGTTTCATTCCATGCCACGTCGTATTGCAGCACTTATTGCAGCGCGTGGTGGCTACACCAAATACTGATTTCGGACACTTAATATTGTTTTTTTGCTTTGAAAATTTATTCATTTATTTGTACTAATACAAGCCGTTTGTGTATTAAATTTCATTTAATTCCGATGACTCCTTCATGGTGTTGCATTTTTTAAATCAGCAGTATATTTATTGAACTTGGTATTAATTTTCCTGGAACAAATATTCTCGAAATTGAAGTGTCATTTAATTATTAGGCTTGAATTGCTTAATGTTGCATTTAATTTAAAGTGTGTTTAACTAATTGTATTATTTCTTTAAGTAAGAAGTGTTTAATACTTGAAAACTAGATTATATATCCTGAAGTTAGTATTTTTGTGTGTAAAAATGTTCGTATATTATGTAATTTACCAGGAAATTTTGATGAACCCTTATGCTTCATGTGGGGGCCATGATGTCGAGAATGGGATTGTACCACGTAAGTGTTGTAGAGAGTGGAGTTTCTTGCTATCACTCTCGGCGAGACAACGTGATCATTCGAAAAGGAATGTGATTAAATATAATAACCAGACTTCCTAAATGGCACGGTTTCGGGTGTGAGCTTTCCTGATGAGCTCCCTCCTTGTTCTAGAAACTGGAATTTACTTATTTCAGTGTAATATTACTATTTGTTGTGTAGTTGTACCGTTTGATGTTCCAAAAATAAATCACAAAGAGACATTCTTGGACACGACGATTCTTTTCAGCCTCTGATCCATTTCCATTTGCAAGTCCATAGATAAAATGCAAATCAGCCTTTTCCTTATTAGTAAAGGGCAACATCTTCCGATATGTTCCTACCGCGATTGACAGTTGCACACTCGGATCAGTGGCTTTTATGTGTTAATCTATGCAAAAATTTGCATGCGAGTTATTTTTCCCCATGTCACATTTGTATGCTATTACTGTCGTTCTTCCACCAATAACTCCCAACAAGAATGGAGCTTTAACATTTGCAAGGATCAAGTTTTCAAATGCTCAAGCACCTTTTATTTAGTTTCCGATCATGCATTATTTGATGAAAGTTGTTTGTTTGAATGTGTGCTATCACTTCTTATAAAGTTTTGCCCATATTTTATGAATCATCCTGTATAGCTTGCAAAAATTGATTATTTCTGATGCAATGTGATGCAAAACTGTAAAAGCATGTGAAAAAATACCCGGAGTCGCCGGCCAACTTCGAAGCAATTTTCTCACGAATCATTTTTAATGTTATATATATATATATATATATATATATATATATATATATATGTATAATTTCAAGAACACAAGAATTTCCAAAAAACATTTTCAACAAAAGTCTTAAAAAATGAAGAAATGTTAGTGGATCAGGGAGGAGCCTGAACCAAACAACATAAAATGGTGTTTTCTATATATGAGCAGCATTAGGCTGAAAAAATTGCTCATATACTCCCCCAAACACCACCAAAAAGCAAGTAAAACCAAAACAAAATACCAAAACAGAGCAGGAAACAAAACGAAATAAAACCCGAAGCCGCAGCCTGGAGATCAACAACAAGCTTAAAAATTACCACCAAATGCCATCAAGTACCCAATCTAACTATATGCTAACACCATACTTTCGATGCAACAAGTTTATTTCGTTATTAGTTTTATTTCGGTTTTTTTCCTGCTCTGTTTTGGTATTTTGTTTGACTTGCTTTTTGGTGGTGTTTGGGGGAGTGTATAAGCAATGTTTTCAGCCTAATGCTGCTCAAATGTAGAAAACACCATTTTATGTTGTTTGGTTCAGGCTCCTCCCTGATGACGCCCTGATCCACCAACATTTCTTCATTTTTTAAGACATTTGTTGCAAATTTTTTTTGGAAATTCTTGTGTTCTTGAAATTATATTGCTTACCATGCTATGTTAGCAGCTTCAGCGCGCTTGCATGGGTAGTTTCGAGTTTTGGTTTCTGATTAATACACCCCAGCTGTTTGGTTATTTTTTGTTATTTGTGTGCTTTATGTTGCTGTTATTTTGTATATTTTATGTGTTATTATATATATACACGCACTCATTGCCATAAAAATTTGCGCACCAAGAAATAATTGTGGGATCGTAACGAAATTTGGCATGAAGGTACATGTCGGCCAGATATGCAAATGATTAGAAATGCAGCGTGATTGCGAATTGCGTAATGCCACTAGAGGGCGTTGTACTTCGACCTCCTTGGAGTACAAAACAGGTAAGCTTAGCTTGTTTGAGTGTACTTAATCTTTTGCAAAGGAAACGCTGAGGTAGACATGCCGTTACGCCGCCATCGAAGACAATATGAGCAGCTGTCAGAGTTCGAGAGGGGAAGAATCATGGTCAGCTCGGCGAGTAGCTCATCAAGTAAACCGTTCTGATTTTACTGTGAGGAGGTGTTGGGACCAGTGAACAGAAGAGACGTCATTTACACGGCGACCAGGCTCTCGACATACCAGTCGCCGAGAAGACCGTCACATCATACGAAAAGTACGCGTAGAGTCAACTGCCTCATTGGCCGCTATCCAGACACAGACAGGAACTTTACTACGGGCCCCTGTGACTTCCCGAACCATCGCAAGGCGCCTGGCTGAAGGACATCTGGTATAGCGACGGCCATTAAGTGTGCTGCCAATGACACCCACCCACCAACGCCTCCATTTGGAGTGGTGTCGCGCACGACGGGATTGGACTGCAACGGAATGGAACCAGGTCGTTTTCAGCGACGAATCTAGATACAATTTGAGCAGTGATGACAATCGTGTTCGTGTGTGGAGGCCCCGTGGTGAACGCCTCAATTTACCTTCGCCTTACAGCGACACACCGCTCCCCCAACAGGTGTGATGGTATGGGGTGCCATTGCTTACGAAACACGGTCACCCCTAATATTGATCCATGGCACAATGACTCCTTAGCGGTACGTCCATGACATCCTTCAGCCACATGTGATGCCACTCATAGCAGGGGAGCCATTTTTCAACAAGACAATGCTCGGCCACACACAGCAACGATGTTACATGACTGCAACCAGCACATTACCACCCTTCCCTGGCCTGCTCGATCCTCAGATTTGTCACCAATCGAGCACATCTGGGATCATTTGGGATGGCAAGTTGGACATCCTATGTGTTTGGTTGAACTAGAGGCGTGTTTACAGCAACTGTGGAATGATATGTCACAGGACACCACACGGAACTTTTATGCCTCAATGGCCGCTCGTATCGTATCGTACATTTGCGCTAGAGGGGGTTCAACAGAATACCAAAACTTCCGTTCATTTGTACTTTTTTCTGCAGTAAATTATCCTTTTTCGTTGATTTTCTAAACACTTACATATCAAAGTCAAATAATCATATCAAAGTAGTACTTTCATGTGTAAAATTTCGTTTCTTTTTGACGACTTTGTCTTGGTGCGCAAATTTTTATGGCAATGACTGTATATATATATATATATATATATATATATATATATATATATATATATATATATATATATATATATATATATATATATATATATATATTTGTAAAATAAGATTCGTCATGTTAATTTAAAATGGGTAGGTGTACGTAGTAGTTCTTCAAAGATAATTCTTATTCGACAACATAAGTAGTCACCTTAGAAAAAAAATTTGTACTTTTTCTTACAACGAAAGATGTGATGTATATTAAAAAAAGGAATATGTGGTTGGTTATAGCATGTATACATATTTGCATTTGAAATAAATTGTTGAAGGCATGAAACGTTTAAATAATATTCAAAATATATTTTCCGTACAAATTAATCATGTTTATATTTTTATATGAATGAAAAATAATTAGTCTAATAACTTTTCAATCAACATTTAACAAATTCAATGCAAGCAACGTCGTGTAATTCTACTGGTATTATACGTAAACAGGTTTTCATTAAAAATGCCGAATAGCCTTTGGATTGATAATTTAATAATATTTATGAAAACGTTCAAAATTTAATTGTGTTAGTATGACTAAGATTTGCGTATACCAGGTATATTCATGTCCATAAATAAAGGATAATTCCAGCTCCAGCAGATAAAGGTTCAGAAACAAAACAAACGTGACTTATTCAAAAACCCATTTATTAAATTAAAGATAAAGAACAAAAAAGATGGTGTATGTATGATACCACTCATAAAAACTACGATTTTTGCTCACTGGAACAATTACAAAAAATATCAACCTTACAAAAACTTAACATGGCATGGTTGTTATGATGGTTAATACATTTTATGCCTCCCAGACGATGAAATACAGTCACTACAACGCCTAGGCATGCTGCGGATCAAATTATCGAGCTGATCTTGGGGAATGTCAGAGGTTGACGGGCTGCAACTGTTCTGCCAATCGTGTACCACACACGTTCTATCGGATTCAAGTCATGTGAGAATGCTGGCCATTCCACAAGGATGATATCCTCAGATTCAAGGCATTCGTTTACAATGTTTGCACGATGAGAACAGGCGTTGTCGTCCATAAACACAAATAAATTCTGCACCCATGGCAACCCTAAACAAACGTACATGTTGTTCTAGATTGATGTGCCGATAAATTTGGCCTTTCATGGTTCCGATTTGAACATGTAGATCTGTTCTGGTGCCCAGTATAATTCCGACCCAAACGAGCAATCCTGCACCACCGTAACGGAGTTGTTCAATGATGTCTTGGTGGTAGCGGGTACCTGGCGTTCTCCATATGAACGTCCGCCGTTAATCAGACTGCAAGCTAAACCTGGACTCGTAGGAAAACATCGCACAAGCCCACTGTGACGATGTCCACATCAAATGTTCTCTACTCCAGGCTAACCGCTGGCGACAGTGAATTGCCGTGAGCGGAACACATCTGACAGTCCTGCGAGCATATAGATCAACATACCCCAAACGTCTGTAAACAGTTTTCCTAAAAAAGGGTCGTACCCGAGGCTGAAGATAGCTGACGAGAAAGGTCATATGCTGTTCTCCGTCTGCCAAAGCCTAGAGATGACACTTTGGGCGATTCCAAGTTCCACTGTAACTTCCGTCTGCGTACGCCCACATTCAGGGCGAGCGATAATTCTACCACGTAAAAAATCATCGACATGCGTCCTCTGTGCCATTACTATTCGGTTGTGGCACTGAGCGGCTTACAGAATGCTTGTGAACAATTTTACTTCTTTGCTACCATTCCTTATAAACACTCTCGTCATTGTGACGTACTATCGGCATTATCTGATGGCTTCCTGTAACTTGCATATTATTCTTGAAGATGAGTGCGATAAGTCTACAGGTAAAATTTTTACTTAAGAGTTCGATTTCCGTGTCATTCTGAATTATCCTTAATTTATAGGCCGACCAACCGGTATAGTGGTTAAGGTGTTAGCCTCTAGATAGGAAGGTTCCTGGTTCGAATCCGGGTTCGGGCATGGATGTTTGTAAGCGTATGGTGTAGAGGCGGCTGGTGCACCTTAAATCTGTCGTGGCCGAAAGTCCTCACGTTGGGTTGGCGTGGAAGTTTGGAGAGTGGGGTGCCAGCTCAGGTGTTGCTTCGTCATCTGACCGTGGTTCAAAATTACGAGGTGTTGTCCTCGGATCTTTCCCTTAAGGGACTGATCCCGGACCGTCGTCAATAGCCCGTTGTGTTGCTCTAGTACGACGTTAACTAAAATTACCATTACCATTACCTTAATTTATAGACATGAGTGTATATATATATAATTAAATACGCAAATTAACGAACAAGCAAAATAAAAAGCAGGGGTTTTTAACCAGAAAACAAAAGAGAGAATGAAAGTTAAAACTAACCATGTAAGCGAGCTGAAAACTGCAGACATACCATGGTAAGCAATATAATTTCTTTTAAAATCAAAATCAAATGGAATTTATTGAAAATGAAAGTGTTCGTGGGTCAGGGCGTCGTCAGGGAGGAGCCTGACCAATACACCGCGTAATATAGTGTTTTCTACGTACATGAGTCGCAAAACGCTTAGAAATTTCTCACATACTCCCCCAAACACCATTAAAAGCAAAAATACAAAACTAAACATTGAAAGAAGATAAATTAAATCAAACAAGCAACAACAGTCAGGAGACCGGCAACACCAAGCCCGAAGATCGCATCATATGCCGTTACCAACTTCGTGTAACAAAACGTCAACACCAATGACTCAAGAGGAAATTACGAAATAGATTTAATCATCGGTTGCGTAAATGTTGATAGTAATAAATCCCTTCTTCTTTCCTTATTACTTTTCTTGAAGGATTCATTGGTGAGAAGTGAGTTTTATAGAAATTATTTTCTTATATCTTGGTCAACTTACGGGCCCGACCAACGTGTGCAGTTCGTGTCCCAACTCCCGTAGCCTTCCACTTCTTCACGTTATCACCAGCAGTTGACCGTGGCTGTTATAATTCTACCGCAATTGCGGGAATAGACTTACCACTCATGTGACAACCAACTCTAACACCTCTTTCAAAATCCTTAAGATCCTTTTGTTTCGACATTTCGACATACTGTCATGATTTCACACAGAACTAACGACAATACCACTTTGCGTATCGTATTTAACCTTAATAGGACACGTGCGATATATATATATATATATATATATATATATGCCGAATTTGAAATTGAAACTAGTTGACAGAAGCGTGTAGATGTAGAATCTACTACGTATAGATGTAAATTATATCAAGACGATTTACAACGATTTACCTTCAAAATTTGGGATGAAAATATTACTCTGCACAGCCTGGTATAGCGGATAAGCAGGTAAACATAAGTCCTAAATATGCTTTTTAGCGAACTGTTTTTTCCGTAAAAGAGAAACCGCGATTGGTTGTAATATTTGTAAAATTCATCATTGATCGAATTGAAATTTTCGCAGCAAATTGGGCAAATATCCTTAATTCGTCCTATTAGTGAACTAGAAAAGCAATGTTGCGTTTTTAATATTTTTATACAAAGGGCGTTTCATAAAAACTGAGAGTGAATTTTTTACGCAGTGGCAACACCACGAAACTAAAAAATAAATGTACAGGCGATTTTTTCAAACTGTTAACTGTACAATAATAAATATTCCAAACGAAGCAGACGATTTTATCATCCCAGTTTCGTGCTTGTTTAACAAAGGACCACCTTGTTGGGCCTGAGCCTGTAGCTGGTCGTCAATACTTGTATTTGTTATCAGGCCTATGTTCGAAATTACTAAACTCATTGTCTCTAATATTATAAAAGGAAGTGTTTGTTTGTTTGTTTCTTTTGATCAAAGTCTTATGAATCTATGGCATTTACAGTAATGTGATTTGGCACACAGGTAGTCCGAACTTTAGCAATTTTAGGGCTGAGGCGAATTTAAAAATTCAATCGAGAACATTTTAAAATGAATTTAATGAAATTTAATCATAATTGAATGCAACAGCATAGAAACAACACCTGCTGTCACAGTTTCTAAATTTATTTTTTTCGTTTCCGTTTTGATTTTGCTCAGAGGAATGATTTTCCAGCCAGACGATAAAAACAAATAATCTTTTAACTGGAGTCACTTAGTTCTTTTTTCTATCTCCTAGACCGCTAAAGATAGAGTAAAAATTTCAACAGATTTGAAATCTGCGAATAATTTCACTTTATATCGATACCTAAAAATATGGTTTTCTCTTAATAAATAATTTTAAAATTAAATATATCTGTTATATTTTCGTAAGACAGATTGTGACGTCACCAAGAACTTTCTCTTTCCCCCCCCCAAAAAAAAAAAAAACAGATTGCATCTTCTGCTGTTCGCGTTAAAAAAAAAAGAAACAGATAAAAATTTCCTGCCTTATTCCATTTGAGCGAATGTGAGCAAAAAAATAAAAAAACATATTGACTGGGATTGGAAAGTTCGTTTTCCTATAGTCGGAATTGTTATAGATAGATTGAAAATTTCTACGGATTTGAAATCTGCGGAAAATTTTACACCAGTTTACTACCTTACATCTCGGCGTTGCCCGTGGTGTTGGTTTGCGAAGTAATTTAAATACTTGAAACTTATTCTTTACGTAAAGTTAGTTGGCTTGTTTTTCTAATGCGGTTGCAGCACTTCAACACAAGATTTCAAACAAAGAATTTCAAATTGATATATGATAGTTTATTGGTCAACACCAATTAGATTAAACGTGACATGCCTTCCCAAAATGACGATAAACTATATCATAAGGTAACCCCCTATCTCTAATATAGATCTTCATTGAATATATCTTCACCGGATTTGAAACGTTGATTGTTTATATTTTAGATTGTTTTGATTTAATAATTTTAATTTAATTGTATTTAAACATGCCTTCAAAATAAAATACAGTTACACCAAAAAATGAATATAAAGTGATTTAACATTTTAACTCACTAGAACACTAAATCAATGAGAACCGGAGCTTGTTTCATTGCAACAATACGGTTTCATCTGGGGGTAATAAGAGACAATGACACCCGAAGTGTGTTGCTTATGTCCAGTTTATTCCGTTGTTTTTTTTCTTGCTGTCAATGCAGAAAACCCCGCTTTACACCGATAGGTTGTCGGAAATGGCTATAGAGATTTAAGTGCTGTGGTGGCAATCTCAAAGTATTCCGTCATGACTTTAATCCAGAACACCGGCAGAGTTTTTGTCTCGAACGTAGTTTTAAGGCCGCCTTCATTTGCAATCTCCAGCAGTTGATCTTCTTGCACAGACATGATAGATTTGCCTAATTTGTTGACAAATGGGTTGCAGATCCATTCCTTACTAGTTTGTCTTTTGTGGTTGGGAAGTAGCGATCAAACTCTTTTAAAAGCAAAGACATATGATCGTGCACCAATTGGGAGAATGAATGTTTAGGCTGTTTCGCCTAAAATCCCCGCTAATGTCTGAAACATGTCCAAAATGCCTCTGTTTACGCGCCGTCCCCACAACTTCAGTTTGGCTTTAAATGCAGCTACTTTGTCTGCCAACTTGAAAACAGCTATCACATTTGTCAAAATCGGAAAATAGAGACCTACAGAATTCAGAAATCATAATTGAAGCTCTAGTAACAGAACAAATTTCAAGTTATGATTTACCGTCTTCTAATTTGAGTGACCCGCACAAACCCGAGAGAAATACACCACAGTAAATAAAATGGAAATAATTTAATGTTCCTTGGGCGGCCCGGTGCCATTTGATCCACGGACCGGTCCGCGGCCCGGGGGTTGGGGACCACTGTCTTAGGGGATTGATCTCGGTTTGTCGTCAATAGCCAGTTGTGTTGCTCTAGTAAAATGTTGATTAACAATTACCTTTATGTGAATACATTAAATCAGTACTCGTTGACCAATACAGAAAGTTGAGACTTCCGAATTCATGGGCATTATCATAGCATAGAAATCTAGTGGGATTCGACAGCTGAGATAGCCCGTTGTCTTGCTCTAGTATGGCGTTAATAAAAAAAAATACCAGTTACCAATTATCCAGCTGAGTGAGCAAACCTGATAGTTACCTCGAGATTGAGCACCGGTATAAAAGGAGAGGGGAAGTAGACGTTCTTTTTGTGATTCCGCTGTACCACGCTTACTTCAAACCAGAATAAAGGTAAGCAGTAAATTTCACACTGAAGCAACACAACCGGCTATTGGCAATGGTCCACCGTTGTAAAGCTAAATTCAAATAGGTAGCTTAATGCGCCAAAGAAACACGCTTAGAGCAATGAGAGGTGTCTTGAAGAGGTCGGCATGTACTCGTCGAAAATCAAAGCTGAAATACACTACACTACAATAATGAACCGTACGCCAGCGGATTTGCATATAATCCGACTATTTATTTGGGGGAGTTTTTCTTATTATGGCCTGGGACCTTTGCATGTTGTTAATTGTCAATTGAACGCCGACGCCTACTTGAACATTTCGTACAGTCAGGTTCTTCCTACGCTCTGACAATTTTATGGAATGGACCATTGTTACTTCCAGGGCGACAAATCTCTATGTCATGTTATAGCCTCTGTACTAGCAAAGGTATCAAGATATGGATGTAAAACGACTCTCCTGGCCTGCTCAGAGTTCCGACCTAAACCCCGAAGAACATTTGGGGGACGAGTTAGAGCGGCGATTACGGAACAGGGAACCCCGTCCGAAATCTACAGATGAGCTGGCGACAGTCTTGTAGCAGGAATGGACACAAATATTCATAGTTGTGTATCAAAACCTTGTTGAAAGTATGCCCACAAGTGTTGCTAGTGCAGTTGCAGCACGTGGGGGACCATCCCTCATTAAAGCAAGGAATTTTTCCCTTATACCATCTCATTTTGCTGTTCGGTCGATTATTGTAGGGTAGTGTATATAGAAATGCGGACGAGTAAGCCAACTGACCATCTTTCCATGGACACTAAATTACACATTCAATTTGTATTTTATTTACCACACCCACATAACACTATCCAAACCGGCGAAGAAAAACTGCGACCCTGGATACGATACATCATACTCTGTTTTAGCTACAATTATCATTTCGAAGGGTTTCTTTATTGATGAAACTAACTAAGCAATTTGATAATTCCTAACCTTGCGCATTTTATAATTGTTATATCAGGTATTGAAAAAAATGTTGATGTCATTTTTTCGTAAAGATTTACGACTGCTAACACTACTGGACATTGATTCCACTTGAAGTTCCGTGGTTGCTTGTTGGAAGGATTTCTGAATCACAAGTGATCTGAAACTGATCGGTGTTATACTTCGAACAACATAGTCATTGTTTCACTGCCTCCAAAAATGTTTGTGGAAAGGGTGATTTGTGAAATCCAAAATATTCGATTTAGCCAAAAATATGCCTAATTTTCAATGTAAATGTATAAAAAACATAAAGCACTCGTGTGCAAAAATAAGAGAATTTACACATTATGTCTATTTTCTCAAAAAGTACTGAATCAAAGGTATTAATTATGCCTTCAAAAAATAATGTCAATATTCAGTGTCGCATACGTAAGCGTACACGTGCGTTTGGAAGGAGCTGTGATTGCGGAGGGGATGATAAGCGCACGAGACGTTTTCAATGATTCGTGTGCTCATACTCCTTGGCGACATTCGACAAACTCGCAAGAGTTTGGTACATTTTATAAGCTTTCAGGTAAAATGAGTAGCTGCGAACGTATGGATGACGGAATGAGATGGACAATCGTTGGTCGATTGGAGGAAGATCAATCACAATTTCAGGTGGCTACAGAGTTCGTTGTAACACTCAGTGTCGTTTGCATTGTGTGGAAACAATTTCAGGACACTGGATCCCTATCGAGAAGACTTGGACAAGGTCGTCGAAGAGCCACGAAGACCAATGAGGATTGTTATTTGGCACTTTCAGAGCATCGCCACAGGACTGCAACAGCTTCACAGCTCCCACATGAGCTGAAGGCTGCCACTGGAACCCGAGTCTCACAGTTAAATGTTGCCCGAAGGCTTCGTGAGAGAGGGATTTATGCCAAAAGACCCACTGTTTGCGTTCCGCTCCTTGTAGCACACAAGAGAGTACGTTTAGCATGGTGCAGACAACATCTGACTTGGACCAGTTTACCACACGTTTTACAGTATTACATGAAGCTCGATCCTGTTGTAAGAAACAACCATCATCACCGTAGTATTGCTATAGTGTAAGAAAGCACGAATTATCCAGAATATTGAGTTACACGTCAGTATCAAACAACCCCGCACTAAGATGTATCTTCCTCCGAATTTCTGCAGTGTCCAAATACATTTGTTCATATAGTGTAAATAGAACGAAGAACAAGTAAAACATCTGCCACTTCCTGTGATCCAGGAAGCGAACAAGCACCATGGTGTCCACAGACAGACTCCACCCCATTTGACCGAAGATGTGCTCGAAGATTACGCTCTGACTTGAGATGAGGATGGCACGGTGATACCTGATGAACACCCGATGTATAACGATGCCCTTTTTACTTGTAAATAGTTTCTACCTATTCTTTGTCGTTTCCATCCGTTTACTGCAAATAACAATCCTACGTACGCTACATGGATGCTTTTTCACAAGCTTTACCTTTCCTTAGACAAACTTGCCGCTGAGAAAACAAAAATGAAGGAAAAATAAGAAGTGACCAGGAAGTTAGCAAAGTAACACAAGCAATCTTTTAGTGATGAATTGTCTTCCAGAAGATATCATTGTATATTTTGTAACATGTGTATTTGAAACCGAAAGAAACCCTTTTTAGATTACCTAGCTGCAAAACCATATAAACTGTGCGTACAAAATGTTTATTTCTCTATGAAAAGTTTTTTTTGTTACCCTTGATCATGGTAAAAACTCTTGATAATATCTACAAAACTTCAAAAGTTTTTGATATTCAAGAGTTTAAAGAAACTATAACAAATTTTCGTTTTTGATACTTGAAACAGACAATAGAAAGCTTGGCAGATCAGATTTGAGAAAATTTTCCAGGTTTCCATTCGATTGGGATCTAAAGTTGAAAAAGAAACAATTGTCAAATACTTCTCTTTGCCAGATCTTATTTAAAATGCCAACATTCACATCGTGAAATAACTGAAATTAACAAATTAACTGATCGAATCTTGTTTATATTATCTTACTTTAATTTTAGTATGCACAATTAAATTAAGACAATGATTAAAGGTGAGGACAAACAAATTCACGCCCAAACAGAACGTTGCTCCATGTAGTTAGCTGGCATAGTTTCTCATGATCATTCATTGAAAAATGAAACTATAATGTAACAGCCTGTTAATCTAAACGAAAGTGTTTCATGCTTATCACATCCCATTCTTAATCGAAACGAAGAACATTCTTTTTCTTCAAAAGAAAATATAATTCATGCTCCTTTAAAAAGTATTCCTTTTCCGGTTGCATCAAATTCTTTTCAAGAGTGCTTATCTATGCCTACTCAAGAAGTAGTGTTTTTTGTCTTTGATATTTGTAATTGAAATTTTTGACGCGTATTTACCGCAATATATCCATATTCTGTTGAATTGATTTTGAAATTGATTGAAGAAATGTTTACATTTCATGAAATTACTTCCAATAAACATAAAAATTTGTTTACTAAGAACGCATTAGCTGACCCTGACAAACAGTCTGTATGAATTTTGAAACAAATATTTACTTTTGATAAATTGTGTGAAAGAACCATTACTTTTTGAGTTTAGTTCCCAGATATTCTCGATTGACATTCATACAGTTTGAAGTTGGCGAATACATGAATTTACTGAGTAGCTTTCTGAATAATTAATTGTAATACTATAAATTGCTAGTCTTTCAAATATTGATCAAGATTTGCTCATTGAGTAGATAACTGTTGGTATTCTTGAAAATGACAAATTGTTTTTTATACTGTGCAAGAAATCTTTTCGAATTTAAAGAAAAATGAAAGATCTATGAGAAAATTTCTGTTCATAGAAAACGACCAACTATTTGATTGTCTCGATAAGTTAAAAGGCAATAAATGTTTTAAATGTAATTCGTTTAATATACACATTGCAAGAGACTATCCCCGAAACCCGTGAAATAAAGTGTGTTTTCATTACGGACACCCGAAAATTTCAAAAGATTGTTATCCTCAACGATTCAGAACACATTACCTTTATGGCGCATGGTAGCGTTGGGACAATAAACAGCAATCAATTAGACCACATATTCGAAAACACTGCATTGATAACAGACTATCTATCATTAATGAGTATGAGTGGTGATAAAATTACTCTAACTGGATATTCCAATGCCCAAATTCGTATTGATGATGATTGACAAATACTGCTTGTGTTTTGTAATGTGCTTTATTGTATTCAACATATATTAGTTTAGTGAATACAATATTAAACTTTTCTTAATTTTCGATATTTATATAAGTTTCATGCTCAAACACCTGAGTAAGCATACTTAAATCAACCATAATTGGTAGTTTTGGAAAAACTGCAAAGTATATTGAGTATTACGATTACTTGGATTGCTTTAACAGTACTACTGGAAAAGCAATTATTTTTCCAAACATCATATTGTTTATGGAATATAAGCTCTGATACTTAATTTATTTCGAGTATTAATTTTGTTCTTTGCGCAATGCAAACTATTTCCGAATATTTGGAAACGATATTTTTAACGAACGGGAATGAAATTGAAACTTGTGTTGGTTGATCGCGTGCAGTGATATTTTCTGTTTCGTTCGCTCGGAATTAATTTCGCATTTCTAAATTTTGTGCACATTTAGTTGCAAATTGTGGTAACTGTTCGAGATCAAGAGATGAAAAAGCATCAAGAATTAGTATCTTTAAGGGTAACCTTACCCGACATGTTTTACCCGACAACTTTTATTCTGTTTTTATTTCGCTTTCTGTTATAAATATTCTTTATAAATTGCATTTTCTTTTAATCACACGCAATGCTACCACAAAGTATTCGACTTAAAGTGGCAGATAAATCAGAATAAAGCACATTTTAAGTGTAGTTATGCCGTTATTGAAGACTAATGCGGTTATTAGAAGGATAATACCGTTATTAAAAGAATAATAATGTTAAAAAAATTCAAAAAATAAAAAATTCGTTGTCGTTACTACAAAAAAGATAGTGAAATTCGACAGTTTAGGAATGGAATAGTTCCACAAGTAAAACAATATTGTGTTTTGAACTATGACTGCGAGAGCATTCACCGTAAATCGTCATTTTTATCAATTGAGTTGAACATGAAAAGATCTTAAGAAAGAGATTTCCAAATCTTCCATAAAACCATCGTCTATTGTAGAGTAACCTTAGTGTCACCTTTCGTCATTTTGTAGCTTACAGCAAGGGTGCGATGTATGTGAAATGTATTACATGAATGGATATGCATGTGTAGGACTTGTGTCCAAATTAAGTTGTACAAATTCTAAAACGGCGAAATGTGTTAAACTAATATTTTATCCTACAAAAGACATATGTGATTATATATTTTGATCATCTCTGCAATCTAGAATTAACCTATTCAAATCGAGTAAGGTCGGTTATTTTGCTAGTATAGAAAATATAAGTAAAACACTTGCCACTTCCTGTGATCAAGGAAGTGAACAAGCACCACTATGTTCAGACAAACTACCCCAGTGAACTACAGGGGTTGGACAAAATAATGTGAACAACTGTGAAAAGAGAATTTTTTGATTAATAGGCCGTTGGTCCTTCTTTTGCATGAATTACAGCTTGTATCCGACGTGGAATTGACGAATACAAGTCACGTACAACATTCAGAGGGATACGTTCCCACTCAAATTGTAAAAAAGTCCCTAATTCAGAAAGTGTCCTTGGAGGCCGGAATCAACTGCGCAGCTTGTTTTCCAAAATACCTCACAAAGGTTTAATTATATTGAGATCAAGGTATTGAGGTGGCCAGATGAGGGGCTCATATTTAACCATCGTGTTCGTAAAACCAAAAGGGGATAATTCCACAGGTGTGAAAGGGGGCATTATCATCTTGGAAGACTAGTCGTTTATCAGGAAACACAGTTTGCACCATTGGGTGAAGATGGTCGGCCAAAAGACTGACATAATCCTCTCCTGTAACAAGGCCATTCAGAACAACAAGTGGGCCAAGACCACGATGTGATATCGCATCCCAGACGATCACTGAACCGCCGCCATGCTTAACCGTAGGCCGAAGACAGTCAACTTGATAGGCTTCTGGTGGCGTTCTCCAAACGTAAACTCGTCCATTTTTCGGAAATAATGTGAACGACGATTCGTCTCACCGTATTATATTCTCCCATTGTTGTTGTGTCCAATTTTTATACTCGCGACATCATATTCGTCGCTTCAAGACATTGCATGGTGTAATCAATGGTTTTGAAATAGCCGCTCTACCCTGAATATTTGCCATATGCAGTTCATGCCGGATAGTTTTTGATGAAACTGCTTCCTATAGATGTGTGTTCATCTCAAATGTTATCTGGGATGCTGTTGTCTTGTGTTTTTTTGCCATAATCAGCTTCAAAACCCTTCTGTCTCTGTCATTCAGCTTCGATTTTATACCACTGTTGTGCTTTTTCCCTGTTTCATATATGCTGACATTACAGTCGACACTGTACGTCTCCCAACACCTAGAAGGGTGGCCGTTATCGTTACTGAGGCTCCAGCAATACGGATCCCAACAATCATGCCTCTTTCGAAATCAGAGAGGTCAGCCATAACGCAATTTTAACACAGAAATATATTTTGCTTCCGACTTCTATCACTGCTAGTAGCAGACTGATGTGTGTACCTTCTCATCCGCTAGGTGGCACCCTTCACCGCTAGAGGGCAGGAGTTTACGAGAGATTTCTTTCGAGTGCTATTTTTTCACAAGTGTTCATATTATTTTGTCCAATCCCTGTATATCTGTGAGAAAAGATGTTCTAGGATATTCCACAACGATAGTTCCAGAGAATGATTCGAGAAAAGGATGGCCTACGGCCATGCCTTATGAACTCCCAATGTAACAATACGTTTAACTTGTAAATAGTTACCCTGATCCCTATCCATTCTAAATAGACATCTTTGATTGCTAGGAACGCCGTTTCCATCCCTTTTAATGCATATACTAAATCTACGTTTTTTACATATGTACTCGACTAAACAGAGTTTAGTGCATACACATACTTTGCACGATATTGAGAATAGAGAACTTCTAAGGTAAGATAATATCATAGGTACAATTACACAAAACCATAACGGGTCCAATGTCGACATTTTGTTACGGAGATTGTCTACAACTATTTACCATCATTAAAATTCATTCCTGGTATCTATGTGGCAACATGTAATGATAAAATAACTGCATCGAACTAATTTAACTTACAAGTATACTTATGACGCAACAGAGGATATGAGTGGAGCAACTAAAAGCGTTCTTGGTAAACACGCACATACATATTCATATCTCAAAGACTTTATAACTATTCAGTAAAATCAAATGCGTCCTGTTTGAAATTCTGTGTCGTAACATAAATCCTTCTTCTTTTGTGAGACAATGTGATAACTTCAGGGTAAGATATTTTTTGTTCTGATGTCGTATATCGTATTTACACAAATATATTAGAATAATTATAACTGTATGATTGAAGATTAATGTCCTTTGAATATTTGACTCGCTTACATTTTGGCTTGATAATAAGAATAGAGCAAGTTTGACAATAGCACGAAACATAAGCTTTAAAATGAAATAAGTTTAATGGTTCGTAAAGTAAAGCTCACTACATAAGCTGAGTACAAGCTTTATGCACAATGGCTCAGTCTATAACTATAAATTAAAGTTTTAGTTAGAAATAAAAGAAAAATCTGTACTCCGTCAGCAGATGATTGAGAAGTCAAAACCCCTGGAGCTTTGGTCTACGGTCTTTTTTGCTATACAAGGGCAATTTACTGCAAATATTTTTTGCTACAATTAGATCAGAACCTACGGCTTATGAATTTAAAATCGTAACAAACATCCATGCAATGATTCGAATGCAAAACATATTAATACGATGGTTAAAGCGCGGATCATTCCCGACTGGCAATCTGATAAAAGCTTTTAAGGAGCCAAGGTCATCCTTTTCTTTATGTTAAAATGAGATACAGCGTAATTTGTGATAATACATTGGACATATTCTGGTAAATTATTTTGCTTTATTTTTATGCAAAACTATGTATTAGAATTTACGAAATCTCATAACTGTATCAATTGCCTCTCATAAAAATAGTTAATTTTGTCATATTTACTGCTAGCGGGCCAGAACGGCGTAGCCCGTGACAGTTCTTTTCGTGTCCTTACTGATACGGAAAACATTAAAAAAAAACAATAATTTCAAGAATGTCTCACCTCTACTCGACATGACACGGGCATGTCGCCTCATTCCTTCCACCTCAAGGATCCTTGAGGAATGAATACGTCTCCAATGTGGTGGAAAAAACTCTGTTGTGTAGCTAACAGCCTTGTTCAAATTTTAAAATTCGGGCTTCGCACAAAATTCGAACTACTCGTACCTAAGGTATCAATATGGTGTAAAATTTTCCGTAGATTTCGAATCCGTAGAAATTTTCTCTCTGTATTTAATGATTGAGAATATTGAAAACCTCAAATAGAATCCTTTTTTTATTCGTAATGAATATCTTCGTCAAATGCGGTCAAATTAGTATTGCGAACATTATAAGTTACGATTAAAAATTATTTATTTAAACAAAATCACATTTAAAAATCTGGTGTAAACTGTTCCTCAGATTTCAAATCCGTTGAAATTGTTACTCTATCTTTAACGATCGCGAAGTTAGAAGTTTGTACTAAAAATAAAAAAGAAATAAACGGCAGTGAAAATTATTTTTTATTTGTTTTGTTTCGTTTTGGTGGAATTGTTTGTGCTCAGGAAATGAAAGGAAACAAATAAATTTAGAATATGTGATCTCTTCACATTTCTGCCATTCCAAGGAAGAAAACAATGATAAATAAATGCCAATAAATTAATTAAAAAATGTTCTAGATATTATTTAAAAATTTGGGTTTCGCTTAAAATTAGGACTACCTGCGTGCAAAATTTCTTTACTGTAAGTCCAATAGATTGCTTTGGAGAAATCTAAAAACTGCAAAATACTATAAATATATCACTTACCATTCAGAAAAATCGTCTATTTTGACATATTTCTCATTTATCATATTCCATACTGATTGTATTTTGTCAGAAAATTTTAGAATGTGCAGATATCTATTTGGATATTCCGAATTTTGATCCAGCATCGAACAATTACTGTAGTTTAATTTGCTGTAAATAACTCCATCTTCGATTGTTTATAAGTTATAAGTCATATGTGTTTGGCTACAAGATTTATTGAGTTCTAGATTTCAGATTTTGTTTTATTTGCTTCAGAGATGGTTATGTAAAGAGATAAGATCATTCGAGTTTGTAAATTCATTTAAACTGTACGAATTCCGTTGCTCAACACTTACATTTCTATTGCCAAAAGTTACTTGAATTTAAAAGATACAGAAAAACCAAGCTGCGTCTCTAGACGTATTTATTTTCGATGCATACACGCACAGCGTATCTCATTACGCATTTCGTGCATTGAAGACTACATACGACATGAACTTACAGAAACAAGTCTCTAAAAGATTTCGTATTCTTTGGAATACCTTCTTCATTTCCCGGCCAAAGCGACGACATAACGACGGAAAGAAGTATGGCACATATGAATGGTGAGAGAGTCTCGTTCTTGAGAAAATTTTATGCCGGAAATCATATACCGAATCGATTGGGCTCCAGAACGTGACATGGCAGCTGAACAGAAGACAATGCAATGCCAATGTCGCATGCAATTCTCCAGATATCAACACTTGGAAGTCACTCGAAAGGAGAGGCCTTTGATGAACGTGGTTCGGATAGCGTTCGTTTGCAGTGCATGAAATTAAAGTACGTATATTAAAATCTGAATCTTTCTCAATTGCTCCATGTAGTGAGATGAAAGAAACTTGTTGAAATGGTCTCCGTCTCGCTGGTGCTGCTGGAGCTTAAGAGCTCTACCAACAAAGTAGTGCGGAATTAGTAAACACAATTTAATGTTTTTTCTAATCCTAAACTTCGGATCTGAGCTTCTGCGCTTAGTTACGATTTAATTTTCTGTTGAAGTGAAATCAAGAAGGGGAGCATCGGGCGATATATTGACTATCCACAGTTCAATATTTTTGGGTTACAAATTTAAAATTTCCAAAATTGTAATTGCTTATCCATTATCCAAGAGGTTTGACATCTTTATCTTACAAGTATTAACAATCAGGAATTGTTTTGATCCTCTTGGATATTTTGTTTTTAATATTATTCATTACGGAATTTTCATTCTGTGGCTTATCGCTATGTTGTAGGGAACACTTCAACTGTTTAATATTACGTAGCCCTAGAGGGAACCTTTAAGTGTGTGCGGGCTTCATAACACCGAGGTACCCGAGTGATCCTTCTTTTATTTTTACCCTCGCCTATCCTTCTGTTTCATCTCAATGGGGGTTGAAACCCGAGAATCTCCAAGTAGTGATGCGACATCGATGTCGATGTTTTCAAAACATCGATGTTTTTAACATCGATGTATTGGAGTCGATGTTTTTGTAACATCGATGTTTATACGTGTCGATTTTTTTTCGTTGTCGATGTTTTATTTTTGAATGAAAAAAATACCGTTATAAAAATTTAAAAAATAACCAAGTAGCATAATTTTTAAATTCAACAAATCGAACTTACTTTTAGACCAAAGTGGGCAAGTGTGAAGGGTCTGAAAAGTAGAGATGTGACATCGATGTCGATGCTTTCTCCAACATTGATGTTTTATAAAAAACATCGATGTATTATATCCGATGTCGCATCACTAGTTGTTTCCCCATTTCTTAAAACTGGTTTAGCAAGTTTAAATTCACTGAATTTTAAAAACATCGATGGTTTGGGGACAACGCATTATCAACATCGATGTTTTAATTTTCAACATCGATGTTTTGCTGTCGATGTCGCATCAATAGTTGGTAAACCAGATTTAAGAAATGGGGAAACAAGTTTGAATACACTGAAATTTAAAAACATCGATGTTTTTGGGTCGATGTATTATCAACATCGATGTTTTAATTTTGAACATCGATGTTTTATTATCGATGTCGCATCTCTATCTCCAAGCGGTCTTTTATTCCCCTCAATTACTTAACACATTCGCTGCAAAAGCTGATATAGTGCGTTGATAGTTATTGCCCGGCCGTAGAAATGGGGTTTTCCCTGAAGCCAATACCAGAATAGATTGGCGAAAACTCAGCCAACAAATTTGCAATTATCATTTATCTCTTTCGGGGGCGTATGCAGATATCATTTTTCTCTTTTGGGGGCGTGAAGGCCCTGCAGAACTATCGTTATATTACAAGATTTTTTTAACAACTAATAAAGCTATAAATAAGAAACCACATACCTTTACAACTAGCTTCTATCCTTTACTCCAATACCAGCAGACACTCCTAACATATAATGCCGCTTGAATCAAAGAATAAATGTTGAGGCGCAGCTATTCCCGCGCGAATGCTTGACTGGTTACCGATACACTACTCCGCACCACGCGCTGGCGCGTGATTGACTTTTTAGTGTTGACGCCGTATCACGCGCTGCCGTGGGATCGACAACGAAAGTGTTAAAGTAATTTGTTTTGCATTCGTTGCAGTTTTGCCAAGTGCGGAACTTGCGCCATCAAATGCCTAAACAACGAACCAATCTTACCGATATGTAGACATCGTATAATTTGTAAGTAAATGAATGTGCAAGCATGTTGAGAATTTTATTTTAAGTATTATTTATAACATGAATTTTTTTAAAGTTTATACGAAGCAATGAAATGTAAGTATTGGAATTGCTGCACTGTTCAATCTTATTACATAAAATGCTAGATTCGGCTGTGTTTAATTGTCTATTAAAGTTTTGATTGATCGTGTGACGTCACGAGTAGGCGGAGTTTCTAATTATTCTGATTGGTTTTGTGATGAAACCTTTATTTTGTTAATTTCAGTAGCAAATAACTAGTTTATGTAAGGAGTTTATCTTTTACTTTTTTTTCTTCTTGTTCATCTTTTACTCTTTTTTCTTCTAGTTTATCTTTTACTTTCTTTCTTCTTGTTTATCTTTTACTTTTTTTCTTCTAGTTTATCTTTTACTTTTTTTCTTCTAGTTTATATTTTACTTTTTTTTCTTCTAGTTTATCTTTTATTTTTTTCTTCTAGTTTATCTTTTGTTTTTTTCTTCTAGTTTATCTTTTACTTTTTTTCTTCTAGTTTATCCTTTTTTTCTTCTTGTTCATCTTTTACTCTTTTTTCTTCTAGTTTATCTTTTACTTTCTTTCTTCTTGTTTATCTTTTACTTTTTTTTCTTCTAGTTTATCTTTTACTTTTTTTCTTCTAGTTTATATTTTACTTTTTTTTCTTCTAGTTTATCTTTTACTTTTTTTTCTTCTAGTTTATCTTTTACTTTTTTTTCTAGTTTATCTTTTAATTTGTTTTCTTCTAGTTTATCCTTTACTTTTTTTTCTTCTAGTTTATCTTTTACTTTTTTCTTCTAGTTTATCTTTTACTTTTTTTCTTCTAGTTTATCTTTTACTTTTTTTCTTCTAGTTTATCTTTTACTTTTTTTTCTTCCAGTTTATCTTTTACATGGAGCGTTGTCGTCCTGTAAGTAACATTCGTCCATTCCATTAAACTGCCAGAGCGTAGAAAGAACCTGATTGTCCAAAATGTTCATGTAGACGTCGGCGTTCAATTGACCAGAAACAACATGCAAAGGTCCCAGTCCATACCACGATACCCCCCCCCCAAACAAGCAGTCGAAATTAATGCAAATCCGCTGGCGTTCGGTCCATTATTGTTGGGTAATGTATTTCATCTCACTGTATAGGTCTCGAATAAGCTTAAAATATGTTATTGTAAAGACAATCGACTAGATAGAGAGTTCTATTTCTTAAACTGCGCATGGCGTAGAGTAATTTACATGTTTAAAGTCTTGAGTATTTCAGACAGACCCCAGACATATTTATCGTTTCTCAGACAGAAATAATCTGTACAAAGGAACAGAAAGTTTCGAATACGCTTAGTATATTTAGCTTGATGAGATTATGTAACTTCCTAATGTTTAATGGTTTAATTTTGCAATCACTTTTATTAATCCAAATACAAGACAGCGATAAACGATCAACAGTGCAGAACATACAATTGAGAAACAGAGTAAAGTTATTTAACTTAAATATACGTAATACATAATGCTATTGGGGGGTCCGGGACACAAAAACCGTCAAATTTTCGAATTTTTTTTTATTATTTTAAGAAATTCTCTGTATTTTTTTGCTTAAAATGACGTTTAAATCATGTTTCTATCTTAATTAGAACTAGAGATGTAATAATTTTTGTGGTGCGTTGTTTTGAAAATTTAACACTCTTGACAGTTGTTGTCATGGCAACAACATCTGTCTTTAAAACTTTCAACGCGTTTTTCTCCGTGATACTTTTTTACAAGATTTCCTGTATTCAAATTGCTATAAGTCGAAAACCGATAAAGTTTAAGGGTTGAAATTTGGAATATATCTTTTTCAAACATTATACTTCAATGTTGATTCAGCAAATTTAAAACAAATATTTACTTTTAAAAATATGACTTTAAAAAAAAAGTACCCTTAAATTTTTATTCAAATATTTTTATTTTTTATTAAATTAATATTTTTTAAATTGCTGAATCAAAATTAAAGTTTATAAATTTGTGAATAATTTACTGCAAGAATTTTGAAAATTGTTCAAGAATATTTAGAGTTTTAGCAAATTAAAATGACCCCTCTTTTTTTCAAAAAATTTCAATTTTAAATTTTTAAAAAACTTTTGGAATAATTTTGTGTTGTGATTTTGCTTATTAGTTAAATGGAGAATCAGTACAAAAAAATTCTAAATTCGAAATTAATTAATACAAATTTTTTTTCAATGTGTCCCGGACCCCCTTAATTGCAGAAAGCTTAAACTTAAAATTTATTTTACAGAGAACACATTAAATATGTTTAAAATAAAGAAACTTACAAATATACCATTAATAAATCTGTTTAAAATAGTTTTTGTTCTTAACACGATGAAGTAGTTTAAACTCTGAAATATATGTTTTTAAGTATTGAAGAGGCCATGATTTTGTTTTTTTTGACATGCTAGTTAACTGTGCTATTGTAACTAGTTGCTACTGACTATCGTAACTACCGATAAACTTTATCGATTTAATGCATTACATATTTTCATTAGATTATGAAAGAAAAATAATTCAAAAATGCATATAAACTAAACTTTCTACATGGATTCGGTTTTGTTATTTCTTAATAATTTCAATACGTAGTAAACTTATTTATGTGTTACATTATGCATTTTAAAGTTTCAATTATTACTCAACAAATAAATAAGTTTCCAGTTCATAAAAAGTGATATTTTTGTTTGAGTATTTATCAAAATCTGTAATATATACCGCTTTCGATACACATGGCCTAAAAATTATATTGGAAAACGGTATGGCTGAGCACGTACACAGATATCGTACGTTATCTGCGTAGTATTTGTCATTATGAATCTTTTCTTCAATCACTTTAGTTTCAGCTCACTAAACTTAGCAGATTTTTAGTAGCATCCAAATTAATATATTAAACCAAGCGTGCTGTAACATACTTTTTGCAACTAAGCAAAAGCTACGAAGGTGGTTTGAAAATTAAATAATGATTAATCATTTTTTCCCAATTGGAAAAAAAACCCATCTTAATTCGCAACATCAATCGCTTAAAACATCTACATCAAGAACTGGATAAATTAAATTTTGCGCTCCAGGTAAAAGAAAAAACGCATGTTTCGATCTAACCAATCATTTTCCCATGATCGAACGAGCAAAAAAGCTGCCCATCGCTTATACCAGTTGAACTCTGAAGTTATGCCTCGGCTCCTCTCGTGTTATGTCTGAGAGCACCAGAGTTACTTCTTTCATATATAAAGAGTAGCTAGCCGAAGTTCTAATAATCAAGAACTCCGATAGACGGCCTTTCTTTTTTATGATGCGTTTCATTAACACCATCTGTTGTGATGGAAAAAAGTTCCGATTAAGCTGATGATTGGCAATGGGCGTTTGTTCTTCGGGTTTTTGTCGTTAGCGCATTGCGCACTATGAATTAACTGCTGGTATGAGATTTGAAGGGATTCCCTTGCTTGTCTTACTTTCCCCTTCGGATTTTCTTATTGTTTCCGAAAAGATAGTTCTTACTGATCATCTTTAACCAAGTCTATATCACACACACAATAGAGTGATTATACGATCATTCCATCTGTGTGAAAGTGTGGTTGTGAGGAAAAGCTCCGACTTAACAATGGCATATGTTGTTTTGTTCTGTATGTAAAATTCTCACTAGTAACTTAGAGAAGCTATCAAATCGTGAAAATTGTGTCTAAAATTAGAAGAGAAGTATAGTTTCTAAAATTAAAAAAAATAAGGACAGTTTTTAAAATTAGAAAAAGAAGTGTAGTTTCTAAAATTAGAAAAGTTTCTCTATGTAAAATTCTCACTAGTAACTTAGAGAAGCTATCAAATCGTGTCTAAAATTAGAAGAGAAGTATAGTTATCTAAAATTTAAAAAATAAGGATATTTTTTAAAATTAGAAAAAAGGAGTATAGTTTTTAAAATTAGAAAAATAAGTATAGTTTCTAAAATTAGAAAAGTTTCTGAAATTAGAAAATGAAATATAGTTTCTAAAATTATGGTCTTCACAAAAGAATATGTCAAACGTTGCGCCGAGGTGACAAATAACACAGATTAACTTTGAGGTCTTGTTGAAGCAATTCCTTTATAATACTTAGTAATGAAAAGTAAGATTCATATTTATTTAACTTTAAATAATTCATGAACACACTTGTTGAAAGTTCAAAACCATAAGGTTCAAATGAAGTAAATAATGAACAATTTATCCACTTGACCATGCATAAGGGATATCAGTGTATCCATAAGATATATTCAACTAGTTACCACCTTCCCAGCATAAGCTATTCGGTGCATCGCCACGTAATTTTGAACACCTTAGAGTTCTGTCACCCTCCCAGGTATAAGCTTACACAAAGCTCGCAAAAGTATAAGCTTACACAAATGACTACATCACTACGTCTTAAGCAAAAAAGATTTACTTTTACTGCTTACGGTGACAATAACATGCACTCTTGGCTTGAATGTACCATTTTATATACACTTGCAGTGTATTAAAGTGCTTTATAAATCTGTTTTAAGCAGATCTCAAAGGGCAAAACAATTTATTCACTTTAAGTTTCATTTAGCGAGGGTTTATGTTCATGAAGGGATCAACGTACCGGTAGAAAAAGTTTGATGGAAAAATCTGACTTTAGTAATGATTTTTATAAAGATTATCCTTCAAAGTATAATATCCCCATGGCATTAAAAGCAAATACGAAAATATTCTCGAGATTACGTAGATAGTAATGGGCAAACTGAAAGAGAAATTTCTCTAGTACGATTTACGAGATAGATTTGAAATTTAATCTGTAAAGTAACAAAGTAAAAGCAATCGAAATATGTGAATCTGAATGTTTTTTAGATTGAAAATGATCTAATAGTCATGTTTATAGTAATGAATGACAAAAAGAAATTTTCAACGCTGTTGTTTTCAAGAACTGTTTGGATTTCCGTATTTTGTAAAGCAATGTCTTTTGATAATAATTTAAGATACAAAAAGAATTATAAGAATAAATATTTAGAACTTTTTAGCAAATCTTTTTATTTTTTATGAAATATGGATAGTTAAAATGTAATTCCAAAGGTGTTGAATAATACTAACTTTAGACTTTTTCAATGCTAACTTTAACTTTAGACTTCTAGAAATTTTTAATATTACTTTAATATAAAAAAAATACTAATGTGGATAATAAAACCAAAATGGCCGATAGCTATTTCGATGGTACAACTATTCCATCATTATTTGGATCACAAATAAACAAGAGAAAAACACAGCATGAAGTGCGTAACATTTTTGAAGATGATTTTACTACACAATGCACATAACGTTAAAATATTACTAATATAGGTGGTAAAAACAAAATGGCCGATAGCTATTTCGATGAAATAACCCACTCATCGTCATCTGGACCAAAATGATCAACAAGAGGAAAACATGAACACTATTTAGAATACCTGTAACACATTGAATGTTTGGTAAATGAAGATAGTAAAAATAAAATGTCCGATAGGTATTTCGGTAGTACTATATCTTCCACCATCATTAGAACCAAAATAAACTGCAATTGGAAAGTACAGACAGACAATAAATTGCATAAGAGTTTTAGAATAATGTAACACAATGTACATTACGTTAATCTAAAAACCTCGTGCCAATGATTGACATTTCATTTCCGTACAAGGGAACATAAGAAAATTTATTATTCTATCTTTTTGTTCATGGATGAGCAATTTTTTAATGGTCTGGCATCTTTCAGAAAAGTTTTTTGTCATGATGTGATAGTAAGGAAATATTTTTTGAATAGATGATTTGATAAAAGACGCTACTTGAAACAAAACGGTCAAGTTTTGAAGTGTAACTGCTCTGCTGACAAACTGCTCTTTAATTGCATTTTTCATCTAGAAAGAGCATGTATGGGAACCAGCAATCTCTTAGAACAAATAGAAGCATCTCCGCCAAAGTATTTTTCCATTAGAAAAGGAGAATTTGAGATACAAATGAATTACATGCTTACTTGAGTCCGAAAATGTTTATGAACTGAAGCATAACTAAACAAGCATTTGATTCTTAAGAAACATTTATGTTGTTGGGTATGGTTTTGCTAAGGGAAAAACATTTAACCACAGGCAAATTAACGTAACAATTTACATTCTGTATAAAAAAGTTGGAATTAAAAAAATATTTACGGTTGTTGGATGATGGTTTTGCTTAGGAAAAAAGCATGAACTACAGACACAAAATAATCAACAATCTGAATATTATAAATGTATCATTGGCAAAAAAAACCTACATTTGAAAATAAAATGTGTACATAAGTGTGTGCTGTACCAAACTACCCTTATTAAAACTTTCTCTAGTTATACTAATTTCTAAAATGTAAGCAAAAGAGCAACATGTATATAAACTTTCTTTTCGAAAGTTCATATGCAGGTTACTTTTTTGTCTACACGTGTTAAAAAGTTTTTAAACATGAATAATAAGTTTCAGTAAATCGTTAAAGTAATTATTATGAAATGCTTAAGTTGAGTGCTTTTGAGATACGAATAGTTCTGGTAATTAGGCCCAAAGTTGTATTAGATAACAGTTATTAGCATTTCTTCAGAAACAGTTGTAGTTAATCTATGTTAGATATACACTGTTTTGTCCCAAATCTTTACACTTACTCGCTAATTAAATATATCTACTAATGAATACACTCTCTCTGATGCTATTCTTACGGAAGCTAAACTAAAGAAATTAGTCTGGTAATAATCACATTGGACTGGACCTCAGAAACGACTACTTTAGATAGTCAAATTAAACTACGTAGCCCCTTACGCTCGTAGAGCTACTAACTTAAATTAACGATATAAAGGAGTACAAATTATACAGGATCAACGTCGAAGTTGTGCTTTTCTATATACTGTAAATTGTATATTGTATGGTAAAAGTTTCAGAGGAATTGATTGAAACGAGAAGGTAAAGTCAAAATAGAGCAAAATTATCATGATTCGGTAACAGAAAGAGAGAGAAAGAGGAGAAAGCAAATAAATCGAAGGTAAAGAGAAAATGAGTAAGAGAAAGTGAGAAAAGAGAGGAGAGAGAAGTAGAGGAAAGATAAGAAAGATTCGCAAAACGAAGGGAAGTTACATAAAGTAAACCAAAGAGAAGTTGAAAAGAAATTTAGACAAATTAAGAGAAAGTGAGAGGGAAGTATAAATAAATTGAAAGATAAATAAAGGTAAAATAAGAAAAGAGGAAAAGTAAACGAGAGAGAAGTAAACCAGAAAAAATAAGATCAAAATAAAAAGTAAAAGAAAAATGAGAAGGTGGTGAAAAAGAAATAGAAATAAAAAGATAAGATATACAAAAGGAAGAGAAATGGACAAAAAATTAGCCAAAAAGAAGGTAAGAATATAATGATGGAGAAAGGAGAGGATAAAGAGTCCAATATGAAAAGATATGAGAGGCACAAAAAAGATACAAGGACAATCTGTAAGCCAAATTTGACGTAAGAAGAAAAGTGAAAAGGCAAGGGAAGGATAAATAGAGAAAAAAATTAAAAGAGACGATAAGTGAAAAAAATCGAGAAATGACATAGATAAAACAGACTGATAGAAGATGTAAAATATATACTCAACTTGAGCTATGAAATGAATATATAAGAAATATTATTATGTCCATAAATAAAGGATAATTTAGAATCCCACGCAAATTGAACTCTAAAGTAAAAATTGCACCTGTCGAATTATCGAACACATCTTCAAGAATAATATCCAAATTACAGGAAGCCATCAGATGACGCCGATTGTACGTTACAATGACGAGAGTGTAAGAGAGGTGTATATAAGGAAGGGTAGCAAAGAAGTAAAATTGTTCACAAGCGTTCTGTAAGCCGCTCAGTGCCACAACCGAATAGTTATGGCACAAAGGACGAATGTCGATGATTTTTTTACGTGGTAGAATTATCGGCCGCCTGGAATGTGGGCGTACTCAGACGGAAGTTACAGTGGAACTTGGAATCGCCCAAAGTGTCATCTCTAGGCTTTGGCAGACGGAGAACAGCATATGACCTTTCTCGTCAGCTATCTTCAGCCTCGGGTACGACCCTTTTTTAGGAAAACTGTTTACAGACGTTTGGGGTATGTTGATCTATATGCTCGCAGGACTGTCAGATGTGTTCCGCTCACGGCAATTCACTGTCGCCAGCGGTTAGCCTGGAGTAGAGAACATTTGATGTGGACATCGTCACAGTGGGCTTGTGCGATGTTTTCCTACGAGTCCAGGTTTAGCTTTCAGTCTGATTAACGGCGGACGTTCATATGGAGAACGCCAGGTACCCGCTACCACCAAGACATCATTGAACAACACCGTTACGGTGGTGCAGGATTGCTCGTTTGGGTCGGAATTATACTGGGCTCCAGAACAGATCTACATGTTAAAAGTGGAACCATGAGAGGCCAAATACTTCGGGATATCATTCTGGAACAACATGTACGGTTGTTTAGAGGTGCCATAGGCGTATAATTTATGTTTATGGATGACAACGCCCGTCTTCACCGTGAAACATTGCTAACGAATGCCTTGAATCTGAGGATATCAACCGTATGGAATGGCCAGCATTCTCACCTGACTTGAATCCGATAGAGCATGTGTGGGTCATGCTCGACCGACGAGTTACAGTCCTTCAACCACCTCCTACATGTGTACCGGAACTTCGGAGAGCATTGGTTGTTGAGTAGAGTGATCGTCCCCAAGATCAGCTCGATAATTTGATCCTCAGCATGCCTAGGCGTTGTACGAACTGTATTTCATCGTCTGAGAGACATAGAATGTATTAACCATCATACCAACCATGTCATGGTAAGTTTTTGTAAAGTCGATATTTTTTGTAATTGCTCCAGTGAGCAAAAATCGTAGTTTTTATGAGTGGTATCATACATACACCATCTTTTTTGTTCTTTATCTTTAATTTAATAAATGGGTTTTTGAATAAGTCACGTTTGTTTTGTTTCTGAACCTTTATTTGCCAGAGCTGGCATTATCCTTAATTTATGGACATGAGTGTATTTAAATTGGTAATAAGAATTGACAACAGTGTAGCAAACGAAATACTGTTATATGGTTATCGGTAATTTTATTTCAGTTAGGGGTATAATTCTGATTGATATTAATATGGATACTTTGTTTATTTGAGTTTAAGGGGTGTGCGATATGAGTAACGACACGTTACCATGAATATATATAAACAATCTTTAAACTTTAGCGCAGATGCTGTGTGCGGGTTTGCTAGCAAATAAAAAAACTTGCAATGATAACTGTCACTGACCTCTAAAATCACTTTTATACTCTATCACCACACAAAGTAGTAACGTCTCAAATCACCGAAGTATTGAACAAATAGTAATTGTTTTACATTAACGTCGTACTAAAGAAACACAACTGGCTAATGACGACGGTCCGGGATCAATCCCCTAATGGAAATATCCTAGGACAGCACCTCGTAATTCTGAATCACGGTCAGATGACGAGGCAACAACTGATCTGGCACTCCACTCTCCAAACCTCTAAACCAACCCAACGTGAGGCCTTTCGGCCAAGACAGATTTAAGGTGCAACAGTCGCCTCTAACACCATACGCTTACAAACATCCATGCACTAGCCCGTATTCAAACCAGGAACTTTTCGATCTAGAGGATTAACCATCCTACTACCTTAACCAACAAACCAGTTGGTCTATTGGACAAACATTTAGTCAAAACAATAATACTTTTTGGATTTAAAAACAATATCTAACAACAAAGCAAGTTCAATAGAAAGGTAAAATCACTGTCCACATGATGCTGAATTCGATCTAACAAATTACAGCCGCTAATACGTCAAGTATGGTGAGCTTTACGGCTTCCAGTCAAAAAGCTCCTGAGAATGGAAGTCGGTATCGATCTCAAATGCCGTAGAAAATAATTAACGTTACTTGACGAAAAAAACAGAAACGAGCTACTGTTTAGATTCAATTACCAAAGGGGGAAATCTTTTGAGAATTCCAGCTATTCGCACGAAAGAATACTTGACTTTATCGACTTTCTTCGTCCGCCAATGGACTAATTCTCCAATGAAATGTCATTGGCATCATTAACAGGGTTGTTTATCACCGACAGGTTAAAGATCTTTCATTAATGGTCGTGTACCTGCTATTGAAGCTCTCTGTTGGGTGTGGGACCCATTGTTTCAGCCAAGAGTCTTGCATCGCTTAATGGTTTGAGAAAAGGGGAAAAAGAGGATGCAGGCGGAGCAATAAACTACAACGTGAAACTCAGTACTTGTTTCAGGTCCTCGCGTGGAGCAGGAAGAGATTTTTACAATAAATTTGCATTTATTACGTTAATGACTTTACCTTAATTGTTTCTTACAATTGATGCTCATCAAGAACATGACGGGGACGTTGGTTTCCCCTGCAATTTGTACGGTTCGCATTAAGAACTCTCAAATCAGAAACAGGTGTAATAATCATTAGAAATTCAATAACTCATCTGATACGCGATGTATAAATACCTTGTAGCACTAATGAAGTTGTAACCTGAATTTATAAAGAAATTTTAAGCACTGTATATCTTACGAGCATGCTCTAGGAAAACAATTTAACATACCTTAATTGAGTTGTGGTATGATTTTTAAACTTCATACAGTTTATATAAGTTTAAAAATTAAACATAGGTCAGTTCTGATTGAATCATCAGTTTGGAACACAGGACTACGACTTGTAGATCGAAGAGTTGAAATCAACTGACCGAGTGTTGTTTAAAGTGTTTATTTAATTTTATAAAAGTGTCCAACGGTTCAAAAGAAAAACGTTTCACAGAATTCAGTTCAAACCACTGTGATTGATAGGCGGCGAGTTGAATTTACGTCAAACCGTAGCAACACAATGTACTTAGGCGACGGTTCGAGGTTGGTCGCGAAGGGAAAGAGTCGAGGATAGCACCTCCTAATTTCAAAACACGGTCAGACGACGATAAAACAATAGCGAACTGTTCTTCGTGCGATTTGAATAGAATATAAAACGACGAGACGATTTGTTGGGAGTCATAAAACGATGCAACGAATGGTCATCTCTTAATAGCCAAGATAGGGTGAGTCGAAAAGAGCTTTCGCATAATTTTCCCCACCCGCCCACACCGAGAGGGTGCTGTACAGTATTCGAATTTCAATCCGTTCTACAATTACTGTAAAGGCATGCATTTTTTAACTATTTCAGTTTGAAACTAGTTTTGCTACAGACGGAAGGCCCCTAGTTGCCCCATACTACCCGTTACGTTTGACGTAATCATTCCTTTAAAAATAGAATAACCCGAAGCATAATTGACGGGAAGCTTTTAAAGGAAGTAATCTACTGAAACAGTTACACAGCATTACAAACACGGTTTTTATTATTTTTTTATTACTAAGGGGAGTTGGCTGGGTTCTTAGAGTTCTATGGTCATATTTGATCAAGGTGCAGCAAACACAAGACAGATAGCTTCATGTAATGGACATACACATACAAGGAAATTTTTAACTGATGCAGAAGAAAGAAATACATCCAGGTAAGTTACAGGAATATTTATTAAGGGATGTACTCAAAAGATTAGATGTTAAAGGTTTCAGTACAGTTCAGACTTACAAATTTAACGACTAATTTTACTAATTTTTTGTATGGTTCTCTGTCTAGTCAAAGATTTTATTTAAGAGGGATTCACTTTTTTTCGACAAAATCACACTTATGGGGATTACACCATGCAGTAAAACGGCATACCGGTATAGTGGTTAAGGTGTTAGTCTCTAGATCGGAACATTTCTGGTTAGAATCCGATTCAGTGTATGGATGCTTGTAAGCGTATGGTATAGTGGGCTGGAGCACCTTAAATCTGTCGTGCCCGAAAGTCCTCACGTTGGGTTAATGTTGAAGATTGCAGAGTGGGGTGCCAGGTCAGGTGTTGCCTCGTCATCTGACCGTGGTTCAAAATGACTTGGTGTTGTCCTCGGTTCTTTCCCATTGAGAAGATTGATCCCGGACCGTTGTCAATAGCCCGTTGTGTTGCTCTTGTACGAAGTTAATTTAAAAAATTACCAAATTACCATGCATTAAAATAATTTTAAATGTTGCCTATTTATTATGATTCTCGCTAATTGCAAAGTTTTTAAAGTACTTTTCATGGAAAATCACGCCTACTAACCATCTTGACTATGACGCAGTGAGAAGTTCTGTGGTCGCTGGTTATTGGCTAGACTTGAAATTTCTCAATCCCAAGTCAACTTCAACAAAAAATTTGAAAGACACTTTAATTCGTGAAAATGTACACTATCATACAATAATGGTCCGGACGCCAGCGGATTTGCATAAAATCCGACAACTTGTTTGGGGCGGTTGTTTTTCGTGGTATGACCTGGGACATTTTCATGTATTTCCTGGTAAATTGAACGCCGGTACCTACATGAACATTTTGGACAATCAGGTTCTTCCTACGCGGACAAATGTTACTTCCAGTACGACACCGCTCCATGTCATGTTTCAGCCTCTGCCAAGCAGTGGTGTCTAGATATGAATGTAAAACCTCTTCCCTGGCCAGCTCAGACTCCCGACCTAAACCCCGTAGAACATTTGTCGCAAGAGTTAGAGCGATGCTTACGGCCCAGGGAACCACGTTCGAAATGTACAGCTGAGCTGGCAACATTTTTGCAGTAGGAATGGGCACAAATACCTATAGCTGTGCATCAAAACCTTATTGAAAGTATGCCAAGAAGGGTTGCTAGTGTAATTGCAGGACGTGGGGGACCTTCACCCTGTTAAAGCATGTATTATTTCCCTTATACCATCACATTTTGCTGTCCGGTTCATTATTGAATAGGGTAGTGAATATAATACATCATTTAAATTATGAGGAAATGTCTTGTAAAATCCCAAACTTTCTATTTCGCACATAATTCGACCGAGGGCGTTTGTACAAAGGGCGTTCCATAAAAACAGAGAGTAAAATCATAAAATATCCAAACATATATTTACAGAAAAAAATACATCATTATTTTTCAAAATACCTTCCCTCAGATGATATGCAACGGTCCCATCGTTCAACCCACTTATCAAAACAAGTAAATAAGCCTTTTTCTGGAAGCTGCTTCAAAGAACCATGCACTGCTGAAATAACTTCAGAATCTGTATTAAATTTTCTACCACGGAGCTTCTCCTTCACCCACGGAAATAGTCAGAAATCGCATGGTGAGCATTATCGATATCTGGACTGTAAGGGGGATGTGGCATGATTTTAATATTGCATTTACTAAGGTATTGCTGAACTGAAGTAGTGACATGCGGGCGAGTATTATCGTGATGTAATGTCCTATTCCCTATCAGTTCATGTCGCTTTCTCGATATGAGCTGTCGTAAAATTTTCAAAACTGAAATATAATATTCGCCATTCACAATAGTTTTTGGAGGCGCAGCATGCTGATAGATTACACCTTTTTGATAAAAAAAATCATTATAACCTTTCCAGCAGATTTGGTTTCTCGGATTTTTTCGGAGGCGGACAATCGGTGTGTTTCCATACACTTGGCGAGGACTTGGTAAGGGGATCAAAATGATGCATCCAAGTTTCGTCACCTGTTATTACAGTCTTTAGGAAATTTGGATCATTTTGAAGCATCTGTTTCCACACACAACATTGATGAATTATATTTTGCATTTGTTCTTTAGTAAGGGATTGGATTGGATTTGGTTTTGTGGCATTGAGTCCTCTTGGGACATATTATGCCAAACTCAAGATAAAAAATCAGATACATAGTATAATAATGAAATGAGATGAGTCAAAATATAATGAGTAAATACTATATAATATTATATGAGATGGATAAAACCAATGTCTCGTAAAAAGCTTAATAAAATGTATACTATATAAAATTATATGTGATATATGAACCCAATGTCATGTAAAAAGCTAAAAATATTTGGATGAGGATTCTCTCCAATCATGTCTTCTAAAACCAAGTTATATGAATTGAAATTTTTAAGTCGTTGCCTATTAAAATGAGAACGTTCTATCAAAATGTGTTTCACTGTTAGTGGGCAAATGCAGTAATTGCAAATTGTTCTTTAGTAAGGTGATGAGGTACCCATCTGGAACAAACGTGGCGAAGCTGTGAATTGTTGCGTAGAATGCGAAATATCATCGTTTTCGAAATATTAGTTGATGCCGTTATCTCCTCACATGTCATTCGCCGATTTTCTTGCAAGACAGTGTTAACATTTCGATCATACACAAAACAGTTTCTGGTCAGCCAGGCTTAGGAGACAGTTCTGCAGACAAACGTCCTTTTTTGAAATCACGATGCCATCTAAAAATCGTAGACTCACCAAAACATTGGTCGTCGTAAGCATCTTTCATTAACTTAACTGGTACTGGAGCTGTTTTGCCCAAACGATAGCAAAATTTTGTGGCAGAACGCATTTCGTTTTTTAACTTTGATTCACTCACCTCCATTTCTGTAGGGCAAATAAGAACAGTTTCTTAATGAATTCCCCAATTCCCACTGACTATCCAATCGTATCTTAAATTCGTACGCTCCCTATGAATTAACTATATTTTCTGGCAATGCGTTCCATTCGTCTATTACCCTATTAACGTGGTAGCTTTTCCTTGAATCCCGATTAAAATATGTCTTATTCAATTTATACCCATGGCCCCTTGTTCTGTTATGCTTATTGAAATTTAAGCCCTCTGTGTCCCCTTGTTTTACCAACTTGAAAAGCTGAATCAAATCCCCCCTCCTTCTTCTTCTTCTTTCCAGTGTATACATGTTTAGCTTGCTTAAACGTTCCTTAGAGTCGAGATTTGATATCCCCTTTATTATTTTTGTAGCTCTGTGTTGAACCCTTTCAATTAATTCTATATCCTTTCTCATATATGGAGCCCAGAATTGTACAGCATATTCTAGATGTGATCTTACTAAGCCCTTATATAACGGCAAGATTATATCTTTATCCCTTGAAGTTACAGTCTTTTTAATATACCCCAATAACCTATTAACCTTTTCACCCGCAGCTGAACATTGGCGACCCATTTTAAAATCCCTGTGAATTATCACCCCAAGATCCTTGACTGTTTCTCCCTCCTTTACCTTTACTCCCTGCAGACAGTACTCGGCTCCACTGTTCCTGTAACCCATATGCAGAACTTGACATTTCCCTATATTAAATGACATACCCAACAAAACGATGTCTATAATAGTAATTCTAATGTAACTGTCACAAGAAATGGATGCATTTGCTGTTAATCAAAATTTTTCAATGCCCATGAACTGTGAAATGTAATTATAATTCTGTACCTCAGGGGTAAACTATTGTAACTGACATTTGAAAAATTATACAGTATAGAGAACAAGTCATTTTAAATGGCTTTTTCTTAACATTAAAAAAGATAGATGCTTTTAAGTCAAATAAATGGTTGCTCACTTACAATTGTTTAAATTCCACTTACTATACCCTACAATCGAAAAATTTGCATATACGATACTTCTACTATCAGGTACAGAATACTGTATATACATACCTATGTTTTCGAATTAAAAAAAAGTTAATCGTAATCTTGAAAATGTGCATTGTCTATTGAATAAGGTGCTCAGAACAGTTAATTGCGAATCATTAATAAATTCTCAACTGTGAAACATGTTGTAACGAACTGAGTACTACACGATATTGCAAGTAAATGTGGATACTTCTCACGCATGCGCAGTGGAGCACTATGAGGGAGTGACGTCATAGATCACTGGGTGAGAAACCAACGAATCAGCGGGCTTAAAATTGAAAACAACGAATCAGCGAGCCTAAAGTTTCCTCCACGTCTTCTAATCCAGTGAAGGTTGCTAATATGCGACCGGGTACTCCGAGTTTGTGTTCCTCTATCCGTCCAATCCAGAGGGACACGATTAAAGTGCTTTCGACAACATGTGAATTGGACTGCGTCTGATTGGGCTATCGTTATGTTCACGATTGAGTCGAGATTTGCTCTGGAGCCAGATGACAAACGTGTAAGGGTCTGGAGAGAACACGTCTAACGCAATCGGCCGCATAACATCACCGAGCATCACGCATTCCGAGGTGGAAGCAACATGGTGTGAGCCGGGATTTCGTTGGGATATCGCACCGACCTGCACATCTATAGACAGGGTTCTGCGACAGCTGTCCGGTATCCGAATGAAGATCTAGAACCCACTGTGATATTGTACGCTGAAGCAGTTGGTCCTTCTTTCGTTTTAATGGATGATAATGCGTGTCCCCATAGAGCTGGTATCGTCGACGACTACCTGGAGAATGAGGGGATTGGAAGTTGTTGAAGAATAAATGTTGTTTTTAATATTAATTTCCTACTTCCAAATGTTTTATGAAACAAAAATACAAAAAAAAGTGACATTATTTGGATCGAATTCGCGAAAAAAATGAAATTGTTAAGGAGTTAAATATAATGAGTGAAAAGGTAATTTAAGGACTAGAAATGTAAAGTAAAGCAAATCATATGTGTCGTAGAAGTATAAAAAGTAAAAACAGCCTTATTATTTAGAAAGGGAGTTTTAATGACGTATGAATCTTAAAAAATATGAAATATTAAAACAAATATTGAACTGAAATTATACATATTATATCATTAATTCTGAATTCAGCATAAATTTCAAACTTGGAACAAGAATGGAAATAAATAAAATTAAATCCACTCATTTTTTCTTAAAACAATAAAGTTATTTTAAGTATAATAGTGGAGGAGTCCACTGTTTCCTGAGCATTGAAATTTCTACTTCATTGTTACCCAAACATTGTTGCGCATGTAAAATGTATTGTTTTAAAAATATTTCGTCATTCATGTTATATCTTTCGAATTGCTAACTTGCGTCTTTTAAAGCTGTGATCAAGTGATATTAATATACGTTTGATTAAAGCGATTTTTTGTTGTAGAGGAGTTTTCCGCTGCAATTTATTTATAAACAGTACTTTTCAGTGCTACCTACGTCAATTTTACCGACGTTTTTAACAAACAGTACTTTTCAGTGCTATTTACGCCATTTTTATAGACATCTTATTCACCTTTCAAGATGTTAGATTGGATCGAGAAACAAATGTAAGTGTGCAATCTATTCCTTATATCTTCCTTAAATTACTTATTTGTGTGCCTTTCGGTGTCTGTTAAAATTACGTTTTTCCATAAACTGTTGGTTTTAAATACATACAATGTGTCCTTCCTTTACTGGAAAATTAATAAATACCGACCTGCTCTTTCAGAAGGAAGTTTCGGGAAAAGCGAAGCCAGAAGAAAAAGGCAAAAAAGGAGGCCAAAAAACAGAAAGAGCAACCCTACGTTGAACGCGACTACCTCGCAGAGTGGAATGCTGAACACCCTGATGAATTCATGGACTTGCGCTTGCGTACCATCGAAGACGAGATGGCAGAAAGAGCCCTACTTGCTCCTGCAGAAGCTGTTGATCCTGCCACAAATCTTTCAGATGATACCAAAGGAGTCTCAGACAATTTTGTCTTGACGTCTCAGTGGTACTAACCATCGCATAAATAGAGTCACGGCAGAGAAAAACATCAATCTAAACCGAATGGACTGTGGACTCGTCGATTTTGACCGAAATAATGCCATCAATACAAGCAACGCAGAACTGGAGTACATAGAAATTACTTAGAAAACGTTCCGACGAAAACTTTAAAAGCTGACTTTTAAGAAATTTGATTTATCAACAATTATTTTTGGAGCATCTGTATAATCACCTCTTTTACTTTTGTTATTCGAAAAACCTAAAAGCACATTCCATGAAATATCTTATTTATAAACTCAATAAAAAATTACTTCCCTCCATTATGTTTGTATTCATTGCTTCATTTTCATATATTTACCTCATATTTAAGATTCTTCTTTCCTCGGGATGCAACACCAATCAAAACTGTTCAATCAACTTAAAATTTATTTCAGGTCCAAAAATCCTTTCCTTACGAAATTTTTTAATAAAGTTCCATAAAACTCAGTAGAAAAACAAAATTTAGTTTCTATAGGGAGAAAATTCTACAAGATTTGTTTAGAGAACTAACAAACTCCTATTCTATAGAAATTTATAAGTATAGAATTCTACACAAAAGCAAAATTGGGAAACACAAAATGAGCTTCTATAGAATTAATTCTATAGAATTCTAGAGAGGTTTCTACAGACATTCAATAGATTTATATAAACCTTTTTTTATACAGCTTTTAGAAAAAGGTTTCTACCGACATTGTATTGAGATTTCCTAGATCTAGTCTATAGAGAAAGATTACTTTATAAAGCTTATATAAAAACGGTCTATAGTTCTGTAGGATATATAGACAACAATATATATATATATATATATATATATATATCATAATAACAGAAGCTATAAGCCTGCAGTCGTGACGGAGTAGCAAGAGTGGTACTAGGCAACCGGATGAGGATGATCCATTGGTGTGGAATGTAATGCTGGTTCCTCAAATGGTGAGGCAGAAATTCTAAAAAGATTCTTTATTACATAAATAGCAAACTAATAACGTATGGAGGTTGTTGAGAGTACGAAGTTTAAGACGGATCTGAGAGCTCCCTATTCCAAGGGGCTCTAGGAAAAAGTGCATAGTTCACGTGGAACTCGCCAGAGGGATAAGAATTAAAAGAAAGACCAAAGGATCATTGGATCTTGCAAGTAATTGCATTGGTAGAAGTCGGTAGTTAAACGAAGGAGTAATTTGATCTTAGACAGGTGATTTGAAAGAAAAATGTTCGTGGGAGGTCAAAAATACAGCGAGGTCCTGAGGTCACAAGGGGTAGGAAGATATATTGACCTATTGAACAAAAGAGAAAAAATACTGAGAGGAAACTGGGAAGTTGGGGGACGGGTCTAGGGTGAGAATTGTAATAAATGGTTATTTTTAGGTATCGTATCCATATATATCTACTACCCTACAATAATGGACCGGACAGCAAGAAGTGATGGTATAAGGGAAAAAATACACAAACACGGGGGATGGTACCCCACGTGCTGCAATTACGCTAGCCATCCTCCTGGGCATACCTCAAACAAGGTTTGAAACACAGCTATGTGGTTTAGGTCGGGACCCTACCCTGAGCAGGCTAGAGAAGACGTTTTACATCCATATCTGGATACCACTGCTTGACAGAGGCTGCAATATGACATGGAGCATTGTCGTCCTGGAAGTCACATTAACATTCTTTCGTTTTAATGGAGGATCATGCGCGTCTTCATCATCAACGACTACCTGGATAGTGATGGGGATTGAGCATATGGTTTGGCCGGCGTACTCGCCCGACCTTAATCCCATTGAAAATCTTTAAGATATCCTCAGCCATGCTGTGTCTGCACGTTTCCCACCCCCAGAAACTCTCACAGAGTTGCAAACTGCTCTACAGGAGGAATGGCGTTTACTTGACTCTGGGGTGTTTGATCACCTCATGGAAAGCATGATCACACGCTGTAAACTATGTATGAGGATTGAGGGTGGTCACATACTCTATTAATGCCAATTTTGTTTATTTGTTTTGGATTTAAAAATAATTTTGTTAATGACTCCAATATGACTTCATCTTATAATTTATGAAAATTCAATATTGTTTTCATCTTTGTATTTAATTCTTAGTTTTGTCTCATGAATAAAACTATTTGCCAAATTTCGTGTCAATCAAAGCTGTACTTGTCGGGGTTTTTTTTCGCATTTTACCTTTCTTGCTTAACTTTTGTCAGTGAGTGTTTCCAATTCGTAAATAGTTTTTTTACCAATAGTTCATATGCAATGGATGGGGTGGGTTGTTGTTTAAGGTTTTTCTGTTATCCGTCTATTCGATTAACTATCACGGTCTCGACCCTGATGGTTAATCAAAGTTTCAATGTATACTTGTAAAAAGTATGTCGTTTTTTTCGCTCTGACAAAGGTTTTTTTTTAAATCAAGAGAACTTACCGATATTTGGATGTTTAAAAGTTTTGCTGTTCCATCTTTCCTCACAATTGGTTTCATCGTTGGTCTTTTCTGTAAACAAGCTTTTGAATATTGCGTACAAACACTTGAAAGTCATAAAAACAATTACAGTTAGGGTATTAAAAGAAAAGTCATATTTTTCAACTTTTTCTATATTTTCCAAGCAGTGAATTTGTTAGTAGACTGGAATTCATAGAGTTCCATACCGTAGGAATACATTTGGGCGCTGACTTGAACCATTTTCTCTTATGTTTTGAGCATGTGGATATGTTCAAGGTAAAAAACGCTGGAAATTATCCTTTGGAAGTTTTGCAGAAATCCTAAAATGTAAAGGAAGTATAGTTACTTAATTTTAAAACGAATAAAAGTTACGATTTGAAATATACAGGGTGGTCCCGAATTCATGGTACAAACTTTAATGGTAGGTACAAGACATTGTAACAATGATTTATTGTATAGGAATGTATAGTCGCAAGTGACGCGGTGAGGCGTAAACAGGGGAAATAAAAGGAAAGAGAAATGGAGTGATCGGTTGGTATCATTGCAGGTAGAGGGCAGTAGATGTCTAGCCGCTGTTGAACATGATGCATCGCAGTAGGGAAAAGCGCCATTCACAATTGTGCTGCCGTAGACGATGGGTGACTTTACGTATGCAGAAAAAGCAGACATGCATTACATGTACGGCCGTGCAAATGGTAACGGCAGAGCTGCGTTACGAATGTATCGCGCGGAGTATCCTGATCGACGAATGCCGGATCATAGAATTTTTCAACGGTTACATCGTCAACTTTGTGAAACAGGTGCGTTCGACGTCAACAGACATGGCGCTGGTCGAGTAAGAGCTGTACGCACTCCAAGGCTGGAAGAAAGCATCTTGAACATTGTGGCTGATAGACCCGAGTCAAGCACAAGAACTGTTGCGCGTGACGTAGGTGTGAGTCATCAGACTGTATGCAGAGTGTTAAACGAAAATCGCTTACACCCCTTCCATTTTCAGAAAGTACAAGCATTGAATCCGGCAGATTATCCTCGCCGCGTGAACTTCTGCCTGTGGGTGATGCAGCAATGTGCGTTGCAGCCGGATTTCGTAGATTATGTGCTATTTACAGATGAAGCGACATTTTCACGCGAGGGTGTCTTTAATGCGCACAATTCCCATGTGTGGGCAACCGATAATCCACATGCAACGCGTCGACATGCGTTTCAACAACGTTTCAGTATTAATGTGTGGGCTGGTATTGTGAACGACTTTTTGATTGGCCCATACTTACTACCCACGCGGCTCACTGGCGGAAGCTATCTTATTTTTCTGAAAGAAGTGTTACCACAACTGCTGCATGATGTTCCGATCGCCATTCGTAACCGCATGTGGTTTCAGCACGATGGGGCGCCAGCACACTTCAGCATTGATGTACGGAATTACCTGAATGCCACGTTTGGTACTCGATGGATTGGGCGTGGTGGACCAGTCCCTTGGCCACCCCGATCTCCCGATTTATCGAGCCTCGATTACTTTTTATGGGGACATCTAAAGCATCTTGTTTATGAGACTCCAGTTGACTCAGATGAGGATCTCGTCGCTCGCTTATCTGTAGCTGCTGCAGGTGTGCGTGAAATACCAGGCATCTTTGAACGTGTACGCCAATCGCTCCACCGACGCTGTCAAGCATGTATCGATACTGGTGGACGCAATTTTGAACAATTACTGTAAACATGACACTTGTCAACAACGCTTTCAATAAAATCTTTGTTTTTCCTTTCGGCCGTTATTTCCCCTGTTTTCGCCTCACCGCGTCACTTGCGACTATACATTCCTATACAATAAATCATTGTTACAATGTCCTGTACCTACCATTAAAGTTTGTACCATGAATTCGGGACCACCCTGTATAGCTATCAAGGGATTTTAAGTAATTAACACTTTCTCTGCCAGTCTCGCGCCAGCGCGTGGTGTGGATTGATGTCTCAGTCGCCAGTCACGCGTTCGCGTGGGAAGAACTGCGCCAAACATTTATTCACATTATATTTAAAATAATATACGAAATTTATATAGGCATTATGTGTCTACTTGTACTGATGATAGCATTCGTTTTGTATCAACGTAATAGCTATTTGATCAGTTTACATTAGTTTTTGTAATTTTATCTTCTATATTAGTCATATCTAAAAAGAGATAATGACAAACTTATTAAATTTACTAATTCCTATTCAATTTACTAAAGTAGATAAGAGCTAATATAAATGAGATAAAAAACTTAAAACATTACCAATAAAAAAATGCAAAATAAGGTGATCCAAATGGATTAATAGCTATTTTGGTGGAGTAAAGCAGTGGTCCCCAACCCCCGGGCCGCGGACCGGTACCGATCCGTGAATCAAATGGTACCAGGCCGCCCAAGGAACATTAAATTATTTCCATTTTATTTACTGTGGTGTATTTCTCTCGTGTTTGTGCTGTTCTTATCTATGGAATTTCCACTAAAATTAGGAGGCGGTAAATCAGAACTTCAAATTTGTTCTGTTACTAGAGCTTCAATTGTGATTTCTGAATTCTCTATTTTCCAATTTTGACAAATGTGACAGCTGTTTTCAAGTTGGCAGACAAAGTAGCTGCATTTAAAGCCAAACTAAAGTTGTGGGGACGGCGCGTGAACAGAGGCATTTTGGACATGTTTCAGACATTAGCGGGGATTTTAGGCGAGACTGAGCCTAAACATTCATTCACCCAGTTGGTGCACGATACAGGCGCCTCAATCCTATGATAGGACTTTACGCAAGTCCAACTTGATTGGCTAATCGGATCACATGACCTAGATACGTAGTCATGAGAATTCTTCTGTTGGCGATTTATCTCTTCCTTTGTGCTTTCTTCTTTTCTTTTCAGATCCATGGCTATGGGTGGGTAGAGGTGGGAGCCGAAAATTGTATCCTTTTATAAAAAAGTTAATAATTATATAAGTTAGTGTTTTATGTATGCTTTTTGTTACATCAGAATGGTCCTAAGCCAGCGGTGGATACGACACAATCATCCTAAAGCAAAGGGGACGGCAGAGGGGCGTAAAAATATCAGTTGGTAGTGAGTTCAGGAGTGGTTCTTAGATTATTTATGTAAAATCAACGGAAGCTTGGAAAAATATAAAAAGGGTATTAAAAATTGGGAAAAGTAAATTAGAATGAAAAGGAATTAAATTTGAATTTTTTTTTAATAATTTGGAGGATCTAAAAAATTTTCCGCCAGCTGGGTTCGAACTGGGGTAGTCATCCTCCGCTGCCGACGCTAATCTGAATGTGGGTGACTTTAGCCGTTAGGCCATCGTTGCTTCACGAAAAGAAGCTCTTTAAAGTATAAGTACCCTTTAATATAAGTTTGCAAGAAATACTACTAACAACAACCATACAACATATATATGAAAATGAGGAGCAAATCAGAGTCAACTTGTCGGACACTTACGCTGTACGCTGAGGCGCTAGTGTATGTATTGTATTTCTACGAAACAACGCGGCGCACATTCAAAATGGTTACTGCAACAATCAGATTGGCGAGATATCCAAGTGAAGCCAAGCCCGTGAAACTAGCCAATCAAGTTGGACTTGCGTAAGGTACTATCATGAGATTGAGATGCTTCTGTGCACGATCACCTGTCTTTGCTTTTAAAAGAGTTTGATCGCTACTTCCCAACTACAAAAGACCCACGAACTAGTAAGGAATGAATCAGCGCAACCCATTTGTCAACAAATCAGGCAAATCTAACATGTCTGTGCAAGAAGATCAACTGCTGGAGATTGCAAATGAAGGCGGCCTTAAAACTACGTTCGAGACAACAACTCTGCCTTTGTTCTGGATTAAAGTCATGTCGGAATACCCTGAGATTGCCACCACAGCACTTAAATCCCTATTGCCATTTCTGACAATCTATCGGTGTAAAGCGGGGTTTTCTGCATTGACAGCAAGAAAAAAAAACAACGGAATAAACTGGACATAAGAAACACACTTCGGGTGTCATTGTCTCTTATTACCCCCAGATGAAACCGTAATGTTGCAATGAAACAAGCTCCGTGTTCTCATTGATTTAGTGTTCTAGTGAGTTAAAATGTTAAATCACTTTATATTCATTTTTTGGTGTAGCTGTATTATATTTTGAAAGCATGTTTAAATACAATTAAATTAAAATTATTAAATCAAAACAATTTAAAATATAAACAATCAACGTCCCCCCCCCTCCCCCTCTCAGCGGGCCGCGGTAAAATTATCAAACGATCATCCGGTCCGCGGCGTTAAAAAGGTTGGGGAGCACTGCCCTAAGAGAAAGATTCGAGGACAAATAACGTAATTTTTAACCAAGGTCAGATGACGAAGCAACACCTGAGATGGCACCCCACATTCCAAATTTCAGCACCAACCCAACATGAGGACTTTCAGTCAAGACAGATTTAAGATACACCAGCCGCCTCTACACCATACTTACAAACACTCATGCACTGACCCGAATTCGAACCAGGAACCTTCCTATCAATGGTAATGGTAATGGTAATTTTAGTTAACGTCGAACTAGAGCAACACAACGGGCTATTGACGACGGTCCGGAATCAGTCCCTTAAGGGAAAGATTCGAGGACAACACCTCGTATTTTTGAACCACGGTCAGATGACGAAGCAACACCTGAGCTGGCACCCCACTCTCCAAACTTCCACGCCAACCCAACGTGACGACTTTCGGCCACGACAGATTTAAGGTGCACCAGCCGCCTCTACACCATACGCTTACAAACATCCATGCCCGGACCCGGATTCGAACCAGGAACCTTCCTATCAAGAGGCTAACACCTTAACTACCAGACCAGTTTGCTAGCGTATTAAAATAAAGATACTTACTCTTATACTCTGAGAGCTACATGACTTACGAGTAGCGATATCATTGTTTTTTCTCGCAATCCATACGTAGGTATTTAATTCACGTCACACTAGAGCGACACAACGTGCTATTGGTAACTGTCCGAGATCAATCCCGTGGAAACACAACGTGATTTTAACTGTTGTCAGATGACGAGGTCATACATGACCTTGCAGACCACAATGACTTCAACAATCTAAACTTCCACACCACGTCAAAGTGAGGTGTTTGAGGCCACTGCAGATTTAACGTATTGCAGTCCTCTTTGTACACGGTGGATTTTCGTTGGATTCGAACTCGCAACCCTCTGGTTGTTATTCAGTTACTCTTTCAACCGGTACACTACGGTCCTTTTCCACCGCAACATACACACGTAATGACTACCAGGTTGAGAGAATCCTAAAAATATTATATCGGACAAGAAAGTCAGAGCTACTTAGAAGGTAATTGGTAATTTTTAATTAACGGCGTACAAGAGCAACAAAACGGGCTATTGACGACGGTCCGGTATCAATCCCTTAAGGGAAAGATACGAGGACAACACCTCGTAATTTTGAACCACGGGCAGATGACGAAGCAGCACCTGAGTTGGCACCATACTCAATAAACTATCACACCAACCCAACGTGAGGACTTTCGGCCACTACAGATTTAAGGTGCACCAGCCGCCTCTACACCATACGCTTACAAACATCCATGCCCTGACCCAGATCCAAACCATTAACCTTCCGCTACTCAGAAGGAATGTAGGAAAGACAGCAGAAGACCATATGAACCCTTCAAAGGGTTTTTTTGTGTATCGAATTAACTTTCCTCAACCACTTTTCAAATTATTTTGAATAAATAGAATAAACTTCAAAAAGACCTCTTTCAGAATTGAATGAAATTCCAATCAGGTTCGAGCATTTAAAAAAAAATTTATCAATGCAACCTTTAAATTTTTATTTCATTTCTCTTAACTCAAGTTTGGCCATTAGTATTCTACAACCGGCTTAGAATTAAGCAGTGGACATTTCGCATGAAAATATTCAGTTAATTATATCAACGCGAATGAAATAACGGTCAACTCTAATAAATAAACTCAATTAAGTGTTCTTATGTATGAAATACGAAAACCTTTCCTAATTATTTGAACTAGTCTGCATTGTTGATGATCTATAACGAAAAGGAAAAGGTAGTATATTGCGTCAGAGGAGTTTAAAAACAATGTCACCCTAAAAAAATGTACTTCTCTAGGAAAAATATTTTCTAATCATTTTAATTGGCGAATTTCCAGCTAAGAGTACGAAAGGACTGCGTGTTTTTAACATTTGAAAATCCTAGAAAATAATTGCGACGAAGTGAATTTTTCTTCAGACAAATTTTAGTGATAAACCTTTTTTTTTTAATATCATTTGGCGTTACACCAAATCAGTTAAAGCACAAACATATTAATCAAGTTCCACAGGTTATGACTGCATAAGTATCGTAAAGTGGCTAGTTTCACATGTCTTAAAATTTAAATGGAAACCAAAATAAAACTTAAAATGAGACTGGATTTATGTATTGTTTTACGGCAACCTAAATAATGTTGAATTAACTTCGCACTAGAGTAAAAGAACGGGCTATTGGTTACTCTTTGGGATCATTCCTGAAGGGAAAAGATCCTAGGACAACACCACATAGTTTCGAACCAAGGCCAGATTATGTTTGCGTAAACCGGACTATGAAGACTTTCAAAACTTTTCATTCGCATTAAGAGGAGGTGGATCTCAAAATTAAATCGAATTCACGTACAAGTTGGTATATGCAACATGGATGTGCTAAGTTGCGGTCATGAAAAAGGTTCAAGATAAAAATTACACAGTATGTGTTTAGACCATTCTATATGAAAAACTGCCAGGCGAACCGTAACCAATTTTTGTCATATGCTTTCGTGAGTATGCGGTTCCGATTTCTAAACAACAGTTCGAATTCTGGCAGCTAAGGGAGAAATTTGGCTCTGCGGTTCGGTTAATTTGTATATTGCCGATCTTATATATATTTAACATCCACCGTCTCTATCAAATCATTTTTCACCAATCGACGACTCTGGTTTGGTGTTATGAAGTTCGTCTCAACGGATCTTGTGGATCTCAACGTCAAATTTCCCTCTAGCGACTAAATATCAATTATGTTTTTCCTTCAAAAAATCGAAACCACATACTCGGGAAAGTACGTACATGTGTGAAATTTAATTGTGATTCACCCAGTAGTTTTTCCTACAGATAGGTTTAAACACCTCATGTTGGGTGTGGATCCCCTGTATGTGATCGATCAACACTTTCATCAGCTAATTTTTCAGTTTGACAGAAGTATATTTACACTTTCATATTATAGAGGATAGAAATTGAGGCACCCAATAGCAGCGCATACGTGACAGGAGCGCTCTCTGGCAAATTTATGCAATACATGGAGACACTATTGCAATTTCCAAAATATACGCAATAATTCTTTTTTTCCAAGTACAGGAATATACAACAATCAAATCATTCATTACACGAGCGAAAGGTTGCTTCTAGCATAGTTAAATACAATGTATTCCAAAGTAGTTGCGAGTTCGAAATTCGATTTAAACAAAAACCGTCGTGTAAGTGGGGGCTTGTTCGCTTTAAATCTGTCGTGGCTTCACATTTCCTCAAGTTGGCGTGGTTGTGGAAGTTTTGTGAGTACAGAGCCAGCTAAAGTGTTGACCTCTTCATATGACTTTGATATAAAGTTACAGGGTGCTGTCCTTGGACCTTTGCCGTAGGGGTTAATTCCGGCAGTTGCCAATAGCCTGCTGTGTTGCTCCAGTATGATATAAAATCAACTACCTGCCTATAGTAGAGTTAAATTATGCAAAAACCTTTTTAAATTGGATATTTTAACAAATGCATGTCGATCAATAATTACATTTGGGTGTATCGTGTACAAGTTCGAACGTTATAGCGATTCGATCACAATATTTCCAATATTTTTGACGCACTCCATATACCGACATACGTAACGACATACAAATTATCATAAGGAAATGGTACCATGTTCCTGCATTTCTGTCATAGAAACTATTTTTTAAATGAAAATACTGAATATTAGTGAAAGTTCAATCTGTAAGATAATCCAGGTTTATTTTAATAGTCCAGGACTTATATCCATGCTATTCACGATTGCAACTTCTTGGTATATTGCTACACTACAGCTTTTTTCCAATTTTTTTCCAGATGTAAAACGCCGACCAACCGGTATAGTGGTTAAGGTGTTAGCATCTAGATCGGAAGGTTCCTTGTTCGAATCCGGGTCCGGGCATGGATGTTTGTAAGCATATGGTGTAGAGGCGGCTGGTGCACCTTAAATCTGTCGTGGCGAAAGTCCTCACGTTGGGTTGGCGTGGAAGTTTGGAGAGTGGGGTGCCAGTTAAGGTGTTGCTTCGTCTTCTGACCGTGGTTCAAAATTACGAGGTATTGTCCTCGGATATTTCCATTAAGGGACTGATCCCGGACCGTCGTCAATAGCCCGTTGTGTTGCTCTAGTACGACGTTAAACTAAAATTACCATTACCAGGTGTAAAACAATTTACGTATATCATATATGAATTTCTTTATAATTTCGTGTAAGTTATGTCTTTTTAAACACTGCACTTCTATTATTATTTATGATGTACACATGTATCGGTATAAGAATACTGTGGTTGAAAATTGCACATAGAAGCACGCTTTCTTCTAAACTTCTTAATTATTTGAATACTGTGTCGCACAATTTTGGGGATAAACCCAATAGTGTTTGTCGTCAAGATTCGTACACCATTCAGTGTATTCAATTATGACCTTATTTTTAATATTCAGATGAAAAATATTTAAATATGAATGTGATCTGAACAATTAGAAACATAATTTATGCTCAGGTAAAAACTCAGTAACCAAAAATCTTTAATTAAATTTTTTATTTGACTTTTGTGTAACAAAACTGTAACGACTTTTATTGTAACTAATCATAACTTATATAAATTATATAACTTCCCTTGCACCTTAGCTCTCAAATAGCTTACATACTGTAATTTATAAATAAGAATTATTTCTTTAGGAGCACGAATTTATCTTTCGAGCAAATGAATAAACGTTTATATATTACAATATGTAACAAGTTTTTTGCATACATATATCATGTAAAGTTAGAAAAAATGAACAAATATAGTACAAAATGTTCTCAAAATAATTTTTTTTTCGAAGACCTCTTCACCCTTAAACTTTAGAAAAGCTATGCATTCCATCAAATTTTTTTATTTTTTTCTATTAATTTATGTTTTTAAAATTATAAAAAATACATTAAAACTGCAATTGCTGGAAAATAATAAAAAATGGAATTATGTTGTTTGTATGGTCATAATTGTATCACAAAAGCTAATTACTACGCAAATAAAAGAAATTCAGAAGACATATAAAACGGTAGAAAAGCACGAAAGCACTGTAAAATGCTTCATAACAGAATAAGGTTTATTATGCAATCACGCGATACAATTGAGTTGCAATCCCTAAAACCACCGAGTTATAGAACCTATCGTACATAGTATTCAATTCACAAACGTTACATAGTTCGAAAGACTTGTGAAATGTAGAATTCCGCATCGCAGATTAAGGTTAATTATGAAGCAATCACGCAGAATAATTAAATTACATGAATTCCTATCTACTTCAGTTTTCATGCGCAAAAATATGATGAAATTCTTTTGCTGATGTTCTCGACTTGCTTCGACAAATTAAATCAATGCTTTATAATGAGTTTCATCGATATATTGTTCTGAAAAACTACCACCAAAATGTCTGAGAGTAGAAAGTATGAATTATTATATTTTAATGCAAGATATCTATAAACCACTGAGCTATAGACCATTTTCGTACTCTGAAATTCACTATCATGTTCATGATCACTAAACTATACGAGACATTTTCTGTCGTGCTAGATAAATGTGGTTGAGTTACTGTTTCTGCGTGCGCCTAATGTGTTTTTATTGTTTTAAGCCCTATGCACACAACCGATTTTTAAACATGCGGAGCTGCTACTGTACCGAAACCCAAGTATGCACACATAACTCTGAAATGAGGCAAGTACTCATTTTGCGCCATTTGCGATGGATATTCTATCGAAGAAAACGGGTTAATTTCGCATACTTTGTGCACAAAAAGTATATTTTGAAACAAAATGTACGTTACTGGATACAACCATTTATTAATTATTTTTTATGTTCCATTTATTTATGAAAACTACTGGATTGATCCTGATTCCCTACTGGATTCATCCCGGAACTCTAGGCCGACGGTAATTCAAGGTTCCATTCCCTTCCAATTGCGATATTTAACGCATGAGCACGAGTAACGGAAAACTGCCTATTTTTTTTCTCCGAGATTTGCGGATCTGTATATAAGCCGATCCCCGTACTTTAGCTTTAGAAAACGTTCCAAAAATTATCGGCTTATACACGGAAATATGCAGTAAATAAAAACAAAATGTTTTTAAAAAATGTCAAGAACAAAACATCGCATTTCCACATAAAAACAGGAATTTTTTAAATAAATAACATATTGTTAAAATTCATAGGAAATATCATAATTTTAAATGTTTTAACTGATCCGTGTTGTATTGTACTTTTTAAGATTTTCATATTTGACTGTTGCTATGGAAACGGCGACCAAATTTGCCGGTTCTTCTGAAAACATTGCAAACTTTCTAGCGCGTAAGGCTGCTACTCACTAGGCCAGTAATTTAGTAGAGTAGCGAGTGATTTAGTAGCTCTACTAAACGAGAAAACGGCAAGTGGGCGAGTGGTTGTTCACACAAGGTTTAGTTGTTCTTCGAGTGTCGACTGCTAAAGATGATGCGAAGAGCGAAGATGAATTAGGATGAAAAAGATTATATGAAATAGAGTACAGTAGAACTCCAATTATCCGAACTCCGACTATCCGAATCCCTGATTATCCGAATCGCTTTCAGAATTTCAGAAAAAAAAATTAAGACGGAAACGTACTGCGATTCGCAAAATAATGATTCTGGGTTTCAAATTCTAAATGATGATGAACTTATTGAAAGTGTGAGAGAAGAAAGTGTCGAGGAAAAAAAATGACCTGAATGTCGAATTTGAAGCAGATACGGGACCATCCGCTAGTGAAGCATTTGCCGGCCTTGAAACTGCGTTGAAGTGGATGGAGCGTCAGCCCGAGTGTGACCACATGCAACTTCTCACTGTCAAGCGGATGCGCGACTTGAATGCCCGAAAACGGATGAAGACAGTGAAACAGCTTACTTTGACATAGATGTTCAGCAAGGAATGACTTTCATTTACAGTACGTTACGTTCATACTATACTAATGTACGGCACTTGTAAGTACGATTAACATGTAAAAGTGTTGGCTTTTCATTTAATTAATTAAAAGCTCTTTTTCTTTAAAAATAGTTTTTTTTCTCCCATTTTCAACATACATACAAACATATAATAATTAATATAAATACATACTAGACCCTTTTTTTGGAAAAAATCCAATTATCCGAATTTTTGATTATCCGAATGGGGTCCGGTCCCAATTGATTCGGATAATAGTTGAGTTCTACTGTATATTGGTGGATGCGGCATGAATACATATTTGCGTTCGAAGTAAATAGAAGCGATGAAAAAGTTAAAAAGATATTAAAAATTATTTTCCGTACACTTAAAAGAAGCTAGCTTTCTTTGAAAAGTGATTAGTCACATCACTTTTCAATCAACATTTTATTCATTCAACCAGAGCGACGCCGGGTAATTAATTCCCCTGCTAGTTTAAAAATAAATACAAAATACTTTCATAATGTTTATTTTCTTGTTTTACTACCTTCTCGTGAAACTCATGTATTCCCATCGCTTTTTATAACACATCGAAAAACGCCTTGGGTGCTTTACTTTCGTATAGGGAAGATTTCACACTACAAAACCACTCCTGTTGCACATACGCAGTAACAAATTCGACCGTAGTATCATTACTGCAACGAATCATGTTGCAGATAAAAATGTTATTTTAAGAGAATAAAAAACACTAGGGGGCCCGCCCCCTGTTCGCTAACGCTCGCCAACTCCCAGAGGATTGCTTCGCAATCCTCATTGGTTCGCTGCGCGAACCTATGCTCGCTTCGCTCGCATCAATGAAGACATGTGTCTTAGCAGAAGGAATTGTTAACAAAATATGATGTTCCAAAAAAATATTTTTCAAATCTAAATTTTATGCTGTTTTTCAGAAAAGATATTTACAGTACCTCTGGAATCAGAATTCAAATGGAAACTTTGAGCAAATTTTGACTCGAAATGTGAGCGTTGATTTGGAAATTGAAAACCCAGCATGTTGGTTGTGTGTACATTTACCCAGCACTCGAGCCACCCACGCTTTTTCATTGAGTTTGTTGTCGAAAGTTGTAATGCAAGCGTCTTGTTGAACTATAATAGTTTGCCCCGAAACGGACCTTTTTTTAAATGACCCTGAAAAGATCCTCCGTTTTCTTTGATTTCTATTATTTACTGCAACAGCTCGACTAAAATTCATTGTTTTTCAATAAAATTTCATCCGATAACGCTATAATTTCAATTGAAGCGCGAGGCTTTGGGATAAACAAAGAATCGTACAATGTTGCCAAAACGCGAAAACAAATAACGTCTTTTTTGCGTGCCACGTAAGAGAATTATATATATAGATTAAACATTTAGGCAGAACCGATTTGTTGACTTAATCAAAATAATGAATTTAAATGACAGCGATGAAAACAATCCGCGAGACAGACGATCAACAAATTACTGCAAAAATTTAAAACTCATATCTAATAGGCATATTTTAACAAAAAACACACACAAGAAAGACACCTCGCTGAATGAAAACGAATAACAAATTAATTCTACTAAACACACGTGTCCACGTCGGTCTAGTGGCACGCTAGTGGTTAGTGGAGTGGAGTGGGAGGCACTACTCGACCTCCTACTATCCATTTGACTGGATCGAGTCCGCTAAATCGTTTTACTAAACTACTCGACTCAATAGTTTTGTCCGAACACGTTTAGTTACTAAATTACTCGCTACTCGACTAAATTACTCGCCCAGTGTGTAGCAGCCTGTACTCTCAAATTTTATGAATTAATTAATTAAAAAATATAGCTGGTGTTTATCGTCTGCGCGTGCTCCAAATTAATTAACCCGTTGAACCCTAAGACTCGCTCTCTCGTGACTCACTATCTACCAATCATAAAGCGAATAAACCTGAAAAAGACCGAAATTTTTTTTATAATAGAAATTGCATGCAAGTTCGACGGGCGTCGTGGCGCCATGTGTTGACTACTCAATTGGATCTAATGCATTTCAAACCGCACTTGCGTTGCCGCAGCGGCGCCACGCGTTGAAAAACCGGATGTGTGCATCGGGCCTTATTCTTAACACTTGTTTTTCTAACACGATTTCAGCACTTCGTCTATTAAATTTCCAAAGAAGGCATCCTGAACTAGTCTATGATAGTTTACTGGAAAATGTCAATTACATTAAACTCCAAGACGGCGATCAGATACGTTTCAATGTAACTTCCATACGTACCAAGCGATGATATTCATTTAGCGTAAATATTGTTGGTTCATTTGAGTAAAATGGTTGGTCTCTGCATTGGTTTCTGTTGTCTCTGCAGTCATTTCATTACAGTCGAGGGCTGATCAGACCATGAAAAGGTGCAGCTTAAAATGGATTCAGAACTACGAATATTTTTGTATAAATAGAAAATTTATTAAATCAGTGTAATGTGATTCTGCACTCCATCATCGGTGAAGTTGCTTGAGAAGATGTACGCGTTCTCTGTTCCGTTTCAAAATACCCAGGATGAAGTTGCACAGATGGCAAGTAACACAATTAAAAGACTGGTTGCATTTTGCCTGCCCATTCAAAAATATTTCCACCCTCCAGGAACACGCAAAATGCTGTCCAATTTTGCTTTAGAACCATCCACATAGATCTGGTAATGAATCGATGATAGGGACTATACAATGATACGTGTATAGGGTATGTTGTATTCTTCCAAAACATGAGGATTATAGTGGATCGTTCAGATATGTTAAATAAACTTTTAATTTTTGTTAGAATCAGTCATTCAACGTCACGACCCGTACTGTATTGCCTTTATATTGTAGTTGAAAAACTATGTCGTTCCATAAAAATCTTACAATTTAAATAATGTATACAAATCGCTTTAATAACCTTAAATATTGACATTTAAACAACTCAGTGAATGCAATAAGAAAAGTTTTTGTTTCCAGGTACAGTACTTTTAATGACACAGTTGGGAAATTTATAAATTCTGAAGCTATGTAGTTTCTGCAATATTATAAAAAAAAAAGTAAATATACATAATTAATAAACTTAAGAATGTGAATTAAGGTATTTTTTGCAGATACTAAAATAGAACACTGTATAAAATAGGATATCTTATCTCAAATAAAGCCATCGCGTGATCTTAGTCCATTGACAAATACGTATGACTTTATCACCATCTTTTGACCACCTGTGTGTCAAGGATAGCGAAGAAACTGAAAAGTTTGTGCAGCTGACGAATTTACGCAAGGCCAGAGTTCATAATTTATAACGTTTAATCGGGGTGAGCTACTAAATCAGTCTTTCCAATTACTCAGTTTGGTGGAATAAATCACATCGAAGGTTATTTTGGAATTTGAAACAATTTTTCTTTATTCATTCCCTCTAACACTCAGTTTTTTTCCCTAGCACCAGTTAACGAATATGGTAGTGATTATCGCTGATCATTGTAAGAAGTAGATTTTTAGTGTGAAAGAAGTATGCATTTTGTTTAATGTATGTTTGAATTACAACTCTTAATTTGTCACCTAATAATGAGCATGCATGTATCGTTTTGAAAAAAATTAAAAACCATCTTTACAAGAAGGATAATACCTTATCATATAACACATCAATGCAGTGATTTCTAAACTTATTATGTTTCTACTTTCAATTAAATATAATCTTTAAATGTTAAAAAATGTTTTTTTACAAAAAAATTAAAAAATTATAATTGACAGAATAATAATAACAAGGTTTTACTATATATATACAGAGAGAGAGAGAGAGAGAGAGAGAGAGAGATATACAAAACAAACACATTAGTTTTTCCAAGCTAACTATAAGAACACTTGTGAATCATATTGATGTATAGGTGGAATCATATTTTTCTTGCCTCGGAGTTCTGCCTTCATGTTTCCTGTTGCTTGTATTCCTACTACCTTTACTTCTATCAGCATCGATATCTTAATTTTTAGTAGATTTTCTCTTGTAATGAGTCAAAATTTTATTCATTCGATACATAGATACATATATATATATATATATATATATATATATATATAGAGAGAGAGAGAGAGAGAGAGAGAGATAGATATACAAAACAAACACATTAGCTTTTCCAAGCCAACTATAAGAACACTTGTGAATCATATTGATGTATAGGTGGAATCATATTTTCTTGCCTCGGAGTTCTGCCTTCATGTTTCCTGTTGCTTGTATTCCTACTACCTTTACTTCTATCAGCATCGATGTCTTCATTTTTAGTAGATTTTCTCTTGTAATGAGTCGAAATTTTATTCATTCGTCTAAAAATATTAGGGTTAAATTTATATTCTTGAAAAGTAGAACTAAATTACTAATGATTATTATCAGTTAGCAATCCCACCAAAAACAATAAAAATCACAATCGCACACCGCTAAAATGCTTTTGTTGACACTTTAACTACGAGCGACGTCTGAATTAGAAGGTATTGTTGTTATGATTCTTGCGACTAGCTGTTTTTATAAACTATGCACTTGCGAACTTCAAAACAGAAGTATAGCAATTTTCTAAACAATGAGTTTCTAGTAAAGAAAATCAATCTTTACTGTAACTATAAAAGCCATTTTTTTTTCTCTCTTCAACTATACAGCTAATAATATATTATGCTATCGAAATATATCTGTCACAAATATTACGCACTAAGTTATAAACACTCATGTCCAACATTATCTTTACATACCCAAAAATAATTCTATTCCATTCCATAATACCCAATCGATGTAATCCATTTTTGCAGGGAATGTGTGACAGACAAGCCTAGTTAGAATTATCCAATCAAAAATGCTCAGACTATTTCTGATATGCAAATCAAGGCTTTACGTGACGGTGAATCAAGCGAATTTGCGTTTGCGCCAAGTTAGTATCTGAGTGAATTTCTGCAAAACAGCGTTTGATTTCAGTGTGTAAGGACTCAAACGGTTTGTTATGGATCCAAAGTATCATTTGTAAGAATCTGTGAAGTGGCGCACTATCGGACGTTTAGAAGCAGGACAGACAATCATGGAAGCAGCGAGACGTGTGAATACTTCAAAACAGACAGTCTGCACCATGTAAACAATTTCAGATTTCTGTAACTGTTGTAACGAGACTTGGACAAGGTCGTAAACATATAACAACTGCTTCCCAAGATCGATATATGGCAATAACTGCCCGTTGTAACAGGAAGTATACTGCTCGGCAGTTAAGTTCAGAGCTTTCAGCCGCCACAGAAACTGTTGTTTCACGGCAAACTGTATACAGAAGGCTTTATTAAAAGGCCTTTATGCCAGAAAACCAAGAGTATGTGTTGCACTATCTTCACACTACAAGAGGATTGCTTTAATTGGTGCAAAGAACATCAGAACTGGAGTCAACACCAACGGACCCATGTTCGTTTTACTGATGAGTTGAGGTTTAGTTTAACATCTGATTCTAAGCGTATTTACGTCAGGAGGGAGTCAGGAACGCGAAATATTCCATCGAACATTTTGGAATTCGACCGTTTTGATAGTACAAGTGTGATGGTGTGGGGTGGAATAATGATCCATGTACGGTAGGTAAAAATAGGTTATAAAATTTAATGTTATGTTATGAAAATATATTTATATATGTTATGTTATGTTATGAAAATGTATTTATATATGTTATATTATGTTATGAAAATGTATTTATATATGTTATGTTATGTTATGAAAATGTATTTATATATGTTATGTTATGAAATTTACAGTTATGTCCCTTTGCACATGTTCGCGTCTTCCCAAATATGCACGTCTCCCTGTTTGGAAATCGCTGCATTAATGCATTAACTCATTAAACAAATTTTTGAATAATTTTTTAATTCAATCTCGATTCTTTCATGGGGATGTAATTTGCTATTGCCAGACATCGAGCATGTGATTAATTTATGGGTTCGACAATTACCTAAATTCAAAGAAACTTGTTCAGACTTATAACTTTGTAAATTTTGTATTAATTTCATTAATCTATGCTTGCATCTTGTTGGACTACCTCGGACATATAAAAAAGAAATGACATGTACTGCACATTAGTTTTTTACATTTGGTTCCTGCTTTACACATTGCTCTAAAATATTTTTAGGACTTTTATATGCTCCATCAAAGTATTGAAATAAGTGCTTCATAATCAATTCGCTGTCAAGTCCTGTCTAGAACATAATTTTGATCCTTTTAACTTATTTCAATCAACTATAACTTTATAACTCTATCTTATTTTTACTAGCTTTAACTTTATAAACGATTACGTTATTATTATAAGAATTGTTAGGCATTAATATTTTTGATTTCGAAGGTTAGGTTCTTTTATTCGGTAACATTAGAAACATTTGCCATCATCACATACTTTTTTTACAACCTCGGCAGTCATGTATACATTTAGATTATACTCCTTTCTAACCATTTCTCTTTTTGCGACCAGACAACATTTTTGTAATGTTCTATTGTCTGTTTTAGTTGTTCTTTAAAAGTGGTACCTTTCAAATCCACTTACAAAAACATGTCGAAAATAGGAAACATTTGCATTATTCAACGACAAACAAGATCTTACCTGTCTACAAAAGATTTTACTTCTTTATCAAAGTTGGTTTCACTTTAGGGTACCTTAAAATATTTGTCACCGCATCATTTGTAACATTTCTTTTCTTCATATTTTCAATATTTTTAAATCTTACTTCTAATACCTCACGAATACTGGATTCTTTGTTATAATGTTGGTATTTTAGTTCATGTTTAACATGAAAATAATATTTTTAAACGCATTCGTTGTTGATAATACTGAAAGTAGAAGTTTACTTGATGTGCAGAAAATTGGGCATTCAATTTGATGCTGTTGGAGGCTCCTTATCTGTTATTACTCTAAGAATTACGCTATAAAAGGTATTAAGACTGTCGGTTATCGGTGGGGCTGACGTTAGTTAATTAAGGGTTTGCAGCTGCATCAATGATTCCTGCTGGCTAAGTTGAAGGCGAGGCGCGTGCAGAAATATTTAATTGTTGAGCAATATAGTCCCTGCTGTTTGATATAATTATTACGATCTTTGTGGGAACGAATGTTAAAGTAGGCAAAGAGTTGTACATGCATTCTCTCAAAAGTTTATGTTTTACTAGTTATATGTTTCTTACAAATAAAATTATTTAAAAAATTGTATTACAGAGTATATTTTATCCGATTTTTAGACCTTTTCGTCATTATAAACTGCTCAGTAGTGATGTAGAGATCTTAAGTAAACAAATTTGAATTATGTGTATTTATTTAGAGGTAAGAGGCAATTTATCGAAAAGCGATTTTGAAAAAATGAATTCGGTTAATCACTTGCTGGAACTGTGCAATTTGTGACATCATCCTAGATTATCATCAAACGTAACAAAATGGTAGAAAGGAGATGATGCGAAACTTCCAACAAAGTGATCTGTTGTATGAATCACACACTATTTTCTTTTCTTGTAATGCTACAGGTACTCTACTCTTTAGCAATCTGTATAACTAAAGATTGAATTTACGACAAACTTTCCAAAGTGGAGAATCCTTAAGCCGTTTTTAAACACCGGGGAAACTGGTGAAGGTGTCAAATGGAGAATTTTACGTGTAACCCGGTAAGGTTGCTGGTACTGGCAAATACAATCTGCATTGAACTCGACGAATCGTATGCCGAAATATCCACATGCATGTTCAGTTGGTTATTGGTGTCCCTTGCTTAACCTGAACCTGTCATTTCGTGCAATAATTACTCAGCGGTGCCGAAGTTCCGGATTGTCCCCTAAAACAAGTTTGCGACACCTGTTCATCTCGACCTTTTTCTTCGTTCTGAATAAATAAAAACGATTAAGCTCCTCATTCGTCAACCTATTTGCTCAACGACGTAGTCGTAAGAATGGATTATGTCAAGGGAAGAGTACCTGTATTCATAAACACGTAATATTTTCATACCAAAGAGACGTTCATCTTATTGATTATGAATAAATACATCGTACTATATTATTGTACTGAGGGAGCTCGCCTTTAACACTTATCATCCATTGGAACAGCTTTTAATCCAACAATGCTATTAAATATTCAGTGATGGTGTGGTTACAACGTTATTTCCCTTTGGTATTGGTCTGGGTCCGTCAATAGCCCAGTGTTCCTTTCTAGTACGACGTAAATCCAACTAAACAAACCCAAACCACGCTATTTCCTGTTTTTTCTATCGCAAGTGCACTGCTGTCAGAGATACTGCTTACAAGTTACCATCTTTTAAAGTGCTTATAAGTTGCGAAACGTTAAGCCCATAATGGACTTGGGAAATAAAGGATATTTCTGTTCCGAAATGATCAGTTTCTAGCATTTTTGATTGAATAAAATTGAGAGATAATCTACATATTCTGCCTGCAATTCATTCTTATAAAAAATATAATATCTCTCAACATTAGATGTGCTTTCCATATTTAGAATCCCATTTGCGTATGATAATTTAATATGCTCGTACCTTTCATATTTGTAAAATAAAAATCTCTTACAGGCGAAGCGTTTTTCATTTTCGTTTTGCTCAGAATATAACGAAAATTATGTCGTATCATATCCGCATCGTTACAACGCTGTAAGTGAAATATTTACGTTACAAAAAATTTCTCGAAAATATTGTCTCGAAATGAATTTAAGACGCTTAACTCCGAAAAACCTACTGGAAAACGTTATAAAATAGTTTCATTACACAAGTTAATATTTTATTCCGCTATTGAGATCAAACTTAATTTAAAACCAAATTATCAAAGAGAATACAGTAGCATCTTAAGGAGCAATATCTCAATTCAATTCCTTCAATTGATTCGGAGAGGAAGATAAGTGTGTTTAAGTTTTTTGATTTGGAAAAGCGACACAGAATTACTTTAAAAAATTATTTCTACTCTCCTTTCGAAGTATTTTAAAATAAATTGTTTGCTTTTATCACGTGGTACAACAATCAAGCATTTCAGTGTGTCTGCAAACAGAAGATTCCTTCTACCAGAATTAGTGGATTAAGGTGCATGGGAGATGTATTATCATTCTTTTAAAGATGTTTCCGTAACACAATAAAGTAATATAGACTTTATTCGAACTAAAATGATATCTGAAATAACGGATTTCAAAAACCTTTCATAAACATGAAGGTATTATCTTCGAGTAAATCGTTATCTGGCTTTGTATACTCTAACGTTTTAATATTACTTAGCAAGGATTTAAAAAAATTCCGAAATGCTTAAATTGGATAGAAGGGGCAGTTTCTGTCATGTTAATTTTCAGCGCCTTTGGTATTTTCTAATTTATATTTAGTTTAAATTTTAAGTGTCATCTCTTAAAAAGTAAGGAAGAGTGTGAGTGGGTGATAACTAGTGGTAGTAATTATTTTTGCGATTGTGCCAATTATATGGTCAGAAGTTTATTCCCGATTTCCTAAATATAAGAAGAGGACTTCCAAAGCAACAACCCGAGGTCTCCTACTATAAAAGATGATTTCTTAAGTGAAAGGGATAAAATAAAATAAATCTTTGATTACGACCTGATGCTCTATAAAAATTAAATTACAGTGTCTCCTCTTCAGTAAAATGGGAAGATAACGTAAGGGTCCAGAAATGTTCTATTGTCGGACTCGTACCAGGAGACTGAAGATTCTTGTTGTCCTGGAATGTTCTGTCTTCGGACTCGAACCAGGAGACTGCAGAGTGTTGCTTCCACAAAGAATTGGAGGGGTTGTGGGGATAGTGAAGACGATGGCCACTTCCCACTCTTTTTTTGTGGAAGGTATGTGATGAAGAGCAGATTACGGGATTTAGATACTCCTCAAGATGGATTGATGACTCTTGAGAACAAATTTGAGCAATTTGGAGGTGACAAAATTGAAGAAGGATGGATTAAATACTTCCCTATCCATTAAGGTGTGTAATGGTGTGGATAATTGGAGAATGATGACAAAGAATATAAGAAGGCTTTTTCTTCTTTTATAACATCGGAAGGAAAAGGGAGCACTCGTTCTTCATCTCAAATTCTAGTAGTCCATGATTGCCTTGCATGAATACTATGTCAAAAAATAATCAGATACAACTTTGTTTACACGGACATTTGATAACCGCTCCGGGACGGGATTGTTAAGGTTCTGACTCCTCGAAGATAAAAATGGAGATAATCTCACTTGATGAAAAATATTGAAGTAGGACTCTCGGAGTTAATACACAGAAAATCAGCAGCCGCACCAGGACGGTATTCCCGAGAAAATCCAAACTCCTCGATAGTGAAGATGGGGTGACAGGTGACTGTGGGATCAGCGAAAAATTTGAAGAAACAAAAACGTTGATGGAGGGTGATCTTCCAAGGCAGTGGATCCGCAAGATATTTGAGAGTGATCCTTCAGGGCAATTGATCCGCAAGATATTTGCTTCCCTCTTTTGCACGTTTCCTTTCCCATTCGATCCACACAGTCACCTCTAAAAATCCAGACCCTAAAAATTCGCGTGAGGTAAAAAGCGAGAGAGTGAGTAATTTCACGCCAGCATCTGATTTAGTACTTTGGTCCAGACCCGCGGCTTTCTCGCCAATTGGGCCGCCATAGTTCCATATTTGATGGTTCCTCTCCATCCGAAATCCAGCCCAAACCGCCAACCCCTCTTAGCGTCTTTTCTGGGTTCGAATGAATGCAATTGTATTAATTAGGTTATGAAATCATCCGTTCATAACATCGACCTGGAACAACTATCAAAATTAACGCAAGGTCTTAAAGCACAATTCGAAAGAAGTTCCGAAGTCGTACGCTCAAAATTGATGAAGTTAATAACCTTTTTGATAGTTGAACCGTTGAAGAAAAGTTGGCAAGGGATGAACCCATTAATTCGCCCACTGTTTCTTGGAAATGGTTCTGTCTCTCTCCCTTATCGGCAGAGTGAACGCAATGGAATTCCAAATTGTAGCGTTGTACTTTTCTGTTGGGAAAACGACTGAGCTTGAGAAAGTGTTCGTTTGGCCAGCTTAGGGAGTCAATCCATGAAAATTGGTGTTGTCTGGGTTATTTTTAGGTTTCGTGTAGGTGCGGTGATAATTATAAATGTAACGTATCAACGTTGCAGTGCCCGTAGGTATCCCTGCGGATATGAGTGTTCCATGGACGTATTTTGAATGTTTTTCAAATACGATTTCAGTTCTTCGCCGAAACAAATTCCCCAAAATATTCTGAATTTATATAATATACTTGTTTATTCAACACGAATTAGATTACGTGTCAAAACAGCCAAAACTTCAATAAACTCTACTTTTAAGTAACCCCTATATGTATCATGAGAATACATTTGGACTGCAGAAGGAACATCTTTACAAACCGTTTGGTATGCTTGTTTACACTTAAAATCCCAATCATATTCGATGGATCTTAATTGGTTTGTGTGTTTACATGTCTACGATTCGACACAATCCTATGACTTTTTATGTACACTATATGGACAAAAGTATTTGGACACTACAAAATCAGAGGAGTATTCATCTTAGTGGGGGGTTGCTTTTTCTGGTTAGGACCCTTCCCATTGCTTTATGCACCTAGTACCATGAACGTTGATGTGTACCTCGACGTTCTGAGTCATTCGACCTTGCCTACACTATTGCAATACTACGGCGATGGTGATTTTTCTTCCAGCAGGATTGAGCTCAATGTCATACTGCAAAACATGTGCTGGACTGGTTTTCTGAAATAAGGTGAATTTTGGAACAAACTGGAACGGCCAGTACGACACCACCACGCACGCCCAGCATCTCAATAATCTCTTCTCACAACCTTGCAAGAGGCATGGCAAGCTATTCATGCTCAGACTTAGAGAACTTGTGGAAAGAATTCCTCGACGTCCTGCACCTGTAATACAAGCAAAAGGAGGTTGCTAAATATAATAATAAAGCACTTTTTACGGAAAAAATTCAGTGTCCCAATACTTCTGTCCATATAGTGAATGAACCACACAGAAAGTTAATAAAATACTACAATTTCCAGTAGAAAAGCAAAATTTGCTATAGCAGCTTCTAACCAATACATTTATGTTCAAAGACGTGCTTGATAGAGTAAATGTACAAGATCAAACACCAACTGAAAAGAAGGCACAGATATAAGCACACATTTCTCGGTGGAAAACTGTAGGAAGACGTAGCTACAAAAGTAATTTCACTCCAGTAAAGGGAGGAACACTTGACAGAAAGCTCAGTTTGTCCAGTTTGAACATTTGGTTGTGCAAATTCGTGATACTCTCATGAATGGATTAGGAAACATAATAGAGTTTTGAGCAAATAATTAGTTAAAAAGGATCGAATGATGCCATATGACAGCACATGTATTGATTAAGGATGCGACGTCGAGAGCAAAACATCGATGTTCAAAATTAAAACATCGATGTTGATAATACATCGCCCCAAAAACATCGATGTTCAAAATTAAAACATCGATGTTGATAATACATCGCCCCAAAAACATCGATGTTTTTAAAATTCAGCGTATTTAAACTTTTTTCCTCATATCTTAAAATTGGTTTAGCAACTATTGATGCGACATCGACATCAAAACATCGATGTTCAAAATTAAAACATCGATGTTGATGATACATCGCCCCAAAACCATCGATGTTTTTAAAATTCAGAGTATTTAAACTATTTCCCCCGTTTCTTAAAACTGGTTTAGCAACTAGTGATGCGACATCGGCTCCAATACATCGATGTTTTTATAAAACATCGATGTCGCATCCCTACTTTTTAGACCCTTCACCCTTGGCCTAAAAGTATCTTCAATTTGCTGATTTTAAAAATTATATTACTTGGTTATTTTTAAAATTCTTATAACGGTACTTTTTTCATTTAAAAATAAAGCATCGACAAGTATAAACATCTATGTTACAAAAACATCGACTCCAATACATCGATGTTTTAAAAAACATCGATGTTTCGAAAACATCAACATCGATGTCGCATCCCTAATATTGATGAGTAGAGGGGGTCGTTTTAAAAATAAAACAATGATTACTTTATTATGCTATGGAAAGGAGGACAGGGAACTCAAATGAAAGAAAGAGACTACCGGAATATGCCTGGTTAAAATTAACGAAAATTGCAGCGAAATGTGAGAATATTTGAACGAATAAGAACGAAAAACTAAAAAGATGGTAACGCGAAAACATTTATTAGATATCATGAGCGTAAAATTTTGAAGGATAATGTTTATACGTAAGAAGTAAGGGGGACGTTTAATACAATGGGTGAAATCAATCTTTATTTCCTTTTGGAAAGAGTTGTCTGTGGGTGTTTTATGATCAATCAATGCCTTAAATGAAGAATAAAAACAGATGGATTTGATAGCAAATGAAATGCAGTGTATTTTACAATTTTTGTTAGGTAGAAAAGTTTGTTCTTTACCAAAATGGGGGGGGGGAATCAATAAGGATCTGTCCGCTTTCTAGATTTGACAATACTTCCATATTTTGCTTATTTTTTAAATGTGAACTGGCACAGCTAATGCAGTCTGTATTAAATGTAAGCAAATAATTTTTTCCTTGCTTATTGTTAGTTGTAGTAATAACTATTTTCAAGTAAGAGTGTAGATAGGTATTTTAATTAACGTCGTACTGGTCAAACACAAAGGGCTATTGACGACGGTCCAGAATAAATCCCAACGGGAAAGATCCGAGGACAGCGCAATGTAATTTTGAACCAAGATCACATGAAGAGGCAACACCTGCGCTGGCACCCCACTCTAAAAACTTCCACACCATTCACGTAAGAGGCAAACTTAAATGTATGGCACTCATTTACAAATTACCCAATCCCTGAAAGCGTTATATTTGAGGTAGGTAGATATGTAATTAACGTCGTACTGGAGAAACACATCGAGCTATTGCCGACGGTCCGGGATCAGTTACTATACACAACCGTACAATAATGGACCGGACAGCAAGATGTGATGGTATAAGGGAAATAATACATGCTTTAAAAGGGGGATGGTCGTCACGTGCTACAATTACACTAGCAACCCTTCTGGGCATACTTTCTACAAGGTTATGATACACGGCTATGGGTGTTTGTGTCCATTCCTGCTGCAAGAATGTCGCCAGCTCAGCTGTAGATTTCGGACGTGGTTACCTGGTCCGTAAGCGTCGCTCTAAGTTGTCCCACCAATGTTCTATGGGGATTAGGTCTTGAATATAAGCAGGCCATGGAAGACGTTTTACATCCATATCTTGATACCACTGCTTGGCAGAGGCTGCAACATGACATGGAGTGTTGTTGTCCCGGAAGTAACATTCGCCCATTCCATAAAATTTCCAGATTGTAGGAAGAACCTGATTGCCCAAAATGTTCATGTAGGCGTCGGCATTCAATTTACCTGGAACAACATGCGAAGGTCCCAACTCATACCATGCAAATCACCCTCAAGCAAGTACTTGGAGTTTCTGCAAATTCACTGGCGTCCGGTCCATTATTGTAGGGTAGTGTATTTAAGGCGGTTAAATTATAAAATCACTCTTAAGTAAAATTAAAATGTCATTTGGAACCTACAAACCATCAATAATAAAGTATTAAGGAGTTAGATGCTAATACAGCTTGATATGCATTGTTGAAATACATATTAAATATTTACATTATAAGATGGATAAAGTTTAGTAAAAACATTTGAAAGTACTATAAGTTACTCTACAGGATATTAATTGCTTGGTTGATATACATAAGTTCGAACAACCAAAACCTAAACTCAAGGTTCCACTTATACATTTTTAAATAATAGACACACAAAAGGAAAGTTCCAATAGACAGATAGAAAATCATCCAAGGCACAGCAATAGAACCTCTTACAGCATGGAGGTTGCAACAAATGGGACAATCCTACTGAGTCAGAGGGGCATCCCATAGAATAATGTTTCAAGAACGAAAAGAAAATACTTAGAATTATATGATTTAAATTGTAAATATTCTTAAAATATGTAAACATCGTGTACATAAAATCCATTTTTCTCTGAAAACGTAAATCAAATTAAAGCAGTTTAAGAAGATTGATGATTAAATAATTATGTGAAAAACGTTACGGGGCTATCAGGAAATATGATAATGTACTGTTGTCTTCCTTGTTCTCGCAAAACTTGTATTGAGGCTTAAAATTATTTGTGGGTTCCCAATTTTTTAAGACATTGGGAAGTTCAGGTATAAAATTGCCCTCACATGGATCCCTTTTGTATAGTCACTGTGGTATAAAAAAAAGACTTCATGTTAATGGCTGTCAAGGTTAAAGGGAAAATCGAGTGTTTTCAGCCTAAAAAAGAATTCCATTGATAGATTGGTATTAGAAAACTTATTAGAGCTTCTGACGGATACATTTTATTAAAGCATTTGTAACTGTCACTACACATTGAAAAATCTACCCGCTTAATTCAGATGAGCCGAAACTTTTGCAAGAACTCAAAGCGAGAAAACTTCAAAATCCAACATCGGCTCATGCGTTCGCTTCACTTTTCCTCGGAAACTGCAACGTCACCCCATACATCTATATCGAAAGAAGAAAGCGCACTCTTGTTTGCTCGGTTCGGATCAGAGTTCCGCGAAAGAAAGAATAGGGCGAGAAGAGAGGGAAAAAACAACTCCGGCCCCTGCAATAACAGCAACAACAACTAAACGAACTGATGGGAACGAATGCAGCAAGTATGGAGTACATTGTTCTGACAAGCTGTCAGCTTCGCTAGCATTCGCTGTTAAAACAAAAAACACGTGCTACTTATGAGCGCAAAGGATGGAGTTTTTGGAGCGGATATATCGAGATAAGATGAAGATCTGATAAAGGCATTTCTGTGACGTAGCGGGCGGGGATGAGCAGAATATTTTTGCCTCTCTTTTTGGCAATCATATAGCATTGTCTATTTTATTTATTTTACCACTCCGGAAATAATGGCTATTCATATCACATATTGTGAGAATCCAAAAGGCGTGCTGTGATACTTGGAGGCATGCTTGATATAAATAAAAATAGAAGGGTATCCCAATTATATTTACTCCTTTTTCCTTCCCTTTGGTAGTGCCTGGAGAATTACTAGCGTATCGTATTTAAATTAATGTCCGAGCTAATTAAAGCTCTGTGAATGTTTATTCAGAAAATTCTCTTCATTTTGGTTCTTTAGAGTTAGAGATCAATCAGTTAGAGATCAGTTAGCATTCAATTTTTTGTCCGCTTAGGCATAAAGTCGAGTAGTTTCTACAACTGCCATAAATAGCTTTAAACCCCATGAGAAATATATGTGTCTCAATCTTATAAACAAAATATGGTAGTCATAGATAATAGTAAATAATAGTGAGCCGCGGTAGCTCAGTCAGTAGAGCCTCGGGTTTGCATCAGAAGGGTTGTGGGTTTTGTCCTCGGCGGAGCCTGCAATTCTGATGATTGCGAGATCGGCGCTTCGACCTGGCTAATGACCGTCGTGTTCACTAATGGTGACTGGGGCACGTTAAATAGGTCGTGCTCACAATGTCCCCCATGTTCCCATTCCAAATCAATACCTCTGGGGGTACCTGATCAGGGGGTTATTGACCTCTGACTGGGATCTAAATTACGATATGTGTGAGTGAATGGATGTATGAAAGGGGCCTTCCTGTAAAACGGATGTGCCATGTATGTCGAGCAAAGTCGGACTTCCTCCCAATGGGGCTCAATAACATGGAAGGCGCACTCCCTCGCCTCTTGCCGTCTTCGACGGGCCTGGCACTCCTCCGGTCTGCCAGTGTAGGCATAAGAAACAACAACAACAAACAACAGTAAATAATAGTAGTCATAAATAATAGAGAGTAGTCTAAGATACAAATGATAAAGTCCTAATTTAATAAAATTATCTTGGCACTTAATGGTGAAATTGCAGTGTAAACGGGAGTTAAAGTTAAATTCAATTCAAATGTTAACGTTTTCTTGAAAGTACTTTGCAACTTATTTTTTCCATCACGAGTAACGTAGTGGGACGAGTGGTGTGCCAATAAACAGTCAAAGTTACCATTAAACTATTTATTTACTTTCTGTAATCAAGGATATGTGTCCTTTGATCGAAGGCGCTGCATACAGGGAAACGTGGGATATAGGGTAGGTGTTCCAAATATCCCCCCTGTGCTTAATAACGCCTACTATGTTTACAAGCTACTATGCGCGACATCAACGAGTTTATGTAGTTACCTTGATGGTCTAGGGTTTTGCCACACGTAGCGCCACCGGCAAGTGTGTATTAGTTTCCTATCAGTCATATCAACAACCCTATTACATCTGAGGTATTCGAGGATGTGATCACACAACGTATTTTTTGTCTGCAATCTATTGAGGGAATATCCAGGTTAGGGTTTCCAAATGATAATTTCGTTTATATGACTTTAAATTTAAAATTAAACATTTTGATCAATTTTAATAGTAGTTCCTCATTTCACTTGGTGGGTGGTAATAGGAACAGGGTAATCTATGTTAAGAACCCACTTTTGAAAATTCTCTTGAGAAACTTTTTGAAGTTTTACTGGCTAACATAAGTAAATAAGGTATATGATCTCGGGAAACGTAAGGAAAATAGTTCCTAGTGATATTCATTTAGTTTCCATCTTGATTTCTCATCCCTGGAGGCTATGATACAGATACATAGTTAGGGTATGCGATATTTGGAACACCTACCCTGCTCAAACAAGCATCTCAAACCAGAACCAAAAAAACGTCCCTGCTTCTTTCGAACTCAGCAAGTCTTGTCCCGACAATTTTTTCACTGGGAGACAGTTCAGTCCAGGGTGCGTTGTAAACCCCTTAGACCCTAAAATGAGTGGTGTTTACCTCTGATCCCGAGCCGTTGCTATGGATGTTACAAAGCACAATGTACTAAGCATTGCAGTTTTTAATCCGAAATCTCATTGGGAATTACTGGCAAAACTTGCCCTGCTTACGACGTTGCGCCAGAAATTCCAAATCCAACCGAACCATTAAGAATTATATTTGTGCGTAAATAATCCTACAGCTTAATTTGTTTAGTTTCTGTGTAAATACATAATTTTGTGCCTTCAAATAATAAATATAAAATGAATTCAAAAGCGAAGTAATTATTTTACACATTTGTGTTGCTATTGAGACGCATGGCATAAATAATCTTCGGTGTTTAAATATCGCTTCCAAAAAAACATTTTTCTCAGCTTATAGATTCAAACAGATTTTTATATAGCATGCAATTGTGCCATAAAATCTATCTTGGCACTTGAAGTATGCTGGGTTATGAAACAACCAAACTCTAAGAACTGTTATATAAAAGCCAGGCACTAAACGCTAGTCATTTGGCATTTTGTAGAGCACCGTATTATCAAATAATTACAATATTTGATCGAATTATTAGACACGGTGCAATTTATTGAGTTTGGGGCAGAATTAAACTACAAAATTTAAGATTTTTACATGAAGATCGTATTTATTAAAAACTTCGTCCCAAATGACTGATAAAAATCTAAATATTTCGCAAAATTATATCCCGTTTGCTGAAATAACTGGTTTGATTACTTTTGCTGCAAATACTGATGAATGTCTTTTGGGCATGTTTTCTATGAATTTGGCGCAGCATTGATTTAGTAAATAATTCCTACGCCATTCAACAACCAAATGGCTGAAAAAATATAAAACTTTTGCAAAATTGCCCCGTTTGCTGAAATAACTGGCGTGATTACTTTTGCTGCAATTATAAAATTTATTAATGTTAATTAATGTTTATTAATGTAATTATAAATGTTTTCTATAAATTTGGAGCAGTATGAATTAGAGAATAATTCCTATGCCATTCAATAACCAAATTATCTATAATTTGCCATTTTGTTGGTGGCTAGTTCCTTAGAAATTCCACGTTCATCAGTTTTTAAGAATTAAAAAAATAGGGATGAGAAGCAGAGAATATACAACAAGCTAGTCAAGAAACTTCATTTTTGTTATTCAGGAATTAATTACTTTTTAGACCATAATAGGAATATAGGAAACATAATCATGTATAAATGTAGCATATTTGTATAGGAACCACTCCTGAACCTGAACGTAGCTTCCTCGTCTCGACAGCACCTTAATTCTGATTCAATATTCCCACCACAATTAGAGATTTTGCTAATAGTGATTTCACTGTAATAGTTCTAACTGTGACTACTACCGAAGAATATTTGTGATTCTAAAATGTGACTGAATCTGAATGGTTAGAAGGGTATGCTGTTTTGTGTGATTTAAGATATTTTTTGCATACGCCCAAGGGGGCTGATGTCACGGCCTACAACGCCAAAAGATTGCCACTGATTAGGTTAAAGAAATCACTGATAGTCAGTAGTAGTTTTACTATCGTCAAATAACAGTCGCAGCTACCGATTGAAATCACCGATAGAAGTTAAATTATTCCAGCTGATATCTCGGCTTACTACGCAAAAAGATTACCGCCGATTAGGTTTACGAAATTACTGATCATCAGTAGCAGTTTCACTGCCATCAAATAACAGACGCAGCTACCGATCATAATCACCGATAGAAGTAAAATTATATCAGCCGATATATCGGCTTAAGACGCCAAAAGATTACCACCGATTAGGTTTACGAAGTCACTGATAGTCAGTAGCAGTTTCACTGCCATCAAATAACAGTTACAGCTACCGATCGCAATCACCGATAGAATGTAAATTATATCAGCTGATATCTTTTGGCTCTCTGTTGCTGCAACCAAATCACAGTCGCAGTCCCAGTATCATTGTTAAATTATATCAGTTGGCCCTCAATCACTGCTACCTAATCAGATATTCTCGATAACTGTTCCAGTAATCGCCGTTATTTATATAACTCAGCAACAGGTTAGAACTGCGATTCAAAGTATCAGTGATTGAGTTACAGTTCTGTGAGATGCTTTACACCCTTAACCACAATGTATGGACAACTAGTGCTTTGTCAGCTTATTACTGACCAGGCCATGATGCTAAGAGGATATTATGTACAGACAACCAGTGCTTTGTCAGCTGATTACTGACCAAGCCGTGATGCTAAGAGGATATTTCTCGTGCTACACAATGGAATATTAGAATTTCTCTCCTAGTCTTCTGGCGAATTCAGATTCGTCAGATAAAATCTGAATTAATTATTCATCAGAACAAATTTATAAATAACCTTTTGCAAAATAAAATTACTTATCAATGCTGATAAATGAAAATTTTACTTTCGGAATCATATCTTCTTCTAGTCTTCAATTGTTCAATTTTAGTGTTTCTCGGCCCATTGTAACCGTTTTGGTATCACTGCTGGGACAGACTGGCTTTTTTGCTGGTCGATGACATAGAAAAAAACACAAGTGCTTGATACTTCATCAAGTGGCCATATCTTTTTGCCAATATCTTTTTTGTATGATATTTGTGAGAACTTTATGATTCCTCGGTTCTTATGTGTGATAAAGTGGCTTCACAAACAAGTCACTTAGGGCATACACTATGTAGCCAAAAGTCACCGGACACCCCTTCACTTCAAGTAAACGATCCCAGTATGACGTCAGTACGCCTCACCGATGCTATATAAGTGAAGGCAGACATGCTGGAGCATCAAAGGCGTGTTTTCTGTCACGATGAACCAACGGAAAGAGTTGAATGCAGTCGAAAGGGGCATGATTGTAGGTGCCCATAAATTTGGACATTCTTTCAGAGAGATTTCTCAGCAGTTAAACGTGCCCCAGTCCACAGTTAGCGATGTCATAGTCAAGTGGAAACCTCATGGAAACACTGAACCGAAATATCGCTCTGGTAGGCCCAAGAAACTAAGTGATCGAGACCGGAGAACCCTGAAGCGTGTTTTGCGAAACTACCGGCACACATCTTTTTCGAAGATTGCAGAGGACTTCCATCTCAGCTCAGGTACACAGGCCAGTGGTAGGACCGTCCGCCGAGGTGATAGCATATAGTTTTGATGGTCATGCTGCCACCAGAAAGCCATTAATCACTCGCGCCCATGCCCCGAGGCGTTTAAAATGCAGCAAAAAGCACCGTAATAGGACTTTGGACCAGTGGAAGAATGTCATGTGGAGAGATGAATCACGATATATAATCTGGCACTCTGATGGGTGTGTATGGACCTGGCGAATGCATAGCGAACGGTATTTACTGGAGTGTACTGTGTCAACTGTGAAATTTGGTGTCGGTAGTGTCATGGTTTGGGGCTGTTTCTCCTAGTTTGGGCTTGGCCAGTTAGTTTTAGTCGACGGGTCGATGACTTTTGGTGTGTACGAAGACATTTTAGGCAATAACATGCTTCCAACACCATGGCAACAGTTTAGAGCAGGTCCTTTTCTGTATCAGCACGATAATGCTCCTGTTCATACATCAGGCGTCATTGCGTCGTGGTTTGACAATAATCAGGTGGAAGTGCTTGCCTGGCCGGCTCAAAGCCCCGACTTGAACCCTATAGAACATCTTTGGGATGATTTGGAGCGTCGGTTGCGTGCCAGACCCACTCGACCAAAAACCAAACGTGAAATGTTCACCGTGCTACAGGAGGAATGGACCACAATTCCGACAACAGTTTACCATAACTTAGTGGATGGCCTACCCCGAAGGATAAACGCTGTAATTAAAGCAAAAGGAGGCCCGACATCTTACTAGTTATACGTCTGGTGCCTTTCGAACCAACAGTACCGGGTGTCCGGTGACTTTTGGCTACATAGTGTATGATAATCAAATCGACTTGGCTTATAATCTGAATTTGGCAAGTTGGCATGTGAAGCGACTTCTCATAATGCATTCAGTAGGGGAAACTACTCAACTCATGACTGGTATTCATTCGTGTAATCAGGAGTAGCTCTGACCTATTTCGGTAGAAGATTAGACCAAACTACTGCATCTAGACAACATAAGAGGTATCTCAGGACCTTATAAAATCAAACAAATTTGGTGTAAAGTCAAGAATCTGGTGTGTTAGCATTTGAGGCTTTTCAAGTAAGTCAAAATACATCCAATCTGGTAAACTTCTAACCTCTAATTGGTATTCATTAAAAGAACAAGCGTTGCTTTGGTGAATTTTTAAACAGACAAGATATAATTACTTTGTCTAGACAAGGAGAGGTCACTTAGCAACACACACAAAGAAGACAAAATCGTAATGAACGGTTTTCCACTATGATTCAATAGCTGACTCAAATTTCCCTCATTCACATTTTTAATTAGGGCATCCTCATTAGAATAGCTTGTTTCCCTCCATTAGTTAATTTTTAGGAATCATAATTGTTAAATACGATTCCTTCAGAGGAAAGGAATGACACAGGCCATGTGGATCGCAAAAGAGAAAGAGCGAGTATTTATTGAAGACACAACACATATATATACAGATTTGAGGGGATTGCAGAATTAACCAATAGGATTCTTGTATATTGAGACGGACGTACAAGAAAATTATAGAACATTCACACATGCTGCTTGGAATGAATGACTCAGCCCTAGCAGCACAAAGAAAGATACAAAGAATTCTATGGGCGATTACATTATACAACAATAATGACTCATAAACTTAGTGTATGATCCGAATCCAGTGAGTTGGCATTTGAGTAGCTTCGTTATGGACGATTCTATTCTTTAACTTAGGAGGCATGTTAAACGATTATGATACATTCCCGAATCGACGTCTTGTGTGAATACTGGGTCCAAATTCTAGTTCAATGCCGAAAACAATGACAAAGAAGCAAATAATCGGCTACTAGAAACACATGATCCTACGTATGGCAGTTCTTTTCCATTCCCTTTTTAGTTACCTTTGAAAAAATAGATTCCTCCAAGGTCGTCTTCCTTCTCACCAGAGCCACACTATATTTTTACTACGTCTAGGATGATTTAAGTTAACCGAAGGTTTTAAGGGATCCGCCTACCGTCGACAACTTTTTTTTTTTTTAATTGTTTTAGCTTTTTGCTTTTTATGTTTTTATATAGTTAAAACAGATGTAAAACAAAGAAATGGTACCAAAAAAAATTATTCTTTGTTGCCATTTGAAAAAATTGGTTATTCAAGGTAAATTTTAATAAAATTTTACGGAAACGGTTAGAGAGAGAGAGAGCTGTAGAAAAAAAAATAATATCTTAAAATCAATTTCCTTTGTTTACAATATAAATGTAACCACAATCTTCAAAATGGACTAAAATCTAAGAAATATTTTGTAAACATAAGAAGATATGCCATGTAACGCACATATTCATGAAAAATTTCAAAATTTGTAGCAGATTATTCACAAAAGCAGCTATAAATCAAAGAATATACTATATTATTTAAAAATTTTAGTTGATATCGTAGTTAATAGTATTTAAAATGCATGTACAAAATTTCTAGTAAAAATATTAAAAATTGTGGAAGTTATTGAAAAAACGGTGGTAACTATTTTGTAAAATTATCATTTGCGGGAAAATGCATTTAAAGTTTTTGCTACAAAAGAAATTATATTTTTACAAAGTAATATACAGGGTAATTACATAGGTATCCTTATAAACGGTTAAAAGTAGCTCGGGTAATTTCTGCCATTGTGATATAATATCCCATTGTGATATATATTGTGATATAATACAGAAGAAAGAAACTCGATTTTTCCTTTAACGTCCGGTTTCGAATTGACACTTCCGGTTTTATTCGACTGCTATCACTTTGCGTTTAAATAACGATATCTTTGGTTCTAAATGTCGTATAATTAAAAATGAAACAGTTTTGGAAACGTTAAAATGCAGGCAATAATAGTACGTAATAAACAAAATTTAGAATTTTCGTCGAAATTCGCTATTTTAAGGTAGGCGGACCCCTTAAGTAAATAAATTATATTTTCCTCTTCTATTGTACCTGCATCTCACTTGAACCAATGACGACTTATTATAGGTACCAATTTTTATTAGTTTTTCGCAAATATGCCTTCATAAAAGTTTATTCTATTCTTATAAACATATTTATCAACACTGTGTGAACAATTTTTGACAATACGCTTTTGAGATAAGTGTGAGGATATAGTCACTAATTCATATTAAAAATCGTACGTATTTGAATTCTATACAAGAAACATAATGTAAACAGCGAAAAATTTAAGCAAAAACAGAAATTTTACTTTGGGTTCCGTGTAATAACTTGAAGCTATAAGCTCAAACACATAGTTATACGAAAATAATTACGTTGCAAAAAGAGGCGAATTTGATTACCGAACTTCATCAGGTACCCTCAAAACTTCATACAAAGAGGAACATGTCTTTAAATTTATTCATATATTAAAAACAATTTCTGACCAAAAGAAAGTCTCAATTTGCGTGCTACGTAAATTCGTAAGAATAAATACGCTCTTTTGTTTAGATTTCACACCTCGCAACGAAAACTGATTATTAAAAATTTGATGCCACTCCGGCAACAAACGCAAACAAATAGCAGTTTTATAGAATGAAGAGCAAAAGTATAAGACGAAGCACACTTCGTTCCCCTTCAATCAAGAAGTAAATTTAAATCAAGAAGTAAATTTAATCATCGAGACTGAAGACGGGAATTCAGCGATTTGTTTGAATCTAAATAAGATTAGTCTTGATTTGAAATTCTCCCGAAATAGCCAGCGAGAGCGTGACGGGACTGCTCGATCTTTTCCAAATGGAGTCTCGAAGTTTTTTTAAAAAGAAAATGGCGCTCTTGTGCAGTGTATGCTTTTGTTTTCCTTGTGTTTTCCCTTTTCTTTTTAAAGTTCTTTATCTCGCTTGTCAAAGGAAATTGTTAAATAATGTTCGAGGGGGAAGCAGTTGGAACCTGAGCTATTTTTAATTACGTTTCTTCCTTAGAAGCGATAGCCAAATTCTGTGGGTCAACAAAGTTTGAAATGGAGAATAGCGAAGAAAAGGAAATGTGATAAATAAATGACAACTTGAAATGGATTTCTTTACACCGCCATTTTTGCTATTTTCTTTTTATTGCCTAATTTTCTTTCCCGGCTCTCTTTTAACCTCTTTTACTACTTCAAGGATCACCTTTATTTGACTTTCGGTTGTCCCTTTAAATACATTTTAAAGCAGTAAATTATCTAATATTTAATAAGTTTATTTTGATGGTATAAGGAGATTGTCAAGCATCTTTCTTAAAAGCGTAATGAAGTGATATATAGGTGTAAAACACTTTCTACGCTTCAGTCTTAGAAGCAATACATAAGTTAAGTGGGTCAACATTAGTTGAAATAGAAGATAGCAACGTTTGAAAATACACGTGAAAAATGAGTGACAAATTTCTATGAATTTATTACGCACCATCATTTTAAGGTATTGTTGTAGTCTCATATCCTTTTCTCACTATGCTCTCTTTCCTGGTTCCCTTTCTGTGTCTTCTACAATCTCAAGGATCACCCTATGATTCATATATCACTTCTTCAAATAAATTTTTAATTAACGTTCAATCCTGGTGTGAAAATAAGTAACTAAATGCACTGCCTGCATCAAAATTATTTGTATGAAACTAATAAGTATTCAAATTGATTGCGTTAACCTCTTATTTTGATATCAAAATACTGGATAACCGTTTTTGAGTGTTTGATTTTTATGACAAAAAGGCCATTTCCAGCATAAAGGCTCCCTAACCGACGAAAGAAGACCAAACGGTCTGGTGGTTAAGATGTTAGCCTCTCTATCGGAAGGTTCATGGTTTGAATCCGGGTCGTTTCATGGATGTTTTTAAATGTATGGTGTAGAGGTGGCTGATACACCTTAAATCTATCGTAGCAGAAAGTCTTCATGTTGGGTTGGTGTGGAAGTTTGGAGAGTGGGATCACCCTATGATTCATTTATCGCTTCTTCATTATTTGTATGAAACTAATGAGTATTCACATGACTTGGATTGCTTTAACCTCTTAATTGATCTCAAAATGCTGAATAACCGTTTTTGAGTGTTTGATTTTTATGACAAAAAGGGCATTTCCAGCCTAAAAGCTTCCTAACCGACGAAAGAAGACCAATCGGTCTGGTGGTTATTAGCCTCTAGATCGGAAGGTTCCTGGTTTGAACCCGGGTAAGTGCATGGATGTTTTTAAACGTATGGTGTATAGGCGGCTGGTACACCTTAAATCTGTCTCAGCAGAAAGTCCTCACGTTGGGTTAGTGTGGAAGTTTGGAGAGTGAGGTGTCAGCTCAGGTGTTGCCTCGTCATCTGACAGTGGTTCAAAATTACGTTGTGTTTGTCCACGGATCTTTACCTTAGGTGATTGATCCCGGACCATCGTCAATAGCTAGTTGTGTTGCTCTAGTACGACGTTAATCACTAATTACTTAACCGACGAGATATCTCGTCATTAGAAAAATTGATCAGATCTTAATGGACGAGATAACTCGTCGAAATCATTTAAAGGGTTGAAAGCATACTGTGTTAATGTTTAGATGTAAAAGTTTTCATCTTATATTTTTTTTTAAATAAATTAAACATAATGCTTGAGAAAAAAAGCTAATATAAAGGATTGGATATTTGTACCTTTCATGTAGAAATAATTACATGCACATTCCAGTACCTTTTTTCAACTGAATGTATAATTAATTAAACCTTGACAAATAGTGTTTGTGATTAAAAAGACTTTCATTCACACACATTATATAACCAATGCATTATTCTTTGATTAATTAATTACCTCGGTTTTCATTACTGTACGAGTTGTTTATGCTTTCTGCTTTTTTGTAATGAAACTCAAATGCAGATATGGGAGGACAATAAGACAATGACAGAAAAAACATCAGTCCCACATTAATTATAACTCCATAGGCCTGATTACATTACGAGATAAAAAAAGAGTAAATTATTCATCCGTTTTCATCTGATGAAAATATATTCGTATTCTACATAACATTAATTAAAATCACTTCCCATCATACACAAATAAGGATATCATGTCTTGAAAGAGATAAGTACATTATAAAGGAAAAAATCGGGACTAACCCATATCTCAGATCAATGCATAAGAAATATCTTAACTCAAGGTTTTAATTGCTAATTTCTACGTAAGAAGTTTCATTTGGGAGATAAAAGACAAAATTTTTATTTATGAATTTTAAGTACAACAAATTTACAATGGGGATTGTTTCAGTTTTACTCTAATTTTAATAGTGTTAATAAGAAAATTAGTTTTATCAAGGTTATGAGTTTTTTTTCAATTTTATTAAAAACTTCAGCTTGAATGCTTTCAAATAGAAAATTCACTCTAATTGCTTGCTCTGCATTAATCAGGTTTTTTCAAATAAGCTGAATTGAACTATTTGTTTTAAATAAGCAGTTTGAATAAAAACAGATTAATCCTCTTGAAAGATTATAAAAAAAACTTCTTACATAATTTTTGATTCTTTTTTATTTTATAACATTGTGGGGGAGAGTTGGATTTAAACTACAGATATTTAGAAAAGAGGAAGCAGTTTTAACTTCATCTAAAATCTGGATTCCACATTCTTATCAACTACATCAAATTATAAACCATTAGAATTTCCTGACCTTTCTCCGGTTGAATTGGTTAAAGGAAGATTGAAAAAGTGACCATAAGGATCTTTTTTCCCTTTTGTAGAAAATTGCCAACATTAAAGAGTCATGTAATTAATTTTTTAACTGCTTTTCGACATTTTTATCATTTTACAACTCACTTTAAACTCAAATCAAAACATGAATACACATCCACATAATACATGGATGGATATTTCACATATACTATACCCCTCTTCTATGACATAACTACGAAAAGTGGCACCCATGTGACTACTACTAAAGTCAATTACTATTTTTTAGTTAGTTTTTTTGTAAGTTTGGTTTTTTAATTCAATATAAAACGCATCTGTGATTAAAGTAAGGACTATCACCTGCTGAAAATGCTTGAAGATTATCCTATGGGTTAGATTCAAGTATGAAGCACTTCGAATTCCGGCAGACAAAAGAACAAATTAATGAAATTAAATAATCTTGCCTCCCTCATAAAGCCATTATACTGCGAAAAAACAGTTAATTGTATGCGATGCCCCTTGATATGGAGCATTAATTAGCGCTGGAAAGTAATTTTTAATTACATCATGTGCGTTTAAATAAATAAGATAGTAAGAGTTTTAATAAGGGGTCTGTAAATGCGTGATTAAAATATAATTACTTTAAAAATTTCTGGAACAGAGTAATAATTGGTTCAATGTAAGCTTTGAAAATTTGAGTAGTTTATTACCAAAAACGCTTTCTCTAAATATTTACCACTAAAATTTGAGAAGACCAAGACTCAATCATTATAATAATGTAGGAAGTCAAAATAGGAGTTGACGCCCTGACATCCGGCAAAAAATGTACATCCTCGAAAAATTAGTTTTGCTTAAAAAATTAGACCATAAAACTAACAAAGTGTCATCATCATGTCTGCAATGTGTGTCCCGAATTTGATCTGAAAGTGTTTTCCAATGCAATAATGCTTTAAATAAAATCACTTGGATCATAAAACAGCAGCAGAGAAAATTTAAGGTTGTGTCATGCCCCAGTCGTGTAACTTTTTTCCAAAATACTTATACTCGCATACTTCCATGAAAATTCGATTTCTAAATGGGGTGATTATCATAAGTTGAAAGAGTACATTCACATTTATGGATTACCTTGCGCCTAAGCATGTAAGAGGGGGAAATAAATGAATCGGTTTTTCTTCAAGGGGCTAAACAATGCATAACATTCCATCTTTCTCCATAAATGTTCCACTTTTAGAATACTTGCTGTCTAAAAAACACTTTCGGGAACCACCATTTTTTCCGAGAAACGTTTTAAGTCGATGCATAATTTAGCCATTACCGCACTTTCGACCGTGTATACTTTTTTTGTTACAACATGTATTGACTTTTCCGATTTCTACGATACATATTACAGAAGTCAGGATTTGAGTGAGCCATCTTTTGAGAATATTTAAATCATTCCATAAATTAGTTTCTGCCGCTGACGACAAATGTCCAATTTTTTATCGAATTCGCATCGGTTGTGAAACATCTGGGATCTTTTTTTTTCAAAGATCGATCATAATGACCAATATATAAGCTTTCAAGTTTAAGATTTTATTACACTTTTTACTTACTTTCCTATTCTAATGGGATTTGAATGTTATCGATATAATTCATGAGTGCTCAAAGTCTAATGTAATTCACAGTACAGTATGGATAAAGCAATTTTTACCATGCACTTTCAGTTATGAAACATTTTGTTGTTGTAAAATAACTTTCCCCATTTAGTCTTGTAACTTTCGATACGTACGGACTAAATTTTTTTACTAAGTTAAAAATAACATAAACTCGGCTTAGAGAGGAAACGTAATAAAATAGATACGATTGTATTTGTCTATAAATTTAAAATCAAAAGTACTATTTAATCCATATGTTAAATAATATATATATGATTTAAGCTGGTGCAAAAATAACTACTTAACTTTCCTAGTTGAAACTATGTATTGAAATTTAAAAAGTGAATACAGTTGGGAAAAAAAGAATTATAATTTCCTCGAGTAAAAGAATAGCGTTTTTAAAAAATTAAGTTTACGAAACAATCTAAGTAAAATTGAAAGTCTTTAAGCTCCTGTATTACTTCATTGAAAATTTCTGGAATAAAAAATGTGCCAGAATGCGAGTTAACAGATTTCGTTAAAAATCAGTTTTCTCCAAATTAACAGAATATAAGAACGAACTGATCCATTTGAGATAACACACCAGTTTGTGAAAAGTATTGAGAAAAGTCACTCTTCAAATCAAAACCAAATTTTTACATTCAGCAAATAATCTTTTAAATCAGGTTCTTTTACTTGCTCCTGGGTTACTTTATAAAAATTAATAAAGCTATATATATTTATGACACTTATTCTAGAATGAACGTCTGCAACAATGTTATCCTTACCTAGAATATACCTGCTATTCGTGGTAAATTAACCGATGAGCTCTAGATGTCGAATTTTTCAAGCATAATAATTATTGAATTTTTGATTAAATGCGGATGTAAGTGGCTTGTGATCAGTGTAAATAATTTCCCGAGCTTATAGCATATGCCGGAAATGTTATACTGTTGAATAGGCAGGCAAGAGCTCGTGGTCATTACTGTACTTTTGTGAAGGTGTAGATTTTTTAGAAAATAATTCCAAGGGTTATCCTGACTGGCTTAAATTAACAGTAACAATGCTGATCTGATAACAAATTCAGATGCATACACAGTTAATTCTAAAGGGACATTCATTAAAGGATAAGAAAGAGCCGATACTTTAGAAATAGCGCTCTTACAAGACAAGAATGCAGCATACATGTCAGTCCAAATTATTGGATTTTTGTCATTCTGATTTCTATTACCAACCATGGTATGCAAGGATGCTTGATTGTCATCTGCTCTTTCCTATAACCTGTGATACTGGCCTAAACAGTACAAGATATATAACATTTCCGGGTTTTGGATAATTAGCAATTGTCCGTACCTTTTCTGAAAATAATGACACGTCTTTATATTAAGAAACTATTCTATGTAAAGGTACATACAGTAGTTGATTATCAGAAATCCGGAAATGTTATAGATATTGTCCTGTTTTGGTCATTATCACAGGTTATAGAAAAGAGCAGCATCTGATTGCAGCCGAGACTTCAGAAATAGCGCATTTACAAGACTAAAATTCAGCATGCATGTCAGTCCAAATGATTGGAGTTTTGTCCGTCTGTTTTGTATTACCAACCATGATATGAAAGGATGCTTGTTTGTCATCTCATTTCTATAGCCTGTGATAATGACCAAAACAGTACAAGATCTATAACGATAATTAGCTACGGTCCGTACCTTTTCAGACAATAGTGGCACGTCTTTATTGGATATTAAGTAACCCAAGAATGTTATTTCTGTGAAAGTCCAAGAACATACATGTGTTACGGTTAACCACTAAATTATATTATGTTTTCTGTTACCAACCAAGGTATGCAAGGATGCTCGTTTGTCATCTGCTTCTTTCTATAACTTGTGATACTTGCCAAAGCAGTACAAGATTTATAACATTTCCGGGTTTCGGATAATTAGCTATTGTCCGTACCTTTTCAGTACCAATAGAGACACGTCTTTATCGGATATTAAGAAACTATTCTCTGTAAAGGTGCAGCCGATAGCTGATTATCCGAAATCCGGAAATGTTATAGATATTTTCCTGATTTGGTCATTATCACAGGTTATTGAAAAGAGCAGCATATGATGGCAGATTCAGATTCATATACAGTTAATACTAAAGGGACGTTCACGTAAGAATAAGAAAGAGCTGAGACTTCAGAAATAGCGCATTTACAAGACTAAAATTCAGCATGCATGTCAGTTCAAGTGATTGCAGTTTAGTCCTTCTGTTTTCTATTACCAACCAAGAAATGAAAGGATGCTTTTTTGTCATCTTCTCATTTCTATAACCTGAACAATGACCAAAACAGTACAAGATCTATAACGATAATTAGCTATTGTCCGTACCTTTTAAGGCAATAGTGACACGTCTTTATTGGTTATTAAGTAACCTAAGAATGTTATTTCTGAAACTCCAAGTACATATATTTGTTAACCACTAAATTATATTCACTTCTCTTTGGGAGATTTTCATAAAGGGAAATTTACAGGGGTTAGACAAAATAATGAGAACACCTGTGAAAAAAAAATTTATTAATAGGCCGTTGGTCCTCCTTTTGCATGAATTACAGCTTGTATCCGACGTGGAATTGACAAATACAAGTCACGTACAACATTCAGAGGGATACGTTCCCACTCAAATTGCAAAAAAGTCCCTAATTCAGAAAGTGTATTTGGAGGGGGGAATCGACTGCGCAGCTTGTTTTCCAAAATACCCCACAAAAGTTCAATTATATTGAGATCAGGGGACTGAGGGGGCCAGTTGAGGTGCTCTATTTCATCGTCGTGTTCGTAAAACCAGTCTCGAGCAATTCCTCAGGTGTGAATGGGGGCATTATCATCTTGGAAGATTGGTCGTTAATCAGTAAAGACAGTTTGCACCATTGAGTGAAGATGGTCTTCCAAAAGACTGACACAATCCTCTCCTGTAACACGGCCATTCAGAACAACAAGTGGGCCAAGATCACGATGTGATATCGCACCCCAGATAATCACTGAACAGCCGCCATACTTAACCGTAGGCCGAAGACAGTCAACTTGATAGGGTTTTGGTGGCGTTCTCTAAACATAAACTCGTCCATCTGTCGGAATAATGTGGACGACGATTCGTCTGATCATATTACATTCTCCCATTGTTGTTGTGTCCAATTTTTATGCTCGCGACACTAGATTTGTCGTTTTAAGGCATGGCATGGTGTAATCAATGATTTTGAAATAGCCGCTCTACCATGAATATTTACCATATGCAGTTCACGCCGGATAGTTTTTGATGAAACTGCTTCCTGTAGATGTGTGTTCATCTCAGATGTTATCTGGTATGCTGTTGTCTTGTGTGTTTTTTTTTTGCCACAATCCGCTTCAAAACCCTTCTGTCTCTAGAAATGTAATGCTATTATGAAATTCCAGAAAAATTTGCTACGCAGACCAAGCTCAAACCTCGTAGTGCCCTGTGTCTTTATCTTGGATCCATTTTCTACAAATAAAGTTAAGTCTCCCGAAACCTTACACAAAGTTAAGCGCTTAGGATAACAACTAATAGCAGCACCAGAATCAAAGAAAGATTTTGTCTCGGTTTCTCTATCCAATAAGAGTCCGCAACTAGCACCTCAATAATTGTCTGCCGACTGGACTGAACTGTCTACTCACTTCCCATCCATGAACAAGGTGCGACGCACTTTATTGCGCAGTCTTTAAACTTAAAATGGTACCAACATAAATCTGTTTTGATTTGATAATATAGAGGGATGGAGATCTGCTCTTACTAAGACTTCGTTTTCAAGATCAACATCAATACATCTTGGTCTATTTTTTAGGTCTATTTTGGAACTATTTAACTGTCAATTCTATTTTCGAGATTTATATACGGAGATATTGAATTTCAGAATTACTTCCATACATTTCATCAACTTTTTTCAAAAATGGTAGATTCTGACCTTTCGTATACCGTGTCAGAAATTTTAGCCCACTTTGCCGAGTCAGGAACATTAACAGAATACTTAAAATGTCTTGTATGTTATTTGGTAGGCATTGTATCCAAACAGCATATAAAGCATCTCATTTTAATTTATCATCGTACAATGCTTCCATTTCACAATTTACCAAATTGCAGTTGAAAAACACATCCTCACAAATGATTTGTGATTATTTTTCAAAAATGTCCAAAGCGCATTGGGACAGGATAACGCAGTCAACCTCCAAACTCTTGTCGCAGTCGAACACAACAGTTGGCAATCAGAGGGCATTTAATAAATAGCGCAACCACATTGGATCATCAATTATAGGTAAAAGAGGATATTAATTCTCATATCCCAATTAAAAGTGTTGGCTGGTTTAATGACGAAGGAGGTAGAAAACAGGTAAAAACTTTAAAAAACAGTATCAAACATTAAATAAACATAATATACCGGTTAGTCAGCCAGCCTAATTTCTTGAAACCATCTGGAACATAACGCTGATTAGAAACCAGAAAGCTGAGGATTTACAGCTTGATTAGCATAACAGAACAGTCAATTCTCTTTTTTCGCCACAAGCAAAATACCGTTCCCATTCGCAGTACAACTGAAAGAAAATATAACTTGAATGTAATCCGTTGCCATAACCACGAAGTTAATTTCAAGTGTGGACTGATGCCACCACAGTTTCTTTAAACTTATGTTCCTGATCAGGATGCTTTAAAATTTACTTATTTAATTAAGCTGACGTCTCCAAACTTTGCAAGGTGGCTTCGAATCCTGCCATTAATTTCATGCAATACGATCGTAGAAGGACGTTGTTAGTAGTCTTACATAAATTGTATGGCTACTAACAATCGTATTTGTTTTAAGTTTGATGGCTTAACTACGTGTAATTCTTTGAACACCACCAACTTGCGTGATTGCATACATTATTTTCTAACGAATTTCGTCAAACTAATTTAATATGAACTACAAACTAATTTAATTTAAGTGAGCATACAAATTTTGTTTACAATTAACCCGTCTGACCCTAACTGCCGCAGTCTAAATTCTTTCTTTGGGTGATACTTATAATTTTCAAGGTACATACTGATGTAATGACTGTTGTCTGAATTTTTCATTGGCGCGATCGTAGTGCAACTGCTGTACCCGCCGCTGTCAAAAGGTTAACCACAGCATCAATGTTTCCTCAAAAATTCTCCTATAAATGGTGAATTGCTCCTTTTTATACTGTTTAATTTCAAAGGAACAATTTTTAATTTTGCATATTTGCATACAATCCAATGCAAAGGTCAATTGTAAGGGTTAAAGCAATATTGCCAATCTTCAGAAAGAATAACTCTTGTCTGTGAACATGATGCAAAGACATGATACAAAGGGTTAAAATTCATAGGAGAAATTTCGTTTTACCTGTCACATAGAATTCTTTCCATACTTCCACAGTAAACGTGATGTTCATGCTCCATTATTTTCACGTCCTCAGTATTTTCCTGGTCTAATTAATGTAGTGAAGCAAAAAATGACCTTAAAGCAATCGACCTACTGATACAAACAACCTCTAACTTACTGATAGGGTTACGTTTATACAATTATCTCTAACTCACAGGGGCAAAGAAATCAGTCTTCACTTTCAAGAGATCTGTCATATAGGTCGCCAAAGATTTAAGGCAATGAAAAATATTAATTTTTCATTACGAGTACGTTTTTCTGTAGCCGCAATCACGTGACGTTGCCTTCGCCAATCAAGCAATGTAACGAAACTTCAAAAAATCTTCCACGTTTCATTTGTTTGGAAACTTTTTAATGGGGAAAATTTGATCAATTTTCTAGAGAAACAAAGTAAGTATTTCAGCTTAATACGCGTACCTTCAAACACCAGCGTCAATTACAGTTTCATAAATATTGCAAAATATTTGGCGCACCTATTCTAGTAACCTGTATTTTCATTGTTTTGAGGTTGGGTGATGGAAAACAATATTAGTGAACAAACAAATACAATGTAAATATTCTATATTGCATTAGGCATATACACGTGATGTCATCAATCGCGATAGTGAAATCCGTGATATTGTCACCGGTCTTCGCGTTCCAAGCACGTATTGAAAAAAAATGAAATATTAAAATGATAAAAACAGTGTTTTGCTAGTCCCCAGAAGAATTTTAGGTTTTCATTTTAGATCTCTTCAATTCTTAATATACGTTTGTAGTGTTACGCCTTAATATGCATTTGTAGTGTCAAAAGATCTTTCAAAATGACGCGGTATATTTGACACTTCCTCATTTTGCATAAAATCGTCCTCAAAATGCGTTTGAAGTCGAAATATCTTGATAAAGGGTTATATAGATATCAAGTCTTTTTGGGTCGTTTTTAGTTTCTTGCTGTTTTAGGATATAATAAGTCGTTAAAACCTCATTTGGTATTTTAAGTGCTATAAAACTTTGATACTTTGTTCAGGACATTCAAGACCATAAAATTCGTTAATAGATTTGAAATAAGATCTGAACTGGTAATAACCTATACAGGGTATTTTAGTGAACCGTTTCAGAACTTCTAAGAGGGGTAGGGTACATCCTGACGGACCAAAATCATATGCCAATGGGCAGTCAGAAATGCTTTCCTGACGCGGTAGATGATGTTGTGCGAAAATCCCGAGCTTTCGTGTAGGGAATCTTCATTTCGCACAAGAACGCCAAGTTAGTAGTATGGATGATTACACGATCGCAGAGTTAGACGATATGCATTTGGCGTACGGGGCTGCAAATTGTAGTGGGCCAGCCGCACAGCGTTTGTACGCGGAACGATATCCGACGAGGCGTATCCCCAGTCATAATTTCTTTGCAAGACTGCACCAGAGGTTAGCTGAGACAGGTTCATTAGAAAGAGCTGACAGGGACAGGGTAAGAACAGCACGGACTGCAGACGTCGAACAGAATGTGCTGCAGCATGTACAGGGGAATCCAAGACCGAGTACACGAAGTGTAGCAAACGCAGTAGGGGTTTCCCATTGCAGCATCTGGATGATTCTCCGAGAAGAAGACATGCATCAGTTTCACGTGCAGCGTGTCCAGACACAGCAACCGGAGGATTATGCACCTCGTATTGCTTTCGCACAGTGGTACATTGGAAATTGTGCTACAAATCCCCTTTTTCCTGCTGAAGTGTTGTTTTCTGATGAGGCATCCTTCACAAGGGAAGGAATTTTGAATACGCATAACGACCATATCTGGGCGGTCGAGAACACGCATGCAATACGACGTCGTGCAGCACAGATTCGATTTTCGGTCAATGTATGGGCCGGTATTATGGGAGATCACCTCATCGGACCTTACCTGTTACCGTCTCGTCTAACCGGACCTAACTACTTGCTCTTTCTGCAGCAAGTATTGCCACAACTTTTGAGAGATGAACAGATTTCTGCATCGACGCAACAGACAATGTGGTTCCAACACGATGGAGCCCCTGCCCATTATAGCGGAGATGTTCGTAACTACCTGGATGTCACATTTGGTCAGCAGTGGATCGGACGTGGTGGTCCCGTGCGTTGGCCTGCTCGGTCACCCGACCTATCATGTCTTGATTTTTATTTCTGGGGTCATCTGAAATAGCTAGTTTATGACACCCCTGTTGACAATGTTGAGGAGCTGGTTGCAAGAATTGCAGTAGCTGCCGGAGAAATTCGAGATATGCCTGGAGTATTCCAGAATGTTCGGATGTCCATGCGTCGGAGATATGAGGCGTGCATTGTAGCCCGTGGAAGAAACTTCGAACACTTACTTTAATCCATGTACCTTTTGCTTGTTTTCATGTATTATTAAAACGATTTCTCACTTACGGTCTCTTTTCTTTACGGTGCTTCTGTGTAGAACACCGCTTCAGGGAAGCATTTCCGACCCCACATTGCTATATGATTTCGAGTTGTCAGGATGTACCCTACCCCTCTTAGAAGTTCTGAAACGGTTCACTGAAACACCCTGTAGATAATAATTCACCTGTTAAATCTTTTATTGAAGTAGGCTAACTTATTATTTTAGTCGTATCTAAAACGTATTTATATAAGACTCTCAATTTGAGTTCCATCATCCCTATACATTCATATATTCATCATCAGACATTCTTAGACTAAGTGTTAGACATTCTAAGGTGTTAGTCTCTTGATCGGAAAGTTCCTGCTCCGAATCCGGGTCAGCGCATGGATATTGGTAAGCGTATAGTGTAGAGGTCGTTGGTGCACCTTAAATCTGTCGTGTCCAAAAGTCCTCACGTTGAGTTTGTATGGAAGTTAGGAGAGTGGTGTGCCAGCTCAAGGTTTGCCTCGTCATCGGACAGTGGTTCTAAATGACGTTTTGTTGTCCTAGGATCTTTCTCTTATGTATATTGATCCCGGAACGTCGTCAATAGCCCGTTGTGTTGCTCTATTACGACGTTAATTAAAATTACCTTACCTTACCTTAGCCTTCGGTTTTGATCCTGGACCATTGCTGATACCTTGTTGTGTCTCTCCAGTGAGATGATAATTAAATTACATGCCTTATTGTGATATTTAGATGAAAGTTATTTTAATGTTAAAAATGAAACAAAAGTCCAGTTTCTAAAATCTTTTTATGAATTTAGTTATTGAGAAATTCTCTTATTTTACATTTTTTCGCACTAATGCACGTTAATAACTCGTCTTCAACTTTGCTTACTTTCCTCGAAATTTTTTTCAGCGGAACGTAATATTGATAGTACTGAATTACATTTTTCTATGCAGTTTTTATATTGAATCATGTACTTGTATGTGTTCCACCTCTAAATATAACCCCCAAATTGTAGAATTGGCGTCTTATGACATTTACAAAACTGACCTGTTTCCTAAAACTTTACAGTGAAGTTATAATTTTAAATTTTGGAATTAAAAATCAAAGTAACGTAACTATTAGATCCTTGATTATCCAAGATTTAATTAACAGAGCATCCGTGTTATCCTAAATGTTTTTAAGTTTTAAATAAACTTCGAGCTCGCGAATATGAGCACCTAGTTCAAAGCGGTGATAATGTGTGAAAGAAACAGAAAACCACTAAAAACTTTTTCAGAATGACTTAAAAGATACGTTATTTAAATCCATTGCATCGCAAGTTATCATAAAACATGCTGTGACAAAAATACGTACATGTATTATTCTTAATCTTTGTTTTATTAATCATTCAGTAGCAGAAGTTGTTGCATGTAAGACAGTACATTTTTTCTGTATTGTTATTTTCCCGTAGGCTGTTTTGAGAAACAATGTCCATTTTATCCGAGGTCGTCTCAATCTAAATTCCCTCAAGTAATCAAAGTTTTACTGTAGAACAGGTTGATTTTTTAGTTTTTCTACCTGATATGTTATCTATGCTATATTTAACTGACAACTATTATTTTTCTAGCACCTCCACGTGAAAACGAAAGACAATTAATTCTTCAAAAATGTTTAGGTTTCATTTGTTTTTTTCATATAATATGTATCTACTTCTATTCAGATTTGTATCATTAATATATGTTTTCAAGAACATATATTTATAAATATGACTACTTTGTTTCTTTTAATTTGCTATAAACACTCATACTTTCTGCTCGATCCCACCAAATAATTCCAATAATTCCTTTCAAGGACTTTTATTTCCTCGCATGACATAAAAATTAATGTCAAATCTTCGTTTGATCACATATTACCTATCGAGTTATGAAAGTGACGGGTGTGGAGCATAATCCAATAAAAACGTATTAATTTACTTTCGATCTAAAAACAAGCTGTATCCCCGTCACTTTATGTGCAGACAGGGAGGGAAAAATATTCAACACCTACTAAATAAATTCCCTCTAAATATATTTGGTTTTTTTCGTAAGCTTAGATGGAAGTATAAGAAAAATAATTTCTGCTTGACAAGTATATTTACTTACAAAAATAACGTAATCGATTGTACCTCAGGAAAAAGTTCTTTTGCTCAGTACTTTTTTAAGTCTTGTACGAAACTGCAAGAAAAAAAATTGGTGACATCTTTAAAAATGTTGCATTTTTCTTAAAATTAGTATCTATTTTTTAAGGAAATTAACAAATATGTTGTTAATATTCATTTTTTTTTTTTGCATTTCAAAAATCTTTTGATTAAAATTTGATTTTTACGAAGTAATTTTTCGGAAAAGAGTGATACTTAGTAAATTTAAGATTTAATTAACGAAATGTTCTTTTTAATTTTGTTAATGTGTATTTTTCATTAATAAATAAACAACGGTGTATGTTACATATCGCTAAATTTGCAGTATGAAAAGTAAAATACTTTTCGTTCAATAATACGTTCAATAATACTTTTGATTTTAATGTTACATGACTAAGTTCCACATGGACCATTATTGCAGTCGTCGAATTTCGCTAAGCTTGTTATGGGATTGACATCACATAAGAAAAGCTCCAACGTTATCACTCGTTCTTATCGTAGCATAAAGAATAGAATTAGAAGAGCAAATCACAAGTCCGGAGCTTAGCTTTTCCGAATTTTTCAAGGAAGTAAATGTGAGTCCGGTCGTAGAGGTAGGCGGGAATTACTCCATGGACCTTTGTTCCACACCCAAGCACGTGATTACATGATATTAAATGCCGACCCACATCATCATCTTGTAGTTTCCTTGGGAATTAATCTTGTGGGAATCCATGTATCACACTACTTAGAACTATTTTCCATTAAAATCTCGATTTGCTAAGCTTTCGCACATGGACCAATATTTTGCAGAACCCTTCAGTTTGTCCGTGCTTTATTTTATCCTATTGTCCTTATTTTATTTTATCTTATTTTTACTTTCGAGGCCGTTGTGGTTCAAGTGGTTAGCAACCTGTTGTGGGACATGTTCGATTTCGGTCAGGGGTACCATCCCTTCCTGGGGGTATTACTATCTTCTGTGTCAGTAAAACTTTATTTATGTGTATATGTCCATTACTTGATGTTTGCCTGTTTTACGACTGGCGCAGTACGGCTAAATATGCCCTTGCGTCATTAAACCCCCAAAACCAACCAATCAATATTTGTTAACAGAACTTCGATGGTTTGGAAATTTTTCAGCATGATGCATCAAATAATGTGAGAATATTCTTTCCTCAACTTTCGATAAGTTGTGATCACTTCCTCGTGAAAATCTATAATTTAATGAGAAAAGTATTATATTATAAGAGAGGAAGAACAATTCGACACTGGATGATTACGTTGTTATTACGTTAATATTAATAATAATAATGTACTGCACACTCGTGTTGTATAGATTACCAAAACATAATTTTTGGTAATTTTTTAAAATTAACATTGTATTAGAGCAGGGATGGCGAACCTATGACCCGCGGGTCAAACACTGACCCACGCAGGCTTTTTAAATGACCCACGCGTTGATTTTTGATAAAATTGTCATCATTTTATCATATACGTAAAGAATTTTAATTATTTTTCGAACCCCTCTTTTAAAAAATTTAAGAAAATACAAGTGCTATTAAAAAACTTAAATATGAAAAAAAGTGCTAAAATGATTTTTGTAAAATGTTTCAGATTTATTGTGATTACACATAATGCTGTTTTAAGATTTATATGAAGGCCGAATGCGTAGAATATGTAAATTTCTAAAATACCACTTGAGAATGAACATATGTGTAAATACTAATAATACAAACATGTTTATGCACTCGATTACTGACCTTGTATCCTAGAGATACACGGTAAAGTTTTTTTGTTGACTAGCAACATTTTACAATGGAATGCCAGTTCTAATAAAAGTCATCAACTTCATAAACGCAAGAGTTCTTAAACGATAATTTGCACAGTTATTAAAGTAAATTGAGTGCCAGTATTCAGGAATTTTGACATACAACAATGTTCGATGGCTCAACTATAGTCAAGTTCTTAATCGGTTTGTCATTTTATTAGAAGAAATTAGCTCTTTTTGTAAGTGGAAACATTAATTTGTGACGAATTTTTAAATGTAGATCTGTTGAACTATTTTATGTTTTTATGCCCCATCACTCAGCATTTTAAAGAACTGAATAAAAAATTTCAAGGAAATAGACAAATTGTTTCAATGATGTTTGAGAATATTAGGATATTTATGACAAAACTTAACATCTTTACAATGGAATTGGAAATAAAAATCATGAAATATTTTCCTCAATAACAAAAACATTTTCAAAACACCATAACAATGAAAAATACGCTTGACGTTCACGAAAATGGAATCAAAACATATTTAATGCTTATACAGGAAATAAAACAAGTCTTTGTGGAGAGATTAAAAAGAATGGAAAATATATTTCACTTTATTTTTTATCCATACAAACAATGCAGTTAAACAAATTTAAGTGACTAGGTATCCTTGATTTAGAAATGGAATTAGTTGAATTTCAAAGCACCATAGTTTGGAAAAATAAATTTGATAACTTGATTTCCGAAGCAGAAGGGGAAATGTCTGATATTAGTGCAAATTATAATGATCCCATTCTAAAAACTGAAATTATTATATCAAACGTATGGGATTCGTTACCAAATAATCTTATATCAATGAAGAAACTTTTCAGTGCTCTTTTAACGATGTTTGGATCCACATATTCATGTGAAAAATTGTTTTCTTCCATGAATTTTGTAAAGTCTACCAGTAGAAATAAACTCGGAAATAAATTGACTGCAAAATGAGTTAAACTAATGAATACTGAATCTGAACGTAATAGTAAGAAATTATCTCACAAAAAACAACAACAGTTTTCTCATTAAATATACTTTAACTTTACTCTACATACAGCCGACCAACCGGCATAGTGGTTAAGGTGTTAACCTCTAGATCGGAAGGTTTCTGGTTCGAATCCGGGACCAGGCATGGATGTTTGTAAGCGTATGGTGTAGATGCGCCTTAAATCTATCGTGGCCGAAAGTCCTCACGTTGGGTTGGTGTGAAAGTTTGGAGAGTGGGGTGTCAGCTCAGGTGTTGCCTCGTCACCTGACCGTGGTTCAAAATTAAGAGGTGTTGTCCTCGGATATTTCCCTTAAGGGATTGATCCCGGACCGTCTTCAATAGCTTGTTGTGTTGCTCTAGTACGACATTAACTAAAAATTACCAGTTATTGTTAATATATATATATATATATATATATATATATATATATATATATATATATATAGTTCATTAAAAACTTAGTGCAAGGGGGTTAGGCATGATTTCTCCCCTTTTATATCAATTTTTTGCTCTTCACTTTCAAAAGTAAAAGTTGCAATACAAAAGGATTAGTAATCCTATTAAAGGATTAAAAGAATTGAGAACCAAAAAAATAGTTTTTTACCATGATCCCTTCCTCTTTTCCAAGTGACCCACGAGCTAGTACTAAAAAAACTAATGAACAAAATTTGACCAACTTCTTAAAAAGGTTCGCCGTCCCTGTTCTAGAGCGTCGTACAACGGGTTATTGACGACAGTTCGTGATCAATCCCCTAACGGAAAGATCCCAGGACAGCAGCAAGTAATTTTGTACCACGGTCAGATAACGAGGTAAAACAGCTGGCACCCCACTCTCCAAACTTCCACACCAACCCAACGTGAGGACCGTTACCTGAAAGAAAAGTATTCCACGGAGACTTATTCAGTTGGTTGTGATCCCTAACCGCATATTAGAATTAAGTACATATTCTTATTTCCTTTTTCATTCAAGCAAATATATATATTCTATCTGTTTTGTAATTTAGAATGGACCACACAAAAGGTTGAGCAAATCCTTTCAACGCTGGCAGATGATGATTTATCTGTAGTTAACATGTTTATAAATTTCCATTTCACTAATTATATCCTCATTTAAAATTTTACAAAAGCTATTTCACCACTCACAATCAGACATTGTTTTAACAACTGTTGGGTGAAAACCAATATTCTTGTCATCATTGTAAAACGGTTCCAGCTTCCCTAAAAAATTTTAAGTTATTGCTAGGAAACCATAGCCATATTTTTCTTTGATGATGGAAGGAACGAAAAGTATTATTGATATGAAGAGCTATCTGCATAATAGCGATTGAAGCTCTAAACTCGGTTCGTTTTACCCTGTATGGCCGGAAAATCAATTTTATCTTTAAAAAATGGTAGAATTTATATTCGAATACTTTTATTTCAATTTCTCTTTGAAATATAAATACTTAGTGACTATTTGTGATAGTTTATAGATTGGTAGAACAATTTTAAATTACATCGTACTTGAGCAACACAACGGGCTAATGAAGACAAATTTAAGTCTTCATAAGAAGAGTGCGAGGTTATTCCGATTGTTTGTCTAATTTTTTTTAGAATCTAACTTGGATTGTTTGACCAGTCTCTCGGTTACGATGACAAAGCTGTGATTTGGTTGTCGTAGCGTTATACATAGTACCAACTTAAAGTGGGACGGAGTATAGGTGACAAATCACTGAAATTTTCTAAGTTCCTTTCTCTAACCTGGACACAAAAATGTGTTTTCTAAATATTACACATCAACCATTCTATGCGCTTGTTATTTATAATAAATAAAGTTTATATAAATTATCATAGTCTAAATTGCACTTTATAGACGTTAGTATTTTCATTGGAACATTTAGTATATGTATTACTTAATTATATAACATATGAACATTATTACAATACAAAAACTTTGTTGTCTCCAACACTACTTAGAGTTTTCTCCAATATTAAAATGAAACTCACTGCATTTTACTATGTTCTTTCTTTGTAAACATGATTCTTTCACAATATTTATTTTATTTTATAAAAAAAGAGAATCTTATATTTTGCATAGTTGATTTAAATCGGATTTAAATAAACTATTTTAATCAACTGATTTAAATCGCTGCAACCCTGTCTACAACCAAAAAATAATTCACTTAATCTAACACAGCTTTCAATTAAAAAGTCGTACTCAACAAGGTTCTAAAAGTGGAAGAATATAAACCACGTAAGGCATTTAAGAGGGAATCGGTGCTCTTCTTAAATGAAAAAGAATTAACTCCATTCCATAAAAGCCTTCTCTCAGATTGGATGCAATGAAATACACTCGACATATTTCCCAACGCCCATTCGACAAAGGGGATCCCGTCTTGGCTTGTGACTCCACTCTAGTTAATTCTCAATCAGACACGCAAGCTTAAATGAAACCGTAGCCAGTTCTTTGTGACGCCAAATTGTAATTTCATAGCACATACGGAACGTGTCATAAAGCTTGAACTGTTTTTAATGAAGATTAAGTGATCTCTTTATCTTCTTGAACTTGGCAACCTGATTACTGCCATAGGGAAAATACGCCATCTTATTTAAAAATGTCATCCGATGTTCTGCCGGGCTCTTATCTGTTGATTATGGTCGATTCCCCATTAGAACTTGGTTAGTATTAGCAAAACTCTAAGGGGTGTTTATTGGAATATTTGCTTCCAATTCTTCGTTTGTAAGGGGAATAATATGTTGGTATATATGCTTCACTTCAGAATCTAAAAAATAAAATTTATTTTGATGCTAATACTTCTTCACGGAATGAAAATGTAATAAAATACTAAAAATATTTTGTCGTGTGTTGTATCTTATGCCTACGCTTACAGACCAGAGGAGTGCCAGGCTCGTCGAAGAAGGCGAGGGGGTGCGCCTTCCATGTTATCGAGGCCCATTGGAAGGAAGTCCGATTTTTGCTCGACATACATGACACATCCGTTTTACTTGAAGGTCCCTTTCATACATCCATTCACTCACACATATCGTAATTTAGATCCCAATCAGAGGCCGATAACCCCCTGATCAGGTACCCCCAGAGGTATTGATTTGGTATGGGAACATGAGGGACATTGTGACCACGACTATTACTAATGGTGACCCAGTCACCATTAGTGAACACGACGGTCTTTAGCCAGGTCGAAGCGCCGATCTCGCAATCATCAGAATTGCAGGCTCCGGCGAGGACAGAACCCACAACTCTTCTGATGCGAGCCCGACGCTCTACTGACTGAGCTACCGTGGCACACTTTGTCGTGTTTTTAGAGTTGTTTGTGATTGATTCCTCCATTAGAACTTGATTCAATCACACAAAACTCCAAGCCCAGTTAATTGAAGTGTTTATTTATAATTCTCTGATGGAAAAAGAAACAATATTTTGGTATAAATACTTTTCTACGCAATCTCTACAGAATCAAAATGTATTTTGGTACAAATACTTCTCTACAGTATCTCTACAAAGAATGAAAAGTTTAAAAATAACTTAACATTTTACGTCTGGTCTTTATGTGTTGATTATGGTCCCTTTCTTTCTTGAACTAGTTCGGTTTAAACATGCAAAACATGGAGCAATGTATACAGATATTATAGCATTTGTTTGTAATTATCAGCCGGTGAAAGAAAGAAATTTTGGCACAAATGCATAGAACTCTAGAAAATGAAAATACAGTTAATTAAATCATATCAACTGTTGACAGATGATAAAAAATATTTATGTACTCCTTAACTGAGAGTAACAATCATTTAGTTTCACAAAAAATCCATCAATGCCAAGTTTAAAGACAATATTCTCGTGCTCATCTAGAATTATTCCGAGGTTAAAAAAAATTCAACCCAACAAAGAAAAATCAATTTCTCAAGATTCGTGACATTAAACGTACTCTCAGTTTTGTTGAACTCAAGCATTTTTTAAAGTAAAATTAACTCAAGAATATATTACTTCGGAGTAAGCGTAAGTGGAAAAAAATTGGTTCTCTTAAGGCAAAAACAAAACTTTAACAATTGAAAGCGTAATGTTAATAAATTATTTAATAGATTAATTTGTATTTCTTAAAAAAGTATAGTACTAATTAACTATTGAATAAATTTATGTATTTCTGTATGCAAAACATTCATTACGTTTTTGCACATACTTTAGAATTCTTTGAGGTATATGCAACATCTTAACAGAATCTGTTTAGATAGTGCTACTCATCTATAACTTGGGCAACGGCATATATCATTCAGTTTTACTGATCCATTTATGAATGTTTGGTTCCAGGACAACAGAAGGAATTTTAGTTTGTTTCTTTAGAATCGATAGTGCGAAGGTCCCTTATTTCAAGCAGTTAATTAAATAGATTGATAATAAAAATGTTGGTACCTCAGAAGTGGGAATGAAAAGAATTTTGAAAATATTTTTTCGAATTTAATATAATTAAAAAAGTATTTGTCATCAGTTTTATGTTTATATACTATTTATATTTTTATATAACTTTACACAAATATAAACATGAAAAATCGGGTAGGCTGTGTTGATACTCTTTTTAGCGTATTGAATTCATTTGTGTGTAGTAAGTGAAAGTAAGAAATTCTGTTGTCAATTCAGTGTTTATCGAAAACTGACGAGACTATCGAAAGCTGACGAGATTATCATAAGTGAAAGACGTTATGACTTCCAGAAATTACTTCCACGTACACGTATATAAATGTAGATTTAAAAGAGGAAGAGCTGCCATATATTGAGAGAGAATTTATCGTTTGCAGAACACTGGAGTTGGTTCTCTACTACCCGCAGTGAAATTAACTTGTCCTGAGAGGAAGCCTGTAGCAAAGTCTATCCTCGTGGTGGGCACACTTACCGTGAGAGATTATTATAGTTTAACCTAGAAAAGAATCATCTCAGAAAATCCTCATTTGCCCTGTTTCATTTATAATGCTCTAGTAAAATAGTTTAACAAATCTTGTGTTGCGTCAATCCTTACCACATCAGATCCAGTACCCATTAATGGTTGTGAATAGCCAGTGAGGTAGACTTCGTGTTATGACTTCGAGCTGAGTAGTAATTGTGTTGGATCTTAAAATTGAATAGTTGTGTTTCCACTTGACCCTCTGGATTAAAGTTACATTTTGTTGCTTCTGAAATCTCATCCGAATTGTTTTCACTCAATATTATAGTTAAATTACACGTACACGAATATAGTGTTTCGATCCATAAAACTGCAATTTGAGTTATGCCTTGATTATATATATCTACCAAGTATATTTGTACGTAGCGGAATTAACGTCGGACTAGAGCAACACACCTTTAACCCTTCTTTGCATAATGGTGGAAATTTCCATCATAACATTGAATGCCCAAAAATTATATAAAAGAACAAGTTCACTTTAAGTTGATCGTGTCTGGATACCTTTTTAATGTCCATTGCATAAAAAAAAACATAGCTGTCAAAAATAAGCAAGTGTCACTACCATTAAAACGAGTTTGAAGTTGTCATTCCGCTGTTTGTTGTAGTTGCAATAAACGTATGATTTCGTTTTTAATTTTGTTTTATTATATTTGAGTTTCTATTGCTAAAAAAGTGAAAATGAGTGGAAGAAAGGTTTGTAACATGTGTTTCTGTTATTTTTAGAGCAATTTCTGAAAAAGTTTGTTTTTAATTTAAAAAATACCACATGATACCATCATATTGTTTTTTGCTAAATTTATACTATAAATATATACTAAGATTTTTTTAACCATTTTTCCTTTCATTTCGAACATGAATTATATCACCTTGATTTATTTCACCAATAAAGAAAAAATCATGCAAAGAAGGGTTAAACAATATTGAAAAACATCGATGATTTGGTTGGATTTTTAATTAATGTTGTACTACAGCAACACAACGGACTATTGACGGCGGTCTGTGATAAATCACCTAAGGGAAAAATCCGAGAACAAAACCACTTAATTTTGAACCAAGGTCAGATGACGAGACAACAACTGAGCTAGAACCCCCTCTCTCCAAACTTCCACATCAACCTAACTTGAGGACTTTCGTTCGTGACAGATTTAAGGTGCATCCGCCGCCTCTACACCATACGCTTACAAACATCCATGCACTAACCCTGATTCGAAGCAGGAACCTTTCGATCTAGAAGCTAACACCTTAGCCACCAGACCTGTTGGTCAGCCATTGAAAAACATCGAAGTGGATTAGTAATTGGTAATTAAGTTAATGTCGCACTGGAACAACACAACGGACTACTGAGGACGGTCCAGGAAGAATCCACAAGAGAAATATCCAAAGACGACACCAAGTAGTTTTGAACCATGGTCAGATGACACAATCAACACCTGAGCCATATCGAAGTGGAGAAATAGCTTCTGGAAAGGATCCTCAACACAAACACAATTCTAAATGCAATACGAAAACACTCCACAATTGAATGTCACGTAATTTCGTTACCTCCTTAAACTTTGCGGTTTTAGTTATGACATATTTTTAAGAACACTATACGAACGCCCCCTCCTAAATCGATTTTAATGCAATCAACGACTTTTGACGAGATAGTCCATCTAAATCCACCGGTAGTTTGGGGCGACGTACAGCCGAACGCGTGAGACAGAAATAGTCGCTATGAAAATCATTACATAGGTAAAAAATATGTCCGGAACAGTATTCATGTTAGCACAATGCGTAAGCAACACAGTGTCCAATTCGCATACTGGGCAATACATCGTACATACTACCCTCCCTACAAATAGGCTGGGAAAGTTATGCAATATTCTTGAATTATCCGAATCCGCTCTCCACTTTTCTATCAGTCGAACCAATGAGCAACGAGAATGGGAGTGATCGACAAGTTTGATCACTTCTCTTCTCCTCGTTCATTGGTTAGATGGATCGGTATACGGAGAACGGATATGGACAGACGCACAGGTGTAAATAAATCTCCAGTGTATATCGGTAGCCGTTAAAGAAATACAACTATACGTGCTGTCGTTTTAAGGCTCTTTATGACATGTATTGGAATATACGAAGAACATTTCGTAGTGGTTTGAACTGAACCATTTAAAATTGTTTCCTTGTGAACCGGTTAATGCAAGCTAATGTAATTTTAATTAACGTCGTACTGGAACAACACAACTGGCTATTGACGACGGTTCGGAATCAATTCCTTGAGGAAAAGAATCGAGGACAACACCTGAGCTGGTACTCCACTCTTCTACTTTCCATTCTTCAACCCCAACCCAACGTGAGAACTTTCGGCCACGACAGATTTAAGATGTATCAGCCGCACCATACTCTTACAAATATACATGCACTGACCCGGATACGAACCAGGAGCCTTCCTATCTAGAGGCTAACACCTTAACTATCAGACCGGTTGGTATTGTGATCAGGAAGAACATTTATAGCAAATAATATGAACGCTTTGCAACAATACTCGAGTAGTTAATTTAAAACCTCCGCAAGATCCTATGCTCTAATCTGACAGCTCAATCAAAACCGAGTCCCTATATTTTTTACTGAAAATTTTAAGAAAGAGATAAACTGATTTTTCTAATAGTTTGTGATTGATGATAAGATGTAAACCGGATAAAAACAAATTTCTCAAAACCTGCTTCACCCTCGTTTTTATCTATTTTATTATTTTATTGCAGCGCAGGCATGTTACTCCTTTATTGAATTGTTCTATCTGCATGCGGATTCCAAGACGCGGCTGTTATTGCTTTCCGATGCATTTTTCTGGTGCAAACTATCGATTAGTATCCGACGTTTGAATAGATTATCACACATAACGGACAAATCGACATCTGAGGCCCCAAATATAAACACCAAAAGCGTGTAACCAGATTTTATCCCAAGGAACATTTATTTCACACCCCAATCGCTTATCCGAAGCGAAATCTTGAAGTTTAGATTCAGGAACACTATCCGATATTGATTGTATCAGATCAGAACTTGAATGTGGTTTCCGTCGGGAATTGCAGTGATAGAGAGCACTTTCAAAATATTCTATAAATTCCCCTTATGCTATATATATATATTCACGAGTGCATATTTCTGCACAAGTGGATGACCCCGATTGTATTGACAACTATCATTCGCAGATAGATAAGGTTTTTTTTTGGTGCAAGGGAAAAACTGCGCACAAAATAAAACATACTAGTCGATGAAAAGTCAAATGTGATTACCTAACAGTTATTTTACAAGCGTATTACAACCAGTATAAAGCAATAAGAGCATTAGTAATGAACATAACGTTAAACGTTCATGAATAAAGTAATAAAATTATAAGATCGGTTTTCAATGTAAAATTTAATTATTTTAGATATTTTAATTGACGTTGTACTGAAGCAACACAACGGGCAATTGACGACGGTTTGGGATCAATCTCAACGCAAAGATCCGAGGACAACAGCCTGTAATTTTCAACCACGGTCAGATTACGAGGCAACACCTGAGCTGGCACTCCACTCTCCAAACTTTCACACCATGCCAACGAGATTCAATGTAAAAGGAAGACAGAAGGTTACCGATTATACTACTGCTATCCAAATGCTTTCGGCAAGATGTATATCAAATTGGGTTCTTGTTTTGGCAATGTTTCGCAAATAATATAATTGGTGTTACCCAATTAACTGTCATATATTAATTCGTGAATTCTTCTTCGGAATTGATATTGGTGACGATCTGAAATAGTTTATAGAAAAACAAATCAAAGGACACCACATTTTAATACGTACAGAAATATATATATACTAGCAAAATACCCGACCTTACTCGGTTTGAATTGGTTTACTTTAGATTGAAGAGATAATCAAAATATATAATGACTTACGTTTTTTGTAGAATAAAAATTTATTTTAACACCTTTCGCCATCTTTATATTTTCTACAACTTACTTTGGACACAAATCCTACACATGCATATCCATAGATGTAATACATTTTACATACATCACACAATTGCTGTATGACAAGGCTACAAAATGGCGAAAGGTGATACTAAGGTTACTACTATAAAAAAAGATTTTGAGGGAGTTTTGGAATTCCCTTTCTTAAGTTCTTTTAATGTTCAACTCAATTAATTAAAATTACGATTTACGGCGAGTGCTCTCGCACTCATAGTCAAAAAAACAATATTTTTTTACTTGTGGCACTCTTGCCTCCGGTATGCGGCATTGTGAAATTTTGCAATCTTCTCCTGTCATTATTACAACGAACTTTTTAATGTTGGAAAAAGTTCTAGTTTGGATTTTTAAACATTATTATTCTTTCAATGACGGCATTATTCTTTCAATAACGACATTATTCTTTAAATAACGGCATTATTCTTTCAATAACGACATTATTCTTTAAATAACGGCATTATTCTTTCAATAATGGCATAACTGCACTTAAAATTTACTGAAAATTTATACTGACTTACCTAACATTTTTAAGTCTAATACTTTGTGGTGCTGTAGCGTGTGATGAGAAGGAAAACACATTTATTAAAATAATAAATATTTAAAACAGGAAACAGCGAAATAAAACAAAATAAAAGATGTCGCAAAAAATTGTTCTAAAGATATTAATTTGTGATTCAATTTTATCTCTTGATCTCGCACAGTTGCCACAACTTACAAATAAAAGTGCACAAAATTTAGAAATGTGAAATTAATTCAGAGCGAAAGAACCAGAATAAATATCACTACTCGCGCGATCTTGTTCATTCTCGTTTCGTTGAAAAATATCGTCTGTCCCAAATATTCGGAAATCGTTTTCATTGCGCAAAGAATAAAAATAAGACTTGAAATAAATAAAGTATCAGAGCTAAAATTTCACCATAAAATTTTTTTTTGAAAAATAATTGGTTTTCAGCATTACTGGTAAAGCAAATAAAAGTAATCGTAATACTCAAACTACATTCCAATTTTTCGAAAACTATCAAATTGTGGGTGATTTTATACTTACTCATGTGTTTTAGCATGAAACTCATCTAAATATAACAATAAAAAAATGTTTAATATTGCATTCACTAAACTAATAAATAATGTATAAAATAAAACACATTGTAATCAAATATCTGGAATACAATTCATGTGATGTGTACACAAACACAAAATCGAGCATAGAACAGAAAGACGGACAGACAAACTTTCGCAACCAATGCCACTCACTAAATGAAGATAAGTACTCACTGTATGCAAATTTTCATGAAAATATCTTAAACCGCGTGGACGTGTATAGGGCACAACATACAGACAGACAGACGGACAGACAGACAGACATCAAACGAGAAAAAGGCGGATTCGGCATCAGAAGGGTCCAAAACGGATAGAAAACTTGAAATGGGTCGAAAATATTGAATGTACAAACAAACACTCCATTCTTATTTATATAGATTAACGAACTAACATTAACTAACTTTCTTAACATTTTTTACTGTTTTTGTATATATATATATATATATATATATATATATATATATATATATATATATTATTATTACTATAAATTTTTACCTTTCAGAGATAGTTGCAGCTTATGTGCACTCCTCTGTCGGTGGGTTATTATTAGTTTTTTAATCTGTTTTTTCTAAAAAACTCAACTTTTACCAATAAATTCTTCAAGAAATGCAATACAGAAAGAAGCATGGGATTTTTTCAACAAGTACGCAACTGATGACTAATTCGATTTCGTAATTTCCTCCGAGTGTTTTCCTCCATTGGTGTTGGCGTTTTGTTGAAGAGGTGGGTAGCGGCATTTAATACTATCTTCTGGCTTGTTGTTGCCGGTCTCCCGCTTGCTGTTGCTAGTTTGATTTAACTTTTCTTATTTCAATGTTTTGTTTTGTATATTTTCTTTTAATGATGTTTGGGGGAGTATGTGAGCAATTTCTTATACATGTAGAAAACACCATACTTTCTCCTATACATGTAGAAAACACTATATTGTGCTCTATGGGTCAGGCTGCTCCCTGAAGACGCCCTGATCTACCAACACTTTTAATTTTAGAAATTCCTTTTGGTTTTTATTTTTTTGAAATTATATATATATATATATATATATATATATATATATATGGGATGTTTTTCGTGGTATGGCCTGGGACCTTTGCATGTTGTTCCAGGTAAATTGAACGCCGACATGAACATTTTGGACAGTCATATTCTTCTTACGATCTGGCAATTTTATGGGACAGACGAATGTTACTTCCAGGACTACAACCGTCAATTTAATATTGCAGGCTCAGTCAAGCAATGGTATCAAGATATGGATGTAAAACATCTTCCCTGGCCTGTTCAGAATCTCGACATAAACCCCATAGAACATTTATTTGACGAGTTAGAGCGACGCTTAGGGACTTGGGAACCACGTCCGAAATCTACAGCTGAGCTGGTGACATTATTACAGCAGAAAGGACACAAATACCCATAGCTGTGTATCGAAACCTTGTTGAAAGTATTCCCAGAAGGATTGCTAGTGTAATATTAATATGTAGGGGACCATCCGCCTATTAAAGCATGTACTCTTTCACTTATACCATCACATCTTGCTGTCCGGTCCATTATTGTAGAGTACTGTATGTATAAATACTAGGTGAATATGGGTACAGTGTAACATGGGGTACAGGGTTACAGTGAATTTCATTTTAAAGTGATAGCAAAATTAGCACCAATTTGTTTACAATCTTGTTAGCTATCTTGGTTTCCAGAAGTTCATGTGTTTTGGAAGAATTTGAATCATTAGTTACATTTTTGTAAGCAAATCTCTATTTTTACATGTTAAAAGTAAAATTATGTGTTTATATGTAAATTATCTTTATTCATGAATGGTGCTTATTTTACAACAGTTAACAATGGTGATTACGTTTTACGTGAAGACTGACACCTTAGAGAACATAAAATTCACCCTATTGGGGAAGTTTATATTTAGAACACTGTTCAATTTTAAATGTTGTACGTCAGTGTTTCTCAACCTTTTTTTGTCGCGGCACACTTTTAACAAAATTTGGCGACACACAAAGACAAAGATAAGTTTAAAAGTTGTTTACTTACCTATAATAATACACTGTCTAAAATAGTTTATGATAATAATTTTGAATGTAAAATAAAATAATATAATATGTACTACAAAAACAACAGTACGTTTATCAAGGGATAAATTACTAGGTAATAATAAGAACACTTTTAATAAGAAATTTGAGATTGGTGTTTTTTGATAATTTCATTTATATTTGGTGGTAAAAATGACAATGCTACTCTCATATCGTCTTCTACATTTAACAGTCTCGATCTTTTTTTCGTTTTTATGTTGGTTAGTACTGAAAATCCGAATTCACACAAATAAAGTGTAGAAGATTGTAATAATATTTTTATTGGCTATCATGGGATAATCGCATCACGTTGGGGCGAATATTTCACTGTATGAAAGGTCACAGTTATCGAAGATGAAAACAGTTACAAATGTGGTTAACTGTTTTCAACAACAGTTTTCTTTTACAGTGTATTTTTTTAAAATTTAAACAAACTTTACTTGCAATAAAAAAAAAGCACTATAATTTTTACTATATACGTTTCTAAAATTTGGCGGCACACAAAAGTGCCGTGGCACAGTGGTTGAAAATCTCTGTTATACGTCAAAATATTTTTTTCATCTTATAAATTTTTACGAACAAATGAAGTTTATTCATTTGAAAATCAAAAGGTCATTGCCAAAACTACCTCTCCCGATTCCATCAGGAGGAACAATGAGAAAAGCAGACATACTTATTTTCCCTGTGGATTTAATTTCCTATCAATATATAAAATACGTTTACAATTTCTTTAATCTTATTTTGTCATCTACTTTATAACTGTAGGCTGCAAACATTGCTAATGTTTTTCTCACATTTACAGCTGTCAATTATACGTAAACTAATAAAAAGTGGTATTTTATTTTAAGCCTGCTTAAAGAATCATTAGATATCTGTATATTTCAATTATAATTAATTTTAATAATTAATTCTAATGAATTCGTGAATTAATTTGTTACTGTTGCTATTATAACGTAACACTGTAACCCGAAAGTAGGGCACAGTGTTACAGTGTACATCACTACCAAAAACATTAAATTCTGGAAATAAATGTTACGTTTTTAAATTTTAATGCAATATGTGTGTGTGTAACTTTGATTGTAAGAATTAAACAAAAGTTGCATTTAAAATATCACAAATATATTAGTGAATAAATAGATATATTAATTTTGATAGTTTGATGGATATACATCATAGATTTAGACAAGAAAGACATCTTAGATTTAGACAAAATAAGCATCTTAGATAGACATCTCAGATTTTGAGTTGATAGATTGATAGATAGACATCTTAGATTTTAGGTAGGTTGGCAAAATAGATATAGATTTTGATGGATTGATGGATAGACATCTTAAATTTAGACAAGATAGACATCTTAAATTTAGACAAGATAGACATCTGTATAGATAGATAGATACGGGTCTGCTATTAAATTTCATTACAATCCGGCAAAGAATAGGCAATTCTCATATTAAAATTTAGTATAAGTTTTTTCTGTAGAGGTAGATAGATAGATAGATACATATGATAGATTTCAAAATTCTATTTCATCACTATCTTCAAAAGTTTGCAGCTTATAATAGAAATCATTTCAATTTTTACACTGTCTAATGGAAGCAAGCTAATGTTTGCAAAAAAGTTCAATCGCTAAGAAATTACCATTTCTTTCCAATATGCTAGGGTGTTACAAAACATAAGACTAAAAGGTGAGACATTGCTGTTGTAATTATCCGTTCAGAACTCTGAATAAGATAATAATAGAGAGAGAGAGAAAAAAAAAGACTTTAGCTTGGATAAACGTTGAACCTTATAATATGAATAAGGAGGCACTGTACTGGAAACATGAGTTTAAAAAACCTAAACGAGTATACTTTGAAGGGTAAATTACTTTCTGCATAAACAGTTAATTAAATTTGCCTGTTGTTTATTCAATGAAATGCTAAAGTATTAAATAAGACCTAAATTATCTCAACCTTAATTTTATTATCGGGAAACAAAACATTTCTCTTGAGTCATAGAAATAAAAATTTTGCCCAACTAAACTTGAGGAACCGATTTGATATTGACAAATTATACACCGACTTTTATAAATGCTTTTTGAATATTTTTAAAATGATAGATGGTACTGGTAAATAATCAACTTCGCACTAAAATGTATGGAAAGCGCGCGCGCGCGCGATGTTTACTTTCTTAATTACAAATAACATAAAATCATTGTATCTATAAGCATCAGGGAGTATCGAATAAATAACGTTAATCTTTCTATGATTAGTGAATGCGCTTCAAAATCAAACTGATGACAAATATTCACTATTTACTTACTTAATTAGAATGTATCACCAAGCAGAATAAGCGGCTTTTTACAGTGGAATTCGTGGTAATCACATCATGTGCAATCTGTGATTCCACATAAATATTGGTGGAACACCAACCTTCTAATGAAATAGACACAACTTGTTAACGGGGTCGCAGTCGTAAGATCTCTGAACGGTAAATTATTAGATTTTAAGAATTATCTTAGATGATTGCCTATCAAAGCACAGGCTAGTGTGGTTTATCACGGTGGATAATCATTTTAACCAATCAATAAATTAGGATTCATGTTTTTCTTCTTAATCACTGGACAGATCTTAAACACAACAACCCCGGAAGAAGTAACATAAAGTTGGATTCACATGCTCCATGAAAGCATTACGTAGATAAAATAATAACTTAATCAAAATTTAGATATTATTTAAAATGTCGGCAAGTCTAGTAGCGCATATCCATACATAAAGGACAACAAATAAATGAAGCGATTGTAATTATTTTTTTAGGTTTAGTTTTAGAACAGATATTCCAAATGAACGGTGCGACGACCTTAGTCTATAAATAATGCACTGTACATGTGTGGAGAATAAAAAGTTTTTTAGGTTTAGTTTTGGAAGAGATATTCCGAGCGGACGGTGCGACGTCCTTAGTCTGTAAATAATGCTCTCTACATGTGTGGAGAATAAATAGTTTTTTAGGTTTAGTTTTAGAACAGATATTCCGAGTGGACGGTGTGGCGTCTTTAGTCTGTAAATAATGCACTGTACATGTGTGGAGAGTAAATAGTTTTTTACGTTTAGTTTTAGAACAGATATTCCGAGTGGACGGTGTGACGTACTCAGTCTGTAAATAATGCACTGTACATGTGTGGAGAATAAATAGTTTTTTAGGTTTAGTTTTAGAAGTTATTCCGAGTCGATGGTGCGACGTCCTTAGTCTGTAAATAATGCACTGTACATGTGAGGATAATGAATAGTTTTTTAGGTTTAGTTTTAGAACAGATATTCCGAGTGGACGGTGTGACGTCCTTAGTGTGTAAATAATGCACTGTACATGTGTGGTGAGTAAATAGTTTTTTTAGGTTTAGTTTTGAAGAGATATTCCGAGTGGACGGTGTGACGTCCTTAGTCTGTAAATAATGCACTGTACATGTGTGGAGAGTAAATAGTTTTTTACGTTTAGTTTTAGAACAGATATTCCGACTAGACGGTGTGACGTCCTTAGTCTGTAAATAATGCACTGTACATGTGTGGAGAGTAAATAGTTTTTTACGTTTAGTTTTAGAACAGATATTCCGAGTGGACGGTGTGACGTACTTAGTCTGTAAATAATGCACTGTACATGTGTGGAGAATAAATAGTTTTTTAGGTTTAGTTTTAGAAGTTATTCCGAGTCGATGGTGCGACGTCCTTAGTCTGTAAATAATGCACTGTACATGTGAGGATAATGAATAGTTTTTTAGGTTTAGTTTTAGAACAGATATTCCGAGTGGACGGTGTGACGTCCTTAGTATGTAAATAATGCACTGTACATGTGTGGTGAATAAATAGTTTTTTTAGGTTTAGTTTTGAAGAGATATTCCGAGTGGACGGTGTGACGTCCTTAGTCTGTAAATAATGCACTGTACATGTGTGGAGAGTAAATAGTTTTTTTACGTTTAGTTTTAGAACAGATATTCCGAGTGGACGGTGTGACGTCCTTAGTCTGTAAATAATGCACTGTACATGTGTGGAGAGTAAATAGTTTTTTACGTTTAGTTTTAGAACAGATATTACGAGTGGACGGTGTGACGTACTTAGTCTGTAAATAATGCACTGTACATGTGTGGAGAATAAATAGTTTTTTAGGTTTAGTTTTAGAAGTTATTCCGAGTCGATGGTGCGACGTCCTTAGTCTGTAAATAATTCACTGTACATGTGAGGATAATGAATAGTTTTTTAGGTTTAGTTTTAGAACAGATATTCCGAGTGGACGGTGTGACGTCCTTAGTGTGTAAATAATGCACTGTACATGTGTGGTGAGTAAATAGTTTTTTTAGGTTTAGTTTTGAAGAGATATTCCGAGTGGACGGTGCAACGTCCTTAGTCTGTAAATAATGTACTGTACACGTGTGGATAGTAAATATTTTTTAGGTTTAGTTTTGAACAGATATTCCGAGAGGACGATGATAAGTCCTTAGTCTGTAAATAATGCACTGTATATATGTGTATAATAAATCATTTGTGGAAATATTGCATTCTTCTCTGAGTTTCTCGTAACATCTAGAATACTGCTCGGTCAGGTATGGTATAAAACGTATTTAACATTTTATCTGAGAAATTTATCCTTTAAAATATCTGTATCAGAAAAGAAGTAAAAGGATTTTCAATGTAAAAACAAACAGACCAAATGTAACGTTATTATTTTATATCCGAATAGCAAATACCCGACCTTACTCTGTTTGAATTGGTTTTCTAAGAGTAAGTTTTCTAAGGTATGGTATAAAACGTATTTAACATTTTATCTGAGAAATTTATCCTTTAAAATATCTGTATCAGAAAAGAAGTAAAAGGATTTTCAATGTAAAAACAAACAGACCAAATGTAACGTTATTATTTTATATCCGAATAGCAAATACCCGACCTTACTCTGTTTGAATTGGTTTTCTAAGAATTGATCCTCAAAATATATAATGACTTACGTTTTTCGTAGTATAAAATAATATTTTAACGCCTTTCACCATCTTTATAATTTCTACAACTTACTTTGGACACAAACCCTACACATGCATATCCATTCATGTATTACATCTCACATACATCGCATCCTTGCTGCATGACAAAGCTACAAAATGAAGAAAGGGGACCCTAAGGTTACTCTACAAAAGACGACTTTGAGGGAGATTTGGAATTCCCTTTCTTAAGTTATTTTCATGTACAACTCAATTAATAAAGATAACGATTTATTTACGGCGAGTACTCTCGCACTCATAGTCAACAAAATAATATTTTTTTACTTCTTACACTCTTGCATCCGGAATGCGATATTGTGGAATTTCGCAATCTTCTCCTGTCATTGTGACAAATAATTTTTTAATGTTTGAAAAGTTCTAGTTCTGATTTTCTTTAACATTATTATTCTTTTAATAACGGCATTATTCTTACAATAATGGCATCAGGGCCGCCCATAAATTTCCCGGGCCCCCCGACCAAATTTTCGGGCGGGCCCCTAAGTTTTTCTCTTGTGTAGGAAGTTTTAATTTCCCAAGTATCCATATATTTACAAATACCCAACTTCAGAAATGTACAAGCAAACCCATAATATATTAATAATGAACTGGTAAGTAATAATGGAATTAAATATGTATATGTGCTATACTCATTACTCCTTGTGGCATGTAAACCAACTAGTCGTTGTCGTAGACTGGTGAAAATGTGAGACCACCTTGACGGGGTCGTTTTAAGGACTTGAAAAGACTATTTTCTGTTCGATATTTTTTTTTGTCAAATTCAGAAAATAACCCTAAAATGAGGCAGATAATTTCTTGAACAAACCTTGGGACCGCGGGCCCCTTAAACGTCCGGGCCCCCCGACATTTGTCGGGTTTGTCCCCCCTTATGGGCGGCCCTGAATGGCATAGTTGTACTTAAAATTTGCTTTATTCTAACTTCCTTGCCACTTTAAGTCGAATACTTTTTTGGTTGTGTTTCGTGTTATGAACAGTAAATAAAATTTACTAGAATAATACCTAATTAAAACAGAAAACAAAAGGACACAGTCAAATAAAACAAAATAAAAGTTATCGAGAAAAAGTAGTTTTAATCGTGTTAATTCTTGATTCTTTTTTATCTCTTTTTCTTGCACAATTGCCGCTTGCAACTGAAAAGTGCACAAAATTTAGAAATACGAAATTAATTCAGAGCGAAAGAAACAGAAAATATTACTACACGTGATCAACCAACGCGAGTTTTCCTTTCATTCCCGTTCGTTGAAAAATACCGTCGGTCCCAAATATTCGGAAATCGTTTACATTGCGCAAAGAACAAAAATAAGACTCGAAATAAATGAAGTATCAGAGCTAAAATTCCATTAAAAAAAAATTGAAAAATAATTGCTTTATTAACAGTACTGGTAATACAATCCAAGTAATCGTAATACTCAATGTACATCCCAGTTTTTCCAAAACTACCAAATTATGGTTGATTTAAGTATACTTACTCAGGTGTTTTAGCATGAAACCCATCTAAATATAACAATAAAGAAATATTTAATATTGCATTCACTAAACTAATAGATAATATATAAATTAAACACATTGCAATCAAATATCTGTTTTTAAATTCGAGTGATGCCTGTACAAACACATAAACACAAAATCGAACATAGAACATAAAGACGGTCAAACAGACTTATGCAGCCAAAATCAGTCATTAAATGAAGATAAGTACTTACAGTATGCAAAGTTTCATGAAAATATATTAAACAGTGTGTACGTGTATAGGGCACATAGAATACAAACAGACAGAAACCAAACACGCAAGAGGCTTATTTTTCATCAGAAGACTTCAAAAAGGATAGCAAACTTAAAATGGATCCAAAATATTGTATGTACAAACACTCCACTCTTATTTATATAGATACCAAATGCCCTTGCATAATACGTATCAGTGTTACCTTAAAATACAGTTTAGCATAATTTCTGCAGCATTTGGTATTTAACCAAATTGACTTTGACAAATCAACTATCATATTTCAATTCGCAATTTATTCTTTGGAATTTCTGTGGTAATTCCTAAAACAAGGCAAGAGTTAAATTCGGAATAATTGTAAGTAAATTCCGCCACTGAATCCCTATCTCTATTTAAATTTAGCTAGACGGTAAAAGTCTCTTTTAGAAAATACTGGTATCCATACTGTAAATAAATTCCTCGACATTCTAAAATCAAACCTGCAAGGGAAGAAAGTTTCCTCTGCTATTTGATTTGTTAATCTGTGAGTCTGGTGATTACTCTTGCATATTTCTCTATTGCTTACTTTAATCAACTCCTATCTGTTTTTATATAGAAAAATTTGCATCTTTACACATTTTATGAATATACAAAATGTCAGCCTTTTAGCTTTACGTATAGTAATGTGTAGTTATTGTGTTATTAGAGCTTTTGAACTCATTGTTTCAAAGTTTCTCCTACTCTTAATTTACTACTTAAGACACTACGCGTGAAGTCAAAAGCAATATTCTATTACAATAAAAGGGAAGGCATTTTTAATATCTTCGACTGTGGGACGTATCAAAGGGAAGTATAATACAGTGAATATTTAGCGCAATAATATTTTTTAACGCATTACAAAATCAGCATTTAGAGTTTACCGTTTAATTTCACATTAAGTTAACAAAACTGAAAACTTACCACGGATAAAATTAAATGAAAATCCTGTGAAGAAGAATTTAATCAATGTTAATGTATAAAAGTAACCGAATTTCTAAACTTGTCATTCTAATCCTATAAATGCTTTTTTAATGTCACGTTGAAATCTAATGATCATTTTAAAGTTCCCTCTAGAACAACACTGAATCCAGTATCACACGATGTAAACTGGTCGAAATAATAAATATTCATTTAAAGTCATTTTAAATAAAAGAATAAAAGCCAACAATGGAATAGTTATAAAGAGGATTTCACATTTAAGTGAGCAACTGTTGTATGCTAAGGCTTTATTTAAATTCTTTCCTTCCTTTTAGTTTTAGATTCCAACGAGGAAAATATTTATTCGTGTTTAGCTCTCTTAAATGTTTCTCGTAGAGAGAAATAATGCAGCATTAACTAAAAATTATGGCGCTATGTTATTGGATTTCCCTGTTATACCATAAATATTCATGGTTCTGAAGTACAGCGAAACCTAATTCTTGTGTTAAAGCTTCTGTTTAAGGAGGGAAGTGAACGAGCACACAAAAAAAAATCACCAAAAGAAAAACTTTGGATAAAACTTCGAATAAATAGAATGCATTGATCCCGTGATTTGTTTTCGAAATGACTGTTTATATTTTTTATTTTGAATACATAGTGGTTTTGTAATCGTTCGAGGTTAATAGAAGTTTCATCTTTTTGAAAGACTTATTTTCTTGCAGATTAGATTTCAGCATATTAGAGTTTGCAATAGCATGAAAGTAATTTGTTTGTAAATGATTTCCGTTTATCCGTAAAAAACTGCATAAGTAAACATATTTGTCTTTTCCGTTCCAATAAAATACTGTGAATAGAAAGTACATAATAGAAATCCAAATATGGTGGTTTTAAAGTAAATAAATCTATTTCCTTTATAGAAAAGGACAAATGTATGTACTAGTCTTTCATTTTCATCAAGTAACCTTCATTGACGTACGACTGTTACATTCCTTTGTATTATATTATTTGCTCTAAGTTCTTTATAATGGCAAATAGTTATTGATCTTGAATTTGAAGAACCTGTACTATGTTTTGTGACAAAATTGTTCAAGTGCTTATTAGTTGCATACTTACAAAGTTTAAATGCTTGCTACATATTTAAAAATTTCATTCGACAGGAACCTTAAAATTTCCTTATTAAAACCTACACTTTGAATAAAACACTCAAGCGACGTATAAAGGTTTTGTCTTTAATAATATAACAAGGTCTTTAAAGTAAAAATAATGAAATTATATCTTAAAGGAACAATAGTAAAATTACGTCTTCAAGAGAAAAAAAAATGTTAAAATTACATTCCATAGAAACTAAAAAATACATATACAAAGAAAAGTCAGAATTTGCTGCTTTTTAATTGTACATTGCTCCAAAAGCTGTTCTAGTGCGTACACCATTTTACTCAGCTAATTATTAAGTGTATAATCCCCAATGTTTAATTTTGTGTAAGTTCAATATTATGCCATAGAAAATGGCTTTTAATTCAACTATGCATTTATGAATAAGTTTTTGAAATTTCTTGCTAATTATGTGAAAAATAAGTTAAACTTTTTTGAAAATATTGTCTGTGCAGCGGAGAGAACTTTACTTTTATTTGCAAGACAAGTTGTATATTTAAAGAGAATATGAGTTGAGAAATAACAAAACTGCTATTCACAATGGTAAAGCCGCCTATATTGTGCTTCCTTTTCAAAATTATATGTCTGAAGTCTCCATCAAAATCTGCCAAGTAAAGTTTTGACATTTACGCAAATGTCAACATTGGACTGACTCGACAAGCAAGCAGGACATAGCTCAAGTAAAATGCTTGACGTCTTGTTTCTTTGATGAAAGGCGTGAGCTCTGAATTTTCACTTGTCACTGATATTTCGAGTAAACAACGAACGACTTTAAGTGTAAAACTTGTGAAGTTTTCAAAAGGGTTACTTTCCTTGAAAATGATGAAACTGCGGGTTCCAACTGGCATGGTAATTATTCGTAAGTACTATTCGAGTTACTACTATAATTTGACTCTCTTATCTGAGTACAATCCCAGAATACATACATACACTGTGCTGAACATCGTAAATGCAACGCCGTAAGGGACAAGATATATCGCAGCCAGATGTATTATACAAAAAATACAAAACACGTGGATAAACTGATTGAAACTACAGCTTCGTTTGACTCGAGGAACTCGAGGAAATTAGCATTTGTGGAAGCTCCTTTTGCATCTGGATTGAATTGGATTTAGAATTTTATGACGCAATGTCCTAAGAAGGACAAGCGTGCTAGCGCAAGATTATAAAATTTAACAGCAAATAAAGCGTTAGTAGTTAAATTTACACTTAAATAGACTTTTGAAAGTGATATTGAAGTACTATTAAATTATTATAGTCATTTTAATTTGGAAAAAATTAGATTCTCCTTTAGATCCATCAATGAAAACTGGGAAATAGGTATGAAATTGACTACTGTGTAAGTGATATAGTTGTTGAATATTGCTGTAGGGTTGTCAGACATTGCGTATGGAATAAAGAGGCTTACATAACTCATAGATTAAAGTCTTAATGTGGAAACCGGAAGATTTGGATTTTGTTGGAGCACAATAACACTAAGGTAGGAATCGTTGATGATGAAATTTGTCCTCTGAAAAAAAAAGGTTTTATGCAAAAGGAACGACAGTTGTAGTATGTTCAAACATTGTGCAAGAGTTGTATGTTTCAACGGATGGGATGACGATGATTTTATCTTGAAATAAGAGTTGATGGACTACTTCTTCCATCGTAGGTCAAGTGGAGGTTTTGATTGCATTCCACATAGAAGCAGTTGACTGGCGATAGCGGAAGGCATCAGGAAATATCCACAAAGAAGAATGATAAACTGTGTTTAGTCTGTGCCATAAGCAAAACATCCGTAGTCTAGTCAATGCGAAGCAATATGACTGACTAATACACTTGGAGTAATGATGTTTGGTCCACTTCCCAAGATGTATTCGTGAGCACTAACATTGATTATTTTATCACTTCTCTTTCTGCAGTAAAATGTGAGGGAGAAGGGTGAGTTCATTGTCGAAGATTACTTTGAGGAATTCCCTATCGTGGATTACGGGGATTGGCAAATTTTTTGGTGTTGTTTGTAGGGTCTGGATACATACACTATGCTATACCTCGCTTCCTACAGAAGTTTACTGTACGATGAGGTTATCTACTGTATTGATTATGTACGAAATGAAGACATGATAATATAGTGGTTTATGAATGAACAGAACAAAAATTGTATATATATATATATATATATATATATATATATATACACCTACAGCTTGTAAAATATGCATGATTAAGTTTATATTGAATGACTCACCTGAAATCGCGCGCATCGTCAGGACCCCGTTGCATTCGGTTTCTTTCTCCATCTCAAGTGAGCCCTGTACATCCAGCGTTCATACTCCTCTGGATCCGAAGTTTGGAGGGGGCAAAGCGGAAACCTTCATTGAAGGAAAGGGTAACTGGATCTCATCCCACTGGCTTCAAATAGATGAGGGTCTTCTTTAAAGGGAAACTAGTAAGGGGCTTGTATCAAAGTTCTTTGTTTAAGGTCTAATGGACATGTGGTGAGGGTAGCTTCACCACATGTACACAATAGCTGTTGCTTGGGGACAGCTTGTGACAGTTGCGGTCGCACCACCGGACCAACTTGTTGATAGCATTTTGAAGTTGTCGCTCAATCAAGAGCATATCGGATCCCTGACAGGATATCTTCAATTCATCGACATATGTATCGTCCCTTGAACTGATGGTTGAAGAGTATGAATGATGCTACTAAAATGAAGGATGAAAAGGGTGACACTCAAAGAACTCCCCTGAGGGACACCTACAGCTTGAATGAAATAATTAGCAAAAATGTATCCATTGTTAATTCTAAAATTTCACAATGATAAAGAATTTTTAATAAAAATGGGAATATTTCCTTTTCAACCAAATACGAACATAATTGGAGAATACCGTGTTGCCACGTTAGTTCATGTGCCTTCTCTATGTCGAAAATGACGGAGACAAAATGGTTTCTCTGCGCGAAAGCATTTTGAATTTCTGTCTCCAGGTTTGTGATGTTATCCAGAGAAGAGCTTATTTTCACTACGTTGGGAAGGTTGCAGTTGTTTTTCTCAAGAACTTATAAGAGTCGGGAATCGACCATACGCTCTAAGGTTTTGCACAGGCAGCTCGTCAAAGTAATTGGACTATAACTCAGAGGGTCTTTGGGATTCTTTGCATGCTTCAGATTTGAAATCACAATGATGTCGTTCTACAAAGTTTAAAATTTCTGTTTTCTCCAGGTTTGATTAAACGAAACAGTGTTTGAAAGGAAGTGAGGGCACGTGGCAAAGCATCTGCACCGAGATTCAAACCGGCCCAGGACTGGTGTTATAAGCTTGAGATAACACCATCTTCAATTCGAGCATCTTTATCTCGCAGACTGGACGTACCTCTCCGATGACGTTGCCTATGTCAAATGGTGAGGAATAATTAGTAGTGCCGGTTTCTCGTACAGTTATCAGAATTTCCCGATACAGACAGTTGGCTGCCTTAACTTTCCTACACAGATGCTTGTTCTAAATTGATGATGTAATTGAAGAGACGTATCTAGTCCAAGACTCCCTCTGTCTCTCACGTTACTAGCGATTGCTCTGGCCTGTTTAAGGCGATGAGTTTAGTGGTTGTTAGATATGTCTGGAATAAAGTTCCATGATTTCCTTTGTCACTTTTGAAGCAACTGGTATTCGGTGTTTCACCATGGGTTGAAAATCATACTCGCTTGACAAAAACATTAGGAATGGCTGTATCAGCAGCCTGTTTAACTTATTCGGTGGCCTTGCTCACTGAGTCATTAATATCTTCACTGTTGATCATTGTTTCAGTAACCACTACCAGTTATGCGAATGAATCCCAATCCACTCGATAATACAAATAGTTAGGTGTTCAAGAGATCCCACTACTTCTATCATTCGAAACGAAAAGTGGAAAGTGATCGCTATTCATTCCCCATACAAAATTAATAAAGGAAGAAAAATGTAGAACAGATGATCAAGTTCAGTGAGTAAAACGTCCTAGTGGGTTTTTTGAAAGTACGTTTTCTCGTCACTATTGAGCGATCAGAGCGAGTTATCCTATATAAACCGCTCGATATGTTGCCCATGACGATTCTCACTATCACTTTCTCAGCCGATACTCTGACCATTTAAGTCACCGAGTAATAGAAAAAGAATTGGGAGTCGGTGTACCAGTCTATTGAGTTCCCCTTGATCGACAACATTGTGTGCTGGCAGATATATACAACCATCTGTAACTAGATATTTGTTAACTCGTACGGCTACATCCTGCAAAGATGTCGAAGTGTAACTAAAGTGCTGGGAAAATCCTGCTAAGTTACAATACAAATGTCTAAAGACAATGTAGTTCCAGCCTCATGATCTTTCCTGATGCAGCTATATCTGGGTACATTGCATATGTGGAAAGGGTTGCAAGGTGTAATGGTGCATGTGGTATAGTAGGAAGATAAAATAATTTTGAGGTCATCTAGTTTAGGTATAAAACCATGACCGTTTCAAGAAAATTATTGATTAAAGGGGGGGGGGGGTAATTTTGTTACAACATCCAGGTACATCCAATGAATTTACACTTTACACTCATCAGGGTGTATAAAATTTAATCTTCAGACGACGGAAGTTCACATCTATGACGTATTGTGGAAGCCTATATGAATTGTTTGAGAGTCTGTGCATTGTTTCATTGTCTTTGACTATTTTTTATATTCAAAGCTTGCTGTGATTTCTGTTTGTTAGTTTCGACTTCTCTAGTGATGAAGAGGTATGTTTGGTTGTTGTTGTTTCTTATGCCTACACTGGCAGACCAGAGGAGTGCCAGGCCCGTCGAAGACGGCAAGAGGCGAGGGGGGTGCGCCTTCCATGTTATTGAGCCCCATTGGGAGGAAGTCCGACTTTGCTCGACATACATGACACATCCGTTTTACAGGAAGGTCCCTTTCATACATCCATTCACTCACACATATCGCAATTTAGATCCCAATCAGAGGCCGATAACCCCCTGATCAGGTACCCCCAGAGGTATTGGTTTGGTATGGGAACATGGGGGACATTGTGACCACGACCTATTTAACGTGCCCCAGTCACCATTAGTGAACACGACGGTCTTTAGCCAGGTCGAAGCGCCGATCTCGCAATCATCAGAATTGTAGGCTCCGCCGAGGACAGAACCAACAACCCTTCTGATGCGAGCCCGACGCTCTACTGACTGAGCTACCGCGGTTCGTGTGTTTGGTTGTCTCTTGTGTCAATTTGAATGGTAGCTTAACTTAAGATAGTGAAGTAGTCTGTCTACAGTCAGTTGAATCAGTCCGTATTGATGTAGTCTTAGTGGTTCTTTTAGTCGCGAAAGCACGTGAAATCCTAACTTTAGGATTACGGTATTCAACCTGTTTCCGAGCTTCAAAGAAAGTTACATTTTTTTTAGAACTCTTTGCAGACTGGGACACTTTTTTGAATTCCCATTTACTGTATTATCATGAGTATTCCGGATGCTCTCCATTACAATTTACTCAGTGGGGTGACACAGAACAGCTGTCACTGTCGTCACCTATTTCATCACAATGAGCTTAGGTATCACAGCCACACAAGGACAATTTCGAAGATCCGAAATTCGAAGGTCTGAAGGTTCGTCACTTAAAACACCGCACAGGGGTCGGAACAGGACAGTTAAAGTAGGCAACTTTAATGCTTGAAGGTGAAGTTGGAGTGTTGAACGTCAAGACGAGGTGTTTCGTTGGAAGACTTTTTCCATCTTTGCGTATTGTGATTCGACGCACATCACAATCTCGTTTTTATTAATATAGTTTTATCTACTAAGTTCCCATTTCTTCAGCCTTCATCTCCACGTCAAAGCAACTCCGTTCAACGAAACACACTTGATGTGAATCTCACATTCCTCCCTCCTAAGTGTGAAATACGTCTGCGGAGCTTATTTTACATTTCGACATCATAATTCTAATTTTAAAAAAAATATCAATTCTTAAGATTATATATGAATTTTCAAAGTAAATACCAAAGTTCAATCACATATAATAATAAAAGAATGTTCAACATTCCTTGCTGCTAATCTGCAATTATTGTGGTGAAATATAGATTTCATCTCTTCGATTTTGCACCCATTCCGCTGAGCGTCTAATATTTTTTTTTCTTTAAAACCCAGTCAATTCAAAATAGCTTTCTTTGCAGCCTTGCGAACTATTAGATTTCTATGAGATGTCAGATGAATTCGGTCTTTATTTTTCTGGCGGTCTCAACTGACATTCTATACTTTTGCAGACACTGTGTAATACTGCCTTATATCCTTTGTGAACCCTTCCCAATAAAAAGAATAACGAATGCTATCCCTCGTTTTCTTTAGGCTCCTGTGGCCGCCATAAGAGGTATCTTGGGCTATTCTCATGACTTTAAGCTCAGTTCCCTACGAGCAAAACAAGTTGAGACACGTCTAAACTCCAACATTTTCTTTGTAGAACAACAAATTGCTAAAGAAACATTATTTTTTGCCCTTCGCCAATCCCATACAAAGTGGGTAACGTGTATTTAGTCGTAATACATATGCAGGGAATGATTTGGACTCTCTTCCCTCTCAACTATTTCCTCCAGACCCTTTTGACTGCATTTCCACCTTGGCTATACAATACTCTTCTCCTTTTAAGTTTTTACATGGGTAGTTTCAGCCGACATTCCAGTTACACTCTACAACACTAACTACTTAATGATTAATTATTTCTTCAAATTGAACTTCTCTTAAAATTATCTCCTCATATTGATCTAAGTATCTCTCTTTCACGGATGGACAGATACATCTTAATTGTTCCTTTAAAACTGTGTTAGATAACTTTACCGTGGTAATACTATTTTAGACACCCCTTACAATTTAAACGCTTCGTCCGTTTAATGAAAAAATTGGTCACTCCTCAGACCTGCTTGGAGCATCTGGTAGCATCAAATCATCACTTTTAATTTTGTGAAAGGTATTTTGTCTTCATGACCCTGAACAAATTACTAAGGGGTTGATTTAATTTCCTCGGCCTGTGCATTTCTATATTTAATTATTTTGATATAATTCCATGGTCTATCTCTCACTGCCCATTCTAGTCTTTCATTTATAATACTATACAATAGCTATCTCATAAATTCCTCTTCGTAATTTTGTCCTTCCACAATTCATTTTTTCAGTTCAATAATATTAGGATTAGGATAAACTTTCTTCTCTAGTTCTTGGGCCGAATCTATTATATCCTCTTTCTTTCCTTTCACATGAGAAACCATTTCATACATACAAGTAACACAGTATCAATGTGATTTTACGCCAACTATATTCCTTTCATAAAACGCAACAAAAATGCACCTTATTCGGACACAATTAAAATATAAAATTTGGTTCTTAGCCTTAAATATATAATTCTCACTCACCGTTTTATTTCCAACGACGGCCACTTCCTAGATCAGTCCAGATCCCCTGAATGTGAAATTGAAACACAAAAACCATTGCACATAGAATTCTTGAAATATTTTCTGTAGTTAGGACATGTGTTACTACACACGCTTTTTCCTTGCTTATTCGATTGCACCACACCTTTAGTAGATACAGGTAGATAGACTTAATCAATGCCCTATTGCTTCTCCAGTATTTTTCCAAAATTAAAATGCTGTTGCGTCTTTTCTTGATGTTTCAAAACTCCTCTTGCCTCTTCTACAAACCAATGTAACACATCTGGTCGTGATGCAATAGATATTACTGAACACAATAATCTTGCTTTAAACGATTTATTATACGCATACCACGCCTATCAAGTGAATTAGAAACACTTCAATATTTATACAAATGTTGGTTATGGGCGTTGTTATGTAAAATATATCTATGACGGTGGGTGACGCGTAATCAAATTGAAGGTATAAGTATGCGCTATATGTTCATTTCACGAGAATGGGGTAAACACTACGAACATTTCACTGTTTGTAAAAAGGACTTATTGTTGTGGCCCGTTTAGCAGGAACCATGGTTTTCAAGACAGCTTACTAGGTATTCTAAAGATGATATTTCGAAGGAGTTTAAAAGTTAGAGATAGATAACTGTGGGCCTAACACAATTAATCAAGATCGTGATAGTCTTCATCTTAGAAAGATTGCACAGAAGAAAGGGCCTCCGCTGTGCTGGAAGTGACAGAAACCTTTAACTAAGGCCCTTCCCAAACTATCTTGACACAATGCGCACAGAATTGCATAGGATCGGTATTGGCTGTCACATGTCAGTGAGGAAACGTCTAATTTCTCCGAGGAGCGTCAGTGTTTGCTTACAGTGTTGTCGAGAAAGAAAGACTTAAATGGAGATCTCAGGATTTGAAAAAGATATTCTGGTCGGACTAATCTCGTAACACCTTGTTTTGCACTGAAGGAAGTCGTAGAATTTGGCGAGAGAATCATGAAGCCATGAATCCGTGTTGCCCCTTTCGCACAGTTCAAGTGTCTGGTGGGAGTACCATGGTGTGTATAATAGTCTGCTGGTTTGGAACTGGTTGAATGGTGCTTTCAGAAGGTGTTCCTGGCAGATCAAGTGCATCCTGAAATGTTCTATTTTTTGACGAGAGATCTTTCTTGGACGAAAGTGCAACCATAAATCGCATGTGATAGCCATCTTTTGCTGACTGATTACAATAAATCGGGTTTACAGAATTTACATCTTTATGAAGTAGCACATGCTTCAAATTCTACATTCGCACACGTGTGTTAATGGTTTATAACGGAGCCTATTTGCTAGTATACATGGAGTTTGTTTGAAATATGTTGTGGAATGTGGTCCAAATTACCGGTTGGGATTCCTGGCACGTGATATATTTTGGCTAAGTCGCATCTAACACGACAAAACAGCTTTCAAGTAATGTAAACGCAAAAAAAATCGAAGTTTTACTGATACTGAAGAGATACACACCCATGATAAGAAACAGGAATCAAACCTGCACAACCGAAACAGTTTTTTTGGGAAAAATAATCCTCGAAAGGAATCGAATCTGCTGCCGAAAAATCGCAGTTTGCTAATGTAATGGGTAAATCCACTGATCAACGGGGATTCTTATTTTAAAAACAAGATGCTATTAACACTACGATTCCTTGGACCTTTGAATTTGTCAGACTGCAGACAAGATTTATCAAACAAATCAAATGTATCATGTCAAAAAAACTAGTTATGGTATGGTTTAAAAGTAATGGTTAGACAATTTTACTTATGAACAGCGTTTCCAAAAACTGTACCGAGTAAAATAACGATATGTTAGGTTTTTTTTTTATGCTTAATGTTCCTTCATATTTTTTACATATTTTGCTCTTTTAATCCATCAGATGAACAACAAAAAATTGATTCTAAATCCCAAACGTAAAGTTGCTTTTCAGATTCTTTATTTTTTGCGCAATCAAATTTAACAGTTCTTTTTCTTCTTCGGAAAGGGAGGAAAAAATTTGCGTTTTCTAAGCTGGTCTTACTCCCTTTAATTATCAATTATTTTTTGTTATTTATTAGTACGCAACCTGCGCAATTAGGGTTTTCTGTGCCCAATTTTTACATTCGCTATCAATTTTTTTCTTCGAACATGGCGGTGCAAGACAACAAAAAAGAAGATAACTAAATCAAGCGTACAGACATTTTCGTTGAGAGCATTTAAGTTAAAGAAAAAATACCCGTTTAAAAAAAATTTCAAACCATTCATTTCGCTTATAAGAAACTAGTTTTCGAGATTTTGCAAAGCACTTGCTTTTTTAAAGTAATAAAGTCTAAAATGCAACTATTTTCTGCTCGTTTTTTAAAAAAATTGCCTAACTATCCTTATTTTTACTTGGCAAATAAACACCACCTGCATTCAGATTAGAAAATCCATTCTACAAAACATGCACTTTTTGTAAGACAGGATTAGAAAAACTTGTTCTTATTTGGGAGATTCAGATGGTCCATATACCCTTTTCCATGTCCCTTTTTTGTGGTGTTTTACGCATTCTTAAATCCCTTTCTGGAATAAAAACCACAATTTGCAAAGAACGGTGTAAAAGGTTTAGGACACGAAAGTAAAAAATTTTGTAATAACTTAAAATAATTCATTCATACCAATTCCTGTCTCAAAAAACTTTACAAGTTGTATTTCTAGCCATCTGAGACATGTTAACAACAACCGTCATTTCTGTCTATGACTTTAAACCAAATTTAACTTTCTTTACCAATTAAATTTGTTCTTATAATTCGTTTAACTATTAAAATAGACAGGTAAGTTTTGTCATAGAACGAGTTTAAAGAGAAATATTTGAGCAGAAGAGAACTATTAATTTTTAGCAGTAGACCTATCAATTTCTTCACATTCTTTGACTAAGTTTTATAATTCTCGATGGTCAAATTGGTTTTAATTCAAATTTTCATATCTTCCTTATAATTTCAACACAGGAACATTGAAGTTCCTCACTTATTAAGTTTATTCCTGAAGAAGATCGTCATCTGACCGTGGTTCCAAATTACGTGGTGTTGTCCTTGGATCTTTCCCTTGGGGGAATGATCCTGGGCCGTCGTCAATAGCCCATTGCATCGATCTAGAATAACGTAAATTAAAAATACCAATTACCTGAAGCAGGGCATGTAAGTAGAACTCAACTGGTTTTTAATAGCAGACATAACTAAGTACGTGTACGATAATTAGGTATACATAAATCAATTACCCTTTTTATAATATTACATTCAGTAGATCAGCTTACTCCCTGAATGACATCAGAGAAAGGACAACCTTTGGAATTTGAAAAATATGTAGCGATTGATACTGTGGTGCCCAGTGTCTGATGCATAAGCAGCACCGACGTCATTCTGTTAAGTGATGTGGTGCGCAGCGTTTTGATGGTACGCAGCGCTGATGTAATATTGTTAACTGTATATAAACTCCCGACTCAGTTCTACTACTCTATCTTATACTTATACTCTTACTTTACTGTAGTCTACTGGACTCCTTTGTACGTATTCGTGTTGTCCCTGTTTATTAATAAATGTTATTGTTATGACGTTAGTTCGAGTCCGTGAATAACCAACCTTCACTCAATCACTTAAATATATATGGGACCAATCCTTTTTGCCACACCCCATAATAACATTCATGGCAATAGAACTCCTCTCAAGGTTAGCTGTTTGATCGGTGGTCCAGAAGAATCATATGTTACCACTGAAGCTCGAAAGCCGTTAATGTGCACATTATATGGCTAATCTACAGATTAACTGATTTTCCGCGCTAATGTGCGTAATCAAGAGTTTTCCGCGTTTAATCTAGGTAATGTGCACATTAACGGCTTCGGTATCGTTAAAGTTCAAAAGTTTGTTTCTCTCATTTCCTGGTGTCACTGTGAGAATTAAAGTACCCGAAGTAGAAAGAGCAAAAATTTATGCCCGCTCGATTTCAGCTGTGGTTCTTAGTAAAACAGAGGATGGCTTTTATAAACTTGATACTAAAACGAGTATTTTAAAACAATTGTATGCAAAATCGGAATTCAGTGTTTGCAAAGAGAGATTTTTAACTAAGGAAGATGTCCCTGCTGTAGAAATATCTTTACGTCAACCAGTAATAAAACAATCCCTTGGTACTGGGCAGGTTTCAGAAAATGTGACTGCAAATCTAAATGTACCACAAACAGGTGTGATTGTAGCAAAAACTAATTGCTATGTAATTCAAAGTGTCACCAATCTTTAGATTGTTAATTCATTTCATTAATTGTAATAACATTTTAAACCGTTTCATTCTTTTTATTATAGTTTTTTAATTGATGGATGATTGATTCTACCAACTAATTGGTTAATTGTTTGATTGTTTAACTTGATTCCTTAGATATCGAAAAATAAATAAATAACATTATGTTAATTTAAGCGTACAGAAACGTTGCTGTTGCTCCAATAAAGATCTTATTTTCACTTTAACGAGTGCCTAGTAGGTAATGTGCAGATTATTTAGGTAATTTTCAGATCACCTAGGTAATTTGAGAAATGAAACAATTTTCGGTACTTTAACGGATCACCTTAGTTAATCTGCACATTCGCTAGATAATCTATAGAATAAATGATTGCTGCACTTTAGCGGTAACATATACACTCTGTAACAAAAAAATTCTCGCACCAAGAAGGAGCTGCCCGATTGCGATAAAAATTGGTGGATGTGAAGAACATACATGGGACAAAATGACTATAATTTCAGAATAATTGAATGATTTATTTCAGAGTTTTACCTATACAAAGGGAGGAAGTCATTAAGACATTTGTCCACCTCTGGCCTGGATACAAGCTGTCAACCGGCGTGGCATAGACTGGATGATGTCGTGCGGAATTTCTTATCAAATTGTCTAAAACTGTCGGGCTAAATAGTCAGCATTCCTCGAAGGTTGCGATCGCCTTCCCATAACGTCGCTAATATGCTCTATGAGAGAGAGACAGAGAGAGAGAGAGAAAGGATACCTAACTGGCTAGAAAGTTGTTGGGAAAGCTTGAAAATAATTCTTAATAACACGTGCCTAGTGCGGCCGGACAGAATCTTGTTCAAGGACCACCTCCTCCCGACTCACCTGTTAAGGTTTAGAGACATGTAAAGGGAGGGGGAGGGGACTTCCAGTTCACAGGTAGATCCCGAGGACGCGCACCCACCAACGAAATCTATTAAGGGGGTCCGGGACACAAAAATCGTCAAATTTTCGAAATTTTTTTTAATATTTTAAGAAATTATCTATTTTTTTCAGCTTAAAATGACGTTTAAATCATGTTTCTATTTTAATTAGAACTAGAGATATAATAATTTTTGTGGTGCGTTATTTTGAAAATCTAACACTCTTGACAGTTGTTGTCATGGCAACAACATCCGACTTTAAAACTTTAAAACTTTAAAAGCGTTTTTCTCCATGATACTTATTTTCAAGATTTCCTGTATTCAAATTGCTATAAGTCGAAAAGCAATAAAGTTTAAGGGTTGAAATTTGGAATATATCTTTTTCAAACATTATACTTTAATTTTGATTCAGCAAATTTGAAACAAATATTTACTTTTAAAAATATGACTTTAAAAAAAAAATACCTTAAAATTTTCAAAAAGTTTCAATCAAATATTTTTTATTTTCTATTAAATTAATTTTTTTTAATTGCTGAATCAAAATAAAAGCTTATAAATTTGTGAATAATTTACTGCAAGAATTTTGAAAATTGATCAAAAATATTTTGAGTTTTAGCCATTTAAAATGACCCCCTCTTAATTTCAAAACATTTTAATTTAAAATTTTTAAAAAACTTTTGGAAAAAATGTGTGTTGCGATTTCGTTTACTAGTTAAATGGGTAATCAGTACAAAAAAATTCAAAATTCTAAATTAATTAATAAAAACTAATTTTATTGTGTTCTGGACCCCCTTAAAATGGGCATTATCTTATTGGAAAGTAAGTCCCGCGTTGTCGCAAAAGGAACAGTAACACAACCGTTCGTAGAATGTCGTCTACGAATCGCTGTACTGAGAGCGTGCCAGAACTGACTACCAAAGGGGGCCAGCCATCAAAGCAGATGGCACCCCAGATCATAATGCTCTGTTGTAGGCATAGTGGCGTGCGATGTGTAAGGGCAGGATCCCCACGCTGCCCTGGACGTCTCCAGAAACATCTGCCATTGTCGTCTGGACGCGGGGGGTTTGAAACAGGACTCGTCACTAAAGACTATACGTCCCCAGTCAGCGTTATTCCATGTGGATCGAGCCCGGTGCCACTGTAATTCTGCATCGTCTTGGTGTGACGATATTTTGTTATAGAGCATATTACTAAACTACTTGATAAGGCTATATATTTGAAAGTTTTTAAGCTTTTGTTCAACATTAGAAAGTATAAATCATTTCAACTAACCATCTATCAATATTGTACTTTATTTACCGCGTGATTTTCGATTCTTATCAGCTGAAACGACAGACATATAGCGAACACAGAATGCGTCCTCTGTATTTAGCACACAGTGTTATTCCAGTTTGATTGATCTTACCTTGCCACCAACCTGTACTCCCATTGATACCTAGATCATATAAGGATTCATTTGAATAAAATTTTTAACCAGAACAGGCTTAACGTAATCCTCAAACTTTGACGAATGTCCTGAATTTGGCGTAACCCAAATCCATTAGGTAGGTATTTAAATAACTTCGGCACAGTAGCAACACAATGTGATATAGGCGAAGGGCCGGGATCGAACCGAAACGAAAGATCCTAGGAAAACACCACATAATTTTGAACCACCGTCAGATGACGAGATAACCATCTGAGGTGGCACTCCAACGTCCAAACTTTTACGCCATGCTAACTTGAGAAAATTTGAGGCCACGACAGATTTAACGCGCATCATCCCCCTTGTAAATCGAATCCGATATTGTCTAGTTGGCAAAGTCTGGAGAATTCAAACTTGTTACATCGTTTCATAAATATGAGGTATTTACGATATTTATTTGCAGTGGATCCCATCGTATATTGGCCTCAGCGGCAATGAGGTGGCTGATACTCTGGCTAAGGTAGGGACTTCAATGGATTTGACTTCTATCACCTTGACTTTTTAGAAATCTGCTCAAGAGTTAAATCCACCATCGTCCTCTCTTGGCGTACTCCTTTAACACACGACTGGTATAGTGGCAAGCGGCCGGGTGGCGATTTTCCAAACCCTCATAGGTACTACAACTGGGGGCAGGGCTAACCGTAACGGCCAATTATCGCGAGCGCAGGATAGGAATCTTTTTCACTACGCTAAAGACAACTGAAATCCTGTCTGATCCTGTTTGCAGTGCAATAAATGAAACATGTTAAATAATTTTTCTGTTTTCTTCTTTTCTTTTCAGATCCATGGCTATGGGTGGGTAGAGGTGGGAGCCGAAAATTGTATCCTTTTATTATATAAGTTAATAATTATATAAGTTAGTGTTTTATGTATACTTTTTGTTACATCAGAATGGTCCTAAACCAGGTGTGGATACAACACCATCATCCTAAAGCAAAGGGGACGACAGAGGGGTGGAAAAATATCAGCTGGTAGTGAGTTCAGGAGTAGTTCTTAGATTATTTATGTAAAATCAACGGAAGCTTGGAAAAATATAAAAAGGGTATTAAAAAGTAGGAAAAGTAATTTAGAATCAAAAAGAATTAAATTGGAATTTTTTTTTAATAATTTGGAGGATCTAAAAGATTTTCCACCAGCTAGGTTCGAACTCGGGAAGTCATCCTCCGCTGCCAACGCCAAACTGAAGGTAGGTGACTTCAGCCATTAGGCCATCGTTGCTTCACGAAAAGAAGCTCTTTAAAAGAAGACCTCATTTTATATTTGGTTGATTTCAGTCTCATTGGCCGTTATGGTTAGCCCCGCCCCCAGTTTTAGTATCTATGAGGGTTTGGAAAATAGCGGCCGGGTGGAGATATTGCTTTTGCGGGTAATCGTGTCCAGTAGACTGCTTCGTCAAGACTCCTAAGTGGTCACATGAGGTGCCTTAAATTTTATCAGGACAATAAGACTTTCCCCATTTGTTGAAATTGTAACATCGATCAATCCACCCCTGATCATCTTCCAGCTTGGAGCTTGAAAAGGGGGATTTGACGCAGAATTTCCTCTTGGTCTTGGACTTTTCGAGTGTTTTTGGTCTCATGAATCTTGGCTAGACCCGTTAAGATTGCTAACAACAACAACAACAGAAAAATGAAGTGTACAAATGCCTTCCTGGAAGTCTGGCCGTAGCTAATTTTGGTACCTGCACTGTAAAATGCAAAAACCTCAACCACCTGAGAGCTGACGTACAGCATTTACATATCGATTTGGAAAACCAGAAGACTGCAAACTGGGAATCCAAATGCCTTCCTGTAAGTTTTGATAAAGTTGTTTTAGGGACCTTTTGCTGTAAGACCAAAACACAAAAATTCTATTTGGAGCTGCTATCGCACATTTACATGGTGATTTTGAAAAAAAAAACCTGAACACAGCAAGTAGGGATTTCATATGCCTTCCCGGATGTCCTGGCTAAGCTGTTTACGGGACCTTTCGACAAAAAACTCAAAAGAATGAGCCAACTTGGAGCTGATGTCGCACATTTAACTTGAAAAACTAGAACCATCAAAAAATAGGCCCATTCAAGAATCAAATTGATGAATCAGTTTGTCCCCTTCCCCATCCTAACTCAACTTCTCTCAAAACAAATGCTATAATCGCTGGGATTCTAGAAAAGGTACAAATAAGAATCCAAAAATATGATGCTGCCTTTATCTCTAGTTATTGATACCTAACAAAAAAAAAAAAAAGAACATCAAATACTGTGAGCGAAACCCTTAAAAAACGTTTTAAAAGTTTTTATACCTGGTCGTAGAGCCGACCAACCGGTATAGTGGTTAAGATGTTAGCCTCTAGATCGAATGCGGGTCAGGGCATGGATGTTTGTAAACGTATGGTGTAGAGGCACCTTAAATTTGTCGTTGCCGAAAGTCCTCACGTTCGGTTGGTGTGGAAGTTTGGAGAGTGGCGTGCCAGCTCAGATGTCGTCTCGTCATCTGACCGTGGTTTAAAATTACGTGGCGATACACCGATTGGCTTAGGCTGGGAGAAACTAGTCGAGCAAAATCTCGAAAACTAGTAGAAATACCTGATCATAGAATAACATGTGCAAAATGTGTAGTAAGGGTAGAATTATGTATCGTAGGCTTACAAGTAAACATACTAAGTAAAAAAAAAAAAAACTTAGTTCTTAGAAAATAGAGTGAAAAGAGATTCTTCTTAAAAAGTGTTTCTGAAGAAAAAAGGAAAAAAGCGATACTTTATACAAAGAAAAAATTACTTTCTCTACCACCTGTCTTAAAATCGTCCCATTCTGTTTTACAGAAGCTAAAAAACTCCCCACCACCACCACCACCACCCATTGGAAATTTTGACTTAGAATGCTTTACTTGTATGCGGACAATATATAGTATATTAAACAGTATTTTCGAGTTGAAAGTATTCGTAATTATAGAAAGCTTATGAATTCCAGAAATAATTCAGATGCTACCTTTTTCGTTAATCTTTTAAATGTAGCTCTAATTGAGGTCAGAAACCCAAATCTGATGCTGATGAAAGAACGAAAAAAGTTGCACTGGATCGTCACCAATTTAGTTGTTTTCACTTAAAATTTAATTTAAATTCTATTTCTATAAAAAAAAATGTAAAAACGTAGTTAAAAGAGGGCTCTTTTAACCCTTCTTTGCATAATGGTGGAAATTTCCATCATAACATTGAATGCCCAAAAATTATATAAAAGAACAAGTACACTTTAAGTTGATCGTGTCTGGATACCTTTTTAATGTCCATTGCATAAAAAAAAACATAGTTGTCAAAAATAAGCAAGTGTCACTATCAGTAAAACGAGCTTGAAGTTGTCATTCCGCTGTTTGTTGTAGTTGCAATAAACGTATGATTTCGTTTTTAATTTTGTTTTATTATATTTGAGTTTCTATTGCTAAAAAAGTGAAAATGAGTGGAAGAAAGGTTTGTAACATGTGTTTCTGCTATTTTTAGAGCAATTTCTGAAAAAGTTTGCGTTTAATTTATAAAAAATACCACATGATACCATCATATTGTTTTTTGCTAAATTTATACTATAATTTTTTTCTAAGATTTTTTTAACCATTTTTCCTTTAATTTTGAACATGAATTATATCACCTTGATTTATTTCACCAATAAAGAAAAAATCATGCAAAGAAGGGTTAAATACAGTTCGCATTGGATCCTCAAAAGTAACTGCGTCACTTTTTTTGTTAAATTCCTGTTGTTTTTTAAACTTAACTTTGTTACATTTTATTAAACGAATTCCTTCCAATGAATACATTTCATTAACGACACTGAAACTAATAGGTTTCCGTAATCTACTTACAAGTCGTTTTCTTGTTGGAAGCTCTTATTCCCCTCTCTAAGGCCATCTCAACAAAATCTCACTTCTTTTGCAAAAATAAATTCACGATAAAAATTTGTTAATTGCTTAGGAATAGATTAGAAATTTAGAAAATAGATTAGAAATTCCCCATAAAAGATAAAAGAAAGAAGTAACATTAATTAACAGAACACTAACTTAGGTAATGGAATATCACCTCAACTGGTGAGGAATTTAATAATTAAAGTACAGTGAAATTCACTTATGATAGAAATCAACGGGAATAAATAGAAATTGACGAATTTGATAAGTGTTTCTAATTTATTTGTTACCATTGAAAATGCCAATAAGGACCTTTTTATGGTAGAATGTGAGGTGCAATGTAAGCCCTCTACCTGTGAGCCACTAGGGTATCGTAAAGGGTTCTCGAATTTGCAGTTGTAGTGTCATAATAAGTAATGGGTCGGGTATAAGAAAATAAATATTTTTAAAAAAATTCACACTTTTCTTGTCTCTCTCTTCCTCGCTTCCTAGGTCCACATACGTAAACCTCGACTCTTTCGCCTTAAAAATAATTTTTCTGAAAAAATTGGAAGTTAAAATCTCAGGTACACGTGCGTGAACGTATAATCTACCAATTGACACGAATAAAATGGCTGTATAAATCGGTAGTTCCTGTGGAATATTTATTATTCAAAAGCGATTTGGAAGAAATGCCGTCAACTCAACGTGCTCGTAAAACTAAGTAAATTTCATCAGTTTTTTAATGATTTTTAAATCTTTTAGTTAATGTGTTTTAGTTGATAATTTCTTAAATATGTGATGATATAGTTTTTCTAATTTAATAAATATCTTATCATTTGAAAATAATTTTGCTTTCAGCATAATTGAGACCCGAGGTACACACACGTGTTCCTGAATTGTTTATCCCCTATAATGCCACCATCTAAAAAAGGAATTTACTTGAGAGCTTTGAAGTATTTCAAAACATTTATCATAAAAAGAGCTGATTTTTAAACAATTTTTATATGATTGGTAGTGAAGAGGCTATATATGTTTCAAAGTCATTGTAAAAAGAGCTTCACTACTGTTCAAGAACTCAGAAAAAATTTCCTCAAATCCCTTTGAACTCAGAGTTTCGTAACCCAAATTTCCAAACCTCGAATCTCACCAAACTCACGCTGCCTTAAGTGACATTATATATGGCACGCATGTAGAAATTGATACCCTGATGTAAGAGATACTCATGGGAATAAATGTGGAAGACTTCGTGAGCAACATAAGTGGTCCTTCCGATTTATTTTCTTGTTGCAGTGGCATGAATTTGCTCATAACTTTTACGTAACAGAGAGACTCTGTTCTCGTAATTAATAGCTGTCCCAGAATCCAGTCTCTTTGGGGGAAGTAACTGCTTAATTGTGCTCGAAATAGCTCAAATTTGAGGATACAGCAATCTATCTTGTTTCCGTCAAGATTTTGCACTCTAAGAGGTTGTTTTAATTGTGAATTTTCCCCGAACATGTTTCATGCATTGTTGTCTTATCAAAGATAAGAGTGAAAGAAGGAAGTGTTAGGATTGGACACACGTCCATCCAAGCCTTCTTGAATAGTTATTTTTTAGTGTTAAGAGGCAAGAAAATACTTGGTAGGTTTTCTTGTTACGTTCTTCACTCATCAATCATATACTTTTTTAAATTTCAGATTCTGAGATTTATGATTTAAACGCTTGTTGAAATTATAATATTAAAAAGCAATTTTCTAGGCGCAGATATTTGTGTGCGAATTTTTGACGTCCCGATGTATACAGAATAGTATATGGTTCATGAGTTGGGTTCGTATGGTTAAACGCAATTAAGTAATTTCTCAAATAAGTATTTTTCCCAATGGTAGTTATCAAAATAAAACATCGCACCTTTGCTGTTACTTTTAGAATGTAAGGTGATGTTGCGTGCGTGTTCGTATAATGATTCAGTCTCATCATAAAATAAATATTTATTCAAACTTTTAAACAGTATAACAACGACACAACAAGAAACATGCTGGGTAAACATTCTGAACTGCGAGAGTGCGAGTGAACATTCTAGTCTCGTATTACGCACAACGTATTCCTCCGCTGCCCTCTCATTGGTTAACACAGTGTGAGAGCATTAGAGGAAAGTGACGTCACGTTGCTGGTAGCAGTGTTGCCAGAACACTACAAATGTCTAGTAAGCTTTATTAAAGAGCAATCTAGTATAAAAAAATCTGGAATTCCATGATGTTTCTTGTAGTATACAGGGAAGGAGAAAAGTCTGGTTTGTTTAATAATTGAACAAGAATGAGTTAATTAATCATATCTTTCATATAATTAATCATTTTTCTAGTTTTACGTCGAAACAATTAATTAGATTGCGATTTGACAAAAGGTCTGAGCCAAAAAATCTAAAATGGTGACCCAAAAATCGTCAGACGATATTTTTTTCCTTTCATGTAATGTTTCTTATTTTAGAAAGTGTAATGGGTGGTTTATTGGGTATTTCCTTTTTGAGGCTGTATAATTCAGCTAAGTATTTTAAGGCTGTATCATTTTACTAAAATATTATAAATGCATTTATTTACAATCTGTTCAAAATTGATAAACAGGAAACAGTAATTAAATTTTCGCTCATTGGAAATAGCAATCAACTTTTTTATGTGAATATGGGTCCTAGAATTGTAATAGTTTCGTTCTAGGGATTGAGTGTACCAAAGTTTATCATTCATAAGCTACGCTACTTTACTAAGTCAAAAATAAGTTCCTCGTAAACCTCACTGTTAAAAAATCAAACTCTTACAGTGAATTGAATTAAGTGAATTAACGAAATACATCAAAAACGCACAGCGTAGGTTTCGAACATTTTTATATAATTATGACCTTTAAAGTAGTAAACATTGGAAAACTAGAAGCGCGCGAAAAAATCTGTCTCAAGAGACTTAGTAACATAATGCAAAGAGAGACACTCTCTTCAAAAAGTATCCGTTCATTAAATACCACGCTGGTAAGGAATATCTTTCTTTTATGAAAATAACATACTCTCTTTTCCTGAACCGTTACTTTCCCAAAGATCCTTCATTTTGAAAAGAAAACTTTTACCCCAAATCATTAAATTTAATCGGCTTTATGTGTATCAAGCTCATTATGGCATAATTAATGTCATTGCCTTCAATAAATTCATGCGAGAAGGGGCCTCCAGGAGAAAAAAAGCACATGCATTTTTGAACCCCCTTTGTGATTAAGAATAACTATAGTTCTTTGCTTTTTTATTGTTCCTTTTTTTCCCTTTACCTTGTAGTTCACAAAGGACGTTGCTGGTGGGGAAGCTAGTCATTATATGTTCAATGCCTAGTGGCTTAGTAATTAATATTGCAGATTACGTCGGCTTAGGTGTAAGTAACAGCACGGCTATCTATTCCCCCTTGAACACTCAGGCAACCCACCCAGACTTGTGCAATTTGGAGGGCACAAAGCGCTTGCATTATCAATTCTGCTCCGTGAATTGAATTGTTTAAAATCTTAAACGCGGATTTCTCTTTCGTATTTTTAATTCAAGGTAAAGGCGGAGGATTATGTATCTTGTTTTTAATCATTTATCGCATTGTGTTTTTAAGCTCTCACTTCGATGCCAGTTGTGAGGATTATGATAACAGTTTTAATTAAATCATGTTTTTTTTTCATCTAACTTTTTTCTGCCCGCTTTTAATTTGATGTAATTTGTAATATTTTCTTATTTTGTTATCGTAATTATCTGTTTTGCGTTCATTACTTTTCTCGTCGATGCTATTTTGTCAAATTCATTAAATTTTGAAACCTGAATTGTTAATAATTAGTTGTTAATTGTTTTGTTCGTTTGATACAAACTGTTCCAGTCTAAAATCCTTTTTTTTAACGATGGACTTATGGTAGCACTTAACAAATTAACAAAATGCACGATAGCTTCAGTAAAAATAACATTTAGAGGCGTAAATAAAATAACAAAAGATCTGAGAGATGAATGATTAACAAGAGAAATTAAATAAAATTTAAGTATACTTATTTTTAAGTCTTGCCAAGTAAGTGTACTTAAAAATAATAATAAATAGCTAACTTGGAACTACAATATTTCGGATAATTTTTAATACATATATTATTTTGTGTAAAATGTGTTATATTTATAAATTTATATATTAACTAGTGGGCTCCGCCCCCTGCTCGCTTACGCTCGCCAACCCCTGGGGATTGCTACGCAAACCAACATTCCTTTCGCAGAGTGAAACTTCTGAATAATTTGTATTATCCTGATTTCACTTCACGGTCCATCACGTCACAGCGAGGGCTTCTCCCCCTGCTCGCTTACGCTCGCCGACCCCCGGGGATTGCTACGCAATCCCGTTTGGTTTGCTTCGCAAACTAATACCTCTTACGTAAGTGATTTCACTCTTTTTTGCTTTAACACTTAATGCACCCTAAACTAATAGCCGCATGAGTAAAAAATCTTCTGCATCTTGTTCCCTGTACAATTTTAAGTAAACACTGTTAATCTCCAAACTTTACGATGTGTACTTTGTACTTTCTCGGTAAAACGTCTGAGAACAGAGGGAAAAAAGCGAACCATTTTCCTCGCCAAATAAAAAGAAATCGTTTTTATGGCAATTGTTGCTACGATAAATTTGATATCTGGCAAACCCGATAGTCAAAAATACAACCCTGCGCGAATACAATGCTCCGCGAAATAAAAAATACGAAATTTGTGTCACCAACTTTTGATTGCATCGAATTTATTTATGAACCAATTTTAAAAATAATGGTACCGTAAGAAAGAGTACATTCTGAGGTATACTGCGTTTTTTTCAAAATAAAAAACTAATAGTAATACGATATAGATATGACAGTTTTAGTTAACGGTTGTAACAAAAAGTAGCGAAAATATCCAAAGATTCCGAATTTTGTATGACCAACTTTTAATCGCATCCAATTTAATTATTAACCGATTTCAAAAATGATAGTACCGTAAGAAAGAGTACATTCTGAGGTATACTGCTATATTTAAAAAATTAAAAAATAATAGTAATAAAATATAGATACGGCAGTTTTAAAAAAAAGTAACAAAAATGTCCTGATTTTTCCCGAATTTCAAAAAAATATTATAAAGAACCAAATTGAAATTTCAAAAAAAACTCGACGAGCTACAAAAATTTACGTTGAGAGGTACTCTTTAAAAAAAACTCACGGCTGAAGACTGAAAATTTGTATGTGTTTTGCTCACTCGCGGAAGAAATTTCGCTTCTTCAATTTTAACACTTAATAAACCCTAAACTAATAGCCGCATCGGAAAAAAAATCTTAATAATTGTCCAGGGAATACGATGAAGAACAAACCATGTTAATTTTGTTTTTTTCCGATCAGTACTTTCTCGGGAAACCGTCTAAGAATCGAGCTAAACAACACAGTTTTCAATCCTGCGGCGGCGTCGGTAACATTTTTTTAATATAGAGAGATAATAGTAAATAGGTAATTTAGAACAAATATTATTCGGATAATTTTTAATACATATATTACATACGTAAAATTAATTTATATCAATATTTTCGTTTAAAATACGCAGTCTATAAAATTTCCCATTGGTAGTTATTTCTTTCAAAAGCTTTTATTTATAAAAAAAAGAATGGTTCTAATACGTTGTGTCTTATATTTATGGTAAAATCTAGTGGTTTACGTTATTGCCGCTATTGTTATTGTTAAAATCCTTACTATGATGTGTCACTTTAAAGTGTGTATTTGTTAAAACTAGGCCGTACATATTAAGATTGCATGTTTTATCACACCCATTCAAATATAAAAATTAAATGTTTCAATTCCAACTTCTACAACTGTAGCTAGACGTTCAATAGCAGTCTACGTTGTTATTAAAATCCTTCATGATGCGTCGCTTTAAAGTGTGTATTTGTCAAAAGTAGACGAAACGTATTCATGTTACATGTTTCATCAGACCCATTCAAATATAAAAAGAAATATTTCAGTTCCAACTTCTACAACTGTAAATAGCTAGGCATTCAATTTTAGTCTATGTTATTATAAAAATCCTTTTATGATGCGTCTCTTTAAAGTCTGTATTTGTTAAAAGTAGGCGGTACCCATTCAGATTACATGTTTCATCAGACCCATTCAAATATAAAGAAGAACTATGTCAGTTCCAACTTCTACAACGGTAGATAACTAGACATTCAATTTTAGTCTGCGTTATTGTTAAAATCTTTATAATGATGTGTCGCTTTGAAGTGCGTATTTGTTAAAAGTAGGCCGTGCGCATTCAGATTAAATGTTTATTCATACCCATTCAAATATCAAGAAGAAATATTTCAGTTCCAGCTTCTACAACTGTAGATAGCTAGTCATTCAATTTTAGTATGTTATTGTTAAAATTTTTATTATGATGCGTCTCCCTTTGAAGTGTGTATTTGTTAAAAGTAAGCCGTATGTATTCAGATTACATATTTTATCAGACCCATTCAAATATATACAAGACATATTTCAGTTCCAACTTCTACAACTGTAAATAGCTAGTCATTCAATTTTAGTCTACATTCTTGTTAGAATTTATTATGATGTGTCGCTATGAAGTGGGGTATTTGTTAAAGTAGGCCGTACGTATTCAGATTACATGTTTTGTCAAACCCATTCAAATATAAAAAAGAAATAATTCAGTTCCAACTTCTACAACTGTAGATAACTAGACATTCAATTTTTGTCTAAAGCGTATCTAGAGTAGTTTGGAATTTCCCTTACAAAGACGAAGTAGAGGAATTCTTGGTCCCTTAAGTATCACAAATTACAGCAGCGAAATTCGAAGCGCTCCTCCTGAAATTTTAATAGTGTAACGGTGTAGCATTGCTGACTAAGTAGCCATTTCGCTATATATCTAGGAAGCTGTTCAGCTTTATATTTTAAAGGAAATAGGAAGAAATGAATGATTTAATTTGAAGGGCTTCGTTATTCCACGAAATTCTCAAGCACATCTTACCAAACAAGTCATCACTTCGGCTGCATAGTCAACTTTGTAAATTAGCGCTCATGATATAATTAAGAGTTTGGATGAGGAAGTGCTGTGGCAATTGGTAAATAACGATCGATTGAAATTCCGTGGGAACAAATGAGTTCAGTTTAAGGGTGTATTGATCAACTCGTTAAGGATCAGTGTTATTAATAACTGGATCTGAATATATCAGATTTATGATAACAATGTTACTCAGTGGATATGCCGTAGATAAAGAAACAATTTGAGTTAGTAAAAATTCATTTTAAACTTTCTTTTTTAAATAATTGCAAATACTCCTAATAAATGAAATACAATAGATTCTTCATTATATGTGCTCCGATTAACCTAAGGTTCACGTTGTCCAAGACGAAATTGATGCAGTTTTCTTAAGCTTAGAATAAAGCATCGAACCCATGAGTTCAGTTTAACCCATTAACGCCCGAATTATTTCTCGCTCAAAATATTTTCATGATTATCTCAAATCAATGTAATTATGACCCTTTGAATGCAAAAAAAACTAAAATTCAATCAATTTGGGATTTTAGTTTTAAAATTACAGCCCGTCCTCATTTGAGGACGCTGGGCGTTCCGGCGAAAAAAAATCAAGAAATTCAGTGAAGTCAGAATATTCGAAAACATATAATAGGTGTAAAAACGGACTAGTTACAGTATTCTATTAAATTTTAAGATAAGATTAAATTTAAACTGTTATTTACTTAACATTTAATGACAATTTATCTCAAACGGAGTAATGTTCAAAGCTACAATTTCAGTTTTGTGCGAACTATGACAGTTGATAAAAAAGACAGTTTTTTTATGCAGAATGACGGAGAACAAGATATACATATATGATACATAAACAAAATACATACAAATGTATATAAAATATGTATCAATTCTTTGGTTTGGTATATTTGGGGAAACAAGGAATGCAGAATTAATATTTCAGAATTTGTTGCCAAAGTAACAGACTTAATGTCGTTCCATCTAACTATTAAAATTTAATTTTCCTTATCAAATTTATACTCATAAAACTCTCTTATTTCTTTTTCTATCTCTTTCCGATATTTCAGAGGACATCTTGCCATTCTGTTGTCCCTTATAGTGCCACAATTTTAGTTTTTGAACACAATTCAATTCACAGAGTTTAGTTTCAGAGGAATTTGGATCTTCGGAATTTTTTATTTCAGCTGTTCCTGAAATATCACATACTTGAGCTAAAGCTGTACTTCCATCGTTAAAATCCTCTTCATCAGTAATCTCATCTACGTTAGGTGGAATTCCGATTATGTCAGTTTCAATTTGTTCGGAATTTAAATATTCATGAGCTTCTGCAATCGTTAAGAACCTTAAGCCATTATAATTACTTATACTTTGTTTTGCTTTAGGAAAGTAATGACTATTTACCATATAAAAGTCGAAATAATTTTTAAGTCAATTATTACACGTAAAAATACAAAAATTATAATGACTTGAAATTTGTATAAAATTTGGCTGTAACGCCCAGCGTCCTCAATTGAGAACAGCAAAATTGGATGTCATTTTTAAAAACGAAATTTTTTTCTAAAGAAATTAATTTTCCATTATAAGTTTATATAGTATTCTAATTTGAAATACTAGTAAAAATAAAATGTTTTACCTAGAATTTAGGCGATGTAGCTAGACAGAAAGCAAATGCAAGTGTGAGACATGAAAAAACATGAAATGGAGATCCATATCACGGAGTTCTAAACAACCACATATACTTGGTAATTTGTGAGATTCTTTCTGGTAATACCATCTACCATCGTGAAGAACAAACAGTCGTTCCCAGAAAATATAAAGATTCTACACATTCTTTTATCCTCTGACCGGGGAAATGAGGACGCTGGGCTTTAATGGGTTAAGGGTGTATTGATAAACTCGCTAAGGATACGTGTTTTTAATAACTGGATCTGACTAGCTGAGATTGAGAGAGGATAACAATGTTCACTCAGTGGATATGTAACAATTTGATAGATAGAGTAACAATTTGAGTTAGATAAAGTATATAAAGTAACTTAGATAAAGTAATAATTTGAGTTAGTAGAAATACATTTTAAACTGCCTTTTTTTAAATACAGTGTGTTGTAGGCGAATGTGGACTGTAGAATAATGAAAATATCCATAGGTAATTTAACGAAACGAACTTTATTTAATCTCATGAGAGAGACTTCGATGCGATGTTGGCTTGTTGCCGTACAAAACAAGAATGGCTAGAATCGCCAAGCGACAGACAGAAAAGGTCGCCAACATTTCAATTCAAGGCGTCAACATCCCGCCCGACGTTGAAATGTACAAATTTCAACAGAATTCAAAATTTATTATATTTATAAATTTAAATATACAAATAAAGTTAAGTACAATATACAATTATATACAAATTTCAGTTATACATTTTACAATTTCCTTTACAAAATACAATTAATTATATACAATTTATATTTACAAATAATACATTTATACACACATTTTAAGTTTCGGGAATCGGCCAAACGCTAATATTAGATACACTGCGTTTAAAGATTCCACGAGGTGTTTTTATTATAACCACACGAATTTTTCCATCAGTACCTGGTACAACATCCTGAATCCGACCAGGTACACATAGGCAATTTATCGTCTTTTAATAATACTAAGGTGCCTATTTTAACATTATTTTTCTCTAACAGCCATTTACTGCGCTGCTAGAGATTATTCAAAACATCTCTACTTCATTTTTTCCATATAAGTTGGTTTAATTTAGTAACTCTCTGCCAACGTGACAATTTATTATCAGGTTGATCAGTTATGTTAGGCTCTGGTATATTATTAATTGGTCTCCCGATTAAGAAGTGACCAGGTGTCAAGGTTTCGAAGTCATTTGGATCCGACGACAGTGGTATAAGTAGCCGACTATTCAAGACTCCTTCAATTTGGATGGTAACGGTTAAAAATTCCTCTAATGTTAATTTTGAATTTCCCACAACCTTCTTCAAATGGCTTTTGAAGGATTTAAATCCCGCCTCCAAGAGACCACCAAAATTGGGAGATCTGGGTGGGAGAAATTTCCAAGAAATTGATTCGGAAACGCAATAAGAGGTCAAATCAGCAGATAATTTAACAATTTTGTTCCATTTTTTCAATTCTAAATTAGTACCCACAAAATTAGTTGCGTTATCTGAAAATATTGTTTTTCTAACTCCACGTCTCGAGAAAAAAAAAATTTAATTGTTATTAAAGCATCAGAGGTTAAATCAGTTAGAATTTCTAAACGAACCGCGCGTGTAGCGAAACAAACTAAAATAGCTGCGTAATTTTTATTAAAAATATCTTTACGTTGATTTTTGTACCTGATATAGAAAGGACCGCACAAATCTATCCCACTGGTCTGAAAGGGGGGAGTAATTGTGACTCGTTCCTTAGGCATTGAAGCCATAATTTGCCCTATCTTAGGTTTACTTTTAAAACATATGATGCAATCATGAACAACTTTCCTTGAGTTATTTCTACCATTTAACGGCCAAAATTCTTGCCGTACTCAATGAAGTAATGTTTGAGCACCAACATGCAAATTTTTCAAATGGAAATACTGCATGATTAATGTTGTCAATTTATGTTTTCTAGGAAGTAGAATGGGTATTTTACCAAAGGACAAATTAGAATTATCAAGTCTAGCTCCAACGCGAATTAAACCATCTTTATCAAGAAAAGGGTTTAAATTACTTACATGGCTGTCCTTTAAATTTTCTCCTTTCCTTAATGCATTTAACTCTTTACTGAATTCAATTACCTGTACTGATTTTACCAGAAATAATTTGGCACGATCAAACTCAATTTTGGTGATGGTATCCAAATTTTTCTCCTTATTGCGACAGTTGGAGAAGAACCTAAAAATAAAACTAAGAATACGGATTAGCTTAACATAATTATTAGATAAATTGAGGATGTCATTAATAAAGTCTGTGTTCATGACAGTTACGTTTATGTCCGATAACTGTTTCAGTTCACTAAAATAATGTTCTCGTTCTGGCCTATTCAGTTCATTGCAGTCTGAAGAGCCGTCCTCTAGCGAAATGTGTGGTCCATGCCACCAAAGTTTTGATGATATCAGTTCCTTGGGATCAATCAGTACCACGAGAAATTACATCAGCTGGATTGTCCCGAGAGGAGATATGCTTCCACGAATAATTTTCAGTCGAGGCTTGAATTTTCGACACTCGATTCCCAACAAAAGTTTTCAATTGATGATGAGGAGAGCCTATCCAAGCCAATGCTATGGTAGAGTCTTAAAAAAGAATTGTCTTGTACAGGTTCATTTTCAAAGCACTGATGACCCTTTTAACTAACTGAGAAAGCAGCAGGCACGAACACAATTCCAAGCGAGGAACAGATACTGTTTTGAGCGGAGACACACGAGATTTGCTGGCGACAAGTCTACCAGCACTGTGAGTGTCATCTGGGGTCAAGCACCGGAGATACACCACAGCTCCATAAGCCGAAATTGAGGCATCAGCTAATCCCAAAAGAACGACAGCCTGAGTCGCGGGTAATAGAATGAATCTAGGTATTTTGATGGCTTCTACTTCCTTCAATGTGGATACAAAACAACAACACTTGCTCGCAACATGATCTGGAAAATTGTCATCCCAGTTTATTTTTTCTAACCACAGTTTTTGTAAAAACACCTTGGCTTTGCTGATGACAGGTCCAATATATCTGATGGGATCGTAAATTTTGGCTATTGTGGACAAAACTTCTCGCTTAGTATAGTTTCTTTGTTCCTTTAAAGAAACCTTGAAAGCGAATTGATCTTCTTTGGACTTCCAAACCACGCCCAAATTCTTGACTGTGTCTTCAGCTTCATGAGTGAACGAATGTGCATCAGAATCATCGACGCACTTGCCTAAGAGTTCTTTGGAATTTGAATTCCATTTGTGAAGAGTCATGCCGCAGGTTGCAAACATTTTAACCAGTTGGTTCATTAATTCTTTAGCTGGTTCAAGATCTGGAGCTCCAGAAACGATATCATCCATATAGACGTCAGAAAGGGTAACTTCGGCAGCCAATGGAAATTTGGTAACTTCATCTAATGCCAATTGCTTTAGAGTTCTGACTGCCAAACAAAAAGGGCGCACTTTTTGTACCACAAGTAACTGTATTCATCCTGAAGACATCTGGTGGTTTATTTTCTTCACAGAGTACTCCATAGTATGCGCAATAAATCCCTTTGAGTCGGATCTATCAATATCTGACGAAACATCTGTTTGATGTCCGCTGTTAAGGCTATTTTGTATTTGCGAAACCGAATCATGATATCAAAGATGTTTTCCGTAACTTGTCCTGAAAGTAAGAGATCATTCAAACTTCTGCCAGTGGCGGTAGGTGCAGATGCGTTGAATACAATTCGAAGTTTGGTTGAAGTCTTTTCGGGTCGATAAACACCGTGATGAGGCATATAATAAATAACCGACACCAAGTCCCTTTCGTTGTCAGGTAATCTCTGCATGTAATTTAGTCCCTCATACTCTACGAGGAAGTCCGTGTAGAGCTTCTTTGCAACTGAATCTGTTCAATCTTTTGAGGGTTTGATTTAATCTCTTATTTGATAATGACTGTGAATCACCTAACGAATTTAACTCATTTTCCTTTAAGGGCATTTGAACTACAAATCTACCCGACTCATCACGTTTGTGAGTATTCTGGAAGTGGATTTCACAATATTCTTCTTTACTTGGTTGTCTTCCCGTAGACACCTCTTCAATTTCCCAAAATTTCCGAAGATTATCTTCAATATTTTCGAAGTTTGAAACTACACCACAATATTGTTTGGGAGAATTAGATGTTATTGTTCCGTAAGCTACAGAGCCAAATACGGAATTTTGGAAAACTAAATTAGATGAAGTACGCAGTTTTCCTTCTCTTATTATTTCGAAATATAGTTCTGCCCCGATTATCATGTCGACTTTTCCTGCTTTCCCAAATGCAGGATCAGCTAATGTAGCACAATCAGGATATGTATGTGCTCAACATTCAAATCTGTTGCCGGAACGAAATCCGCAATTTTAGGCACAACTAAAAATTCCGCGATGGACGAAAACGAAGAGTTTTGATTACAAACTACAGTACTAGTTCTGTAGTTCACGTTTGTGGCAAGACCACCTAATCCGCTGACGGGAAAGTTAATTTTGTCCTTTTTCAATCCCAGTTTTAAGGCGAACTGTGAGGTCATGAAATGCGATTGACTAGCGCTATCCAATATTGCCCTACCTTGAACCCAGTTTCGACTCGCGCTCTTAACCCAAACAATAGCGGTGGCAAGCAGAACAGTTTTCTTATTTATTGCAATTGAATTGTTAACCTCATTTGTAGTAGAAAATGTTTGCGATGATGCATTTATACTATGGTTTGTATTTTGACTAAATGTATCCGAAGTTAGAGATGAAGTAGCGACAGGTTGCTGTTGCACCTGTGGATTTATCGTAGACTGTTTGCTCACTTGTCCCAGTTTGGCGAGTAAGAGTACCATTACGACACAACAAAGTATTATGCTTTGCCTGACAATTATTACAAGAATCGTACATCATCATACAATCGTAATTACAATATTATTAATCGGCAAGACGAAAGTTTGTGAGAGCTACTCAAACATTTTATGCACAATCTATTCCTTTTAACGATATCGAATCTTTTCAAAGGATCCAATTGAAAAAAAGAAAGACATTTATATAATAGGCGAGGTTTTTTACACAACGCAGAAGACAAATTGCTGGTTTTAAGAACGAAGTTTCTGTTTTTATTTTGAGTTTGAATCCTTGTATTTACTGTGGGTAATCGAGCACCATAAATGTTTTCCAAAATTTGGGATCGTTTTTGCAAAAATTCAATAAACTTTTCCCAATTAGGCAATTCAGTTGTGGTTAAACTCATTTCAAATAGTTTACGAGTTTATTTATCCAACTTTTGAATAACAATGTTAATCAGAATTTGATGCGAAAGATCATTGGTTTCCAAATCCATCAATTTGAGACCCCTCAAAAATTCTTGTTCAAAGTACCTAAAAGATTTCTTAGGTCTTTAGAAGATTCAACACAAATTTTCTCAAAGTTTCAACATTTAAAATATGAGTATTTACAATAAGGCGTTTGTTTTCATAGCGATCTATTAATACATTCATTAATGACTGAAATTCCGAAGTATATTCCGAAGTTTCAATATACTTCGCTTCACCTTTCAATACAGAACGCAAATAAAACAGTTTTTGCGTATCAGTTAACGATTGATTACTAGTTATCAAACTAGCGAATTGAGTTTTAAAGTTATTCCAAAGCTCAATTTTGCCAGAGAACTCAGGTAAGCTTACGTCTGGCAATTTAACATTTATGTTTGCATTCACTTTCTCATTACTTTGTCTTTGAGAATCAACAAGACTAGATTGAAATAATGGACGATTAGAGCTTACCTGCAATTCTTCTAACGAGTCTTCAATCTCGTCAAACTGCGATTCATGTTCCAATAGTTGATTATCTTCTAAAATGGCATAATATTCTAGTTTTAACTGTTCTATTGTCGATGTTATTTCCGACAAGCATTCAATTTTAATTTTTAGTTCAAAAGTATCCGATTGTGCTCCTTTACCACAAGTAACAAAGCTTTTTAATTTAGTAAGTCTGGCTTTAATGCTGCCTCTACGACGATTCAGACTTATTAAATGCGAAACAAGACGTTTGCTACCACTGTCTGATTTATCTGATTCCGACATCTTCGAAACAAAAAGATATAAACCGACAATGCAAAAGAAACTATGCGAGTAAACGAGCCGATTTTCATCCGGCTATACGCTAGGACCAAATATGTTGTAGGCGAATGTGGACTGTAGAATAATGAAAATATCCATAGGTAATATAACGAAACGAACTTTATTTAATCTCATGAGAGTGACTTTGATGCGATGTTGGCTTGTTGCCTTACAAAACAAGAATGGCTAGAATCGCCAAGCGACAGACAGAAAAGATCGCCAACATTTCAATTCAACACAGTGAAACCCCGATTTGACGTATTTCAAGGGACCAGAAGGAAATAACGTTACATGTGGGAAATCGTTAAATCGGGGTTGGAGAAAAATAAACAATAGAGCATGAATTACAGACTAATTTAAGTAACATACCTTTTATTTCTTCCTTTAAAATAGTTCATTGTTAAAAGAAATCTGTTATTTCGGTTTGCGATTTGCTTTTACTAGCTAAATCATTAACATCATTCACCACAGATATGAGTTTTTGTAAGATTTTTTAGTAATATCTAATTTGCAATTGACGTATTTGACCAAGACATTCACTATTAACACAAATGAACATTTGAGGTTTCCTATCTTCGCAATCGTTAAAAATCGAGTGAAAAATTAAATTATTTTTAAATCTGCGGAAAATTTTACGCAATATCGATATCTCAGGTTGTCCGAATTTTATGCGAATTTGCGACATTCCAGTGTTATGACAGTGTTATGACGGGGACACATTCTCAAAATTGTTTATTGTTTTAACGTTTTCAGAACCAATAAGGAAATGAAAAGAACTATCTCGGGCAACGCGTACTGGCCTGCTAGTATCTGACTATTTTAAGAAAACCGCTTTCTCCCCGCTGAAAAACACATTAAATGCGGGAAATATTTCGAAGTGATAACGTTAGATACGGGATATTTTAACATTGGAAGTATAGGAAATTATTTGGGACCAATGAAAAAAGACGTTATACGCGGGTTACGTTAAATCGGGGTTTCACTGCAATTGCAAATTCTCTTAATCAAATACAATAGATCCTTGGTTATCTGTGCTCCGATTAACACGGTGTTTGTGTTGTCCGAGCCAAATTTGATACATTTTTCTTAAGCTTAAAATAAAGCTTAGTGCACAAGTATATCCAAAGAGATGAGAGAGTGGTACCCAACAGAAGGTCGTTAAAGACTTTTAAAAGAAAGTTAAGGCGGTACGAAACTCACGTCCAGCTTTATAGTATAATTATTGCAATAAATTAATAATACCCAAAAATGAATTTCATGTCTCAGTATGTGACTCGAAACCAAGTAGAGATTATTTGTAATCGTTAACGTCAATTAAGAATAGTAATTTTAGTAAAACAGTACATTTTTTCTGCGTTTCTTAGAAGCTGTTTTGTTTTACTACTTCCGTATAATCTGAGCTTCATGTTATCCAAAATATCCACATTACCTGGAATAATCAAGTCTAGCGTAATTTTTTTATGTAAACCCCAAATATGGTTATTTTATTTTGATCACGCAACATGAAGGTGGTCTTACTTTTATATTCCTCGATAATTTCAATTTATTTCAAGAATTGTCTCTTCTTTGCAGGCAAGTTAGTTTCTAAACATGCATTTATTGCTTTTTTGATACATGGACAGAGGAATAGGAAACTCAAGCATATAAAATATTTTTAATCATTTTGTCGGTTTATAGAAAAAACTCATTTTTTTACATTGGTTTTACTTTACAACTGTTTAAAGACAAACTATTAGTTTTTAGGTACAAAAAAAATTCAAGAGTATAAGCACATTTTTTTAGTGTTATCTTTTATGCATAGTAGAAAACGACTATTTTTTCCCGTTATCATGAGAATAAACATTTAGTGTCTGCGAAAAAATGTCATTTAATGAGTTTATGCATAGAGCCGACAAGTTAAATATATATACGAGAAGCATTTTCTGTCAAGCTAAATGTAGATGGATGGATGATCGTGCAGGCTCTCTATGAATTTAATTTTTTTCGCGTTCTTTATCATGGTTGTAGTGATTACGTGCGTAAAAAGAAAAAAATATTTACTAATATCATAGCTTGCGCATGCTTAATAAATATAATATCAAAAAACAAGAATGTTACAAGTACGTTAGTGGCAGTAGCACGTGCACAGTAAAAATTAAGTTCATAGAGTTCGTGCAAGGTGGCTGTCGCGTTTCTGCGGCGGAGTATATACAGAAACTTTTTTCACGCACACACACACATTAGTAAGACTTAGTCCGTGGACTTTCAACGTGCAGCGCCGCTGCCGCAACGTAAGTGCGGTCTGAGATAAATTAGATCCAATGGAGCAGTGCACACATGCCCGTTATCATCCATGAGTATAAAACCAGGACCGACAGCACCTTGAAGCAGGCGAATGGTAGGTTCAGGGACATCTTCTCTGTATCTTTGACCGGCAACCGGCCCCATGTCAAAAATATTGAAGTCTGTGTGGCCATCCAGCATAATGCCTGCCCAGGCCATGACGCCCCTGAAGGAAGATGATGTTTTTCCGTGATGTCCCCTCACGGGTGAAAACGCGTTCCACCTTCTCTCCAGATCGTCGTACTTCGAGAATCAGTTTGCAAACAAAATCTAGACTAGTCACTGAAAATGACATTGCTCCACTGTTATCGACTCCACTGTCGATGTTCCAAAGTCCACTGTAAACGCGCGCGTTTCTGTGCAGACTTCAGTGGAATGCAAACTCTTGGTCTTCTGGCATAGAGGACAACGTGTCTGAATCTCCTGTAAACAGTTTGTTTCGAAGCTATGGCTCCTGTGGCGGCTGTTGTGGCTGAACCCAGTTGTGTGAAAGAACAGTTTATCTGACGTCGCACAGTTATCGCCCAATATTGGTCTTGCTGAGCGGTTGTTACCCTTAGCCGACCTGGTAATGGTCTTTGGGTAACATCTCTAGAAGTCTGAAACCTCTGCCACAGTCTGGAGATCACACACTGAAGCACATTCAGAATTCGAGACGCTTCGATTTCGGATAGACCGGATTCCAGCCTTCGTCCCTTCACAAACATCGCGTTGAAGGTTGTGGCATCTTTCGTCCTCATTGATTGTTAACAACTCTCCGTACCACAACAATTGCGAAATTTATGTCTAAGCTAGCCATGCCACTAGAGGCTGTTTTATACTCGTTTCAACATCTGCTGTTGCTTTGAGAGCGTCGACGGATCTGTTTTCCATTAGCAAAATGTCTTATCTTCACCCCACCATACTCCACAAGTGATTTGTAACCATTATATCCATCGTAACTCGCATTTTACGAATTATGGAGATGATTGTCCTATAATTATATTAAAATACATTTGGACAGTACATAAAAAACGTACTACTGTCACAAGATGTAATATTTATAAATCCTCATAAATATTTCTAATACTGCAGATTTAATCACAATGTAATTTTGTTGCACTATAAAAGAAATTTTCAAAAATACACTAATTATTTTGATACAAAGGGACAGAGTAATAAAGTATTTTACGTATAAGAAATACTATACCACTATTAATAAATTGCTATAAGTATATTAAAACATATTTGAACAGTATGTACAAACGTATTATTGACACAAAATGTATCTATACGTCCTCATAAAACATTTTTAAAACTGCACTAGTAAGAACAACGTAGAAACTCGGTATTTTTTAACATAGTTTATAAAATAATGATATAAACTTTTATTTATTTTAAACTATAACTAAAGGTTGTAAAAATTAAAATGTTAGTTATTGGTACAATAATTTTAAAATTTTGTTAAAATTCGACAGACTATAGTCTTTAGCCCATTCTTTCTGCCACAGAACTCTATGAACGAAATCAACAGATGTTTCACTAAATGACCATTTCAAAGTTAGATTTCTCGAATTCAATTCATAAACAACTTGCATTCGTATTTAAAAACTTATCTTTCTATCTTGAAAAGTTGCAATCTCATGTCACAATACTCAGAGATAGGATTTTTGTGAATGATCAAATACCGACTTTGTCATATCAAAGCATCATTGTTTAACATCCAACAGATGTGAACTCGTTTATTTTCTAAAAATTAATTTTAATTTGATAGGAACAGTTTCATGTGCCTCCCTCCATAATAGTACATTTAATTGATTGGTCTCTTCTGAATCCTTGAAATTTCACTTTACTTTCTACGTATATTTGTTTGAGAGATTAAACAAAGTCCTAGAAAGAATTATAACCCTGGGGCTCTAAATTTGTACCCAAATTTAAGAATGAAAAGAGAAAATGAGTATGACTAAACTATTTATAGGAATAAATATTAATTAAATATATATGATTATAAAGTGAAATCCCGATTTAACATCACCTGCATTTAACAATTTTCCGCGTATAACGTCATTTTTTTCATTGTTCCCAAATAATTTCTTATACTTTAAATGTTAAAAAATCCCGTATTTAAAATTATAACCTCGAAAAATTTCCCACATCTAACGTTTTTTTTAAGCAGAGAGAACGCGAAGCGATTTTCTTAAAATAGTAAGATACTAGCAGGTGACATACACGTGACAGTTATTTTCGTGTATTTACTGATACTAAAACATTAAAAATAAAAACTATTTTAATAATTAGTCCCCCCCCCCCGACATGACACGGGCACGTCGCAACTTCGTATAAAATTCGAACTACCTGAGATTTCGATCTGGAGTAAAATTTTCCACAAATCCGTTGAAATTTTCACTCTATCTTTAACGATCGCAAAGATAGAAAACCTCAAATACTCTTTTGTGTTCGTAATGAATATCTTCATCAAATACGTCAATTGTAAATTAGACGTACTAAAAAATTTTCAAAAACTCATATATGTTAATGATGTTAATGACTTAGCTAGTAAAAGCAAAACGCAAACCAAAATAACAAATTTCTTAACAATATACTACTTCAAAGTAAGAAATAAGTTATGTTACTTAATTACCGACCCCAATTTAACGTTTTCCAACTTATAACATTATTTCTTTACGGTCCCTTGAAATACGTTAAATCGGGGTTCCACTGTAAATACATTAAAGTCACTCCTTCATTACATAAATAATCAACCCCTCGTGAGCAGCTGGGAAGATTCAGCTGTTTGTTGGATAAATATATTCAGCAGTCTCGAGTCTTTAAAGTGATAGCTCTTATTATTTTATTTATAATTTCTTGAGCAGGTTCAGTATAACATGATGCAAGCAAAGCCCCGAAGCGATATGTATCCCAAAGGTTTTCCCCGGTCACTAATTGAAAATATATTTTAACTGATATCTTTTTTAAACTCTTTTCTGCAAAAATATAAACTATCGAAAATCTCATGCATCATATTACATTGATATATGAACACAAATAGTAAATCGTGTTGAAATATTGCATCTAAAAGATGCTTGAGCTCAGGGGGATTCAAATACGTTCTTGAGCGGTGGAATACTTTGGCCCTCTTTAAACGCGCTAGAGGTCTAAATTTCAATATTTTACGCTGTAGGATGTTAAAAATCAATCTATGAGAAACTGCATAAGCTTTCTAAAGGACTAAATTAACATTCTAATGAACGTATACAAAATTTTCAGATTTTTTAACGATGCCTTTTAAGAAAAAAAATCTGCAATGACGAATTGCTAAAAAATTACTCTTTTTTACATTTACTTCTCATTACGAATAGTCCTTTTATGTATCACAAACAGAAACAAAATCAAGTTTATCCCTAATCGCTTCAACGTAACAAAATTTTTTAAATGACAAGTAAAATTGAATATTTTTTTATCGCCATTCAAACACTCATATTTTAATTATTTTGATGTGGTATAGCTTGTACTGGCCAACACGTACTAATTTTTTTTAACATTTTTATTGAAATTAATTGAACATTTTTTTTTATTGCCTTGATTTGAATGGATTTACCCATAATAATAGTTATCACGTTTACGTTTTATTGTTCAGCTACCGTGGTGTTTAAAAAGTTCCAAACTAGAGCTAAGTACCCTATCTTGAAATAAACTTTAAAATATATTTTTGAACTAATCAAATTCAAAAGAGGATTTCAGCTTATTTTAACCCTAATTTATCCTCACGGAGAAGAAAATACAAATCAAATAAAATATAATGCTCTTTAAAGAGGTTATTTTTATGAACTTAATCTTTGAGAAACATTTGAATTTCGCAATTACTTGTTTTAAATATTCTTATTCACTTTCTATGATTTTTAGTTTCACAGTTTGTTTACTAGATCCAGGCTAAAATTTTTATACATGCTCAAAGGTATTATTAATACAAGTACAAAAACATGCATAGTTAAAAAAATATTTTCATTTTATTCATTAGGCTCTGTTTCATCCCTACTGATGAATTCCATTGAATTCTTGAATGAGCAGGAACGATCTCTCAGGAGAAAGGAAACTCATTTGTAAGCAAAAACAAATTCACCAGTAATTTGCTTAACAAAGGCGATCCGCCATTTTTATTCTTCAGGAAGTCATCAGCCGCTACTTTAGAAAACCGCGACGAAAACTTCGAAGCTTTTCAAACTAAAAGGGAGGTTTTTAAAAAAGAACAGCGCATTCCCAAAGTATCCACCGCAAAGACGCGAGGCATCCATATATTTCGACGAAATCCCTTCTAAGCGGTGACAAGCACTGTATTCGTAAATAAATTTCGCTACTTCTGGTCCATTCAGAGCGTTTTCCCCGTGTCCTTTTCAATCCCAAATAAGATACGATACCCTGTTCCTGCCGTGAACTCAATTTAAAAATTTCAAAAGATCGTTGGGTTGAAAGTTTAGGGAAGCATGAAATATGATAATGCGTTATCGGGAGACTGAATTTTAATGGGAAAATATTCAGTCATAAAAATGTCTTTGTCGAAGGGGAAGGGATTTAATGTTACACAATACGCAGCAGTTTGTTACTCCGATTTCTCTTGCCACTCGATTAAACGTTTATGAAACGTTTCCGTTTCCTGAAACGGCCTAAGTTAGCTTTACACTTGAGCGCCATCTGGTAAGGAACATGAATCTTAAAAGTTCTTTTTTATTAATAAGTTCGAACCCCATCCCATTTCAATGCATTTTGTTAGTTGGATTAAGCTCGACACATTGGAGGTTCTTCATTACGGGCTCTTTTCGCTTGTCATGCCATCTCTCGGCCATCGATGCAACTCGGCTGTGCCGAGAAGATAAATAGTAAAGGCCTTATTAAATTTGTTTGAATGACAAATAGATTGAATAAAACACTAGGGATTAATTTCTTGATAAAATAGATTTAATGCTGTGCTTGTATAAGCATTCCCGATAACGTAATTAAAAATTCAATTCAATTATGTCAGGATTCATTAAATTTTAATTAAGAATCTAAAATTCTACGTGTCTTAAGCGATAAACGTCAATTTCAATTACATAGACACATTTGTGTTTAACTGTGAAATAATGTTTGTATTTAACTTGGCTATTTATTCGGATTCTTGGAAATTATGTAGATTTCATTTGGTTCAGTCTTTATTTTGCAATACTTTCTGTAGACAGTTTGCATCGAAATTTAAAATTTTAGAGCCCATGACTGCGGAAGGGGCCTTAATCTCCGGTATTGAACCTGAATCTTGACGATTTGGACCTAACTATTGAACATTGGGTAATAACTATTGAATTGAAGAGTTTATGTAATCCGACGACCTGAAATGTTGCTGATTACTGCAACGAGAGTTTTAAAAATAAAAACAAGATATAATTAACCGTAAAAATGAAGAATTTAACTTGTTAGCAAATTTAGAGTGGGATTTTCAACAACCCAGAAGAAGTGTTTTTCGTGGTCTATTCTTTTTTTGGGAGGGTCGGAATATAGATTTTAATTCCTTGAACAGCTGCGTTATTATTGCTTTCAATTTGGTTGACAAAATCTTGAGATAGTTTTAGTGGTCGAAATTTTATGGGAGGGGGAGGGACATTTTACAAATGTTCAATTTTTTAATGTTAGTCCGTTAGTTACACCAACCCCCAAATTGGACGAGCATATATTATGATTGATCTTATGCAGAATAAATAGATGAGTCGTTTTGTTGTCAATTGATAATGTTGAGCTTCGAGAAGTAAGTGGATAGAAACTGACGAAACTTTCTTAAATTTATCCTGTAAATATTGTATGTGTGATTTCCAGTTAAGTCGAGATTCTAGGATGTCCTAAATATTTGGTCTGTAAGGACCAACGGATGGTCTGTCCTTAGTTGCAATAAGGGCAATTCTGTGTGATCTCTATAGTAAAACATGATATCGCCGCTTTCTTTCTATATTGAATTTTATTTTCCATCTGGCAAACCGAGAGATTCCAAAAAAGCAAGTATGAACTTTAACATCAGCTGTGAGAATTTTGTAGTTTTTATGTATTGCAGTGTTGTCTGCAAAAACATACTAGTTTTGGTTATTTTCAGTTTGAGGTATATCATTCAAATATAAATTTAAAAAGAAGGACCCAATTTTCGATCCTTGTGGCACTAAGGCAAAAAAAATTTATTTGGATGGATTATTGATTATTGATTTTAACGACATAATTTTAATTACCATAACGATTGGGAAACCTTTATCAGTGAAATAGTTTCAAATATTTTCTGATTCAGTGTTCCTCGATAGTGTCTTGAAGACAACTTTGATTGGACTATCCAAGGATGGAGTATAATGATACAACCCTCGATATTCTTCTCTTTAAGGTATTAAGTTAAACCGCGATCCGTTAAACAAGTTTTCTGCACAAAATTTTGGCAAACTCACCTGAGAATTTGTTTTCAATTGTGTCTAGTAGAGTTCAGTCAGTAACGTGTACCTATAATAAAGTGATCATGCTGAATTTATTGAGATCGATTACAGCGCTCCTAACGGCGAAATGAGGAAGCTAAAAAAATTACTCGAAAACTAAAGGAGATTGGCCAAAAAGTTCAATTAGGAAGAGCACGAAAGGCGGAAATAATTGTTAGGTAAATGAGTGTACCGAGCGTGAATGTATTTTCAAAGTATTAGAATTAGAAGTGGCATCTAGATGATAGAGAGAAATGGCCATTTTGTACCTTCGATTATTATCAAGAATGATTTTAGTTCATGTCTCGCTACGACGCACGTGGTGACGATAGTATTTATTTAACTCTATTTTAGAGATTAATATTATTATTTAATCCAATTTCGAAGAAATGACAAAATAAAACTGGATTCATTACCTACTAGGATCACTGTCATTGGCAATAGTAAACTTAACAGTGCGTGAGACAGTTGAATTGGCTAATGAATATGAGCATATTAAAGAACTTGCTAAATAGTTTCAAAATGAGCCCTGAACTGTTCAAAGATTTTTTTTTCATGTACGAAAGACGCGTCTTCATGGTGTGAAATTAAAAAGATTTTGTTTTGAAGAGTGGATAAAAGGGCTGTATTTATTGAAATAAGAAGAACTTAAAAAGAGAGAATGTATGGCGTCAGACGGGCTTAAACAAAGATTCCAAACAAAGTAGGCGTACACTTCATTGATGAATTTCAAGACATTCAAAACTTCGAGAAATTACTCAAATTAGGCGATTACGAGATAGCAAGATACCATCTGAAATAAAATACTAAGCATGATACAAAATGCTGGACTATAAGAACACAAAACATTACGAGAGATAATTTAATAAAATTAAAACACAGTCCAGATCGTCCATGCTCAACAAGATACGTATGCAAGATTTAGGTATTGTAATTATAATGAAATGGACACAAGCAATATAGAGTAAAAACGAAAAAGGTGGAATCAGATGTTTTTAATGTTTGAGGCATAAATCTTTTAATTTCATTCAAAAAGGGTAAGCAGAACTTTTTATTAGAGCTGTCCAAACAAATTTTTAAATAATTTCAAAATACATCGCATTCAAACGGATGATTTAACGGGTCTATAATCAAATGGCAATTCTATGAAGAGAATGCATACTAAGAATTAAGTTTTGACATATATTTGATGGTTATTGGAGTGAAAGAGACTCATATTGGAGTTTTACATTCTGATATAATTGTTGATGGATGTGTAATTTTCTACTCTTGTATCTGTTCTCAAAATGTCATATAATGAAGTAGTCGTTGGAATCACATGATAAATAAATTAGATCTTACTTAAAATTGAAATGAAATAAAGGTATTGGGAAAGGGGGCAAATGTTCAGGGGAATTACAACAATATCATTCGATAAGACCTGATTCTGCGAAGCCTCATCTTCCAAAGCGCGGAAAAGAAAAGAAATCCCGACACGAAAAAAAACATAAATCCTTTGATTCTAGAGATAAAGAAAGGTTCCGATACTGATGGAAGTTTTCTAGCTCTATTATCAAGTGCAATAAATATTGATGAGATCAACTAGAGTAATATTTTAAATGCTACACAGAGGAGAATTACAGAAACTTATTTTTGAGTACAAGCCATATAAAACAGAAAATACAGAATTGAAAATAAATGTGATTTTAAAGGACGAAATACGGATTAGTCAGCTTTCGCGTAGAAAAAGAAAATATAGAACTTCTAGGTTTTTAGTAGACTTGTAGATTAGATAAAAAGGTATTTTGAAAGATAGTTTTCCATGGCTCATCATACAAGTCTTTCTGGACGACCTTGAACAAGAAATCGTATTCACAGCTAAAAGGTTTCTTTCATAACGGTTTTATCAAATGCAATTAATATTGATGCGATCAACGTTTCATTTTACTTGATACAGAGAGAAGAATTACAAAAACTTATTGTTGAGTACCAACCATATAAAACAGTTACAGAACTGAAAATGAACATAATTTAAAGGACGAAATACGGATTAGTCAGCTTTAGCGTAGAAAGTGAAAAGATGGAACTTCTAGACTTTAAGTACTTTTGGAGATTAAATAAAAAGGTGGTAAAAGATAGTTTTCCATTGCCATTCTAGAGGCCTTCAACAAGCGAACATATTCACCAGTAGCAGTTTTTTTCATATTGATGAGGATGAAAAAATTCTAAATATACAATATTTGTTCTGCATAAAAGCCAGTGTTAATTTTTGAAGTTTCTTTTGACTTATGTAACAGTCCAAGTGTCTTTTAGTAATATATTTTTAGAGTAAATAGGGATTTGTTAAGGGACAATACATATGTTACCAACAGAGATGACATAATCATTCCATTATGAAAAGAAGAAGGGTTAGAAAAATTAAAACGTTTGCTTAAAGTAGTTTTGTACAGTGGCTTAGAAGTCAATTTTAAGAAGTGCTAGTTTATAAAAAAGAAAGATTGTGACTCGGTAAACGTTATCGAAAATGGAATATATCAACTGTCTTTGAATAATAATGCAGCTATCCTAAAATTTTCACAGCCAAAAACGACGAAACGGATACAAAGTTTTTTAGATATTACAAGATAGTTTAAGGATGTTAGGCAGTACTCAAACATTGCCAAACCTTTAAGTAATTTACTTCGTAGCAATTGATAATTTTATTTTGGAACGTAACAGAACGACGCTTTTTATAAATTGAAGACACTGTTGTCACAAAGCCCAGTTCAGCACATCTTTAAAGAGGATCAACAAAAGATTTGTACGCAGACGCAAGCATTCATGGATTTGGAGAAGCGTTATTACAGCAACCAGATGGTGGAAAATCCTATCCGAATGACTATCGAAATAAAAAAGACTACAGCTCAGCAGGAAAAGTATTTCAGCTATAAACTAGAAGAGCTTTTAACAGTTGAAGCTCTAAAGAAATTCGGGAATTATTTGCTATGTTCAGATTTCAAGACTGTCACAGATTATACTGTTTTCCAGAAAACACTCAACAAGAAATAATTTACCTCCAAAGTTGATTGATAGTTATTCTTAGATAGGTAGAATTTAACTATGAAGAGTTATTCATAAGTCATGTAAATACACTCTAAAACAAAAAAAAATGGAAGTATCAAAAAGGAGTGGTCCGATTGCGATAAAAGTTGGTGGATGCGTAGAAAAACCAACTATTAAAATTTCAGAACAATTAAATGATTTATTTTAAAGTTTGACCGTTACAAAGGGATACATAAGGCGTTGGTCCACCTCTGCCCTCGATGCAAGCTGTCACCCGACGTGGCATGGACTAAAAACGTTCCCGGATAGTGTCCTGCGGAATTTCTTGACAAATTATCTTCAACTGTCAGGATAAATGGTCAACAATCCGGGGTAGTTGCAATCTCCTTCAAATAACGTCCCATATTTGCTGAATGGGAGAGAGATCAGAAGAACTAGCTGGCCGAGGAAGTGTTGAGAAAGCTTGAAGACAATTCATTATAACATGTGCCGTGTGCGGCCAGGCAGTATCTTGTTTCAGATCCTCCACTTCCGACTCACCCGTTAGGGTTTGGAGTCTTTGGCTGGGAGGGGGGAAGGACTTCGAGCCCATGAAGTAAACCCAATGGGGCCCACGCCGACCGGACAAGCATTTATTGTGTTTTTAAAATTTACATGGGGCAAAAGGCCCGGTTCATGAATATAAAATGACAAGAGTAAAACATTGGGCAACAGGCCCTAATAAAAGGTCCGTGTAAACATAAAAGATTGTGACGTAGTATGACATGAAAATAAAACATTGGTAAATATACATAAATAAAATATGATGAAGTGTTGAATCAATAAAAATAGAACAGTAATAAAATTTAAAATTTTAAGAGCTTAAGAGAAAGGGAACGCATAGGGAGGTCAACACTGTTCAGGCCACAGTGGTCCCATTAGCCACTTCAGCCGCAATGGAGATGCATTTTTTAATTCTGAATTTGGAGATCGCATTCTTCATGACAGATGTAAGCCATTTTGGCTTATTCTCATCCGTGGTCCTGCATAGGTGATATCGTGCAGTGAGTTCGCAGTCAAAAATATAATGATCTGGATCACACACGGCTCCACAGCTGCAAAACTCACTGTCTTTAATATGGAAGCGATGTAAATAAGACATGAACGGGCCATGACCAGTAAGAAACCAAGACAGTATCTTGTTGAAAAGTAAGTCCGGGATGTCGCAAAAAAGTACGATAACACAACCGGTCATAGAATGTCGTCTACGTACCGCTGGTCTGTAATTGTGCCAGGAATGTATACCAAAAAGGTCCAGCTACCAAAGGTGATGGTATCCTAGACCATAACGCCCTGTTTTGGGCATATGTGGTATGCGATAGTAAGAATAGGATCCCCCATTCTATCCTGAATGTCCCGATACATGTATGCGGTTGTCGTCAGGACCCAGTTGGAAACGGGACTCGTCACTAAAGACTATATGTCCCCAGTCACCTCCGTTCTAAGTGGATCGAGCCCGGAACCACTGTAATTCTGCACCTTTTTGGTGCGTCGAATTTTTTTTATAGAGTGGATTTTAAGATCCAGGTAAACTACAAGAGAAATTCTAATATGAGAAGTATTTAGACTGCAAAGATTTAGGTATACGATGATTTAGTCGAAGTCAGAAAACCCAATTTGGAACGGAAATGCAACTAAGACCGAAATTTCACGGACCCTATCGAATTTCGAAATCAAATGACCGATGCGATGTGGAAATGACTAACAACAATGAAAGACCAAGACTGGCGTCGACGGCAACAGACCACATAAAGATATAGTTAACCGACTTTCACTAAAATATGTGAAAAAGGAGAGTGTTATAATAATTTCAGATACCTCTTAATTTACTTAATTTAATTTTAAATGACTATGAAACGCCAGTCAGACAAGGTGACTTAGACATTGAATACATCTTGAAGGGCGTGGAAGAAGATTAGGACCTACAATTCTATGAAATTTTGAGTATCAATCTATTTCTCACAGATCTACTAGTCCTAATGGATTATTTAAAAAAATTGTAAATATGGTGGCTCGTGCTGAAGAGCGAGCTGTCTATGAAATTCGAATGCATGAGTTCGACGAAATCTTCAGTCTCAGAGTTCTCAGAATTTCAGACACTGCAATTAGAAAGCTTCTTTCTATCTCCCAAAGCGATGTGCGAAACAAAGAGCAAGACATTTCAATCTCCGTCTGGCTTTTTTCTAAGACACCAAGTATCTAGTTCTCTTAAATTCTAATATGAGAAGTATTTAGACTGCAAAGATTTAGGTATACGATGATTTAGTCGAAGCTAGAAAACCCAATTTGGAACGGAAATGCAACTAAGACCGAAATTTAACGGACCCTATCGAATTACGAAATCAAATGACCGATGCGATGTGGAAATGACTAACAACAATGAAAGACCAAGACTGACGTCGACGGCAACAGACCACATAAAGAAACAGTTAACCGACTTTCACTAAAATGTGTGAAAAAAGAGAGTGTTATAATAATTTCAGATACCTCTTAATTTACCTTATTTAATTTTAAATGACTATGAAACGCCAGTTAGACAAGGTGACTTAGACATTGAATACATCTTGCGGGGGTGGAAGAAGATTAGGACCTACAATTCTATGAAATTTTGAATTTCAATCTATTTCTCACAGATCTACTAGTCCTAATGGATTATTTAAAAAAATTGTAAATATGGTGGCTCGTGCTGAAGAGCGAGCTGTCTATGAAGTTCGAATGCATGAGTTCGACGAAATCTTCAGTCTCAGAGTCCTCAGAATTTCAGACACTGCAATTAGAAAGCTTCTTTCTATCTCCCAAAGCGATGTGCGAAACAAAGAGCACGACATTTCAATCTCCGTCTGGCTTTCTTCTAAGACACCAAGTATCTAGTTCTCTTTCCGATGAATGCGAGTATCTACTTTGTTTACGAATATACAAGAAACTTAATACTCACGGAGTCACAACTTGAGCCTTTTATTTAGAAATTTCCGACGAGGAGAAAGTACAATGTCAATAAGACATTGCTCTCTTAGAGAACATTTTCTAGAACACTCTGCTTCAGATTCGCAATTTTAGTGTTTTTCAGTAGTAATGGAAATTATTGTCCTGGGAAATATGACAATTTTCCTTATTGTATATTTTTACATTTCCTATTTCAATAACCTTTGAAGAAAAAATAAATGTTTTTTTGATAGTCTTTTTTTTACCTATTGTAACGTGTTTTGGGGATTTTATTGGGCAAGGGCTATGTTGGACTAAGCTAAGCCAAATACAAGACAAGCGTCAATAAAATAAACATGCTAGGAAAGTTTTAGGATAGGAAGAAAAATCGTCATCTTCCGGTGGTTTGTTCTCATTACATTGAAAATTGCTCTCATACATCATGGTGTATCGTCTTTGGCATTACAGAATTACACAGGAATCGGACTCAGCCGGATGCCTTTACAAGTTATTTATTTCAATTTAAAAGATTTCGATTAACAATATGAATTCTATATTACAATGTACAGTGAACAATCAATGAATAAATGTTCATAAAGACACAACGAGCTTCATCGTCGGTGTTTAACTTCACCATATAACTGTTCTCACGAGAGCTCTTCCTTCCACCACTTCCTCCAGTGGCCCCCTCGTCTCATCTCCCTTTTTTCGTTTTCCCCCGGGGAGTCAGCTACCCTCTTAGAATGTTGATTCTGCTATTTTTCACTGACACCTGCAACCTTAAGGGGTGTCAAACTCCACAGTTGTGCTTGGAATCGTGAGAAAATGACGTGCGTGACAGGCAGGTGAAAGAAGTCGGATTATATGCCGACTCTACGACAGATTTAATGTTTTTCTGGCATGAGTTATTACAGAACTGTAACCACACATGTTCTTTTTGGGTGGCATCGTGGAAGGCCCACGATGATTCAAGTTTTGGAATCGTCATTTTTTTCCCGAACGTCACAATGGTAAAATCCTTTATCTAAACAGATAAAACTAAATAACTACATCGATGTGCAAAACTTAAGGAACAGTAAAGTTTCTAGACGCTACTTTGCAGCGATGTCACCTAGATGTGGTATTGGGTTGAATGTTGGGGTTTCTGACGCAAGATACCACCTGGATGTGGAAAAATTATACAAAAGGTACGTTGGAGAATACGAGAAGAGAATCGATCAGTTTAAAAAGTCTTTTAGCTCAAGTTTTGATACTACACTGGGTATCATGAGATAGGAGAGTAACTGCGAAAACCTAAATAAAGGGAGGGGGTGATCCTAAGTAGGCGATACGACCATCTTCATCAGTGGTTCAGGCTTTGTATCGAGTGTTTTCATACTGAGATTGAGGTTGCAGATGTGTCCATGGGGTAGCAAAACACATTCCTGTATTAGAGCATCTGACGTCCACGATTCCAAAATTTGCACAGGTTTCAACTGAATATCCTCAGTTATAGAAATCCCCATAGGCTGTTTCGATTAATTTTGAGGTTATAAAAAGTCATAAAGGTTATTATGTCAAAGCAATAGTGTAATAATTTTAAATTAATAGAGTAGGTTTTGCATTCCAGTATATTTTGAAAGATGGTATCAGTTGCATTTAATCTGGAAACCTTTGGTTTCAAGTTTATTTTCGATGTAAAGCACTTAAAAAAAAGTTCAGTTAGAGAAGTCGAAAATGATGTATTATGAAGGAAAGGAAATTCTGATCCTTTTGAAAACTAAGAAAAGTAACTATACTTAGATTGAAAAAGATATTTTCATTTGGTATGTTCAAAAAATAAATACATAACAAAACAAAACTTGTCGTTTAAGTATTATTTTCATTTGCGCACGAGTGACAAACATTTTAAAAACATTATTTATTATTTATTATTCCTATTAACCTCTTCATCTACATTTCCGTGCCACGCATAACTATAGAGAGAAGTTTTACTAACGTACAGATAAACAAACACACGAAATATTAACATTAACACAAGAGAATAAACAAGGAGCTAATTGAGATTTAAATTGCCCTTTTATACGAATCATTTAAAAAATGGTATTTTATCCTAATTATATTCTTTTTGGTAAACCTATTTTAATGTACACGTGAAGGCACCTATTATCATTTAACACCTCATAAACAAATACAGGGTGGTCCCGAATTCATGGTACAAACTTTAATGGTAGGTACAGGACATTGTAACAATGATTTATTGTATAGGAATGTATAGTCGCAAGTGACGCGGTGAGGCGAAAACAGGGGAAATAACGGCCGAAAGGAAAAACAAAGATTTTATTGAAAGCGTTGTTGACAAGTGTCATGTTTACAGTAATTGTTCAAAATTGCGTCCACCAGTATCGATACATGCTTGACAGCGTCGGTGGAGCGATTGGCGTACACGTTCAAAGATGCCTGGTATTTCACGCACACCTGCAGCAGCTACAGATAAGCGAGCGACGAGATCCTCATCTGAGTCAACTGGAGTCTCATAAACAAGATGCTTTAGATGTCCCCATAAAAAGTAATCGAGGCTCGATAAATCGGGAGATCGGGGTGGCCAAGGGACTGGTCCACCACGCCCAATCCATCGAGTACCAAACGTGGCATTCAGGTAATTCCGTACATCAATGCTGAAGTGTGCTGGCGCCCCATCGTGCTGAAACCACATGCGGTTACGAATGGCGATCGGAACATCATGCAGCAGTTGTGGTAACACTTCTTTCAGAAAAATAAGATAGCTTCCGCCAGTGAGCCGCGTGGGTAGTAAGTATGGGCCAATCAAAAAGTCGTTCACAATACCAGCCCACACATTAATACTGAAACGTTGTTGAAACGCATGTCGACGCGTTGCATGTGGATTATCGGTTGCCCACACATGGGAATTGTGCGCATTAAAGACACCCTCGCGTGAAAATGTCGCTTCATCTGTAAATAGCACATAATCTACGAAATCCGGCTGCAACGCACATTGCTGCATCACCCACAGGCAGAAGTTCACGCGGCGAGGATAATCTGCCGGATTCAATGCTTGTACTTTCTGAAAATGGAAGGGGTGTAAGCGATTTTCGTTTAACACTCTGCATACAGTCTGATGACTCACACCTACGTCACGCGCAACAGTTCTTGTGCTTGACTCGGGTCTATCAGCCACAATGTTCAAGATGCTTTCTTCCAGTCTTGGAGTGCGTACAGCTCTTACTCGACCAGCGCCATGTCTGTTGACGTCGAACGCACCTGTTTCACAAAGTTGACGATGTAACCGTTGAAAAATTCTATGATCCGGCATTCGTCGATCAGGATACTCCGCGCGATACATTCGTAACGCAGCTCTGCCGTTACCATTTGCACGGCCGTACATGTAATGCATGTCTGCTTTTTCTGCATACGTAAAGTCACCCATCGTCTACGGCAGCACAATTGTGAATGGCGCTTTTCCCTACTGCGATGCATCATGTTCAACAGCGGCTAGACATCTACTACCCTCTACCGGCAATGATACCAACCGATCACTCCATTTCTCTTTCCTTTTATTTCCCCTGTTTACGCCTCACCGCGTCACTTGCGACTATACATTCCTATACAATAAATCATTGTTACAATGTCCTGTACCTACCATTAAAGTTTGTACCATGAATTCGGGACCACCCTGTATACAATAATAACTGAACAACAACTTTCTTGTTGATGGAAATAGTTTTTTATATCGTCCCATTAAGTAGAAAGTAATTTGATAAACATTTACTCATATGTACTTCAAATTTTTATTTTTAGTGGAAAATAATACTCTCGGATTCATTAAACAAAGTAACAGCCTTTATATGTATTTCTTTAAAAATTTTAGGAAATTGTGCTCCTACGGCAAAACTGTCGTTCTTTATTTTTCTAGCAATTTTAAAAGTTTCATTTTTAAATGTCCTTACTTTATTAATAAATACTTTAAAATTATCAGGTATATAGAATATGTATATTGTAATAGAAATCTCATAAAAGTATTTATCAAGCATTATTATTCATTAAATGCAAATTTAAAATAATTTTGCTTCTTATGAGTTAAGTATTGATTCGTATGGATACCCTCAGCAATAGTGTTATCAACTATTTATGCTTCACGAACCCCCCGAAATGCGAATGTTCTATCTTACCCCTTGTATTGATGAATAAAACTATTATTGTAGTATAAATATAGGACATTTTTTCCCGTTTATTTTAGCGTAATACATTTAGTATTTATAATAATTTCGCTTTTCGTTCCATTTTTTCTCACACCTCTTTTGAATCCTCTCATTTGAATATTGCTGTCTCAGCACATATTACAAATACTTTGTCAAGTTTTTTTCATTTACGCCCTCGGCTTTGTAGACATATCGTGAAGCTATCTTTTTTCCACCTTAGCCATTGTTACATAAGAAACTAAAAGTCGAATTACCTTCAGTAACAGGGCGTGAATAATTCAATACACGATTCCAAACAAATTTCCTAACCATAATCGACTTGTTTAAATGCATGAATCCTGTTTTCAAAATTTTGTCTTCAAAGTTATAAACTGTACTTAAACGTTTAATTTATTTTGTAAATATGTTATAATAAATGTAGCTCTATTTCACGAATCATTTGACTTTTTATTAAAGATAGTTTGTAAACATATTCCAAATTGATTGATTGTCTTAAAACCGCGAGACTCTTTGCTGTACGGCTGAACAACATGAATAAATTATAAAGCATGAAAAATGTTATACACGTAAGGTGTGGAAGAGAAATTTTGAATAATTTAGTGAACATTTTAGTTTTTAGTTAGCCTTACATCAATCATCAACAAACTAATTGTCTGGTATGAAAGCTGTTATAAGTAATGCGTTTCTAAAATTGAAGTTGGTTCGATTTTATGGGCGCAATGGCAAGACTGCACCAAACACTAGAAAGACGATGCCAAGTAAACAATGATCATACAAGGACAGTTTTATTGACACGGAAGAAAGAAATACACTCATGAACGAATCCAAACAGCACAGCCTACAGCTAATAGTGGCAAATCCATTGAAAACCAGGCCCTCTTTTTACCCTACTTAACTACTTACTACCTCTGAGGTTCACAGACATAATTACACCACGGAACATCCAGTCTTATCTTCTTGTCTTTTAATAAATTTCGACCTTCTTCGACCAATAGAACTTATAATTTAATTAAAGAAGCAACAGAATCGTAGCGACTTAATTCTAAGGAAAAAGCCAGTACAACTTATCCAGTGGATTCGATTCTACAGATGGACGCGGTAGCCCGTTTAGAAGACTAACGGATTAGTGACCGGAGGGTTGTGAGTTCAAATCCAACCAAAGACCAACAGTGTACTAGCACGTTAAATCTCTCGTGACCTCAAATTTTAATTTGGCGTGATGTGGATGTTCGGAGAGCGGTGTGACTACTCAAGTGTGACCTCGTCATCTGACCATAATTCAAAATGACATGGTGCTGAAATTACATCTTTCCCCTCGAATTTGATCCCGGACGGGCGTCAATAGCCCGTTGTGTAGCTCCAATGCAACGTTAATGAAAAATACCTACCTATTCTACAGAATCGGCTAATATAATCGTTCCAAAGGATTCGATTCTAGGGAAAAGACCAACTAAACCGTTTGGACTGAAGATTTTATTCTAGAAAAATGACAAATAGAACGTGTGTGTCTTCAATTGAAAGAATCCATGGATTATTCAGAAAGATGGATTAATTTAGTCATTAAGTGTGTAATAGGGTAAAAAGCAATGCTACATTACTCGAAAATATCGGGACGCTCAGGTGGTTAATAGGGTTCATTTTTTCACAATTTAGTGAATATTTGAGTTCGTATTTAAATTGAAGTAGATTAGCATCAATAAATTACATACCAAGTATCAAATATGTTCTACAAGTGGTGATTTTCCAGAACTGAAGAAATCACCATTGTTTCAAGACCTGACATTCAGCAGTAAAAGTTCCTTTTAACTCTTCATCCGCCATTTAATCCTTCGTGGAACTACGAGTACATCGAGAAGCAATAGGGAGAAGAAAATGCAAATTTGACTAGGGACTTCTTTGCAGAATTTAATTTATGCGACTAAAGGCAGAAATAGGCTCCCAAGAGCGACATCTGTCTTGGCACTTCCTGGAAATTGAAAAACTTACAGTTTATGCATAAGACATCTAGTTTTCACTCAAATACCGAGTATGAATTTTTTCAGCGCCTCGGGAACTTTTTCGTTCCGCTAAGATTTCAGCAATGCATTCTGTTCTACCCTTTCACGCTTCACCGGCGCTAAGTGAGCCGGTTTAGGGGAGACTCGCGTTAAAAAACGCTTCTTTCGGCTCCGAGGACGTTGTTTTACGGGACACAAAACGCGCAAGAGTTAGATGGGCAGTTTGCCCAAAAATCCAGGAAACTCGGCTGAGACTAGATCTAGATTTTTTTTAAACTAGTGTTTTCACTTTTTAATTCGTTTTGCCTAATTTATTTTTAATAATCTGCTTCGAGTTTGGTCATGCCCACGTTGGAAGAATTATCAAGAGAGATAAGAGTAAATATCTTTAAAGACAGTGTATACGAAGAACATGTAGATATTTCAATTTCCCAAAGAGCTTCTAGAACAAAATATTATTTTTATCTATAAAAAAGGGATGTGTATGTATTGTATGTATTCTCTTTACAAAAAACCTACACCGTTTGACCTATCTACACCAAATTTGGTACACTTATACTATAGAACACTGCTAAAAACATAGGCTATTTCGTTCCTGTCTTCAGACCAATCTGTAGCCATGAAAATTGGCACACAGGTAGTCCTAAAAGTGCAACTCGAAGTCCCAATTTTACAATCTAAGGTTTGTTTTTCTGCAATAAATGGACATGGATAAGGAAACACGCTCTACAGAGTTTGTGTATTTGAGTTAACACAGGGAAATGTAGCGGTCATATTTGAAACCCGAGTCACGCCTGGTTTTTCAGCTACTATTTAATAAAAATATAACTTCACTTTCATGCTTCCCACTAGATATGCAATATCTAGTGGGAATTGAGGCATTTGTAATAGTTCAAGAGGAAAATGCACACATTACATTTTATTAAACTAAATTTAACTTGTTTTGGCGGGCATATTTGACCTGCCTACACCAAACAAAAGACAGATAGTATCAATTAATGGACATATACACTCAAGTTTACTGCAACAAGAGTCAGAGGTATACTCCAATAATAATCGCTTCGCCTACAAGTCGTAGATCGCTAGTACAGCTGTCGAACCCACAGAGCCACGGTTACCTTGCTAAACTAAGGGATTCCAAGTTGTAATAGATCGAAGAACAACTCCAATCCTCCAAACATAATTTTTATATCTAGATCCAGTGTACTATTATACTAAATACTTTTTAAAGCTAACCCTATGATTATACCGAGTAGTGTAGTATTGCTTTTAGCCAAAACACTACTCATAATGACTGAATAAACACATTTAGTTGGAGAAACAAAACATAGGTTATAGAACAGATAAATGGTTATGAACTACCCAGAAGATGTATTATTGTAGTTGTAAGTAACTTTATAACGAATAGTGTTGCTCCGGTGCAAAGGCAGATGACCTTGGAGAACAGTTCATTCAAAGTGTGTATGGGTCGTCATAAAAATGAGCTGCCTTACGCAAAATCATGTTCGACTATCGATATAAATGATTATTTATTTTGCAAGCTTGAAATCGCTTCCGTTAGCGACAGATGAACTCGGAATCAGAATCCTTGCTTACCACATTTCGTTGAAGAAACAAATCCTAGTAACAATTCTGTGTCATGGAAGTCAAAGTGGTTAGAAGTCAAACAGCAGATTGTAGAACGGATAAATGCTTCTGAGCCACCCAGAGGATGTATTATTGTAGTTGTAGTTAAATTTACAGTGAATAGTGTTGCTCTGGTGCAAAGGTAGATGACCTGGGAAAAAATTCTTTCAAAGTGTGCAAGGGTAGTCATGAAAGTGAGCTGCCATTCGCAAAATCATGTTTGACTATCGACATAGATTATTATTCATTTCAACAATCTTAAATCGCTTCTGTTAGTGACGGATGAACTCGGAACCAGAATCCATGCTAAAATGGTCAGTCCTGGAAACGTATTATTTCCATTTGACTTACCCCTAATTTAACGAACAGACTCTTAAAAAACCAAGTAACTCAAATGTCAACTGTCTGGAACTGGACTATACTACCCTCTAAAATTGAGCAGACTGAATTCGATTGTGTCGACTGATTGCTATTTTCGTGAGATCGTGAGAGCACTATTAAAATCATGGGCGTAATTCTGTATGCGTGGTCGTGCATTAGATGATTGCGACCGTATGACTGTCATACTGATGTCCTTAGCTGCCGATTGCAATGTTAAGTGAAGTTTAGTAGTAGAAAATAGTGAAGCCTTGTTGTGGCACCGATGGTTGTTACCAGAGAGTTGCTGAAAGTGGCTCTTATATGGCCTTAAGAATTTATCTTGGACTGGTGTGCTCTGAGTGTGGTATATTTTAGTGTGCGATATGTTCATAATTATGACTGTTAGTAACCAATTTATAAGACTGTGCTGAAACATAAACTTTAATCGACTAGAAAATATTTCAAAATTGAGACCTACTGTACCGCAATAAAATATTGAAAGTCAAGTATTATAGTGGTGGGTGTTTCTCATGAGGTAAAATATTACTTTAAGTACGTAATAATAGCATTTATAGACATAACCGTCCATATACTCAATAATAAAGACTCAAATAAATATGAATAGATTTCAACGGGGAAAATAAGATATACGAGCTAACTTTTTACGAATCAATAACCTTGTCAATCTAATACCCTATATTATATTTATTCTTCCTCCAAGCATCGATTAATAATTCAGCTTCATGTAACTTCAAAACACATAAAATTATAAATGATGAATATGAAAATCGATATGGAGTGTCTCTTATCCCAGAGGAATATAAGGTTTGACCTCAAAATGTCTCACCAAACCAACAAAACTTAGGCATACGTCTGAACAATCCTTATTAAAATTCCTCTGCAGACAGGCGATTCATTCCCATAAGTAGTCACAGTGAGGCTATACGCAATTAACATACAAAGCTCTTTAATTTAATAAAGTTGTTATCGAGCCACAAAGCGATGATGACAACTCGCAAAGTTTCGATTCTTCACGGTCACGATTTTCGATCAGATGTATCCACAGATTGCAGCTAACTTATTTCGACAATTCTACTCCGAGCTGTTTTCAAAAGAACGGAATAAAATTGTCGCTACATTATTAAAACAACTTAAGTGCCTGAAATGCATTGGTTCCCTGTAAATTAAACTATATTTTAAATGGCTGAAACAGAGTTTTGCATTAAGCTCTTGCTTAGCATTTGAGTTAGCGGATTAACTTTTCATTACGATGTTCTTTACTTGTAATTTTTTGAGACAGTCTAAACTAGCACCATAATTTCTATATTGGAAACAGGAGAGTCAATGTTTAACTCTTTGGGGCTAGGTGGGTTAAAAACTGTCCCACCATTTGCTTAGCTTTTTATGCATGGTGGGATATATTTTAACCCAACTTGAAAAGTTGAAGTTATTCATAGTCATACAGTTTAATATTTTTAAAGGTTTTCATTACGTTGGCAATGCTATGCACCAACGGTAAATGCGTAAATAAGTGAATACAAAATTTATAGAAATCAAAAGTCGCCAGTATGTTGTGATTAAGGTTAGCGCATTGTGTGATGTAGTGAATTGTTGTCGTTCATAACAGTATGTATTCGTACTTTTCTTAAAATTTATTATGAGTGAATAAATTGTTTTATAATAAAAAAACATGTTATTTGATGTTTTATAATAATTTTGAAGCTGTGAAGTGGGGGGATTGTATGTATCCCAACCCATGCAAATTATTAAATATAGTAATCTAAATTATTATTTTTAATTTATAAACATATAAATGTATTATGTACCGACGTAGTAAAAAATGGTGGCATCGCATACTATTCTATTTTTTGTATGCATCTGTTGTTAATTCATATATTGTTTATAAACAATTGGGTAAAAACATGGAGCTGAAACATTTTAAGGGGCAGTGTGCTGAAGGGTTTGTCGCCCAGACTTTAACTGATAAAATTGCACCATCAACATCTGGACTTCCACTCAAGATAATAAAAAAATTGAAACCCGCTGTTTCATGGGAAATACGAGGAAAAGACTCGAAACATCTACCAAAACGTACTATTCGGAGAAGATGTGAGTTATGCAGCACCAAAAAAAAAATTCGCACTTTCTGGTGCTGTACTGTCTGCAAAGTTCCACTTTGTTTTGGTAAAAAGTTGTGTTTCAATGAATATCATTTAAAGCATTAGTTGCATGGTGGGATTATATATGTACCACCCTGCAAAAAAGGACTTATTGAAATGTTATTATTTTTTGCTTATTGTGAGTGAGGATTTATCTTAAATAATCGAAATGAATGTTTATTTCCATTTTTTTTTACAGTAACAAAAATTATGTGCAGCTAGATTTTTATTTTCTTTAAAATCGTGTGCCTCAAAGAGTTAAGTGAGGATGGTTTAATACTATTTATTTTTGAAAAAGTTGATCCTAATTTACTACTGGCCCAGGTATAACCGAACTGACCTTCATCGAAAAATAAACGTGGTGTTCCCTTTAGCCATTCTTTATTTTAGGTACCTTTACGATCAGGGTTCCCTAAAAGGATAAATTGGAGGTTCATTTATGGTGTTGTTTGTTAAGTCCAGCACTATTCGGACTTTCATAGTCTTCTCTATTACACCACTGCAGGCCAAAAAATGACTTGAGGCTGCTTCTTCAATGTTACATTTTGCATAAGTTTTAAATGCCTTTAACCCCTGACCGAAGGAGAGAGAGAGATTGTATGTTCCGCCTCACAAGTTTAAAAAGGGATGTCTGATCTTTTCTATCACATGCATATTTGAGAGAAGCTCTTGATATTCTCTGTGGTACCTGGCTAAATTTGCCGGGGCTCAGTCAATGCATTAGTCACTTGTGATATTGAACGTGCCATGTGACCAGGATCGATAAATAGACGCACGTTATGCAGTATGCGTCCATATAGTGTGACTGGTATTGCGAAATAAAACAAATGTGTACTGAAGTCGGAAAAAGTTGTGCAGTTAGTATGTACAAAATGTTTCTTTATAAGTGTTTTTTGGTGATGCTTTATCCGACTGATGAGGTGGTGTTTGAATCACGTTTTTTAGAAAGAGTTTAATCGATCGATTCATGGGAGAGCTAAGCGAGAACACAGCAATACACTTCCTCAGTTAGCATCATAAGCACTGACTCTGCCTCGTCTATGTCTGACTTTGAATTAATTGTTCATTGCTGGAAGCTACAGCAGTCATTACGATATTATTTAACAAATAACCACCTACTTTGGTAAAACGACTGCACCCATGTACATGATATTGCGCATGACAGCCCTTTCCCTGGCAAGCCTAAGTAACTTTCAGTGAATGAACTTCCCAAGGTCATCCACATTCTTACTGGTACCACACTATTCAGTCCTATCAATTAGGTATAACATTTGATTCCCGTAATTCTGAAGGAGTATGTTTGTTAAATTAGGAAATAGATAAAACTGAACAGAAAAGATAAATTCATCTTTTATAAAATATAATCTCGTAAGATTAATGAGATAAGTGTCATGTATGCTTTTCAAGTATTACTCCATCAGAGCTTTAATTACGTTTAAAATCACCTATCAAGATCGGACGTATAAATCCTATGTCTAATAATCAAAGAATTTATAAAATCGAAATATATATTATAAAACTAAATCCTCTATCACTTACTCGATTTAGTGCCTTTATTTAATGCCTTATAATATAATTTAGTTTGATTTGGATAAATTTTGAATCGTACCAAATAAATGATTTTGCTTTATTAAGAACAATTTATAGAGTAAACCCTTTACTGTGACATAAACAATCAGAAACTGGTTTAACAAAAGCATAACTTGAAATAACACCATTCTCTCTCAATGAACTACTTTGTTGTGCTGAATGGCAAGGGTTGAACTTTTTATTTAAATTGTTATAATGGTAGTTCTCAAAAGGTGAGAAGAAGACACATTTCATAACTTTAAGCTTTGACAGTAAATAAATTTAATTCTTAAAATTTTTTTTCACATAGGGTGTTTAGTCCAGTTCAGAGATAATAATTAGTTTTCTTTGTACAGTTTGGTGAAAATATCCTTAAAATTAAATTCTTTAGCTACAAATGTCCGATTTGGGACATCTGTAACGTTAACGGATACAGAACATCACCAAGAAAATAAATTAGAATGTGTTTTCCAGAATTGCAGAAAAAAATAATAAATGAATAGAGTATAAGGATAGTTTGTTTACTATTTTGATCAGTAGTTGGGATCATTAGTTTAAAATTTTGAAAAATTAAGAAAGAAACAATACTGAAGCCATCCAGCATGTTTCGCGATGTCCAAATGTAACGATCGAAATAGCTCTATAACTAAAGCAAAAAATATATTGGTACTTTACACTGCATTTATTTGTCTTTAAAATAATAACTTTTTATACGTTATTAATCATTTTTATGTGTTTTTGTGCATTTCCTTTGCCGTAAATATACTTTTCTTATTTTTAAAAATGCGTTGTCAAAATCGCGGAACGATCGATTTGAAGATTTTTTTACCAATTTAATTTAAAGAAGGTTACGTTGTCCCAAAACGAAACAAAAATATTAATTACAATCTCCTTGCATCAAATTAATAGTTTTTTTTATCGAAAAATGAAAAAAATTTAGCAGATACAATATTAATACCATTATTAGTCACATGTCTAGCAAACGTGTATGGTCGATGTCAAATGGAGACGGCATAGATCGTTACTCAATTTGGGACGTAATGTAGCAACAATCTCAAAAAGATTGTAAAGAATTTCGTTTTTTTTTATACAATATTTTTCTTAATTTTCTATTTGCTGCTTCTTTAACTACAATTATCCTTTGAATGAATTTTTTTTTAATGAAACAGATTTTTAGAACTTTTTTTTTATTAATTCTATAGGAGTTATAACTTTTCCAGGAATTTTCAAGGATAAAGTTATTTTTATTTTATGATCAAGTTTTCCTTTTTGTATGTGTAAATATATGTTATTTAAAAGATCACAATAATCAATCAAACCCAAAATTTTTGGAATTAGCAATAAAATTTTACAGAATTAAACAAATCCATAATTTGAAAATCTGGAAAAAACAAAATTATAATTTTAAAATATTCAAATCTACTCTAATTTTAAAGCATTCACAATTTACAACTAATGACTGATGTCATACTTTTTATACTTATTAGTAGACATTAAATATATTTATTTCTTTTAAAGAAGTTGCATGAAATTCAGTTAAGTATCCTTTTATATATCTGTTGTAAACTGTTTTGATCAGATACATTTCAAATATGATAGCAATTTATCATATTCTCAGTCTCTTTACATAAATGATTCGAGAATCAATAAGACAATGTCCAAAAGTCATTAGACAAGGGAAATGCCAAAGTTGCGTAACCTACAGGACAGCAATGTCCGAAATCTGTAACCCAAATGAAAGCATTGTCAAAAATCTGTAACCTACAGATCTTGTAATAAAATGTTTTAATTAATACTTTTGCAGAACAGTTCCTGTCTTTGAATGATTGTATATTGTATTCCATGCCTATAAACAATACGGTTAAATTTGTATTGATGTTAAATTTCAAAAATTATTCATAGTTAACATTTAGTGTTCTCACATTTTTAGAATGTCCCATAAGGGCTGTTATTCTTTTCGAAAGCCCGGAATAACCAGAAAAACAAAATACGAACATACTGCCTCAACCCAACTAAAACATCGTTTTTACTGGCGAAGGCAAATTTACCTAATTTTATTTATTGTTCTCAACAGAAGTCATTAAATAAAGCCATTATGACAGAAGAGTGAAAATTTGCCATATAACGCTAATAATAAACATAATTGTTTTACCGAACGGTAAACATACATGTAAAGGAAAAAAAGTTTCGCTTATAGCTTTTTTTGGAGTGTTTAATCTGTGGACATTCTCGCTTGATGCTCCAACAATAGTCAGCCATCATATGTACATCCCATCTACCTTGATACCGTGCTAAAATGACCTTGAAATCTTGGTGGAATCGCTTACCCTGCTCATCACTGACTGCACCTAGATTTTTCGAGAAATTCGCAAGATGACTATGTAAAAAATGAAATTTTTGCTCATGTTGCAGCCAAGCATTTTTGAAGCTCGCCACAAATGCTAAACAATTTCGTTGTAATTATGTGCTCGTGTATTTCCAAGAAAGTCTTTGACAATGTTTTTGAATGCCAACCAAACATTCTTTTGAAGTTCTGTTATTGTTCCGATGAAATGTTCATCTTTAACGAGCTGCCGAATCTGTGGACCATCAAACGCACCAGCCTTTATTTTTTCAGATGACAGGCTAGGAAATGCCGAAATGAGATACTTGAAACAGTCTCTCTTAAATGACAAAGCTTTAACAAATTGCTTCATGAGATCCAGTTTTATATGCAGAGGTGGAAATATACTGCTGTTTGTAAAAAATGCAACACCATGAAGAGTCATCAGAATTAAATAAAATTTAATACACAAACGGCTTGTATTAGTACAAATAAATGAATACATTTTCAAAGCAAAAAAAAACAATATTAAGTGTCCGAAATCAGTATTTGGTGTAGCCATCACTCGCTGCAACACGTGTTGCTATACGACGTGACATGGAGTGAAACAGATGTTGAATGTCTGCTTGTGGAAGAGAATTCCATATTGTTTGTATGCGCACCCAAAGTCCGTCTTTTGAAGCTGTAGGACGCGGATCACGAGCGAGACGTCGACCAACCAAATCCCACACGTGCTCAATAGGCGACATATCCGGCGAATAAGCAGGCCAAGGAAGAAGTTACATGTGTTGGGAACATTCCTTGCAACATGTGGGCGTGCATTATCCTTTTGAAAGATAGCTCCAGGGATGCCTTGAAGGAAGGGAACGACTTCGGGCTCTAGCACTTTACAGACGTATATGTTGCTATTCAGATTACCCTCAATTCGCAGCAGCTGATATCATCCATGATACGAAATCGCGCCCCAGACCATAACTCCGGGTGTTCGGTCACTATGACGTTCGATAACGCACTCTTCAGCAGCGTTCACCGGCTTAGCGTCTAACACGAATGCGGCCATCATGGTTCCACAAATTAGGCGGGATTCGTCAGAAAAGACAACTTGTTAACAATCAGCGCGCCAGGCTCTATGCTCATGAGCCCTTTACAGACGCAGCCGTCGATGGCTTGGTGTGAGGGGGATCCTGTATGAAGGAATCCTTGCACGCAGTCCACGGTGCAGTAGACGTCGGCGAATCGACGAAGCAAACATTAGTACACCTGTAGCAGTAGACGAAAGTGCTGCCAACTGCCTGGAGGAAGCTGTACGGTCATTCACCGCCATGTGGACCAGGTGTGTATCATCGCGCGCTGACGTCACCTACCGTCGTCCACTCCCAGTTTTTCGAGTTGTCCGGTGCTCGTCGGTGCACTGCTTCAAACTCGCATCATTGAGGAACTGTTTTGCTGCACACGAGCTGCTATTGCGCGATAAAAAATTCCTCCTTCACGAAGGCCGATAATTCTCCCCCGTTCAAACTCCGTAAGTTGTTGAAATTTCACTCTATTTCGTCGTGGAGGCATACTTAGGTCTCACTAAACGTTCGCCACTAAAAAATAACCATACACTCTTTTCAACGTCCCGCTACAGCTCTCTATTTATACGCTTTTAGCATCAGTCCAGAGGGCGCTGCTCTCACTACGTATTCGTGGTGGTTCTGAAACTTTACTACTTTACATAACATCCTATAATTGCCATTTGCTGCAAATTTCATTTCATTCGGACGATTCCTTCATGGTGTTGCATTTTTTACAAACAGCAGTGTATAATGTTCTTTCTGTCAACAAGTGGCTGATGTAGAATATATGGATCACCAGGTTTCATGTCAAACCTTGACGGCCGATTCGACAGGTACGTTATGGCAATACGCAAATCCATCATCACTTTGAAAGTATTGCAGAAACGCACTTTCTCATGATCGAAAGTAAGATACCCTAAACCCTTTTTCAAGCAAGTTTTTTTCGTACAGTCTTGATGCTAACAGCTCTTAAGCTTTTTTGGATAGTCCCAAATCTCGAACCAAATCATCCAATTCATGTTACTCATTCCGTAAGAACGGAATCAATATCAATTTCATAATCTTCGTCGTGGGGGTCACTTCGATCTTCACCAGACTCGTATTCCTGTATTTCCAAGAAAGGTAATTCTTTGAAAACTGGCACTGGGATTTCAGATGAATGAGACAATGGGCGTATAGCTGATGGTAAACTATTATACTCTATTTGACATTTGTTTTTCTTGTTATATCCTTACGTTTTCACTATACAAAAGTAACAATCACTTGAGTGGTCTCTGGGATCTCGCCAAATCATAGGTATATCAAATGGAAATTTATCACGTGTTCCCTTCGTCCACATCCTTAAACTTTCGACACACTGCTGGCACACATTATGAGGGGCCCATGATAGATCTTGATCACCAATTTTCACTTTAACATAGGCAAAATAGGCTTGCCTGACAAATGTACCGATGTTTATACTTTGGTAAAACAGCCACACATATAACAAAATGAATCGGGACTGTTTAAGCACTTACGATGCAAACTAGCAGAGTCAGACATAAGGAAAGATTTCAGTTCATATATAGTATATAAAAACTAAACATTGCTAACCTTGTATACAAACAAGAACTCGGAATCCACGTTGCAATGTGCTTCACTATATCAGAGCGACACACGTCTCACTACAGTATCTCAGGCGTAACTAAACTAGTTTAGACAAGTATGAACCTGTTGATGTTCTCCTACGGCGTCATTTACTCACAGCCAGTTGGAGAAGGTTTATGTCAGCCAGTAGAAGAGCAATAGTTCTTCCTGTGAACCACGCTCGATCCCGCGTCCTATATCATATGAAAAAATAGTGTAGTGGCGTAGAGAACTCTTGACGCAGTAGAAGAAAACTAACTACAGTTTTGAAATCCGCATACCTATTCGTATATGTAAATTTCAATTTCAAAATCTGAAGACAAAATCCTAATTCTATGTATTTACGAATTTTATTTAGGAGATATAACCGTATGTATATTTTATTTATCTACCACGTTTAAACAAATTGCATTATGTGTTAACAAAATTGCTTTCAGTTCAACACATGATGCGATTGATTGTGTCATATTGACCGTCATTACATCTAGTAAAAAATAGAAGGATTTACGTCACTGCTTATGAAATAAAAAGGGAGGAGTTGAACAACTACTATAACTATGTGATGAACTTATTAGCATCAGTTAGAATATCGTTTATGAAGCTGGTTTTCATTACTGGTGGTTCCGACCAAAGGAGAGAACTTGAATTTCTTCTGTCCATAGATCCAGTATCACCATGGTGACAGATTGGACAATAAATTTTTCGTCCCCCTTTTGCACTGCTATCAATAGTCACGGAACAAAAGAATTCTCACCCTCCTCCTATTTTCGAGCACCATTCATAGTAGCGTAAATTCAAAGGTACCACAAAAGGTTAATTAAAAAAAACGACTTCTACAAACTCAAAAATGCAAAAAATTCCATAAGCGGTCGTCTTCATAAGAAATTTGGCATAAACAAAAAATATTTCAATGACAACACTATGTTTTGATGCCTTAATCAGACTTTTACGCTCCAAAATTAATTTAAATATGAAATGTCATAAATTCCCCATTGTTACATCCTCCAAGAGCAATAACAAATTCGTCAAGTACAGCAATTCTGAAAATAAGAGTTAGCGACTGCTGAATATATTATCAGTCATTGATGAAAGTTATTTGTATAGCAGTAATGCAAATAAAATTTAATCAAATCATAAAAACTGAAATTCATAAAAAAAGTAGTTGGAAAGAAAACTAAGTAGATACAACTAGCTAGTAACTAGAAGTTAAGTTCAATAAAAAGTTGATTTAGACATTTAATAATTCTTAAAATTAACTGGGTACCCTTTTTTGGCTTGCTCAAAACTGACCTCTATCAGCTCTTAGTGTGGTCAGCAGTGCACAGATACTAGAACTGGATCAAACATATGCTGTGACTCGAAATGGGCTGTTTTTCCAATAGCATTTTGAATAACAGTGCAATTGTAAAACAACTGCAAGCAACCATTATCAAAAATATTAAATGCTTTGAAATTAATTTAAAAATCACGTAAATTAAAAATAATTAAAACCGTGAAAAGAATTAGTGCTAATTTTTAAGTGAGTAAATTTAAAGTTTACTTTAATTTCTTACAGAATAATAAATATTAAACTCATTCGCAGTCTGCCAGCTATAGTTATTAATTGTTAACTACACTGTTACAATTAGTAGTTATAGTATTTTTTATTAATACCAAAAAGTTAGCAATAACTCTCCATAAAACTACTATCGTTAATAACCCATCTTTATCAATCTATTGATCATTCATAATTAAAGTTCATCTGCACAGCACATAACGGGAAAATGCCAATGTATTTAGATTTACTGTTACCCATATATTTATAAATATTTTTCAAACATTTATACATTCCTCGGGTTTGTCATACATGTTTGTAACTTTCAGATCACTGCAGTAACCTAAAATCACTGTAGTGATAAAGTAGTAAGAGTAGTTCAAAAACTATTTGGAGAAAAAAGCTACAATTTTTTATGGTCAAATTAAGTCCTGAATCGATTTTCATCGAAATATATGAGGGTTAAAATTCATGGAATTTGAAATATTAATCTGGCAATTCATATTGCACACTAAAAACTAATTTTTAAATAAAACATTATACAGATTTTGTTTGGGCTATTTAATAGTAACATGTTACAGAAAGTATCAATAAGTTTGGGAAAGTTATCTAAGAAGCTTTAAACTTTTTATACCCATAACTCGAAACTACTGGGCCGAAAGCATGAAATTTGGTATATGAAGTTAAATTCTGATACAGATTCGAATCTTTATGCCAAAATAGAGGACTTCTATTGGAAATTAAGTTTTTGTAAAGTTGGTTGGCAACTCAATAGAAGTTCAGCCCTTTACCCAAATTCTATGGCTATTAATTTATGGAAGACGTTTTTCCCTGTCAAATGCCATCTTTAAATTTCCTATACTGTCAAAGTTACACAACTTAAGAGAAGTGGTTCGATTTTTTATCGGATGTTTATGGAAGACGTTTTTCCTTGTCAAATGCCATCTTTGAATTTCCTATGCTGTCAAAGTTGCACAAATTAAGAGAAGTGGTTCGATTTTTTTCATAGGATGTACATGTTTTACCTGTAACTTCAGTTACATATACGCTGCATGGAAAACCTTTGCTAAATTAATATCATTGAGTTATTAAAATCACAAATTCTGGTGCGTGTATGAATATTTAATGGAATTTTCATTCTCCTCTTATTAAATGCAAATTAATGCACCAAAAATGTACAGAAACCATTTCCACCTTCATTGTTTTAAGACATGCTACTGTCTATGGTATCTTTAATTATGAAGCTAAACTTTCTAAAAGTAGAAGGTCGTGAATTTTCTTTTCCCCAGTCGTGACTACATTACTGCCTAGAACACTCTCTACTATAATAAAGCGTTGTCGAGGAGGTTCACTTCATAAATATGAAATGCTGTCACAACATCTATAAGAGAATGTGACACAGACATAAAGGGAATTTGCAAGGAGAAGAAACGGAGCATGGTATTCAAGTTGCAGACTAAAATAAAAACATCACTTCAAAGTACAGAGAAATAATTTAAGGTTCATCTTTTACACATCCCAACTTTCCAAGACACCTTCAAAAGATGGTGTGGCTGCCTTAACTTGATTTATAGTTCTATTCGTTAAAAGAGTGTTTCTGAGAAGGATAGAAGAGACGTATGGGGTTTAAAGAAAGTTAGTTCTTCGAGTAAGGTAAGTTGATTGAAGAAAAGGTTCGGAATAGTTTCTACAGAAAAAGTTTCTTGATCAGACGACTTTCGAATATTTTTCAACTTTCAGTTGCTAAGTATATAAATTGTACATTACACAGCTTTAAAAGAAATAACTTATCACAGAAATTTCGATTGCAGAAATGTTTATATATATATACAAACCTTTATCGAATATTTTTACGACTCACATAAATATGTGGCAACAATCAGAGATTTATTTAATTTTAACGTCTGAAAATAAATTAGTTTTTAATAAGAGAAGAATTTTCACTTCGTTGATTTTCCAAAATGTCGAATGCAATTGAGCAAAGACCATGCATTAAATTTTATTTCCGCAATAAAATTTCTGCTACAAACACATTTAAATTGTTGCAAAAAGCTTTCACATACGACTGTTTTATCAAAAACAACAGCATTTGATTGGTATAAAAAATTTGAAGAAGATAGATTTCGTTGATTGTCGTGGTATTGTGCATTATGAATTTCTACTAACTGTCTCCAGACGATCAATAAATTTGATTATTTTTTGAGTGTTTTGCGCCGTTTGCGTGAAGCAATTCGTCGTAAACGACCTGAATTGTGGTGAGATAACTCATGGGTGTTGGCATCACGATAATGCGCTTTCTCACAATGCCATTATAATTCGTGATTTTTTGACAAAGTGATTGACGTGATTTTTTGACTCAACAAGCTCCGTATTCACCTCATATGACTGTGTGACTTTGTCTTATTTCCACGGGTGAAACACCCTCTTCGTGATCACCGTTTTGAGTTCATAGATGCAGTAAAAGAAAGTTAAATTCGAACCCTGAAAGTGGTTTCACAAAACCGACTTTATAAGGCAAATTTTGAGGGTAGCAAAAAAACGTTGGCGCAAGTACATTGTAGTCGGATGAAATTACTTTGAAGATGTAATACATTTGGAACAATAAATTGACGCCTTTTTTAATGACAGCATTCAGGGTACTTTTTGATCACTCTAGTATACTTGTTATTACTTATGTACTTGTTGCCAAGAAAATCTATACAAGTAAATACCTCTTACCAGCCAACATTCGTGAAAAACAAAATAAAGCAAGCCATTCCCGAGAAACACCCCCACTTCAGATGAACGAGCTATGTTTCTATAGCGACCTTCTGCTCAGACTAGGTGCTTGAAGCAGTTCTCGTCGTAGAGAATACTTCCGCTTCTTAAAAACACTATTGCATGATACCGATCCAAATTAATTCAAATGTAGTTTATGGCCGTTATAATTGGTCCTGACCAATCAACTGACAAAAAGAATTCGTTATTCACACTTTAGAATACTCATTAGAGAATTGATCCAGTCGTATTAGAAAAACAATCCTAGTGACGTCACGTCCAGTTTCTATACAGGAAGTACGTGCCGCCATCGAAACACTACTTTCACCCATATTGAACATGACAGACAAAGCTTCTCATTTCTAATCAGGGTGATTTGTTGAATTTTCGGTAAAACTGAAAATCTAATTTTATATTTTACTAGCAGAAATACCCGGCTTTGCTCGGGTTGAATTAATAATATGTTGAATGAAAAGTCATACAAATACAAATACAAATACAAATATTGACGACCAGCTACAGGCTCAAGCCCAACAAGGCTGGTCCTTTGTTTATGAATTCTCCAATTCCCACTGACTATCCAATTGTGTCTTAAATTCGTACACTCCCTTTGAATTAACTATATTTTCTGGCAACGCGTTCCAACTGTCTATTACCCTATTAAAGTAGTAGTTTTTCCTTAAATCCCGATTAAAATGTGTCTTATTCAATTTATACCCATGGCCCCTTGTTCTGTTATCCCTATTGAAATTTATGCCCTCTGTGTCCCCTTGTTTTACAAACTTGAAAAGCTGAATCAAATCCCCCCTCCTTCTTCTTCTTTGTTTGATGTATACATGTTTAGCTTACTTAAACGTTCATTATAGTCGAAATTTGCTAGCCCCTTTATTATTTTTGTAGCTCTGTGCTGAACCCTTTCAATTGATTCTAAGTCCTTTCTCATATATGGAGCCCAGAATTGTACAGCATATTCTAGATGTGGTCTTACTAAACCCTTATATAATGGCAAGATTATATTCTTATCCCTTGAAGTTACAGTCTTTTTAATATACCCCAATAACCTATTAGCCTTTTTACCCGCAGCTGAACATTGGTGACCCATTTTAAAATCCCTGTGAATTATCACCCCAAGATCCTTGACTGTTTCTCCCTCCTTTACCTTCACTCCCTGCAGACAGTACTCGGCTCCACTGTTCCTGTAACATCAATTATTTTTCATAAAAGAATGTTAACATCATTTAAGTGTGCGGGGAAAAAATATAATACCAATTTAACTTCTCCATCGCCTTTACAATTTACTTCGGACACAAATATGTATATATATATATGTTGTATCCAACTATATAATCCATTTCATATTCGTCACACTTCTGCTGAAGTTGATTTTAAGTTTTGGAGTGACTGCGAATTTTCCCTTGCATTCAATTTCAGTAAAAATGGCGAATTTTTGGTGGATAGTCGTGCACCTAGTTTTCCTATGAATATGTTTTCATTGTACCATTCTTTCACCTAGTATGCGACAGTTTCGAATTTCATCATCAATGTGAGAAGATGGTAAATTAAACTGTTACAGCATTTGTTACTAATTTAGTTTGAAGCAAACGCAATTTTTCTTAAAAATTCCGTTCAGCGGCATGTGGAATAAGGGAACTTCTGTTAGATATATAAAGCAGAGTTGACGTTTGTCTGTTCTCTACACTAATCCACCTATTGATCAATCCACACATTTGATACACTTATATTTTAGAACCCTGTGGATATGATAGGCTACATATTAACCTGCGTTCTATATGTCCAAGGGGGCTAAAAATTTACGGCATTCGTGAATAATTTAATTTGAAGCAAACGCACCTTTTTCCAGAAAATTACATTCAGTGGCATGTGAAATAACATTGCTTTTGTTATAAATACATATCATCATTAAACCCAATCGATTAATTGATTTTACGTCGCTTTTACAAAAAGAAAATCATTTTCAACGAACGAATCACATGCATCTAAGTTGGGTAAGAACAGCTTCAATAAATAGAGTAAGCAACCTCAACTTTCTGTCTCTTTTTTTTTCTAAGACGTAAAATTTCAATTTTTCAAAATTACTTAGTGTGATATTATTCCAAGATCAACAAAGTCTTGTTAAAAATTCCCTTTTCTCCAACACACATACAGTTTTAAATTGAACCCTTATGGTATTTTTGATCAGAAATTTGGTTTCTAAATGGAAAGCACGTATCTATTTAGAATGATAGATGTATACTCTGTTTCACCTTAACTTGTCAGTAGAGTAAAGGCTACGTTGACCGCATCACAGCCGTTGTCGTAGAAACTAGGGTTACAATGTCAGAAGAAGTCAGCTATAAGCGAGGAAATTCGCCCTTTTTGGCAAGGAGAGATAAAATGCACGTGGAAATTCTATACGTTTCACAGATCTTTAATTTCTAATGGCTCTTGCATTACATTTGTTAATTAAACAAAAAGCTACTCTATGTTAATATAAATGCGTTTTGATTTTTCTAAATGAGTATTATTTTTAGTTATTTAAAAATATATATATTTAAAATTTTTTTACAATAAATGTTGTTTAAAAAAACAGTCTATTTAAAGATGTGATGAACCATAAAATTCATTTTTTGAATTTACTTACCTGAAAGCTAAACACCTTGATTAATACTTCTTTTTTCAATTTTAATAATTTTATTAAAGGAAATTAATCCAATTTAATTACTCCTTTGGTCTTACATTTGGTTGGACAAGGTAGGGGAGAGTGCGTCGTCTGCTAAAATATGTGTTTTTCTTAACAGCAAAATATAGTCTCCAAATTAAATCAAATTTATTCTGATATTAAAGAAAGTAAATAACAAATAAAAATACATATAACATAGAGGATATAAAATACATTCACAATAAATAAATAGAATATAAAAAATACAAATATAGTGAATACACATACAATAATAAAAAAAATGAAACCATTTTAAAAATTAGAGTTAAAAAAAATAAACCTTATATGTGTGAAACATATTCTGAAACTCGCGGAACGGTGTCGGGTTGATTAGTAGTAAATTATTAATTTTATGAATAATTTAAAATAGTTTACAAGAAAGTGTACAGAAGAAACCAATCTCTTTCATGAATAGTAGTTACAATGAGAAAACTATATTTACGTTTTACTTATTCATCACATGCATTTATACATCATCAATATATGTAAAACATAGCAAACATCATAACAAATCTATTTACATTATAATATACTTATTCATCACATGAATTTACACATCATCATCACTTAACATTTCCGAATCGCTATCAGACTCACTATTAAAAGAAATTACCAAGTTCTTACTTTCCCAAATATCATCCACAAGTCCATCTACTTCCCACATGTATTTCTCTTTTTCAGTAACATGGTTTATGCAGTTTTTCCAATTTTGTACAGAGACCTTTTCAATCCCTTGGATGACTAAATCCTTCACATCGTTCAGTTTAAAAGTCTTGTTTTCCCTGGCAACGTGTCCATTTACTTGACTCCATATCATTTCAATGGGATTAAGCTCACAGTGATACGGGGGAAGTCTCAAAACCTTATGTCCAAATTTTTCGGCAATTTCTTCAACTCTGTATTTATCAAACATATGTTTGATTTCGCTAACTTTTTTCAACAGTTCAATCTTGATCATGTCCTGGTTCCACGTAATGTTTTTCAACGATAGCCATTCTTGAATTGCACTTTTTTTCCAAGATGTCGTCGGAATTTTTTCTTTCTTCACCGAGTGATAGGGGGCATTGTCCATCACTACAAAGCTGTTTCGTTTCAATTTAGGCATGATATCTTCAAACCACTTCTCAAAATGGTTACCATCCATTTCTTCGTGGTAGTCACCGGATTTTTTTCCTACAAAAATGTCAGCCGCATCAGGTACAAATCCTTCATCACTTCCGATATGGGTAATGATGAGTCTTCTTCCTTTTCCTTTTGGTGCAGCCAAGCCTGTTGTCAAACTTGAAGAGGAAGCTTCATTGGTGCTTTTGATGTTTTTGTCTTGCCATACTCGACTTTGTGAGTGTCCTTCATTCACCCATGTTTCATCTAAATAATAGATTGAAGCATTTTCATTCTTCAGTTCTCTAATTTTTCGTAAATAATTTCTTCGCCATAAAATTATGTCGTGTCTTTCTAAAAGCATAGCCTGCCTTTTTCGCTTTTCAAAGGAAAATCCCAAATCTTTCAGTATCCTGTACAGTGTACTTCGGCTAATGTTTGTCGAAAAAATATCCTTATCATTGTTAATTTCATTTAGAACTTTGTCCAATGTAGGAATTTCATTTCGACGAAAACAATCATGAATTTTTCGTCGGATGCACGATAAAGTAAAGTTGTCATATTTCATCATTCTTGTTCTTTTTCCAACGGCATAAGGTCGTTTTTTTCCTGGAGTACTCAAAGGACTTGTCGTCTTCTTTTCTTTTTTCAAACGAAAAACAGTTCTTTTGGAAACACCAGTTAGTTGAGACACCTTTCCGACGATTTGGTTAATGGAATCACTATGGTTTTCTTCTCGAAGTCTAGAATAAACATTCAATATGTTCCTGCGAGCTCCACTACCAATTGATTTTCCTTGCTTTGATGGCGTATACAGCTTGGATGGTGACGTTCCTTTTTCAGCCATGTTCAGAGTATCAAACACACTCCAATAAAATAGCACAAGAGAGATATGAACGTAAATACACACGCTAGCAAAGACGCAGAGCGAAATGGCGCAGACTTGGCCGGAAAGCGTATTTAGCTCGCCAGAAATGTTACCATGGAAACCGGTTTAGAATTCCGTTTCGGATATATTCATTCGCTTCGGTCAAAAAAAAATGCTTTTTACAAATAAATAACCGATTATAAAGGTTCAAAAATCACTCCTTCATTGTAGGACAATTTTTACACGTTTATATGCATTTTCTTTATTTTAAATTCCAAATCAAGTTGGAATTATTTTTCATGCGGATGAACATCATTTCTGCCTTTCCCAATACTGACAAGTTAAGGTGAAACAGAGTATAGTTACTTGACTATGGCGCAAACTTTCAATAACATCCATGAAACACGAAAAACAAATGAAATTTAGTTTATTTTAATCGGCTTTCAATGAAAAGCTATATCAAAATTTTGAAATATATTTTGAACTACAAAGTATGACTACCCGTTTTAATTAAACGTAACCCATCTTATTTTAAAGTTAGTTTTGAAATTTTTCATGTCATTTTAAAATAATAAATTACACACTTAAAAAGTATTTTGATTTGTAAATTTTATTTTCTACACACTATTACGTATTCAACCAAAGATTTAAAGAAAGTTGGTGGAAATATACCACCACGAAAGTACCCATGTCCAGTGATATTTTGCAGGAAATAAATAAAATCCAACACCTAAACAATAATTCTGGAATAGGTAATATACCGGAATACATAAGCAAACAGAAACAAAATTCCGATCCTTAAAAAAGGCCGAATTCTGAAGAAAAAAAATCTGTTCTAGCGTGTTGAATTTCGACTTCCTGAATATATTCTGAAGTAAAACAATTCGACAAAAAACTGGAACAATGTTGATAAAGACAATGATTCATAAGCAAAAAGAACACATATTTATAATACTTGGGAATCCCCAAATATGACCGCAATCATCTCGTTTTCAACTCAAATACCCAAAAAAAGAATTATAAATCAAATTAAAAAATTAAACATTAATTCTGAGGTTGCCAGATTACCGAGTAGCGAAATTACGCTTTTATGATCAATGATTTTATCATTTGTCCTTTTCGTGCTCCATTATAAAATGTAAGTAAATATAAAATTAAATGTTCTAAATATTCTTTCTTCGTCAATCAAATATTTATAAATATTATTTTCATCATGGAAATAAGTAAATATTCAGTTCAAACATGAACATTATAATTTAATTTATTTTAAGAAAATTGTTTTTCGATCAACACTGGTAAAGCAATCTGAGATGCGTGCAGCAATCGTTTTGCACTCAATGTTATTTCAATGGCGATTTCAAATTGATTTTGGCTTAGGCCTTAGGTCAATTTTAGGCATCTTAGGATTCGAATTTTTCAAAATCCTTTCTTAGTGCACCCCTACGGTATAAGAAGAATCCCCCTGCAAAATTACTGCTTCCTAGGACTTGTAGTTCTTGAGATACAGTGATGAGTCAGTGAGTGAGTGGTATTTGAATTTTATAGATATAGATAAAGAGAGAGAGAGAGAGAGCATAATAAATGTAGTCATGACTTCTTTTCCTTGTAAAAGCATGGAAGGTAATAAAACCAGCTTCAAAAATTTCCATAATACTAAATAGCCTGAAAAATATTTATTTACGTTATATTATGAACTTATATCCAAACTTTAATGAAGTAAAAATTCCGAAAACGTTATGCTTCCATATGAAATTTAAATCCATGATTAACTAAGAATTTCAAGTAAGCAATAAGTGGATACTGTCATCAGATACATGTAACAATTATGGTTTTAATACACATCTCCTTATAACAACTTCAATTGCCATTTGGAAACCTTATGCTTTTGAGATTTGACATTAAAGACGTATCATCATACAAGAAAATATAAAAGTTAAGACCTGTCTGTGATTCCACGAAATATCTTTACGCTTCGATTCAAAGAAAGTAATATTTTCACTCATGAATATATGACATTGGGCTGCATTGTATTCTCTAATTACATTTTATTCTAATCTAATATTGCATTCACTCAGTCTCCTATTCATAGAACATTGGAATGCAAATTTTTTATCAAATTAGCATAACGTTTGAATCAAGTATAGGTTTTTCTGTTTAGTTCTTAGAAAACAGGCCATGTACTTTCATAGTAACTGGAATTATTTTCAGGAGTAATATTCAGACAAATAGGTTTTATGTATCCTTGAGGAAGTTTTAATTTTCAAACAAACAGAAAGAAAAATATTTACTCAACGAACTTTTTAGGATAAAAATTATTCTCCAAGAGCAAATAACTTCAAGGTTTGAAGTTCAATCCTCTAATTCTTTATAAAACCACTAGCCACTGCGTGGCGAGAACGGCGTTGACAGTGTCAGTTCTTTCCATGGGGTCAGGTAAGACCACAGCTCGCTAACCCCCGGTGATTGCTACGAATTCCCATTTGTTTGCTCATCATGGCGTTGCCCGTGGTGTTGGTTTGCTTGGGAAACCAAATGGAAATTCGTAGCCTATTGGAATGAATTCCCTGCGAATTCCAATTTGGTTTGCTTCGCAAACTAAATTATGAATATTATGAACTATGGTTTGCTTCGCAAGCCAACACCACGGGCAACGCCGTAATGGCATCGACATTGTCAAATTCGGCCAAATTTGAATTGTATTGAGATCCAAATGGGGTGACGTTACAGTTTCTAGCGAAAATGTAAATATTTAATTAAAAAAATTATTTATTAAACGAAAATCATATGTAATGTATCTATCTTGTGTAAAATTTTCCGCAGATTTCAAATCCGTTGAAATTTACAATCGACCTTTAACGATCCCGTTTTTACAAAAATGAACTAAACAATGCCAGTCAAAATGTTTTTTTATTTGTTTCGCTTTTTTTTGCTGTGGAATGGTTTGAGTGCCGAAAATGAAATCTGTGATTTCTCAAATCTTTAATCAAACGAAGGTCATTCTTCGCAGTAGCGTTCGTATTGGAAATATATAAAAAAATTTATTTTAAAAATTACTATAGGGCTCCGCCCCTGCTCGTCTTTGCTCGCTTGACACTTAAAAAACGTTCCTTTTGACCCTAATAAACCCTAAACTAATAGCCGCATCGGAAAAAAATTGTATTTGTCTTGTTCTCTGTACAATTTTGATCCAACCATGTTAATTTTGTAATTTTTTTATCGTACTTTTTGGGGAAACCGACAACGAATCATGCAAAAAAGCGACTTTTCAATCCTGTGGTGGCAGCGGTGGTTGCTGCGGCAACATTTTTTTAATATAGAGGGATTTATTTAAAGAAAATCATATTTTTAGGAATCGAAATAATGTGAAATTTGCCTCAGATTTTAAATCCATTAAAATTTTAACTCTATCTTTTACCTATTACAATCTAGGAGATAGAAAAAAGAACTATGTAACTAAACTTAAAACTTTATTTTTTTTTGTCTGCTGGCAAATCGTTCCTCTACACAATGAAAACTGAAGAGGAAAAGTAAATATAGAATCTACAATTTCTTAATGCTGTTGCCATTCCAAGGAAACAGTAATGATTAAATTCCATTAAATTCATTTTAAAACGTTCTAGATGAAATTTTAAAGTTCGGGCGTCCTAAAAATTGCAAATATTTTGTACTATCTGTGTGCCAAATCCCATAACTATAAGTTCCATAGATTTGTCAGGACTATAAACACAGACCGAAAACATACATACAAACACTTCTTTTTATAATAGTAGAGATAAAATAATATAATGTACGTTTCAGTAAAACTTAGCTTATTTGCAAAATGGAAGTTTTTCCCTTTACGTAAAAGCAAATCAATATATCTTTAATTTAACTGGTATATGTACACCTGAATCAATTAGAGCTGTTATTTTTTTCCACATCACTTATAAGAATTTTAACAACTCCAATTCATGTACGAATTCATTTGAAACAGAATTGTTTGAACGAACATTACACGCAGCACTTTCATTTCGTGTCTCCCAGAATGGCTTTTCTCTTGCTTTTGGTTTCCTTTTCGTAGCACTTGGTGTAAAACTTTGCAAAACGGTTTTGTTGTTAAGCATATATTAGCCAACATGGATATAACGAATGCATATTTTAATTACAAACCAAACAAATTATAAAAAAATTACTAGCCAAATAAATTAAAAAATTAATTGCAAGCCAAATACACAGTCCAGTCACATTAATGTGACCACCACCTACTTTCGACGTCAACGCGAAATAACCAATCATAAAAGGCAGGTGGCAGCACATTGCAGTGGAGTGTATATAAAGGATGTTCTAAGGCATCGGAAAGCATTTCAATCGTTGGCGTAATACAGAAACGTAGCAATTTATCCGACGTCCAAAAGGGCATGATTATTGACTTTCGGGCCAAAGGTGGAAGCATTTCGGAAATGGCTAATTTTGTGAACTGTTCGCGTGCCGCGGTGGTAAATGTACACCGTGCATGGCAAAATGGCGCTATCCAAAACCAGCGGCGTTTCACATGTGGAGCACCACGGGCTATAGATGACAGAGGCTTTTTCCGATGAATCACGTTTCATGCTCCATCGGACAGATGGACGTTGGCGCATACGGCGTGAAACGTTTGAAAGCAAACACCGTGCCGCAATTGCCGGAAGGATCCAGGCTAGAGGCGAGAGCATTATGGTTTGGGGAATGTTTTCCTGGCATTCACTGGGTGCACTCATCATTGTGGAAGGCACGATGGATCAGCACAAGTACGCATATGTACTTGGGGACCATGTCCACCCCTACATGCGAATTATTTTTCCTCAGAATGATGGAATCTACCAGCAGGACAATGCGAGGTTTCATACAGCTCGCAGTGTATGTGCGTGGTTCGAAGAGCACCAGGATGAGTTTACCGTACTAACCTGGCCAGCAAACTCACCGGATTTAAACCCAATCGATAATCAGTGGGACCACCTCGATCGGGTTGCTGGCGCCATGGATCCTCAACCGCGTAATCTAGCGCAGCTGGCCACGTGCCACTGGATTAGGTATGGTTCAACATCCCAGTGAACACCTTCAGAAACCTAATTGACTCTCTTTTTGCACGTCTCGCAGCGGTCCGCTCTGCCAAAGGTGGTTATTCTGGCTTTTGACAGGTGGTCACATTAATGTGACTGGACTGTGAAAATTAACAAATTAATTACAAGCCAAATAAGTAATATATTTCTTTAATTGGCTTTTAATTAATTTTACGGAAGTGAGAAAGTACACACATCAGCCTGCTACTAGCAGTGATAGAAGTCGGATGCGAAATATACTTCTGTGTTAAAATTGCGTTATGGCTCTCTCTGATTTCGAAAGAGGCATGATTGTTGGAGCCCGTCTTGCTGGAGCCTCAGTAACTATAACGGCCATCCTTTTAGGTTTTGAGAGAAGTACACTGTTGACTGTAATGTCTCAGCATATTTGAAACAGGCTAAAACATCATCTAAAAAGCACGATAGTGGTCGAAAATCGAAGCTGAATGACAGATACAGAAGGCTTTTGAAGCGGATAGTGGCAAAAAAAACACAAGACAACAGCATCACAGATAACAACTGAGATAAACACACATCTACAAGAAGCAGTTTCCTCAAAAACTATCCGACGTGAACTACATATGGCAAATATTCATGGTAGAGCGGCTATTTCAAAACCATTGATTACACCATCCAATGCCTTGAAGTGACGAATATGGTGTCGCGAGCTTACAAATTGAACACAACAACAATGGGAGAATGTAATATGGTCAGACGAATCGTCGTTCACATTATTCTTTACAAATGGACGTGTTTGCGTTTGGAGAACGCCACCAGAAGCCTATCAAGTTGATTGTCATCGGCCTACGGTTAAGCATATCGGCGGTTTAGTGTTGATCTGGGGAGCGATATCACATCGTGGTCTTGGCCCACTTGTTGTTCTGAATGGCCGTTGTACCCTCATGTAAGAATTAGACGGACAGCTGGTTTAAAATTAAACTATTTATTTAGATAAAATAAATATTTACATTTAAATTTACAAGATTAATTAAGGGCACAGCCATCGACCATCGATATACTGCCTGGAGCCAAAGTAACAATGGCAAAACAGAGACGTCTGTCTCTCGTCGAATCTAGAATCAGTCTTCTCCAAAAATCCACGTTCGCTTGGTTCCGCAGAACCACAGCTGCCAACGAGAGGGGGGTGAATTCCGAGACCTCGAGCGATGTTTATGTCCTCTCCAGACCTCATGACACCCCCACACAGATGCAAAAACCGTTTGTAACCCACTTGGGTTCCCAACAGCAAATCTTCATCCCAGACATGGGATTAGGGAACCGACGGAAACTCCAGCTGTGTCGATGGACCAAACGGAACGCCGGGCCGCCGATGAGAAAATACTCTCTTTCGGTATTTTGTCAAAACCCACACGTGCAAAGTCTGAAATTGTTTTTGTCACCGTCTGGCTGTTGAGCACATTCCAGCGTCCACGTGTTAGTGAAAAGGGTCGGCTAGTACCATATGGTACACCGTGTTACAGGAGAGGATTATGTCAGTATTCTGACCGTCCATCTCCACCCAATGGTGTAAACTGTGTCTTCCAAGATGATAATGCCCCCATTCACACCTGAGGAATTACCCGAGACTAGTTTTGTGAACACGACGGTGAAATAGAGCACCTCATCTTGCCCCTTCAGTCCCCTGAACTCAATATAATTGAACCTTTGTGAGGTATTTTGGAAAACAAGCTGCGCAATCGATTACCCCCTTCAAATTTACTTTCTGAATTAGGGACTTTTTTGCAATTTGAGTGGGTACGTATCCCTCTGAATGTTGTACGTGACTTGTATTTGTCTATTCCACGTCGGATACAAGCTGTAATTCATGCAAAAGGAGGACCAATGGCCTATTAATAAAAAAAATTCTCGTTTCACAGGTGTTCACATTATTTTGTCCAACCCCTGTAACATCTATATGCAAAGTCTGCGCCAAAGTAAAAGTTGGGTAAATTTACCTTATGCTTATATGAAAAAATATATTCTTCAAAAGAAATTGTTTGAACTATTATACACAAGTCCTGTGTATAAGTATTGCCAAAGTCTAAAATTTAAATTGTTTAGAAAGCTGTTTAACCCTCGTTGATTCTAATTGATTCTGAGCTTGAGAAGTTCTCTTGGAAGATCATTATGAAACTACAACTTTTCATAATCAATTGATTATTAAAATAGTTTAACTTATCATATATTAATAGCACCTCTTGTTTTAGTGCCAACTACAGCTTATATAAATCCTCTTAGTTTTTGTGGCCTTAATAACTATAACGTACCCTTATGTAACCTTGTTTACATAATCGACTACAAGACTATTGTTAAGTGCTGTAAGTCTTCCCCACAAACGTAATCCTGTATTTCAGTTTCTCACTAGTATGACTACCCTGTCTGTTTTTACCTCCAGCTTCCTCCATTGTTGTTTTCCGCATAATTCATGTTTATGTTACGTATAAGACTAAATTTCCTTTGCTCTTCTTGTATTTCCAGTTTCAGTTTTCCTCTCATAATTAATTCCCTTGTTTGCTTATATCATAACGTTCAGCTTGTTTTTATTTTCCTTGTTTCTGATCGTCAGTTAGTAAGTTTCAAGTCGTTCACAAACATGTTCCATTTCTAATCCCCCTCTTAGTTACCTTGATACTGTTCTTCACCTAATAACGCTTCTTGCCTACAACAGACATGTTTCCTTTGTTTGTCTCCCCTCGCATAATTAGTTCCCTAGTTTCCTTTCATAATGTTTCTCTTTTTTATGTTCCTTGTTTCTGTTCTTCGCGTAGTGATGCTTCGATCCATCACAAGCATACACTCCCTTGTTTCTGTATCCTTTTTCAAAGTTCCCTAATTCCCTTTACATCATAATGTCCCTCTTGTATCTCTTCTGTTTTTAACCTTGTAAATGCTTCTTGCCTACCACAAACATGTTCCCCATATTTATGTTTCTCCTCTCAAGCTCCCTTGTTTTCTTAGATCAAAATGCCATCGTTGTTTTTCTTCCTTACTGGCATATGGAATTTTTCCATAAAGGTCTTCCGTCATTCACTCTTGTTTATCTCCCCTCTCATATATAGTTTCATAGTTCCCTTGCACCATAATTTTCTCCTTGTTATCTTACATTATAATATTCTTCTTGTTCGCTTGCATCATAATATTTTTCTTGTTCCCTTACATCATGATATTCTCCTTGTTACCTTATAATATTGTCCTTGTTTTCTTTTCACCTATTCCTACCCTTGACACACTGTCGCATCTTGACTATCACAAACATGTTCCCCTTGTTTATCTCCCATCTCATGTTTAATTTCCTTGTGCCCTTATATCATAGTATTCTCCTTGTTCCCTTATAATAGTGTCCTTGTTTTCTTTTCACCTATTCCTACCCTTGACACATTGTCGCATCTTGACTATCACAAACACGTTCCCCTTGTTTATCTCCCATCTCATGTTTAATTTCCTTGTGCCCTTATATCATAGTATTCTCCTTGTTCCCTTATAATAGTGTCCTTGTTTTCTTTTCACCTATTCCTACCCTTGACACATTGTCGCATCTTGACTATCACAAACATGTTCCCCTTGTTTATCTCCCATCTCATGTTTAATTTCCTTGTGCCCTTATATCATAGTATTCTCCTTGTTCCCTTATAATAGTGTCCTTGTTTTCTTTTCACCTATTCCTACCCTTGACACATTGTCGCATCTTGACTATCACAAACATGTTCCCCTTGTTTATCTCCCATCTCATGTTTAATTTCCTTGTGCCCTTATATCATAGTATTCTCCTTGTTCCCTTATCATAGTATTCTCCTTGTTCCCTTATAATAGTGTCCTTGTTTTCTTTTCACCTATTCCTACCCTTGACACATTGTCGCATCTTGACTATCACAAACATGTTCCCCTTGTTTATCTCCCATCTCATGTTTAATTTCCTTGTGCCCTTATATCATAGTATTCTCCTTGTTCCCTTATAATAGTGTCCTTGTTTTCTTTTCACCTATTCCTACCCTTGACACATTGTCGCATCTTGACTATCACAAACATGTTCCCCTTGTTTATCTCCCATCTCATGTTTAATTTCCTTGTGCCCTTATATCATAGTATTCTCCTTGTTCCCTTATAATAGTGTCCTTGTTTTCTTTTCACCTATTCCTACCCTTGACACATTGTCGCATCTTGACTATCACAAACATGTTCCCCTTGTTTATCTCCCATCTCATGTTTAATTTCCTTGTGCCCTTATATCATAGTATTCTCCTTGTTTCCTTATAATAGTGTCCTTGTTTTCTTTTCACCTATTCCTACCCTTGACACATTGTCGCATCTTGACTATCACAAACATGTTCCCCTTGTTTATCTCTCATCTCATGTTTAATTTCCTTGTGCCCTTATATCATAGTATTCTCCTTGTTCCCTTATAATAGTGTCCTTGTTTTCTTTTCACCTATTCCTACCCTTGACACATTGTCGCATCTTGACTATCACAAACATGTTCCCCTTGTTTATCTCCCATCTCATGTTTAATTTCCTTGTGCCCTTATATCATAGTATTCTCCTTGTTCCCTTATAATAGTGTCCTTGTTTTCTTTTCACCTATTCCTACCCTTGACACATTGTCGCATCTTGACTATCACAAACATGTTCCCCTTGTTTATCTCCCATCTCATGTTTAATTTCCTTGTGCCCTTATATCATAGTATTCTCCTTGTTTCCTTATAATAGTGTCCTTGTTTTCTTTTCACTTATTCCTACCCTTGACACATTGTCGCATCTTGACTATCACAAACATGTTCCCCTTGTTTATCTCCCATCTCATGTTTAATTTCCTTGTGCCCTTATATCATAGTATTCTCCTTGTTCCCTTATAATAGTGTCCTTGTTTTCTTTTCACCTATTCCTACCCTTGACACATTGTCGCATCTTGACTATCACAAACATGTTCCCCTTGTTTATCTCCCATCTCATGTTTAATTTCCTTGTGCCCTTATATCATAGTATTCTCCTTGTTCCCTTATAATAGTGTCCTTGTTTTCTTTTCACCTATTCCTACCCTTGACACATTGTCGCATCTTGACTATCACAAACATGTTCCCCTTGTTTATCTCCCATCTCATGTTTAATTTCCTTGTGCCCTTATATCATAGTATTCTCCTTGTTTCCTTATAATAGTGTCCTTGTTTTCTTTTCACCTATTCCTACCCTTGACACATTGTCGCATCTTGACTATCACAAACATGTTCCCCTTGTTTATCTCCCATCTCATGTTTAATTTCCTTGTGCCCTTATATCATAGTATTCTCCTTGTTCCCTTATAATAGTGTCCTTGTTTTCTTTTCACCTATTCCTACCCTTGACACACTGTCGCATCTTGACTATCACAAACATGTTCCCCATATTTATGTGTCTCAACTCAAGCTCCTTTGTTTCCTCAGCTTAAAATGTCCCCGTTGTTTTTCTTCCTTACATGTTATTTCCATAAAGGTCTTCCGTCATTCATTCCAACAGTTTGCTATAAACCTGTAGGAAAATCATTACACAAATCAGAATTTCTGAAGATTGTTTTATCTTTTTATAGGGGTGTTATATAGGAGTTAAAGGGAAATAATAACATCCGTTTTCTCAAATGAAACATAAATCAATGGGAGATTTCTTCAGTAATGACCCAAAATTTCTCGCTCAATTTGAGTAATGGCAATGTTTAATCGAGCATGTGTGTTGTTCCCATGCACTTTTCCTAATATCTGGTAAATTGGATTTTGTACAATCAGAAGTTAACGCTTCCAGATCTTGCGTGACACAAACGATTGAAATGCTTTTATGCTCGTTATTGAATGAAAAAAGTAGGCATAAAAATATCCTTCAAAAGGTCTTTCCTATTTACACATTTTTTGTTTCAGTATTAAAATTATATTGCTTTGGTGAAATCCGAAAAAAATAAAATAAAATACATTAAAAACGAATAAAGGTTATTTAATGAAGGAATAATGAAAAATACAGTATTAAAAATAAACTAAAAGAGAAAAATCCGTACGTTGAGCATATTTATCAGAGTTTTGAAAACAATGATCAACGTACTTCTAGTTCCATTTATTTTTATGAATTAAAATAATCAAAACTAACGGTTAATTACTTCGATGCTTTTTAGATTAACCTATGATTTTATTTTTGTCATTAATCTTTTATGGACAGAAAAATGGAAACTAATCCACTTAATTTCAGACTGTCACGGAAAACTTTTCAAATTTCCTAAATTTATCTAATTGGGAATTAAAAAAAAGCTGTGAATTAAGTAGTGAGTTCACGATAAACTATACTTCATGATTAAAGCGTTTAAAGAAATACTTTATAATGAATTCTTTTCAATATTTTTTTTTGTTTTTGTTTTAGTAGATTGCTTATAAATTTTTTGAAGCTTAAAGTTTTACATTTGATTTTGATCCTAACACAATGTATTTCTTTTACAACCAATGGCGTGATTGCGAAATCTTCTAGTACCAGATACACATAATATACACATTAACATTATATATATATATATATATATATATATATATATATATATATATATATATATATATATATATATATATATATATATATATATATATATATATATATATATATATATATATATATATATATATATATATATATATATATATATATATATATATATATATATATATAATATATATATATATATATATATATATATATATATATATATATATAGGCCACCGTAAATGCAACACCCTGGAGGTAGCATGCAAATAATATGAAATGTACAACATGCATTAGCGGAGGTGAGATATGCAAATGATTGGAATTTCAGCGCAGACGCACATCACGCGCGCCTGTGGCGCCACTTCAAAGCGCTATTTAAGGCTTGGAGATTTCGACGATTTTAAGTACGGCAGTTGTGTTTTTCTTATGGTTTTTTCAAAAAAACGATCTACTATGCCTTGTAGAAAACAGCGATCATCTTTTGATCAAGTATCCGAGTTCGACAGAGGAAGGATAGTGGCCTACCGAGATTGTGGATTATCTTTCAGGGAAATCGGTAGTCTTGTTGGACGAAACCAAACAACTGTAATGTGGATATGTGATCGTTGTATGTAGGAGGGTACGACGGTATGCACTACGGTCATGTATACATATTAGCGTCCAAGTAAATTGTTGAAGGTATGAAAAAACTAAATGATGTTTAAAAAATGTTTTTCGTGCTCTTAAATTATGTTTTCATTTCTCTATGAAATAAAAGTGATTAGTCTAGTAACTTTCAACCAACGTTTAACTGATTCAACTAGAGCAATGTTGGGTAATTCTACTAGTAGTTTAAAAACTCAAACAGCAACGTCCCTGGCTTTCCAGTAGCGATCGAAAATAGAGATCGTAGGACAACGAAGTAGGTGACTGATGTCATTATCCTCCTAAAGGTCAGAGCCTGTAAAAAGATTCAGGGGTGATTTTAATACGATGCAAATAATTTGCTAGGCAATCGTGATCTTCACCTTGCCAAATTAGTGATGTAAACAATTCTTATAAGATTGAGGCTGCATGCCAAACTGTAGTTCACTTAGTCACTTACATGTTTTTCTGTAATAGCTATCCAGATAAACGTATCTCTCTATATTAAAAAAATGTTACCGCCGCCGCCGCAGGATTGAAAACTGTGTTGTTTAGCTCGATTCTTAGACGGTTTCCCGAGAAAGTACTGATCGGAAAAAAATGAAATTAACATGCTTTGTTCTTCATCGTATTCCCTGGATAATTATTAAGATTTTTTTCCGATGCGGCTATACATGTTTTTCTGTAATAGCTATCCAGATAAACGTATATATATAAAAAAACTATTTAACCTATCTCTTTTTTAGACCCTCCCTGGATCCACTCACCGTTAGGTTTAGAGTGTATTTGTGGTCCAGGTGGAAAGGGCGGGGGCGACTTCTACAGCACAAATGGGGCCCAGGAGGACCCACGCCGGCCGATCGATCATTTTTTTTTCCTTTTTTTTTTCTTTCCCTTCTTCCCTTTTTTAAATATTATATTTGTGGTTGTTTTATTCCCAAGGGATAATTATAATGGTTCGGTAACATTCCGGCCTTATGTTAAAAATCACAATAATCATCCGGAGTCCCGGGAAACCAAGAATGCAAAACCGGTGGCACACCGTTAAAATTACATTTAATACACCGGTGGCACACCGGGAAATGTAACTTAAACGCAGAACAAGAAACACAAACAAACACAAAACATAAAACACAACACAAACACAAAACAAAAAGACGTTATAATACAAAAAAAATTACAAACATATCAAAAAATTACATAACCTATCTCTTGTAAAAAAACCTTTTAACTAAAACCCTTTCACATGACAGAATGAACCCAGCAGTGGGAGTTCCTTATTCCGGCATAAGCTACATGACCGATGGATCCTTTTTGGTTTATACAATTAGTGCGTGTAACTCAGTAGTATTAAGGCGTATAACTCAAGGATGCGTGACACCGTTTTCCAGGTGGTTCTCTATGGGATTCTAACACACATAAAAGCAGCAGTAACAATCGAAGACAAAAATGTCAAAATGTAGATATGACCTGATTCTCCTGGCATTTAAAATTTATGAAACTCCTAATACACTGGCACGTGAAATGTGTAATACTTGCTACTTAACAACGATGAACTTTAAATTGAATGGATTTTAAAGTTTATGTACATATTAAAAAGCAAGTAGGTTATGAAAAGAGGCAACCACTAGGGAATTTTTGATGATGAGGTGATAAGACCGTGGTTTCTTACCAAAAATAAATGAGTGACGAGGCAACAGGTAGGACCGTTCATGAGGGATTTGTCAAAATTGTCTCTGAAAGTTGCAAGTTGAATCGAGATATAAACACTTTTTTCACAGGACATTGACATGGAACCTGAAGTTGTTTTAAGAAATCAATTCAGAAAATTGCTCCTGTGATGAAATCAGCACACCTCTGCATTGTATAACATTCTGCTCCTTTACATATGAGGTCATAGTCCTCAGTCAGGAGGACAGTGTCCTCCATGGCATATGAGGACACCGACCGACCACCTTTGAAATCGCATGGATCAAGAACATTACTTGTAATAACGTCTCGAAAGTCAAAATTATTGTTATGGTGAGATTCATAGCCCCGTCATAACTGGATGATCCAAAGATATAGATTTTAATATTGTAATTTAAAGGAAAAGTATGATGCACAAATGGAATTAATGTAAGTATAGATTTTACTAGTTTGCAAAATACCTAACATTCTGAATAGATATATCACCTAGGTAACATGCTCTATTCATCTCAACCACACTCATTCAAACTGATAAAATGTCTGACGACACGAAGCACGGGAGTGAGTGATGGTGACCAGGGTGCATCATAGTAACCTACGTCACATATATAGCATATCATATAAAGCAACACTGGTTTATAGCATATCATAAAACAATTTAGAAACAAAACAAATGCGTGTCAAAATATAATCAATATCTTAGGAATAGTTATCCCCGCCTAACTGCCATTGAAATTTACAAATGTCTCTAACTACCACAGTTAAGATCGATACAAAAAACGTTATAAAGTATCTCTCTAAAAAGTAAATAAACATTCGGTTGAAATATTAGTCATAGCTAACGGCTTGGAAGCATTAAACTAGAGAAAACTAAAAACATCTTACTTTATTCACGCATATTTTCTGCTCTTCATTTGCGTCACAACAATATACAATAAATAGCAGAATGCAAATTCACTCTTTTATTCCTTTCCTCCATTCTATAGACTATCTCTAAATAAATCTCATTCCACATACTATGGAACGAGAATGTCTGGGAAAAAATCTTATCGTGCATCGATTTTCGTTCATGCATCGATTGCTCTGATATCTGTGAAGAACTCATGTTTCATAGAGTCGGACGTCTTGCCGCCACATAACTTCACTTAGGGCTCTATCTTGTCCGACTTCTTTCAATGGATTATTTCCGGTACAAATGTCTGCCACATTACTGAAACTGCAATGGACTTCTGACAAATGTAATTGAGACCGTTACATAAAATAACCATTTACCTAAATGACTGATAGTAAATCTGACAGACATGGATAGTTCACATTTATACCAATAAAACTGGTATCTAGACTGAAATAAAATTAGTTTAATTGCTTGTGAATATATAGCATTAATTAGTATAAATCTGTTTTTTACACATGCATAGTTGATTTCTTTTTAGTCTATTCATTAACATTTGTTATTCTTGGTAATAGTCAGTATAAACAGTTTGGTAATACTTCAAGATTTTTCCAAACGTGATCGATTTTCATAGTGGTTAGATTTATCTTGTGAATAAAAAAAATTAAAAATTGGTGACCAAGGCCAACACAATCCCTGCTCAAAGCACGGTGTGATGACTCAGCAATATAAATAATACATTAATTACCAATAGCGTACTTAAGGGAAAAGGAAGAAAGCATAATTTTAACAAATAAGCACATTATAGATGTACTAAACAATTTTATAGGAACATCTGGGTTATAGGTATTGCAATATATAAAAATCAAATAATAACATTCAGCATCATCAATAATTCGTTCAAAACATTATAGATAAAAAAAAATCAAAGGAGTGAGCAAAACATGAAGACAAAACACACTTAAATCGATTTTTATAAAATAGGCATAACTTTATTCAATACTTACCACCATTATCTAATGGATCAATTATTTTATCAGTCTACTAACTTCCTATTATGATATAAGAGTACCTAATTTATTATTTGAATAAATTGGCCTTGTAATGAAGTTGAAGGTATCTATTTCGTTGTTTACGGATTTCATTCAAGTATGAGGGGTAAGGTAGGGGTTCCAAATATCGCCTGCCCTACCTATTTCTCTGTATCTCACATTCTTGGGTTGGAAAATGAAGCTGGAAACTAAATGAATATCACTAGGAATTATTCTCCTTTTGGTTTCCATAGATTATATACCTTCTTTACTTATGTCAGTTTAAGGTAATTAGTAAAACTTCAAAAAGTTTCCCAAGAGAATTTTTACGAGTGAGTTCCGAATATCGCCTATCCCTATTTCTATTACCACCCACCACGCGAAATGAGGAGATACTATTAAAAGCTAGTTGCTGGTAGAGCATACATACCTACCTTTAATATTTAATGTACAGCTGTCAAAAAAAAAAAGACTCACCCGATCGCAACTGAGCAATTTACATCACAGAACAAAACGGAAGGTAGCAATCAATAGGGATTAATTATTTCTACAAATATTCATATTTAAAATTTGTCAAGGGGGCGATCTTCATATTAAATTAGGGGCTTGCTCTGATAATTTCAAAACGAACCCACATCTTGTATCACAAATTTGGATTCTTCATAAAATTTCAGGAGGATTTGTGGAAACAAATAATATAAAACGGCTCTCTCTCTCTCTCATAATTCACCGAGAAAATCCATAAAAACCATTGAGGGGTCGTATAAATGTTCGGAGTTCAATCACATTATAAATACAAGGGGTGTTCAAAAGAAAAGGTACGAAACGTCGTAACAACGTAACCGTTAACATATTTGCCTATGCCGCTATGGTTTGAACGTAGCGAGACATCAAGGGATGCGATTAGAATCTCCGGCGTGGATCGGAGCATGCGCAGGAGAGATAAGAGGCTCTTATAAAGAGCGCCGTCCAATGGACGCGGCAGTGCGTGTGAGGACAGGATGGCGTTCACATTGCAAAATTCGACGATTGAGGAGCTGCGAGGCGTTATCCGATTTCTGACTGCGTAAGGTGTTAAACCGCTGTGTCATCGCCAGATGGTGACCGTATACGGGGTTGACAAGTCAGTCGACAAGTCAGTGAGAAAATGGAGTGCCCGTTTTCGTGCAGGTCGTGAGAGTTTGGTTGATGACCCGAGACCAGGCCAGGCAAACACAGTAATCACGGCCGATCTCATCGACAAGGTGGACGACCTAGTGAGAAGTGATCGGCGTGTCACATTGCGAATGTTGTAGGTGAAGGTGGATGTCAGCGTTGGAACAGTGTGGACAAATCTTCACGACACATTGCGCTATCGGAAGGTGTGCGCGCAGTGGGTTCCGAAGCAGATCACCGACCAGCAAAAGGAACTGCGTTTGGGGCTAGCACTTCAACATCTATTTCGGTATCATGAAGACCCCGCGTTCCTGGAGAGGATTGTCAAAGGTGATGAGAGCTGGAGCCATCACTTCGAGCTAGAAACAAAACGGGACAGCATGCAATTTAAGCATGCGTCGTCACCTCCCCCTAAAAAGTTCAAAGCCGTGACGTCAGCAAGGAAGGTGTTGCTCACCGTCTTTTTTGACGTCCAAGGTCAGCTACTTGTTTAATTCCTCGAGCACAGAAGAACCATTAACTCCGATGTGTACTGTGAGACACTCCGAAGCCTACGCAGGTCCATCAAGAACAAAAGACCGAGGCTGCTCACGGAAGGTGTGGTTCTACTCCATGATAACGCGCGTGTACACGTCTCCAGGGTGACACACGTGGAACTGGCCAAATTCAAGTGGGAGCAGCTTGACCATCCGCCCTACTGCCCGGACATGTCGCCCTGCGATTTCCATGTGTTTGGTACCCTGAAAAAACATCTGAAAGGGAATCGCTTCAACTCGGACGACGAACTCAAGGACGCTGTGAAGGACTGGGTCTCGTCACGGCCACAAGAATTTTGGAAACAAGGAATTCTTCGGCTCGTTAATCAATGGGATCGTTGTGCTCAGGCCTATGGTGTATACTTTGAATAAAGTCTTCATTTATCCCAGAGTGTCGTTTCGTACCTTTTCATTTGAATAACCCTTGTATTAATAAAGACGTGTACTGTCCGTCGCAGTCAATGACCTGTTGCTAGCGTCTTGGTATGGAGTCCATTAAGATGGAAAGTCAGAATCCATTCTGATTGAATCCCACGATCTGTTGGCAGAAATATCTGTTTTCACTTTGTGAACAATCCCCAATAACGATAATAATCATCGAATTGTGCAGTCTCACTTCGCTACTAATTATGCACGTAATGAGCTGGAATTTGGAATACTGGTGTTTCAGTAACAGTGGAATCACATGGTGTCAAAATTTGCCCTTGTTTCTATTCATAATTTTTATGAATATTAATTTCATAATTAATAAAAAATAGTAAATTTAGTTTTATATTTAAAAGGTTTATAGATTGTGTTAGGGTTTTTGGGTAGCAATGGATGGAAAAACAATTACCAAGAAAAATTAATATTTGTAGCAAGTATAACAAAAAACGTGAAACACCAATTTAATATTAGCAGATCTAATTTTCAAACACTTACAAATCGGTGAAAAATCCAATAAAATTTATGAACTTTTTTTTATTCCCTCCTGAAAACCCTTGTATTAAGTGTGCTGAAATTGTGTGTAGAATCCAAATTTGTGATAAAAGATGGGATTCGTATTGAAATTATCGGAGCAAGCATCCAATTTAATATGAAGACGGCCCCTTGGACAAATTTTAAGTATTGATATATTTTAGAAAACATCTATCCCTATCGATTGCTACCTTCCGTTTTGTTCTGCGATGTAAATTGTGCAATTCCGATCGGGTGAGTCGTTTTACCTTTTTGACGGCTGTACTTTCAAGTCATATAAACCAAATTATGATTTGGAAACACTTACCTGGATATTCCCTGAATGGATTGGAGACAAAAATACGTTGATCACAGCCTCAAATACTTCAGATGAAAAAGTGTTGTGTTGTTGTTGTTGTTGCCAATCCCCAAAGTCCAGCGGGGCTAGACTAGGTCCATGAATCCAAACACCCTGAGGAAGTCCAGGACCAGCAATGGACTTCCAAGGAGATCTTGATGGTTAAGTCCCAGGCACTCCAGGATGTGGGATGGAGAAGCCTGCTCAGAGGAGCACTTGGTGCATGTGTCGAAAGTTCTCAAGCCATCTGAGAAGGTCATAGTTCTGAGGTGTCCACTTAGGAATCGGGTAATTGCAGTTTGTCCCTGCCTGTCACAATTAAGTGCCAAAGAGCCGCCGGGTCGATGACCCCGATACCATTGATGCACTGGGGGAGTGGACCATATTGTTTTTCCCCTCAACTTAGCCTGCGAATAAATCTCAGTGTAGGTAAGAGGCTCAAGTGGAACCAATACTTCACTAGCTCCCGCCTTGGCCAATTCATCTGCCATTTCATTCCCATCAAGTTCGACATGAGAGGGGATCCACTGTATGTGGATCTGATTATCTATAGACAGTTGTCTTAGCTTATTGAGGACAGATACTCCCACCTTGTCTCTAACACCAGACCAATTAGCCAAGTGCTGGACAGAACTGCTATCAGTTAGAATCCAGATTTCTTTTCCTGCAATGACAGTCGCAATATAGTCAAGGCTTTCGTTTATAGCAATAAGCTCGCTACGGAATACAGAGCAGCCATCAGGATTCTAGGCTATTAAAAGTGAAGACTATTAAAAGTGTTGTTGATATAACTGATAGAGAACTTTCCGGTGGCGCTACGTGTGGCAAAACCCTAGACCATCAAGGTAACTGCATAAACTCATAGGTGACGCGTATAGTAGCTTGCAAACACGGGTAGGCGATATTAAGCACAAGGGCGATATTTGGAACATCTAACCAATTGTAGCCAATTATATGCATACTTTTGTTCAGTAAAATTAACAATGTTGTGAAATAAAACAGTTTACATCTATCTAAATAAGCAAAAATAAAAAATCACCTAAGCATAAGACCTGCCTGAAACATAACATAAATAAACACGTTTTCTGAATTCGTCTACTTGTATGTTACGAGGCTAGCAACCTGAGAGTTGAAATGGATAAGATTTGATTCATGTGTTTTACCCAGTGTGAATTTATCTCTTTAACTTTATTTATGTGCGTGTCCATCACTTAACGTTCTTCGGCTTGTGTTTGGCATAGCTACACCAACTATAGCCATCGTGCCATAAGAACATAATAAACCATATTCCAAGTGGATTCATAGGATACACAAAACAAGCGTAAAAGACGATCTTTAAAAAGAAATTTTTTTTATTTTTAAAGTTTTTCATAGAATTTCATCGCTGAGACTTTCCACAAGAATGTGTGCGTTACGTAACATAGCAACATCCGCATTATATCGATTCATGTGCATTAGAAGTGTTTTAAAAACTCGAGTCACAGAATGAAATTAAATGATAATGTAACAATTCTGTTCCAAAAATTGACATAGTTGAGGGAAATGACTGTAATGATGGTAAGTAACAAGAAGTGGGTGTTACCAATACCAAGTGGAAGGTCTTTTTCGCACCTGAAAACCAATTGGTTTTTAAAATTAAAAACTACCCTTGCAAAAGAAATATATACGAACAGTTCCATTGTGTTAGCGAATACTGTTTAGATTATATACTTGTGTATGGTGACAGCACCTTTGGTCGTATCTCTTTTTCACTCTCGTCAAACATTCTGCTTTACTTGATCCAACATTCCCAAGCTGTCAACTTAAAAACTACATTATCGTAAAATTCCGCTTACGTTGACATGAAAGCTGTACGCTGTCGACTTGTAATTGAATATTCCTCAGTAAAGACTTTTCCAATTTCATGCCTGAACAGGTAATACCCTCAGATATAAGTTCCGTTGGAGGAAAATGTTTAAACAAGGAGAGAGGAGATGGTATATTTTTGTCCTTCATATCTGCAGCAATGTGTTATCTAAGAAAAAACAAAGTTTTCAAAATTCGTTTGAAGGCATATATTTTATTTCAAAGTCAACTAAAACAGCTCGACACTTTCCAAATGCTGTGTTTATGTATCAGATTCAACTCTGTAATAAAATAAGCTTATCTAAGTGAAATGAATTTTACAATTTACGGTTTGTCGATCTACGATCAATTTTTGCTCACGGGGGATAATTAGAGCTCGACCTTCTATTTCAAGTAGAGCCATTGCGATCATCCGTTTCCAAAACAGGGATTCAAACCCAGAGTCCGTCGAAAAGAGGACCAGAGGGATAGCCACTCGACTACCAGAATTGAAACATTTTTGTGTCTAATTATGAGATGGATTAAAATTGGAAACCCAAACAAGCCCTTCAGAAAGAGGAAATTTTTCTATTGGCTGCCCAAATCCTCTCTTCTAATAACTATCAGGGTTACCATAGAATGTTTTATCGATGTTTTCGTGATCTTTGGCGTGGTAAGCCCAATCAACTATTATATCGTCCGTTTATAACAGAAACTCACTAACTGACAAATATTAATTTCGATGCATAGCAGTTTAAAGACTAACCAACAGCTTTTAGATTAAAAAAGATGAATACTAATCACGCGCGGCATAATACGTGGCAGATCCGCACTCAAGTGGCTAAAGAGCCGCAGTTTGCCGACCACTGTAATAATAATCAATCGAGTTGTCCAAAAGAGTTGTGGCAGCTTCGATCCATTTGAAACGGTGCTGACTGGGGAATTATAGTCTTTAGTGACGAGTCCCTTCGAACTGTGTCATGATCACAACCGCATACGTATCTGGAGATGTCCAGGGCAGCGTGGATATCCTGCCATTACTAGTTTAGGCCACACATGCCCACAACAGGGCGTTATGGTCTGGGGTACCATCTCCTTTGTTAGCCGGACCCCTTTGGTAGTCATTTCTGGCACACTTACGTAGACGACATTCTACGACCGGTTTTGTTGCTGTTCCTTTTGCGACACCCCGGACTTACTTTTCAACAAGATAATGCCCTGCCGTACACGGCACGTGTTGCTATGAATTTTCTTCAAGCTTTCCCAACACTTCCTTGGCCAGCTAGGTCTCCTGATCAATCTCCCATAGAGCATATTTGGGACGTTATGGGAAGGCGATTTCAACAATCCCGGAATGTTGACCATTTAGCCCGACATTTGGAGATAATTTGGCAAGAAATTCCTCATGACACCATTCGAATACTTTTTTAGTCTATGCCACGCCGGGTGACACCTTGCATCCCGTCCAGAGGTATAGACCAACGCCTTATTGACGATCTTTCTGTAACGGTCAAGCTACAAAATAAATCATTCAATTGTTCTGAAATTTAAATCGTTTATGTTTCTATATGTATGTTCTTCACATCCACCAATTTTTATAGCAATCAGACAACTGCTTCTTGATGCGTCGATTTTTTTTATTATAGAGTGTAATTCATGAATCTAATTTTCCAAATTCTTTTATAGTTGAATCCTTCAAATTAAAACATTTTATGCTTTATGCATGTGCAACTTGAATTTTTATGCTTCTGTTTCAACTCTTGATTTTTCAATTTTAACCTTTAGCTTGGCTCGGGTATTCGTTGTTTAATTTTATAATCTTGAGTCTGGGGAAACTTGTCCTTCTTAGGAACTTTTGTCATAAAATTTTAAATCCAAACCCAATCCATATTTGAAGTCACAAAGACTTGTTAGTGACCATATCCCGCCCTGATAAGTGGGAAAGGGAGAGTTGCGATTAATTTCCGCTGAATTGCGCGCATTTCGAAGTATAAACAGGACTGCGAAGAACCAAGAAGTAGGAATTGGTCTCAAACTAAAGGTAACGTCTAGATCTCCTGTTTTAAAACAATAGAAAAGAAATAGAATAGTGTTGTATACGAAAACTCGAATCTCAGTTGAATTTATCTTTAAATTTCACATTATCGACACCTATTTTTCTAAAAAAATGCAGAAATAGAAGACCCTACAAAAATTGACCTTGCAGACGCCAGCGGAAATATTTTAACATAAAAATAATCTTTTTTGTGTGAATAATCTTTTTATGTGAGTTCAAAAACTTTGAGAGTAAATTTAGTATCAAGAAATTAAAATTTCTTTCTTGGATTGAAAATTTTCTTTTCCTATGAATAGCTCTAGATCAGCGCGAGAAAATGTATCGTTTTTACTTAGTATCCATCAATGCAGTTTGTGATGTGGAATTGTTGCTCCCCGTTAAGTTAGGCTTAATATCTTAATCATTAATATCTTTTATCGCCTGTTTAATAGTTGAGATGCTTGTAGTAAAAAAAATACAGAAAGTATTTGCAACACAAATACATACGTAATGAAGTTGTTTCTCCTAAAGTGTTTTTAGCTTTTTCCAACCGAGAATTACAAACAAATGCTGCAATACTGCATTAAACTATTTCTCCGAGTCTGCCTTGAATAAACCAAGTTACAATAGGGTGTTTTTACCATAATCAATACATCAGAGCAAGACGGGACACGATTATGACATTTTTGAATAAGATGTCGTGATTTCCCTATGTCAGTAATCAGTTTTCCAAGTTCAAGAAAAAAAGAGGTAGTTTAATTTTTATTTAAAATAGTTCTAGCTTAATTACAAGTTTCGTATGTGCCATGAAATTACAATTTGGAACAAACAACTCACTGCGGTTTCATTTGAACTAATTTGTCTGAGTGAGACTCAACTAGTTTGGAGTCACAATCCAAGACCAAAACCCCGATGAAAAATTAGAGTTAAGAAAAATGTCGAGTGTATTTCATTGCATCCATGGTGACAGAAGACTTTTATGGAATGAAGTTAATCCTTTTTCATTTAAGAAGAGTACCGATTCTCTTTTAAATCCTTACGTGCTTTATATCCATTCTTATTTAGAAATTTGGGGAACTTTGTTGCTTGTGAAATTCTTGTAGAGAGCTATGCTAGATTACGTGAATTATTTTTGGGTTGTAGTTCGTATGATCTCAATTAGCAGGTGATTATTCTTAATTCAAGTATTTAACACCATGAGTCAGGTTAACAGCGGACCAGAGCTATAATCACTCAACTACACGGTAACTTGGTGCAAAATACACACAGAGATTAATAAATTGGATCTTATTCTGCAGAGAATAAAAGAGCCGAATCTAAATTCAGTATCTCCAAACGCAAGATATAAAGATTTAATGTTTCATAAAGACTTTTAGGATGCAAATTTTTGCTAAAAAACACTAGTTAAAACATTAGTGTTATTGTAAATTCACGTTTAGAAAATCAATAAGACATTTACTTCTCGTACATGACTTTGTGTCTGATTTTCTATTCATAAGAAGTTGCTTTTATCTGTCCACATCCAACGGGATTCTTGGTGTCTTCCTTACATCCGCAGTGACTTCAGTTAATTGGAGGAGGCTGTTTCTCCAACTAAGAAGATATAAAATAGGATAGGTAATATATAATAGAATATCGGTAAATCAAAGGTCAAAGAGTACGGTTGATTTCTTAAAGGTTTCTGATTTCAAGAGAAGTTATTTATATTTGCATACTGTCTGGCTAAATTTCAAGTATCCCATGGAACTAATCATTGGAAATTGAACCAAAGTCAACATCTTATATAAGCATTTTATTCTACAAAATATAAGGTTTCGACAGAAGCGATATTCATTTCTACGCTCCACCAAATATTAATATTCCCTAAGTGATTGGTGTTCTGTACTGCTGTTTCCAAATTACCGCGTCTCATTTTTAATTGAATTTCAAATTGGACAGTTTTTATTTACACAGGTTGCTTGATCAAGGTTTATTTAAAGCACATGAATGTTTCCATTTTGTTAGAAAGAAAATCGATTCCCTATTGACTGCATTTTCTGTGTTTATTTTGTTCAAACAATTTTAATGTGGGGGTGGTTGATATCATATTCAACACCCACACATCAAAACTAGGTAAAAAGAAAAACATTATAAAAATGTTTTACAGCTCAGCGTATTAAATTTAATCAGCTAAAAATGGTCACTGCTATAGTTGCTGTTATATTTAGTTAGACCGAAAAGTTGTAATATTTCAACTTTTCGCCAAAAAGCACATAAATTAATGTTAGGTTTTTTTAATTGTGTCATGAAAGTTGTTTGGAAAATAGCCGCTCTAGAACATGTAAATTTTAATGCTTTCACAAATTTGTAATACGAAGTTTTTCATAAATTCCTCGTTGAATTAAGAAGTTATGGTAATGTTCACAACTTGCTTCATTCGAAATAAATTACGTTTTCATTCCAAATATCAATTATTTATCTGTTAGTTGCTAAAATCGATTCATTTGTAAAGTTTTATAAGCGATTACCTAAATTTTTAAATAAATCAACTAAAATCTTAATGCTTATAATAATTGTTTCAATTAGATCTAATGAATCGTCATAAGGAATGATCAAGAATTAGTACACAAAAATTGAAAGCTTTAATAATAAATCAGCTTCATTCAAACACTTAATCCTACAATACAAGAGAATCTTAGACCGGTGGAAAAGGTTTGAGTAATTCACAGAATGTAGTAACTATTTGATAGTTACATAATCCATCCTAACCATCTCTCCCTTCCATTAGTTTTGTCTCAACTATAAAAGTAATCTTAAATAAAATCAAAACAGAACTTAAAAATACAGAAAGTGTTAAATTGCAAAGTCATTCACATAGTTCTAGACACGTTTCTGTTTCATTCTGTGTAATACATTCATTTTAACTACTAGCAAAATACCCGACCTTACTCGGTTTGAATTGGTTAACTCTAGATTGAAGAGATTATCAAAATATATTATTACTTATGTCTTTCGTAAAGTAAATTAATATTTTAACACCGTTCGCCGTCTTTATAATTTATACAACTTACTTTAGACACAATTCCTACATATGCATATCCATTAATGTAATACATTTCTCATACGTCGCATCCTTGCTGTATTACAAGGCTACAAAATGACGAAAGGTGACACTAAGGTTATTCTACAAAAGACTATTTTGAGTGAGATTTGGAATCCCTTTCTTAATTTTTTTTCATGTTCAACTCAATTTAAAAAAATAACCATTTATGGCAAGCACTCTTGCATCAGGCATGTGACATTAGTCGAATTTCGCCATTTTGTTCTGTCATTATGACGAAAAAATATTTTAACGTTTGAAAAATTATAGTTTGGATTTTTTAAACATTATTATACTTTCAATAACGGCACTATTATTTCAATAACGGCAAAATTACGCTTAAGATTTCCTTTATTCTGGCTTATCTGCCACTTTAAGTCGAATAATTTGTGGTAATCTTGCGCGTGATGAAAAGAAAATGCAATTTATAAGGAATATTTAAAACAGAAAACAACAAAATATAACAAAATAAAAGTTGTCGCGTAAAAAAACGTTGTTCTTAAGTTATTAATTCGTGATTTTTTTTTATATCTTGTCCTCTATCTCAGTATAGCGCACACACGATACAGACAGAAAGGCACCAAACGCGCAAGATGTGGATTAGGCATCAGAAAGGTCCAAATCGGTTAGAAAACTTGAAAAGGTTTGAAAATATTCAATGTACAAACAACCACTTCATTCTTATTTACATAGATTGTGTGTCTTTGTTTTATTGATACAGGGTTTCCTATCGGCTGATTGACCACCTTTACAGAGACAAAATGTGCTGTATTCTCATAAATCAAAGCTAGATTGTTAGTATTTGAACTTTATGACTCAAGACATATTTATTAAGCGCAACATTGGTAAACCTGGATCTTTGGCGAAAGCTGTTTTTTTCCTGGTCAGCTGAGCGACCGAGGTTGTCAATTGTTTGATCTCTAATAAATTGAAGCCAGTTGTAAAACGAAGCCCCACGGAACAAAAGATTGCATATTGATTATAAAACAGCTAAATGTCAGCGAAAGTGAGTATTTTTTTATGTAAAAATATTTCTTGCAAATTCATCCCTCCAATTAGCTATTGTGCCAACTTCCGTCTAAAATATTGGCGTTTTGTGGTTCCCTTCTGCGGCTTTAATGTGTAATCGATATCGTAATCGAAATAGAACCAATGAGATACGTCTAAAAATAAACTAAACACACGCAAACCTGTAAATAGACAACACAAAATCCTCTCTCCATATTACCCCCACTTTTTTTCGTCACTCTAAACCTTTAATGAATAATTTTTACACCTTCCACAAAGACGAAGAACAAGAAAACAGAGCCAAATCTCCGTTAACATAAAATTTTATTGGAAAGATGCAAAAAATAAAGCGGAGACACCTGGGGAGTAATATCCGTATCTGTAACTGGTGGGACGGGTACTCTACTGGTGACGTCACGAACGAGAGCGCTCCCTGGCGGAAATCGAAAAATCATCTGGGGTGGAAATTTTAATTTCCAGAAAATACGATTAGACCGTCCAGAAAGGGGGGTTGCGCAGACAAGGAGGGAGGGAATAGGAAAAAGGTAATTTTTACGGTGATAGCTTACACAAATATCCCAATCCGGAAATTAATATGGGCAAATCAAATTTGGTGGGGTTGGGGAGGTGGGGGGAGGGATGTTCTAATCGAATGATCTTGCTCAAGCGGATGGAAAACTTTGTTTTACTAGCGCAAATGTGCCTCCTTACCGAACATTTGGAATTCGGGTTGAGGAAATAGAAAGTCGAAATGGTTCTTGTGAAATATGTCGAGAGATTAAATTATTTTCCACTTCTTCAGGAAGTCCGCTCGGTAAGAAGGGAAGAATGAAATTAATTGATGTGGGGTCTGTAAAATTCCGTCGAATTATGGGGCATTATGCATGCAGCGGGAGAGTCTAAGACTGGGAATAGGGTGGAATGACATATGGGTCTCTTAATTTGGTTGGTGAGGGAAAAAATATATCTAAGGGATGGGAAAATACGAACGGTTTGGTTTTTCTTTTTGTTATTTCAAGCTTATCGAAGGATTTTCTGGGGAGAAGTGTTATTTAAAAGACTAAAAGTTGCAGACATGTATGAAGTCGAAAAGTTCTTATGTCGTGCAAAAAGTTGTTTTCGTTACTAAGATTGCTAATACAAAGAAAACTCCCAAGTTTAGAAAACTTAGCTTAATAAAAATAATGGATATGCACAAGAATAAAAAAAGAAGGATAGAACTATCCCTTGGAATAGTCTTGAATGCATAGTTGCAAGTGCTTCTTAAATTATGATAAAAACTTAGTGAAGGGCGAAGATAAAGGGCGAAGAATCAGAAAATAAATAGTTAAACCCTTGTAAAGTATTATGACTATATTTTGAATTCAATAAGTGTTGTTGAGTTACTTATGGCATTGAAGTACTTGATGCTTCTTAACTAGTCACGTGCTGTGGCATATAAACTTTTTGCTATAATTTTAGAATATTTCGCCTTCTTAAACGCTTCATTGCGCATTTTTACTCGTACTATATACATTTAAATAATGTTTTGCGTAAAGCGAAATGTGATAATATTTATGAAGTTAATGAGAATTCATTTTGATGACTTCTCCAGCACTAAAGAATCGTTAATATTCGTGGTGATGCGAAATTCCCTGAAGCACATTCCACAAAAGCGCCCGCTTTTGTAACATGATTTTATTTTATCAATCGGAATGGAACAACTTAGACTTTTCAAACTACCATTGAGTTTAAAACTATCGCCATCTATACGACTAATTCGGTATTAAAAATATAAAAAATACGGACAAAACAGTAAAAGCGTTGGAGAATTTGGAAAGTATCAGTAAAGGAGCGAAAACAGCGACCGGGCAAAAGTGCCAGGGGGTTAAAATATACCATGGACTTTGAGAATAGTTGCAGCATCGACAGAAATTCCTGCAGCTTGTCCTCATTAGAGTCACTGGTAGTCTCGTACAAATTAGACGGGAAACAGACAGGAATATCGTTCATTACTTTAGACAATTTTTTTCCAGAAATATGCTATAAGTCGGTCTATTGGGTGGTGGAGCAGAAAAGCACATTCGAAAAGCGACAGTCACGTTCTTTGACAAGAAAAATGAGTTATTTGAAGCACCCTGCTACCCTATAAGGTTTGTTCAAGTAATTTCGAATCGCCCTGTATGGTAATACATTTGCATTTTTAAGTAAAATCGATTGTTTCAAGGCTGAATCTTCCCCTGATATTTTAAGCCATTAATTTCTAAATCCCGAATCTTACAGAGAGATTTTATAAATCATAAATAAAAATATCCCTCACGTTCATGTATTTTGCTTATATATGTTTAGATCATCAAACTTCCAGCTGAAAAATATTTTATATACGTTCTCTCTCTATTTCCTATGAAAATTCGTATTTTCAACAGATTAATCGTTAAATCAAAGCAATTAAAACGATACGCGAAAAATAAAATGATATAAGAATAGATCAAAACGTAGTGAGAAAGGTAGTTGAATTTACTTTGCAGCGCAACAATACAGTGGGCTGTTGGCGTCTGTGTAGAATCAATCTCGATGGGAAATATCCAAGTCCATAGCCTTGAATTTTCGATTTGAACCACGGTCAAATGACAAAGTCAACTCCTTAAACTGGTACTCTACAATCCAAACTTCTTCACCATTCCAACGTGAGATGAAAAATAAAAATTAGTAATATACACGTAAAGTAGCAAATTATATGAAATACACAGATACGTAGACTGTAAAATATGAATATTTTACATTTACCTTTATGTATTCGATTCTTAAATATGGTTTCTAACGAGTTTTAAAGTAATAACAATTTTCTATCAATAGAAAATTGAAAAAACCACTTGGTATTTGTTCAGTACTTCATTATAAAAGTTAAAATCTTGCAGGGTTTATGTTTTGCTGCGCTGCATGTAATCGTATGTGTTCGAAGGGGCGTAGCAATACAATTTCGATTCGCAGGGATTTTAACATTTCATGTGACCGTAACATTCCAAGCACATTTTTAGAACGGAATAAACAGCCTCCTGCAAGCTGAAAAGCTGTTTCAAAGCAGTTGTTGAGACCAACTGATGCATAAATTTTCTCGGGGATTTGAACCAAGAGTTCGAACGAATATCAAACTATTTCATTGATGTAGCTCCGCATATACGTATATAAATCGAAAAGTTTTACCAGACAAGCTTGGCATCCACGTTCCCAGAGATTGGTGGAATAGTCTGAGCAGATCCAAACCTATCACGTTTGATAGTGCAATTTCTTCAAACGAATATCCTACTTCATAGCCCTCAAACACTTTTTCATCAAAAGAAATATAAGCAAACAGCACCAAGGATCACAAATTTCTATCTTCGCAGAGACATATATCTGCGTGCGTCTCAAGAAGTTCCAACTCAAATATTTTTATGTGAGAGAACTCAATATATTCCACTTTATCCAGTTCCCTTTTTTCGGCCGTGTGATCACCCGAGGATATTAGCTTTCCATTCCCAAAAATGAGATATCTCCCAAATTCCTTGTCGGCTCAGGAAACAGGAAAAAGCACAAGCGGATTGCATTCCTCGTGCTACTTTCATGCGTTTTTTTTTTTTTACCTCGAATTATTCCTCAGAGGAATATTTCCTTAATTATGACCTGCATTTATTTTTATTCCACCCAGAACCTGACCTGTTTACGTAGATGTTGCTTCTTCATTGTGCCGAAAATAGGAAGAGAAACATACCATGTTAAAAAAATGTATTGTAATCAATATTGCGATCTGAATTGATGCTATAGGCTCTTTCGCCCAAACCCAGATCTGAATACATATGGGATTCACTGTGGTTGGAAGGTGCAGGGAAGAAAAAAATATTCAATTTCGTTTCTATTTCCGATTGCTTCACCCACAATGTAGTTCTGACATTATACCATTTCGATTTTCCTTCGAAAACTTGAGAAGGGAACTCTTCATATACCTTCTTTTTCCTGCGGTCTCGAGGAGAGATCTTCTTCTTTATCAGATTCTTTCTATTTTCCCCTTGTATATATCTCTTCATTTTGAGTTTCATCTGTATCATGGGGGAAGAAAAGTCGGGTCAAAGCAAATATTTGAAACTGCTGACTGGGAAATCAATCGTCTAGTTATTAGGCTCCTTGGGGAACTTTTTGTTGACAAGATGTGATGCGGTTGGCTTCCTAAAGGGCGGGAGTTAAGGAACATGCCACTTTATATATTCGTTTTCCGTAAGGTCGCTGGATTTTTGCGCTCTGTTCTTGCATCATTCATAAGTTGCTTTCGAATCATGCAGGTCATTAAGAAAATAACGGAATGTTCAATATACATTGAAGCTGAACTTGGTATTTTTTGGTAGGGTAGGTGTTCCAAATATCGCCTACCCTAACTATTTCTCTGTATCTCAGCCTCCTGGGTTGGAAAATCAAGCTGGAAACTAGATGACTATCACTAGGAACTATTCTCCTATGGTTTCCAGAGATCGTATACCTTCTTCACTTATGTCAGTTTAAGTTAACTAGTAAAACTTGAAAAAGTTTCCCAAGAGAATCTTCAAGAGTAGGTTCCTAATATCGCCTAACCCTGTTCTTATTATCACCCACCAGGCGAAATTAGGAGCTGCTATTAAAAATGAGTTGCTAGTGGAGCATACATACCTAACTTTGTAACGGAACCAACAACGCCCCCTAGCGGACTGACAAAAACTTACACAGTGTAACTCCAACCCTGGAGCAAGCAGCAGCTAAGCTGTAGTATGTGATAGTAAAAATGTCCCTGTCCCGAATATTTTATGTGCGTGAAAGTCTTGTAATTTCTGTAGTGTATGTGTGTGTAAATAAATTCAATTTAAGTGTTAGCTAGCCGTGTCAGTATACATCATTGCTACAGAGAAATGGCTACCCAACTGTGGGCCCGATCCCGATATCCATCGGATAGATAAGTATTTTTATACTTTATGTAGTCTAAACCTAGACAAATAGTGATTTATAAAGAAGGTTTTTTTCAAAGTTGTATTGTAGAAATAGTAATTTTTAACTCAGAAGAAATTCCTTTATTTTGTATGTATTGTAATGAGAAATTGATTTCGTTTTAATGCTAAGTTGTTCGTCTGACTACTTAAACTTGCAAATCAATCCTGATTTAAGTGTTTCAGAAAGCTTAAAACTATTTAACTGTATGTATGTATTTAAATAGTTGGATAATTAACGATTTATTATGAATATTAATGCTGTAGAATGTGTGTAATGTGCAGAAATAATGTATCGATAACTAGTAGTTGAACGACCTTGAACTCTAAAATCTCCCTCCTAAAGAAAATCTTAGTCGACTTCTAACACGGCGCCAGTTGTTTTTACTTTTCTTATTAGGCGCGTTGCATTGAAAGAAAAAGAAAAAAGATTTTGTATGTATGGTTTTTTTTTTCATGATCTGTATTTTATATTTACTGCATTGTCATTCTTCAACGAGTGAAAAGAAAAAAAAATTTAGTGTGTTTCAATAAAGATAACACACAAAAGAAATATCACTTTCTGAATTTAGGGAGATATTTTATTTCAAAAGAAGTTGATATTTAAAGTATTGCCTTTATTGAATTATTATTTTTGTAATGAATGGTAGTTTAGATCAAGTTATTAAAGTGTTGAGGAATTCATGATTTATAATTAGTGTTAATGCAAGTATCTGTATACAAGTGTTTCTGAATATATTTCATACTTTTGCTATTTTTCATACTTTAGCTAAGTGAATTTTTTAAAGTGTTTGGGAAATGTTTTATTTGTATTTTGATAATGGTTCTGAGAATTCAAGAATATTTGCATATAACTTTAGTTAACTATCAAAACGGAATGAACATTAATATATTCTAAACGTTTTGCATTTAAAGGTATTAAGTTTAGGACTATTGAACTTTAACTTAGGACTCTAGATTTAGGACTCTCTTCTTAAAGGAAAAAAATTCCAACCTAAACAATAGTTAGGGGTTTTGGACAATATGACGTTCCTAGGGAAAGGAAGGAAAGAAGACCTCCGAACTCTTGCATCGGAGCTTGGTCTGGCTGTGTCGGACAGCTTAAAAGTTATCAAACTTCGAGAACTTATAATTAAAAGTGAAAATTACGAAGAAGAGCTCGTAAAGAATATGCTCGAAGTTATAATTGAAGATCGACTAAAAGCGGAGAATGCTGTCGAGGAAGACAAGTTGAAGGCTGAAAAGAAGGATGAGGAGGAAAAATTACTTAAAGCACAAGCAGAAGAACAGGTCCGAATTGAGAACGAGCGCAAGTATGAACTCGAAAAGCTAAAACTCCAGCTTGAAGCTCAAAAGGTTTCCAATTCAGTTGTTTCTACTCATGGCTCAGAGTACCCGAAATATGAACTCAGTCAGATTATCCCTAAGTTTAATCCAAAAGAAGATGAAATGGGACTGTTTTTAATTATTTTCGAACGTCAATTGAAGTTTATGAATCTTCCAGAGTCATCATGGATACCATATCTCATTGGTTCCTTACCAGCTGAAATATCGCAGTTACTTGCTAGAGAAGATGAACAGGAGGCTCAAAATTACCAAAAGGTGAAAGAAATGCTTCTCAAGAGATTTAGGGTCACTGCTGATAAGTTTCGACAGTTATTTTCCCAACATAGGAAGAATCCTGATACGACATGGAGGGACTACTTTTTCGAACTGGCTTCTTATTTTGAAGGTTGGACAAAGGAAATGAATGTCACCACCTTTGATCAACTCAAAAGTTTATTAATTACTGATCAAATTAAGAAAAGGACTCCACCAGACATCAAAGATCACTTCATTGATTTGTGGACAGATTGGGCCAACCCTCTAGAGTTAGCTGAAAAACTGGATACTTATGAGAATATCCGTCAAGGAGTGAAGAAACACGTGTCGCAGACTCAAAAGAAAACATATTCTAGAGACGAAAATAAAACAGCCTATACAGATAGAAGATTCCGTCCTGTGGTTAATAGACACGAACATACGCAAAGTCAATTTTCAAGAGTTTCGATACCTCGAAATTATACTCCTAGATCAGAAGGAAGACCCCCAATTCGATGTTTTGGATGCGGAACACCAGGAGTTGTAATATCTAAATGTCATACTTGTACAAAATCTAAAGTTGAAGAAACTACTGTCAACTGTATGAACTTGTTCACAAGTAATACAACTAAAGATCTTTCAAGCTTGATTATCTTTGAACTTTTTGGTGAGAGAATTGCTGTGTGTGCCGATACTGGTGCCTCACACTCTATTGCAGGAGAAAAGCTGTATAACTTTCTACGAAAGAATGGAATTGCTTTCGAGGACAAAAAGATTTCACTGACTCTTGCTGATGGAAAACTCCAGTCCATGGTTGCTCTTAAAACGGTTATCAACTTGTGTATAGAAGGTAAAATTGTGTCAACAGAACTTCTTGTTCTCCCTGAAGCAAAAGGGAATAGCACGCTGTTAGGGAAAGACTTTCTCCATGCAGCCGGTATTGTTCTCAACGTTCAAAATGGAACCTGGCATTTTAGTGAAGATCCCCATAGACAATACTTCTTCTATGTAAAGCCTACTGAATTAAAGGATGCGCCGAAAACTTTTAAATCAACGATTGTGCCTGAGACTACTACTATTGTCCACTTGAGAAGTGATGAAGGAAGACATCTGACCCAGATGCAAAGTGTAGAATTAAACTGCTTACTTCAAGAGTACAAACGCTGCTTTGAACCAGGGGGAGAACCTACTCCTTTCATGAAGCACAGAATAGTTACTATGAATCATCATCCTATATCTGTTCCACCGTATCGTATGTCACCGGCCAAGAAAGAAATACTGAAAGAACAAATTGATGAACTTTTGGCAAAGAACATAATAGAAGAATGTGAATCCCCATATGCTGCTCCGGTAGTGCTCGTCGCTAAACCAAACGGGAAAGTAAGATTATGTGTTGACTACAGAGGCCTCAACGCCGTTACGAAACCGGACACTTATCCATTACCTAGGATGGACGATCTTTTAAACGAAGCTACACCGACATCATACATGTCAACTATAGATCTACAATCAGGATATCATCAGGTGCAAGTGGATGAAAACGATTTGGACAAAACTGCCTTTATTTGTCCTTTCGGAACTTACCGTTATCTACGCATGCCTTTTGGTCTGTGTAACGCACCTGCCACTTTTCAACGCCTGATAGATAAATTCCGAAGTGGCCTGAAAGATGTTTTTGCACTCTCATATTTGGATGACATAGTCATCTTATCAGAGACTTTTGACAAACATTTAAAAGATCTAAAGACTGTTTTTGAGAGACTTTCTCTTTTTAAACTTCATGTGTGTGCGCACACACACACACACAAATAGAGAGAAATGCCATTTTTCCTGTGATCGTGTTAAGTACTTGGGTTTCTGGATAACAAGAGATGGAATTGAAGCCGATCAAGAGAAAATCGCTTCTATCCAAAGAATTTCAGTTCCAACTAATGTGAAAGAACTTCTGTCTTTCTTACAGACCTGCTCATGGTTCAGAAGATATGTTCCGAACTTTGCAGACATAGCACGACCTCTTAGCAATTTAACTAAGAAAAGAGTCGATTGGTCGTGGGGTCTTGAACAGCAAGAAGCTTTCGAAACCCTAAAAGAACGCTTGACAACAGCCCCTGTGTTAAAGCAACCTGATGGATGTAAGCCTTTCATAATTCGCACAGATGCGAGTAACTACGCCCTTGGCGCAGTCCTTCTCCAAGGAAATGGTCCAGAAGAACATGTGATTGAATACGCTAGTCGTCTGTTGATCCCAGCAGAACGCAATTATTCGACTACTGAGCGGGAAGCTTTGGCAGTAGTTTGGGCCTTAGAAAAGTTCCGAGGTTACATCGAGAATCAAGAAATTATCATTGCTTCAGACCATCAACCTCTTAAATGGCTTCTGAGCATTAAGTCACCCTCAGGACGTTTAGCAAGATGGGCTCTGAAGATCCAATCGTTTAATCTGAAAATTGAATATACGCCAGGATGAGCTAATGTAATTCTCACAAATCGATCGCCGACAACATATGATATTGCCGACCCGGCCAGTCCAGACCAAACTCTTGGAACTTATCATGTGTCAGCATTAAAAACTTACTATGAACCCCAAGTAAAGAGAGACACTGGGCATGTAGCTCCCATAAGAAGAAGGGGTCGCCCTAGAAAAAATAATCCTGGCTCATCGTCGGGACGTCATCAGAGCCAGAGGGGGAGTCTGTAACGGAACCAACAACGCCCCCTAGCGGACTGACAAAAACTTACACAGTGTAACTCCAACCCTGGAGCAAGCAGCAGCTAAGCTGTAGTATGTGATAGTAAAAATGTCCCTGTCCCGAATATTTTATGTGCGTGAAAGTCTTGTAATTTCTGTAGTGTATGTGTGTGTAAATAAATTCAATTTAAGTGTTAGCTAGCCGTGTCAGTATACATCATTGCTACAACTTTAATATTTGATGTACTTTCAAGTCATATAAACGAAATCATGATTTGGAAACACTTACCTGGATATTTTCTGAATTGACTGGAGACAAAATTACGTTGATGACAGCTTCAAATACTTCAGATGCAACAGTGTTGTTGATATAATTGATAGGAAACTTGCCTGTGGCGCTACGTGTGGCAAAACACTAGACCGTCAAGGTAACTACATAAACTCATAGATGTCTCGCATTATAGCTTGCAAACACGAATAGGCTATTTAAACACAAGGGCGATATTTGGAACACTTACCCTATACATTGAAATAAACTTGGTATTTTTTGGTAATCTGTAAACACTTGCTACTTTGGTTGTTCTTGTTTTAAAACTTAAGGGGAGAGGTAGGGCTGTTTTCGATATTTCAAATTCCAGTCACGTTACATTACTGTCTACATTTTTTCTCAGTATTTTGTTATCAGGTTTTCAAGTTAAATTACTCGTACAGCTTGTCCAAAAAACCTAAATTGTTTAGTCTCAGGGATCGTATCTCAGCCATGTACAGAGGATGATCAAATCGTTAGAGACGCAGTGCAAAAAAAGAAAGGTATTTCCTGACTTAGAGTTGAAAAGGATTGACAGCTATTTGTCAGACTGTGAAACCAACAGAGTTGTGAGTTGTTTATTTAAAATTGGTTTTCATATATGTATGTCGTAATAACAAAAAAAATTCTATGCGGCCTGTTTTCTTTTTGATCATAAATGGTTAAAATGTAAAACAGATCATTTATAAAGATGGCGATGTCATAAAGAAAGACTGAAAAAATTCCAGTTATTCCTTTTTCCCACTGAAATATTGAAGTCTGGTTCGAGTGCTGGCATAGATAGCCAGATAGGTGAGAGGTTAGTGTCCTATCTTAGATAATAGCATCACCCAACTACACAGTAGTATGTATAATCATGGAAAGCAATTCTTCTACTAGCGATTCAGAAATCTTTGATAGGATGATAAAGCATTTTTGGTTGTCTAAGTGACAACCTCAATAGTTCAAACACGTGGAAGACTATTTATCCCTACAGCAGCTATTAACTTTATTTCAATGAAAATAGGCAACTTACAATAACATTAATTTTCAGAATACTATCATTGCTTTTAAACGCACTTGTTCCATTATTGCACAAGGTTTTTTATGCCCTAAAAAAGGTTGTCGGAATAGCAGAGTTATGTCAATGCCATTTTTCCCTCTCTTGGTCCGAGGAGTGTGAAGATTTTCAACTTCAACACTAGCGACTCTCAGAATTCTACACTCCATGTAACAGAATTGTCAGAGTGACCAAGCGATACCTAATTTGATTCACATTGTGTGTAGCATTGGCCAAGAATAGAGGGACACTGCAACCTAAATTGGACAAGGACATTTATTTACAATACAATGTAAAAAAATTTCAAAATGCACGCCGCACAGTCCGTTGCAAAACACGCATGACTCCTCCGAATTGTACAACAGTATATTCTTATCCATGTTCTTTTTCAGTAAAACACTTAATTTTTCATAATCACATCAGAACCCATACACTGTCATCTATTGATGTTCATCCACTAGAACAAGTAGCAACTAGAACACAATAACAACTGTTCTTGTAACCTATCTGTGTTCGTAACTCCCTGTCTGGTGTATCTGCTTCGTTACCAACGAACGGAAAGACAGGGAATCGTGACAAGAACCATGTTATTTACACTTAAAATCTCTGTAGTCATCAGTTGTGGTAGCGGACAGTCTTCTGGCTTCTTTATGCGTAACACAAAATAAATCATTTTAGACCTTTTCAATCTATTCGTATCCACTCTGTTGCGGCTAAGCGATGGTCCCCTACTAATCTGAAAGCCTTCGATGGATTTCGTCCCCTAATATCCCTTCAGGGTACAAAAGAAACTGATCACTGAAGGCTGCTCCTATATTGGTACAAAAGAATAACAGAGGAGACATGGTTAATGTCATATGTCGTTCAACAGAAGCAAGCCTAACAATTTCAAACTTAGGCAACAATTCATAAGACTGAAGTCTCCCTTAGAAATTTTCAAGAAAACAGCAGTTCTGACAACAGAAACACAAATACAATTGCATAGTGGATAATTATTGACTCACCCTCGAAGTCTTTGAATGCATTAAATATCATGGAAATACTACTACTCTGACTTTAGGGTTGAATAGAGGTCAACATTAAAAGACGTTGGCCGGAAAAATAGTTTCATAGACGGAATGTCTAGACTACTCATCAAAGATTGAGTGAAGGAAAGATGGGGACTACGTCTCAGTATTTATAGAGGATTTATGCATTTTCAAATCGGATATCACAGAATATGAAATTGTCAAAAAAGTATTGCACCCTAATCTAGTGTCTTAATTAATATAATTATATGGTTATAATTAGTCAAGATATTCGATTCTGCAAAAAAGTAGATGCATAAAGTAAATTGATATACACACAAGGAGAGTTTTACTGACTTACTGACACAAAAGTGAAAAATGCACCCAGGGAGAGAAACGAACCTGAGCCGTCTACAATTCATAGATTGCTAGCCAGAGGACATATGCCCACTGACACACAACGACGTCCATACAGAAAAAATTCCAGTTATTCCCTTATCCAACTGATATATTAAAGTACGGTTCGAGTATGTGGACTTCTCACCCTTATGTGGATAGCCACATAAAGGTGAGAAGTTTGGGTCCTAACTAAGATTATATTTAATAGTCCTTGGTATTGAATACACAGAATTCAATAGTTTTATCCGTTACAGAAATACAGAATCTTTTAAATTGTTCACTTCAATTTTACACTCATAACCCTCTTGGTGGTTGTCTTGACGAGGTATCTCGCTATCAGCAAAACTGACCTGATCTTGATGGACGACATATCTCGTCATCATATGAAAACTGATCTTTATCTTCATCTCGTCAACACACAAAAGGGCAACATCTGATGATGAGATATCTCGTCTTTAGAAAAATTGTTTAGATCTTGATGAACGAGATACCTCATCGAAGTTGCTTGGAGTGTTAAACAAATTGACAACATCTGATGACTAAATACCTCGTCAATAGCAAAATTGTTCAGATCTTGATGAATGACATATCTCATCGAAGTTACTTGGAGGGTTAAACAAATTGACAACATCTGATGATTAAATATCTCGTCAGTAGCAAAATTGTTCAGATCTTGATGGACGGGATATCTCATCGAAGTTACTTGGAGGGTTAAACAAATTGACAACATCTGATGATTAAATATCTCGTCAGTAGCAAAATTGTTCAGATCTTGATGAATGAGATATCTCATCGAAGTTACTTGGAGTGTTAAACAAATTGACAACATCTGATGACTAAATATCTCGTCAATAACAAAATTGTTCAGATCTTGATAAATGAGATATCTCATCGAAGTTACTTGGAGGGTTAAACAAATTGACAACATCTGGTGATTAAATATCTCGTCAGTAGCAAAATTGTTCAGATCTTGATGGACGAGATATCTCATAGAAATTACTTGGAGTGTTAAACAAATTGACAACATCTGATGATTAAATATCTCGTCAGTAGCAAAATTGTTCAGATCTTGATGAATGAGATATCTCATCGAAGTTACTTGGAGTGTTAAACAAATTGACAACATCTGATGACTAAATATCTCGTCAATAACAAAATTGTTCAGATCTTGATAAATGAGATATCTCATCGAAGTTACTTGGAGGGTTAAACAAATTGACAACATCTGATGATTAAATATCTCGTCAGTAGCAAAATTGTTCAGATCTTGATGGACGAGATATCTCATAGAAATTACTTGGAGTGTTAAACAAATTGACAACATCTGATGATTAAATATCTCGTCAGTAGCAAAATTGTTCAGATCTTGATGGACGAGATATCTCATCGAAGTTACTTCGAGGGTTAAAAAAATGTATGACAGTTCGGTTGACTTAGATTCAGTTGCAATTCCTTAAGTAATGACAAGACGGAAACGCATCAGATGAAACGTATGAAACTTGTTCCAAGTCCTGTCGTTCATCAATACAAGCTTTCAGCACAGCGTAAAGGGAAAAAACAATTTATCGGAACAGATAAACTGAAAGCGACTCTTTCATAACTGGTAGAAGTCAAAATGAAGATCTGATGCCATCTCATCTTCAAAGTAAAGCTCTATAGGGAAGGAGTGACTGAAAGTAGTCAAGAAGGGGGTTGTCTTTTTACACGCATCTCAAAAATCCATTCCCCCATGTCACTCAAAATATATTCGCTATATCCATTTCCTGAAAGGGCCTTTTTCCCTTTTTTACTATAGCTCTGTTTTATTCATTTTGGGATATTTTTGTTCGATTATTTTTGAGAATTTTTACTTTCTTTTCCTACCTCCAGGGTTGGACTTCCCCGTTTGAGGACTCCAGATGAAAAAAACATCTGTTGGACTTCTTCAGAAATGCAATTTTGGATTTGTGTATTTTATTACGTCACATGTATGAGCAGACCGGGAAAAATATTTGCCTTATTTTCCATTTAAAAGCCCACTTTTTGCTACTCATTTTATTACCACACTTTCCATTTAAAAGCAGAGGCCTTTTATGTTTTATTTATTAATAATAAAGCAATTTTTCTAGCTCGCAATCCCTGAAGTCATTCAGGGTATGTTTACGTAAATTTATCCTTTACTTTTTTTTGTTATATTTTCGAGAAAGCATTTTAGTCGGATTCATTGGACTCCTTTTCTTATTTCTTGGAGTTTTATTTTTTATTTTTTGGTCTTTTGTTACTTACACATTTATGATTCAGTCTAGGCAACATTCCAGATCAGATGGGAAATCAGTTTCTGAGAGAGTGCTTGAGCTTCTGAAAACAAATTTACGATTACTTTAATAGAAGTTTGGGTAAAAGGAGAGTACGGCGTTTTGATGTAGCTTTGAAGCTATGCAAAAGCATTTTAACTTGGAATTTAGAAACACTGCATCAAAGCAAATTGAAACCGCAAAGAGTCGAAACTGAATTGAATGGATATCGACCTTATTTGTATCAGTTAGAAAAATAACTTCATACACAATCGATTCCAAAATGAATTTTTAATGTTAGATTCGAAAAGCTTACATTACAGGTTCATGTCTAGAATAGAGTACATGTAATAAAACGTCTCAAATCGGCAACCCAATTTATCACCTAATTCAGCTTTAACTTGTTTTGCCAATATTTCGATTCAACGAGAAAACATTTGGTAGATTTTGATTAACGCCTAAGCAAATTGTCAAAAGCCACTACCATCTGTATGTAGATTTGTATCCATTACAATAAAAGTCTGAATTCATGTTTACAACTATCCAATGTTTTTAAATATGTGATAGTATTTTATTTGGTTTTAGATTACATTTATACCAAAATGTTGCAGCAAAGTATCTTTTGCATAAAAGCAGTGTATTTGTGATTACAGGCATTTGAAATATTTTAGATGATATCATCAGATATCATCTTAACCAAAGAGAGAACAATGATATCTTTTCAGAGAGAGAAATTAATGCCCGGGTTGAAAACATTTGTTACCCTAACATACCCACACCCAGGATAGTGTACAGCTGTTGAAAATCGTAGACGAATGAGGAAGACAAAACGAATCGCTGATTTCGGCGCCACACCAACAGTTTTTCCCTCCTCTCTCGAAACGGACGCAAACAAAACAAGAACTATAAACAGTAATCAATTTCAAATACGTTCAAGTAACGATCAGTGTTTATTACCCGAAATGAATAGCGCGATGTACTTTATGCGTGAAATTTTGGATTCTCTAAACCCGGCAAAACCTGAATTAATTTTTTTTTCCACTATCAATTTATTTCTAGTATATTGTTGATAGGATGCTATTTATGTAGGAAAAGACTTTTTTTGTTGTAAAATTTCAATAGTACTGTCAAAATTGTATGGTACCATATGGTACCACTAGGCTTTAAAGGGAGCCAATTGTAAGTAATGCAATTTCTTATTGATACTGACGCAAGCGGTTTAAATATATTTTTACTAGTGTGTGTTTTGAAATTAATACAAAAATATAACCTTATAACTATATTTTAATACAAATATAATAATATTAAAAAAAATATCCTAAGAGAAGACAAGAAAAGTTTTACTTTCCAGAAAGCACAAGAAACAAATGGTTATACAAATAATATTATTAAAAATACTGGCATATTTTTTAATGAAATATTATCAATAACTTTATTACGTGGTCTATTTTCAATGTTATTTTGTGTGAAAGTCTATAAAACAGTCAAGTCTATAAAACAGCCCTACGTCCAATTTTGTGCACATGGTGCGAACTCGACTAGTGTAGTTTATAGCAGCACGTCTTGAACCCAACTTCTTTTTAATTTATTTGTACAAGTCTTTTTGACTCTCTTTTTGCTACTTTTTTTGTTAGCAGATTTTGTCAGACCCTCTCATCTTCTGAATCTAAATCTAATTAATCTTTTCCGTGGGTTTTTTCTGCGAAATTTTTACAGTTACGCGTAACTGACGAAGATATGAATTATCTGTAAGTTCTCCTTCATCTTCTTCTGCCGATTCTTCATCTGATACAACTGCAACATCAGGAGGTTCAATATAGATTTCTTCTAAGTCCGACTCTGAGTTTAATTCATCAAATAGCAAAAGAGTTTCTTCTAGTTTTAAATTTCTGAAAAATGAAATTATATCAAAATAATAAAATATACAAATGATTTAAATCTATTCATAAATACTGCCATGATAAGTAATATGTTAAAAAAATATATTATCAAAGACACATTTTAACTCCATAACTGTATTTTAACAACTCCCTCCCCATTTTATACTTTGGGCTTTGTTATTTTTATCAAATAAGCAATAGAAAAAAAATTTAGATTTTTAATGCAAAATTTTTGAATTGTGATTTTATACACATTTATTTTTTAACTACTCTATCATAAATCATAAATAATTTCAATATACACTTTTAAATCATTTCAGTATTTTCTAGAGCAAAAAATCAATAAAAATCTAAGCAGTGACGAAAAGGTAGTGCAAAAGCCTAGTGGTACCAGTAACATTCCAATAGAAAAAAAATGTACATAGTATTATTATATTTTTTGAAACACTGTGTATGTGATATCTAGTCATAAGCAATAAATATTGTATCAAACTTTCCTTTCTATATGTATCAGATAAGATAGAACGGTTGTACTTACTTTTTCGATGGGTCATTTTGTCATAGCCCAAAAATGTTCTTGTTTCTCTCGCTCAAAGTAAAACACTAACGTGTTGTTCACTTAAATTATTATCTAGAAATGATTTTTCACTCTCTTGTGTAGTGCCATCTACTAACAAACAAACGAAAAATATTTGCTTTATAACGAAGGAAATTGTAATTAATCCCTTATTTATGTTACCATATGGTACCACTAGTCTTTCCCGGGTTAAACCATTTTCTGGCCAAGGCATTTACAGTGTTCAAGCTTTTATATCAAACGTCTCCGATCTGGCAACTTTATATAAATTAAATTATCTGCAAACTTTAACATGCACTAGATGTGAAATTAACATTCTCCAAACAGCTATTCTTGGTAATCCGTCTCAAATTATCACCGACCGTGGTACAGCATTTACATCTGAAGATTTCAGCAAATACTGCTCCGAAGGGAATATTAAACTGCATCATTAAGGTGGTCCAAAAAATGCCGATTTTAACTTTTTATTTTTTATTTTCTTCATTCTCACCCTCTAAATTTGTTCCTTTAGATTACAAAACAAAGTTGGAAAAGTTTGAATGGGAAAAAAAAATATTTAAAGGTAGCTCAAGGCTATTGAAATTTTACGATTACACGCTAAATTGTGTTAATACTGACTCGTGACTCAGTGATACGAAAATGATAGAATTTTTATATTAAATTGATCACAATCAAATTGTATTTAATACAAGGTCATACATCTATACATATATAAAGTTAAATACTAATTTTAATTTAAATATAGTTACTAATTCAAATTGTTAAGTCCATCCTACTTTTTATCAGGATAGGCTTTCGATTGTCCTCCACAACTTTCATCAAAACCTGAAACTGAGGTTCACTTTGAGTAAGCAGTCCAGTGTATTCTTTTACCAAAACAATACCTCTCTCGGTATGGATATTTACAACATTTATAGCCTGCACACATTTAAAGGCACTGCAGTAATCATAATTAGTTTTCTAGTGTCAAGGGTCTACATGGAGGAATCCATGTGGTATATTCATTTCTTTGAACAGCTCGAAAAACTGGTAACCAATTCTTCAAACTTCTTTTCATGAAAAGTTCAAGGGAGTCAAAGAGAAGGTTCTCGGGACTCTTCGTGCCTTTTTTATTTATTAAGGCATCAACCATCTTTTTTTTTTTTAATAGGTATGTGACTATTGAAAAGGAAAAATGCAGAAATATCTTCTGACAAATACCAGATGTTTTGCGAATTTCTCCGATGCAGCTTTTGAAATAGCTTGATGTATTTTTGAATAGTCTAACAAATTATTCATCATTTGAAAATCATTATAGGGTGAGGTTTCTGCAACTGAAGCAGTCATCCAAGCTTTAAAAAACACTGACTATGGCAACACAGACAGCGCAAAGACCATTTTCTTCCTTTTTTTGTTAGCTTGAATTGGGATTTAAAGATATATATCTTCAAAGAATACATCACCTTAGACACCCAACGAGCATGGTGCATTGCTTCTAAATGCTTAAAATGAATTGAAAGTGTCCCTCAAAGAAAAATAACAACTTCGAGAAATTATCGATACTCATCTCTTGTTATAGTTGATAATTCTTGTCTAGCAGTAAACTTTAAAAAATCATGTTTTACATCTTGCTCAAGAGATAAATATTATTATCTTTCACACCTGCTTCAAATTTGTCTCGATCTAGGAATTCCCAAAAATCTTGGAAACGTTTCAATAAAGATACTTCTGGACATGAAGAAGTTTCTAAAAACATATGAAATAATTTACCAATGACAGAGCTTCGTAAACTGCATGGACTTGTGCTTCGTCTGTTGCAGAAGAAAGTTTTGTAACTGATATTAACTGAGAAATCCCGTTTCCAGACCCTAGAACTGGTAGTCTGTCTATTTTCTCTTTGGTGGTTAAAGTTAATTCTGGTAAAAGTTTTCCATCACAGTGAACAATCAGGGGTATTGTATGTAGCTGTGCTTTTATTTTGTCGGTTTGTTCAATTCTATTTCTAATTATCTGTCGACGAAGTGAACTTCTGCTTAGGCTGATATCTCTCATGTCGATGTAAAAACTCTTGGCAGTTTCTGCAACCACAAACATAGTTTTTCTGTCAGATACTTTTGTCCTATCAAGTGCTCCTGTTAATTCTGGCGTTATGATATTATAACGTCCTTTCTGATGGACCCGGACCTGGTGTTGCTCTTTCATCTTCAAACAATTATACTGCTTTTTCAGTATCATTTTCCTCTTTAACTTCATCCGAGTTAGTTATCAAATCCAATGCTTCCTGTGAATCTTTCATGTTCTATAATCTTTTTTTCAGGTGACTCTTTTTTTTTAAATCAGCAAGCATATTTTTCTGAAAAGATTTCTGTCAACACCAATCATTGATCCTTGTCTTCCTCTTCTAGCTGAGCTAGCAAGTAAACTCTGTCCTAAGCTATTTTTACTATGTCAAATGCATTGGCATGGGCAATATCAAATAAATTATCTAATTTTGAAGACAATGCACTCTATTTGGTCTTTGGATTAGGTGTTATATGTCCTTTGTTATTTTTTAAAAATCCCCATTCTTGTAATTTTTTTCTAATTTTTTTCTGACAGTGCTGAGGATCCCGCATGGAAATTCCGGCTTTCACCCAAAATTTTGCTATCTCTGCTATTGTGTCCTTAGATGCTTCTTGCACTGTAGCTTTCAACTCGTACCAACTTTACATAGCTGAAATTACTTTTAAACAAACTGTGCATTTACAAATGGTCTAATTTATTATATTATATATATAAATGACTTTTAAATACAGTAAAATAAATTTGTTATATAGAGATAAAATATATTTTTCTAAGAAAAATAATTAAAATACGACAAAATGACCACAAATTATGAAATTTGAGCTTCCTTGAGCTACCTCTAAATATTTTTTGTTAATGATTAAATTTTGCCATAATTACTTTTAGATATAGTGGAACAAATTTGGAGGGTGAGAACGTGAAAATTAAAATCTTCAAAATTTTGGACCACCCTACTGCATCATGTTACTACCGGGCTTCCACGAGCGAATGGACAAATTGAAAGAACAAACAGAACTATAATTTCAGTTACTTCCAAGCTGTTGCAAGATGATCCGCATACGTGGTATAAATTTTTTCCAAAGGTTCAACAGGTCATCAACTCCACTTTTCAGAGTAGAATAAACACGACACCATTTGAACTCTTATTTGGTGTAACAATGAAGTCAAGATCTGATCAGAACATTCAACAACTTCTCCAAGAACACATTCTAACTGAATTTACCCAACAACGAGAAAATCTCCAAAAAGCGAACAAAGAACAAATTTGCAAAGTTCAAAATGAAAACCCATGTACCTACAATTTAAGACAAAGGAAACCTCAGAAATATAAAATTGATGATCAAGTTGCCATAAAAAAAATGCTCTCTCCTGGTATGAAGTTACATCCCAAATTCATCGGACCTTACCGTGTTACCAAAGTTAAGCCAAATGATACCTACGATGAAGAAAAACTTTCAACCTTCGATGGACCTAATCGAACTTCTACAGTAGCTGAATTTATGAAGACAGGGACTAATAACCTGAAGTAATTCTGTTTATTTCAGCGATACACATTTTTCTTTCTTTTTTTTTCAGATGGAACATTTATTTGTATCATATCATTTTACTTAGTGCATTTTTCATCTATTCATTATTTTATTGTACATATTACTATTTCGCAGGAGCATAATTCTAATATTAATTTATGTATTTATTTTTATTGAAACTCATGATTTTTTCCATCTTTAAAGCATACGGATTTGTTTCATTATTTTTACTTTGACTTCCTGTTTTGAATTTCTTTTTATTATTCCCTTTGTTTAGTTTTGATTTCCCGTTTTGTTGATTCAACCCTAATGTTATTTTCAAATGTTTTCCCCCTTTCTTACTTTTTATTCCAAAGTGATCAATCCTGCTTGTATTTTTTTTTCAGGATTTTAGTTATATATTATTCAGATGCCTCAACATGTTTTATCTGATTAATAGTGTGCTATATTTTAAGTGTTTTACTTTTCTGTATTTTATGCAAAATTTCGCTTTTCAAACTTTGACACTTAATAAACCCTAAACTAATAACCGCATCGGAAAATATTTTTACAGTTCTCCAGGGAACACGATGAAGAACAAACAATGTTAATTTCATATTTTTCTGATCCGAATTTTCTAGGGAAACCGTCTAAGAATCGAGCAAAACAGCACAGTTTTCAATCCTGCGGCGGCGGTAACTTTTTTTTAATATAGAGAGATACGCTGCGGTTGACAGCGTATTCATATAAAAAGATGATCGATACCCTGCACCTTATATCTTCCAAAACCCGGCATATCTATTTCATTCCCCAAGCCAAAAACGGACGAGTAACATCAATCCCCAAAATAAATTTTAAATGTGTTATCTTTGGTAAATTTGATAATTAAAAGTAGTATTTTAACTAGCCAACAGCTATAACGTAATTAATAGCCCACAATTGCTGTTGCATTGCATTGCATAAAAATGCCGACACTTGTAATATTTCTAGCAATGCTTCCCCTTTATATATACGTCGGCAGCGCCTTCATTTCAAAAGATGATTGATACCCGGAATCCCATTCTCCTGGCCCTAACCGATGAGGGACATTAATCACGGTTTGTATAATCCCCACAATAAATTAAAATACGTTTTCTTCAATCAATTTGATAAATAAAAGTATTAATTCAAATATTGTCTCTTGAACTAAACTCAACCAACAACAACAAATTAATCCATGACAGTTACAGTCGCATTGCATTACATAAAAACGCTCGTAATCGGAGCAGCGCTAACAACGCTTCTCCTCAAGATGTATGTTGACAGCGCCTTCCTATCGAAAGATGATCGATACCCAGTATCTTAAATTTTCCGAAACCCCTCATTTCTCATTCCCCAGACCCAAACCGATGAGTAACATTAATCACAGTTTTGAAATTGGACTCCTGAATCGGTATACGTGTCCTCCCAACTCCCGGTTAGCAGTTGAAATTAATACTGGAGCGAGCTCGCGGATCTGATCCCGATCAATCTAGCTGAGTTACGTGCGATTTCAAGGGTCTGCAATGACCATGGGTAAACAGCTTCCGAAGATGAGGCTTCTGTGTAGCGACTAATCATAGATATTGAAGCGCACTTTGCTGATCAGTGGGACTTAGCTTCAGTGGGGGACCCCCTACCCCCTCAACAGTACGTTATGTCCTCTGCTCGTGCTATCTAACAATGACATCTTGGTCATTGTGGACGACACGTTGGTGCTACCTTATCGCCTCAGTCTGTAATGCTTTTAGGTGTTTTAGCATTACCAGAGTTGCATTGAGGCGCTTAAACACACTAGGGAGTGCGTTAGGGTGGCATATAGGCCTACAGTAGACGCATTCTGAGTTGTTTTTAGAGAAATGTAGCTCGAATATTACTGACTATATCAGTGATGGTGTTCATATTGAGCTCGGTGTGTCAAAAGCCGGATAAAAACATAGTTTAACTCGTGTGTCGTGTCACATATAGAAGTATCCGTAATTTCGTGATAGTTGTAGTCGTTGTAAAAATAAAAGCTATATTTTTAATGTATTTATTTATGAAGAAAAAAAACTAATAATTGTTTACTTTAGACTTTTATGTTGTTGAGCTGCATTTGTTGAATCTTCAATTGAAAGTTGGTATTTCGAGTTCTTCCCCTAGTCCAAGCCAGCACTACTAACTCCATCTGTCAGTCGGTTTCTCTTATTGGTTTAATATTACTTAATGCCGATAATAAGGTCCCAACAAAGTTCGTAGAAGGGTGAAAAAGATTCTGAAATTTGAACCTCAAGTCGACAAACATTTGAGATCGAACAACTTATAAGTTTTAGTCTCTAACACTGTCTTTAGTCCTTAGCACTGTCTCTGTTTATTCTACCCCTTCCTGTCTCTCAACGTAAGCACACGATCGCGCTACGAACGTAGTTCTTTGGCGAAGACCGGCCTTAAGCCATGTGTGTCAACTAAAATGTCTTGGCTTGTAACCCTTGACACGCGTGTCATAGGTTCTCCATCACTGGTCTAGATTATATGATTTTTTTCCCTGGGGACATCAACGTATGTAAATTTAGTTCCAATTTTAAGTTTTTCAGTTCTGCTTCGAGAGTTAAACTTGTAAATGATTGTTCAATCTACCAAACTTCAAATTAAATAGTGGTTTGCAAAGAAATCTTTTATACAACTTTTTTAATGAAACTAGGAAAAGGCCTTACTGGTTCAAAGTCTCCAATTTCCAGTTTTCTTCTTGGTTCAGCTGTTGTTTTCCAGACACGTTGCCTCAATGGTCATTTATGTAGAATCGGGAAATCTCCTAATCGTACTTTATTAAATTCTGAACGATCGATAAATACGGAACATTTGGATCCATGGTGCTGTACATGATGTTTTTTGGTTGCATCTTTCGGAGATATTGGGAATGGTGTACAGTACAAACCCGGTTAACCGAACTAAAGGGGGAAAGCCGTTTCGGATAACGGTTTTTCGGTTAAGCCATGAACATCTATTACTATGTGTTTTGTATCTAATTGTATGTGTGTACTTCTGAAGTGTTTTGAAGGTCAAACAAATGCAAAACTATCGTTTTAGGCTACATTCATGTAGGGGCCGGGTGTGGGAGTAATCCAGACTCGTTTTATAAAATAATGATTTTAATTAGTTGATGAACATGAAGTTATTTGCAGGATGAGCTGGCCAATAAAGTAAAAGTTAATTAGAGTTCTGAAGGATTTACAATCATGCAATAACAAAGTCTGCAGCATAATAAAGTGTCCACCGTCGGCGCTTGTCGTCCCTAGCTGCCCGTCGTCGCGGTTTAGCTCACGCTCATACGTCTTCACATCTGCTTCTCCATCTTACGTCGCTTCTGGCCCCGACGTTATGGATATGCGCAGTGGTCGCAGATGACCTCAGCGTTGAGGTGCCCTCTAGTGGCAGGCTGAGGCTAGGCATCATATTTATGTTCTTTATTAAAGTTAAATTTACATTTTTATCCAGCGCGCTCTCGTGCTCGCGATTATACACAAGCATTACAGCACACAATACGTGTTTTTTGTTGTTGATTTCGGAGGCATTTCGGATATACCGGGTTTCGGTTAACTGGGGTTTTGTTATATTTGTGGTGTATCCCAGGGTGTATTTCTCTCTTCTGTGTCCTTAAATTTTTCCTTGTGTGTGTCCATTTCTGCATACTTCCTGCTTTGTGTCTGACACAGCAGAGCTAAATACAGCCCTTGCGTCATAGCAAATCCAAACAGCCAGAGACATAGAGACCTTGGGAAGCAAGAAGACCAATAGCTTAAGTATATTGATGGGTCCTATAGCTCTATAGTGGACTGTATTTTAATTAATGCAATTCGTTGTAACAAAAACAACTTTTATTGACAACCAACTTAACAAGGTTGTGGATGGACCAATCTCATTAAGGCTAAGGAAGCCTAGTACTAATTAAGGCTAAGGAAACCGCGTTTTCATCAGGTCTAGGAGAATACCTCTCTCCTACGTGTCAGAAGCCTGAATGTTATCTACGCGCTTACACAGCGCCCTTTACAATATATCCGAGATTTAACATATATAATTTGAATAAATAATTTAAAATGAAGGAGTTCTAGTTTACAAGTGATGGTTTGAAATAATTGGGATCAATCGTCATTGTGGATATGTTAGAAGTAATATAAATATGTGAAATAGAAATCCTAGTCTACTAAACGGTAAACCTGGCTGAGCTTTTTGTAACCATTATATACTCGTATATTTACATGGTAATCTTTCGACTAATTAAATATTAGACTTTCGATAAAACATCTGTCGATTTGAAACTTTTTCGAAAATATGAAATAACTGTATACTTTCAAATTTTGGTTCGACTTTAAAGTATTGGTTTATTCTGAACATTTTCCTGTTTCATTTTAATGCTATACGGAAAAAGAAATTATCTGTCGGAAATGACTTATGGTTGAATTTGTAAGAAAAGAAGAGCGAGTCTAATGTACAAAGAGGATTGTATTTGAAGTGAAAGCTTGGGCAAGGACCAATGAAAATTATATAAACCACTATCAAAATACCCGACCTTACTCGGTTTGAATTGGTTTACTCTAGATTGAAGAGATAATCAAAATATATAATGACTTACGTTAGTTGTAGAATAAAAATTTATTTTAACACCTTTCGCCATCTTTATAATTTCTACAACTTACTTTGGACACAAATCCTACACATGCATATCCATTCATGTAATACATTTCACATACATCGCACAATTGCATTGAACGTATGACAAAGCTACAAAATGACGAAAGGTGATACTAAGGTTACTACTATAAAAGACGATTTTGAGGGAGATTTGAAATTCCCTTTCTTAAGTTCTTTTCATGTTTAACTCAATTAATTAAAATTACGATTTACGGCGAGTGCTCTCGCACTCATAGTCAACAACACAACATTTTTTACTTGTGGAACTCTTGCCTCCGGTATGCGATATTGTGAAATTTTGCAATCTTCTCCTGTCATTATTACAACGAATTTTTTAATGTTGGAAAAAGTTCTAGTTTGGATTTTTAAACATTATTATTCTTTCAATAACGGCATTATTCTTTAAATAACAGCATTATTCTTTCAATAATGGCATAACTACACTTAAAATTTACTGAACATTTATACTGACTTACCTAACATTTTTAAGTCTAATACTTTGTGGTGCTGTTAAGTGTGATGAGAAGGAAAACACATTTATTAAAATAATAAATATTTAAAACAGAAAACAGTGAAATAGAATAAAATAAAAGATGTCGGAAAAATTGTTCTAAAGATATTAATTTGTGATTCATTTGTATCTCTTGATCTCGCACAGTTGCCACAATTTACAACTAAAAATGCACAAAATTTAGAAATTTGAAATTAATTCAGAGCGAAAGAAACAGAAAATATCACTGCTCACGCGATCTTGTTCATTCTCGTTTCGTTGAAAAATATCGTCTGTCTCAAATATTCCGAAATCGTTTTCATTGCGCAAACAACAAAAATAAGACTCGAAATAAATGAAGTATCAAAGCTGAAATTCCATTAAAAAATATAATTTTTTGAAGAATAATTACTTTTTTAGCAGTACTGGTAAAGCAATCGAAGTAATCGTAATATTCAATAGATATTCCAATTTTGCCCAAACTACCAAATTATGGTTGATTTAAGTATACTTACTCAGGTTTTTTAGCATAAAACTCATCTAAATATAACAATAAAGAAATGTTTAAAATTGTATTCACTACACTAATAGATCATGTATAAAATAAAATTCACTGCACTCAAATATCTGGAATACAATTCATGTGATGTCTACACAAACACACAAACACAAAATCGACTATAGAACAGAAAGACGGACAGACAGACTTTCGCAACCAATTCCACTCACTAAATAAAGATAAATACTCACTGCGTGCAAATTTCCATGAAAATATCTTAAACCGCGTGGACGTGTATAGGGCACAACATACAGACAGACAGACGGACAGACACCAAACGAGAAAAAGGCGGATTCGGCATCAGAAGGGTCCAAAACGGATAGACTTGAAATGGGTCGAAAATATTGAATGTACAAACAAACACTCCATTCTTATTTATATAGAAGATTCATGCGTGTGATAATGGATAGCTGTTCTTGAATGAGGACCATTGTGTTTCTACCTTTACAAACCATAATTTTCCTACGTTATCCACATTGAAAATTACTCTAACTCATTTTTGTGTACTCATCTGTTCCATTCGTCAATATAACATTAAAATGTATCAATAACAGAAAACTTTATGAATAAATAGATACTTAACGTTGAATATAACGTTTAAACACCTTTGAAAGTATGTAGTTATTATTTTTATTTTCGTTTTTAAAATAGTTTTTTAGCCCCTCGATATCAATCAACTAATTTTTTTTCCATACACTTTCACAATATATTTAGAACATAGTGCAAATGCTGAGCATACATTTTTAATGCTTCGTTCTTCACAAAGGGTAAATAAACCTCTTATTATATAAACCTCAACAAACTTGTTAAAATTCAATGTTTCTAAAAAGTAAGATGCAGACCACTTTATCAATTTGATAAAAAAAATCCCAGCACTTAAAATTTATTCCACCTAAGGTAGAAATTCCATCTTACACTTATCTTGCTAGTAGTCTCAACTATTCAGTGTCGTTTATAACAAATATTAAATGCACAAAACGCAAACAGACTATCATTAAAACTAATGGTGTGACAAGTATCTGGATTAAATATCTGAGAAAAAGTCCTCGAATATTTTTTTCTCCACAAAAATTCCAGGAAATACCTTGTTTTTTCTGCGAATAATCCTCCCCAAGAACAACTTTAGAAGCACTTAATTGCGCATACTTTATATGGAATAATTCATGAGTTAACCCAAAACAAATTTTGCGGAGTTCTTACTCTTCTGCTGTCTTGTTTCCATTTAAGAAAATAAAACCGAGTAACGCTTTCAGGGAAAATTTTATTTTCAGTTTCGTTTCCATAAAACGCGAAGCACGAAATCCAGAACTAAACTTCTCGTTCCTTAGTGTATGGTACGCGCATACGAGAGCTAAAAAAATAAGTACGCTAAAGGAAATTCGAAGGATATATTTTATATCGCTCGTTTGTGAAAAATCCATTGTTATAAGAGAGGGCAGTTGCAGTTTGTGAAATCGGAGTCCTTTCTCTCGCTATCGGATTTCTCAATCAGTCTGCTTTTTGAAGTCTTCCAATACAGACGCTTCGGTCGTTGCTTCTTCCCTTTATTTTTACGGGGCAGTTTGCTTACGACGCCTTGGCATCGAGGGGTGTACTGCATATGAAATCGACCCTCCTGTATAAGATACAGGCAGGGCTGTAGTGGGGAGTGTATACGCCAGTATACGCCGTATACCCTCTGGTTTTTCCAGCAAATTCCGAATACCCTCTGCTTTTTATTAAAAACTACGACCATCGCTTTGTTTTTCATACAAAACATCGCGCGAAACATCACGTGAAACGCACATAGCTGTAGAAGCAAAAGAATTCAAGAAAAGAAATATATTTCAAGATACATAATTCCACATAATTGGTACATAATTCCAAATCTCGTACCTATTAATCAAAAGCAATTCATTCAAAGTAGCGTCGATAGAATGAAATTCAGACTTTGTTCTGATGTTACTGAAGAAAATAGTCAACTTGATATATCAAAGCTTGATCCAGAAAATATAAATACAGGGGATATTCGCCATGTAGAAAAGGTAAAAAGGATCTGTTGACGGTTTTGCATAGATGAAATGTGCACTATACAAGGTTTTAGGGACCAATGAAAACACCCAAGTTGTTCCAGAAAAATTAAAGCCTCTTTTAAGAACAATTGAAACCTTACCATGTTTCACGGCCGTTTACGAGAAGCGGGTTTATATATATATATATATATATATATATATATACGTACATGCATTAGTGTGTACGTTTCCCCCCTCCATGGAAAGTGTAAGTAGTAAGTACATGTTTCGCCTCCCCATGGAAACAATTCTGCGGGTATCAGTGTACCCTACAAATAGTGTATCATCAGAGGGTATACCATGGGGCCCCTGCCTATACTAGTGCAGGGGCCCCCATAGTATACCCTCTGATTTATTTACGACTACAGCACTGGATACAGGGGGTTTGAATGAGTATAGTCTATTTAGTTCTTGAATAACTTTATTTCTACGGATTAGAGAGAGAGTATAAAAAGAAGCGACTGTGTCTACTACGATGACTGGTCCGGCCACTGTCTGTTGCCATCGAAACGGACTTTATCCCATTTCTCATAGGGGTGTTAGGAGAAATTGTTTTTCGTATAAAAAATAATGGCTTTGCAAACATTGTGGTGAATATGTACTTCGGCATATTTGGCAATATGAATCGTCTTGGTGGAATGAATCGTATGATCTTTTAAGCTATTGACAATCTACAATAAATAACCCGGTAATAATGCCTGGAACCTGTCCGTTTACGTAGAAACGAGCCTCGTCTCATTTCCTGTTGAGCATACTTGAAGCTATTCTTGGCTCATCAAGAATAATGGCTGTGCAACCATTATGAAAAATTTAGGAATGCCATCCTTGGTAATATGAATTTCCTTGATATCAATGAATCATTCTTTCACTTACGATTTTGAGAGTCTTGCCATGAGAGCTATCCACCAATGATTCTACATCTGTCTGCGGCCGCAGGAGTCGGCCTTATCCCAGTAGTATCCCAGGCCTTATCCATCGTAAGGAATGCTGGGTTAAATACATACAGGCTTGTTCTCGTCAAGATTTAATGATGACTAGATGAAAAAAACTAGACAATCGCTTTGTTTTTCATACAAAACATCGCGCGAAACATCACGTGAAACGCACATAGCTGTAGAAGCAAAAGAATTCAAGAAAAGAAATATATTTCAAGATACATAATTCCACATAATTGGTACATAATTCCAAATCTCGTACCTATTAATCAAAAGCAATTCATTCAAAGTAGCGTCGATAGAATGAAATTCAGACTTTGTTCTGATGTTACTGAAGAAAATAGTCAACTTGATATATCAAAGCTTGATCCAGAAAATATAAATACAGGGGATATTCGCCATGTAGAAAAGGTAAAAAGGATCTGTTGACGGTTTTGCATAGATGAAATGTGCACTATACAAGGTTTTAGGGACCAATGAAAACACCCAAGTTGTTCCAGAAAAATTAAAGCCTCTTTTAAGAACAATTGAAACCTTACCATGTTTCACGGCCGTTTACGAGAAGCGGGTTTATATATATATATATATATATATATACGTACATGCATTAGTGTGTACGTTTCCCCCCTCCATGGAAAGTGTAAGTAGTAAGTACATGTTTCGCCTCCCCATGGAAACAATTCTGCGGGTATCAGTGTACCCTACAAATAGTGTATCATCAGAGGGTATACCATGGGGCCCCTGCCTATACTAGTGCAGGGGCCCCCATAGTATACCCTCTGATTTATTTACGACTACAGCACTGGATACAGGGGGTTTGAATGAGTATAGTCTATTTAGTTCTTGAATAACTTTATTTCTACGGATTAGAGAGAGAGTATAAAAAGAAGCGACTGTGTCTACTACGATGACTGGTCCGGCCACTGTCTGTTGCCATCGAAACGGACTTTATCCCATTTCTCATAGGGGTGTTAGGAGAAATTGTTTTTCGTATAAAAAATAATGGCTTTGCAAACATTGTGGTGAATATGTACTTCGGCATATTTGGCAATATGAATCGTCTTGGTGGAATGAATCGTATGATCTTTTAAGCTATTGACAATCTACAATAAATAACCCGGTAATAATGCCTGGAACCTGTCCGTTTACGTAGAAACGAGCCTCGTCTCATTTCCTGTTGAGCATACTTGAAGCTATTCTTGGCTCATCAAGAATAATGGCTGTGCAACCATTATGAAAAATTTAGGAATGCCATCCTTGGTAATATGAATTTCCTTGATATCAATGAATCATTCTTTCACTTACGATTTTGAGAGTCTTGCCATGAGAGCTATCCACCAATGATTCTACATCTGTCTGCGGCCGCAGGAGTCGGCCTTATCCCAGTAGTATCCCAGGCCTTATCCATCGTAAGGAATGCTGGGTTAAATACATACAGGCTTGTTCTCGTCAAGATTTAATGATGACTAGATGAAAAAAACTAGACAATCGCTTTGTTTTTCATACAAAACATCGCGCGAAACATCACGTGAAACGCACATAGCTGTAGAAGCAAAAGAATTCAAGAAAAGAAATATATTTCAAGATACATAATTCCACATAATTGGTACATAATTCCAAATCTCGTACCTATTAATCAAAAGCAATTCATTCAAAGTAGCGTCGATAGAATGAAATTCAGACTTTGTTCTGATGTTACTGAAGAAAATAGTCAACTTGATATATCAAAGCTTGATCCAGAAAATATAAATACAGGGGATATTCGCCATGTAGAAAAGGTAAAAAGGATCTGTTGACGGTTTTGCATAGATGAAATGTGCACTATACAAGGTTTTAGGGACCAATGAAAACACCCAAGTTGTTCCAGAAAAATTAAAGCCTCTTTTAAGAACAATTGAAACCTTACCATGTTTCACGGCCGTTTACGAGAAGCGGGTTTATATATATATATATATATATATATATATATACGTACATGCATTAGTGTGTACGTTTCCCCCCTCCATGGAAAGTGTAAGTAGTAAGTACATGTTTCGCCTCCCCATGGAAACAATTCTGCGGGTATCAGTGTACCCTACAAATAGTGTATCATCAGAGGGTATACCATGGGGCCCCTGCCTATACTAGTGCAGGGGCCCCCATAGTATACCCTCTGATTTATTTACGACTACAGCACTGGATACAGGGGGTTTGAATGAGTATAGTCTATTTAGTTCTTGAATAACTTTATTTCTACGGATTAGAGAGAGAGTATAAAAAGAAGCGACTGTGTCTACTACGATGACTGGTCCGGCCACTGTCTGTTGCCATCGAAACGGACTTTATCCCATTTCTCATAGGGGTGTTAGGAGAAATTGTTTTTCGTATAAAAAATAATGGCTTTGCAAACATTGTGGTGAATATGTACTTCGGCATATTTGGCAATATGAATCGTCTTGGTGGAATGAATCGTATGATCTTTTAAGCTATTGACAATCTACAATAAATAACCCGGTAATAATGCCTGGAACCTGTCCGTTTACGTAGAAACGAGCCTCGTCTCATTTCCTGTTGAGCATACTTGAAGCTATTCTTGGCTCATCAAGAATAATGGCTGTGCAACCATTATGAAAAATTTAGGAATGCCATCCTTGGTAATATGAATTTCCTTGATATCAATGAATCATTCTTTCACTTACGATTTTGAGAGTCTTGCTATGAGAGCTATCCACCAATGATTCTACATCTGTCTGCGGCCGCAGGAGTCGGCCTTATCCCAGTAGTATCCCAGGCCTTATCCATCGTAAGGAATGCTGGGTTAAATACATACAGGCTTGTTCTCGTCAAGATTTAATGATGACTAGATGAAAAAAACTAGACAATCAGTATAGAGAATTACTACTAGAGCATTCTTTAAAATGTGAATCACTGTGGTGATATAAGTCATGCGTTCCTTTAAGCTATTATATGTCCACCCTAATAAATATCTCTCACCATAAAGTCTATCACCTGTTTGTTACCATAGAAGTGGACCTTATCGTATTTTCCGTAGAGGATGATGGAAAAATGGGTTCTTCGTGTCGAGAATAATGGCTGTGCAAAAGAGAGAGCCGAAAAATGTTTTTTCGAAATCACTTCAGGAATATGGTCGAATAGTTGCATCTAACCTTATTGTTTTATAGACAATAAGTGCGAGAGCACTATAGTCTTAGATTCGTCATTTTTTAAAATTGAGTTGAACAATTTTACATGAAAAGAACTTAAGAAATGGAATTCTGAATACCCCTTCAAAGCTTGGTGTATCTTAGACCTTTCGTCATTTTGTAGCTGCGTCATACAGCAAGGGGTAGATGTATGTGAAATGTATTACATGAGTGGGTATGCATGCGTAGGATTTATGTCCAAATTAAGTTGTACACATTATAAAGATGTCCGAAAAGGTGTTAAAATATTATTTTATTCTACAAAAGACGAGTGATTATGTATTCTGATCTCTTCAATCTACATATATTTAACCAATTCAGCCCGAGTAAAGTCGGGTAATTTTGCTAGTACCTAAAAAGTAGATTTTAGACAGTGAAAAATCATGTGCAAAACTTTGTTTACATTAATTATGTCCTACGTACGCACAAAAATCGAGATAATGTCAGACGTCAAGAAATATCTTGCTCGACCACTTCAAAAAATTTTTATTTATATTTAAGCATTCAACGGCGTATTTATGTGGTGTATCGTATCCGAAATTGGTTCATACCCATTTTAATAAACAAACGTGATATTTCGTAGGTGTTCAAGTTATTTTTATCCAGTCACTGTAACTATGATGTACCCTTTTAAGGAATTATTAAAATTTAGAAAAAAATATAAAACCTGTGTAATTCAAAACAAAACAAAAGAAATTCGATTAATTTATTTTGTTAGTTACATACACTAAATCGTAGCACAAGATTAATGCACGCTTTTAAATCTTATTGTGCTCCAAATACAAATTTTAGGGAAGGATTTGTAAATAGGGGGCGGGTTATCACTTTCATAAACTTTCGTCATCTGACCGTTGTTCAACATTACGAAGTGTCCTTGGATTCTTTCTCTTCGGGATTCATCCTAGACCAATATCCCGTTGCTCCAGCACGTCGTAAATTCAACTATCTACCCACTTCTTAAAGCAACCGCTGTTGGTGTAAAACTAATTTCAGCTGAGACAGGTGGTCTATTAAGTCACAAATCTGGTAAGATTTTTCAATATAAATGTTATTGGTACATGAGACTGGGAAATTTCATACTTGTTGTATCATATTTATGACTTACTTCGCATTATTTTCAATCATCTAAGCACAAAACCTCGGAGGTGCTGACTTTACAACTGTGACGTGGAGCATGTTTCAATAGTTATGCTGCAGACTGAATTTAAAATGCACTCATTCGGTCAAATATCGTTCTATGCACAAATTTTTCGAAAATGAAATTTTAATGCAATAATTGTCTATGCGGTATTAAATATTGATTTCTACAGCTAATTAGCAATGAAACAACAGGATGGTGTTGTAGGTCGACATCTAAAATCGTGAAATCGCTCGGTGTGAAACACCTACCTTCCGATACTGCCAGAATCGTATTTATTTACTGGAAATATTACTGAATTGCTAAACCTTTATCATGGTTCTGTCCTCTAATTTCGCTTTATGATTAAAATAAATTTCACAGCATGGAAAGAGGTAAATAGGCGAAGCTTTCTCCATGTGACCTCAATAATCATAAAGTGCTTAGCAAAATTTATAAAACGTTGAATGAAAATTGGGTCCCCGTGGCACTTACCTGCGAAACATGGACATCAGAAATAGTACTGAGCGTTTTTTGACCCTGTAAAATTAGTTACATGAAAGGTAGACCGTTATTTGGTTGAAAGCTTCAGTTGAAAATTACGCTGTTAAGCAATGACTAGCTTACAGATGTAACATATACGCTAACTAGGAAAATATGAGAACCTACTAAAACTGATAGATAAGTTTTAAATTTTTCCAAAAAGTATCTCTCCTTTATACTCTTTTAATAAGATCTCGGTTTTTTTCCTTTGTTTAATTTCAAGTCAAGTAGTTGAATATCTCGAAGCCCATGAGATGAAGGCCTCTACCATGTAGAGGCCTTCATCTCCAGTATTGATGGATAAGTGGGATGACAGATGGTGCTTTCAAGTTAGGGGACATTGTTTAATTTGGCGTTCTTTTGAGTTTTTATATATCTTCGTGTGTAGTAAATGTGAAATTCAAAGGTCGTTCTTTAAACATGCAGTTAACACATTTGCTCCCATTTACTAAACGTTCATGAATTATCTTATTTCAGTGAATCTATTTTTTAATGTATTAGATAACTAAGTTATTAATCTTGTTTCACTTTTTTTGTCAATTCTGAAAGTTATAGGCAATATACATGAATTCCTTGCTTTAAAGTTTACCTTCCAGAGAATAATAATAATTTCACTTTTGGCATCTCTACTATTATAAAAGGAAGTGTTTTGCTGTGTCTCTGCACACATTCCTGACGAATATATGACACTTGTAATAACGAAAAGTGGCACACGGGTAGTCCCAATTTTTTGCAACTTTTGTGTAACGCCGGAATTTTTATAATTTATCTAGAACATTTTAAAATTAACTTATTCGTTTTTTCCACCTTTCGTTCGTTTTTCCAGAATGTGACGTCACATCTACCTCTAAAGAAAAAGGAACGGATTTTGTGATATTCGACCGCTGACGTCACAAGCGTTTTTCGTCCAATGTCTTTGGAACCATGCCAAATTTGGAATATGGGACTACAACTTTCTAAAATGTTCAGCTCCGGTCACTGCAAAATGTTATTCATATATTTTAAAAGCTCACATTAAGAGCTTTAAAACTATATCACGCAAAGTCGAGTTGTGCTTACGGGTGCGGAGATAAACTGAGCCAAACGTTTCGGCACACCGAGAAACATTGCGTCATTTACCCCGCCAGCGTAGTTCGCACGAGATATTGAGCAGTGTAGGAATCAGAAAAAATTGTTTACGAATATGTTAACACGACTACTGTTCGGTCTGTATTTTTAATATTATTAATTGAGATTTATTTTCATCGCAGGCGGTTTATCTTAAGTCACCCCATACTATCCGCGGTTTTAGACGTAGTACTACGTCAGAAGCCTAAAACTACAAGTGGAGGTTTTGCGATCACAAATATTTTCTTTGAATAAAGATTCTTTCATTATGGTATTTATGATACGAATTTCTATTATACGCGCGCGCGCGCGCGCGCGCGCGGTAAATAAGGCTCATTCGCTATACGAATAACTGCCTTACATCATCTTGGTTATCTAAAATTTCCGATACGAATAAACCAGTTCATTACCCAGGAAGGGCAAATGAATGAATACGATTTATGTAATTTTAAAGTTTATAATTCCAAATAAGCATTTTGTGATCAAAAGTGTTTCTTTTAAATAAATAATCTTTCATTTTGGGTGTTATTTACGGATTCGTATAAAGATAGTGGAGGACTCGAAATACCCGGATGCACAGGTGCATTGTGCACATGAAAATAAAGATGTGCACCTAACGTTAAAAAATAGAGGGGGAACGTGTTTATTTTGATGACTGAACAAAATATTAGTATCGACCTCTCTCGCTCTAAAGGAACGTATTTAAAATTCCTAAATACACACTATACAAAAACAAAATCGCTGAGCCGTAACGGGTTTATACATTAGGAAGGTTTACTTGTTTCACTGCCACCAGAACTTTCCGATGATCGAAACATTTTCCAGAGGGCTCTGTTGAAGCTACCGCCGCGACAGCCGTGTACCGTAGAGAAGGGAGAGTTTAGATGTTTAAATATTTTTATTTACTATCTACTACTGACCTATTTTTACATGCCCAACTAATAAAGTAGTTTACATTACATTAATGGTCTTATATTACGTTTATTTTTAAATGTGCACCTAAAATATAACCTGTGCAACTAATTTAAAATTTTAGGTGCACCTGTAGTAAAAAATCTATTTCAAGGTCTGGTATAGTGTAACAAGGACATTTCCTAGATTTATAAAACTGCAGAATAACGTCTTAAGGAATCTAAATTATATATACATTACGAATAAATCTGTTCATTATGTGTACAATGCGGTTGAATATGATTTACGCAATTTTAAAAAATGTACGAAAGAATAAAGAACACGTCTGAGCTAAATAAACTAATTAAAGTACCCTCGGAACGGGGTTCGACTTGACACAGTCTGAGAAAATGTGAAGCAAAAATAAAAAATCTCGCATAACGGAAGTGAAATTTAGAATGTCAAGTTGGTAAAATTCTTTATTCTTCTAGAAAGAAGGTAAGTTACCGCTATCTTGAAATAATAAAGAACGGGGCTAATGCCAGTAATCTCAGGAGCAAGCGATCTGCACTCCCAGTTACGTCTTACAAAAACTTTTTAATTACATTCTCTTTTCGAGGAATTCTTTTCCTTTTTTCTGAACATTTCCCCGAGATCTGGAAGGTGGGAAAATCGCGAATTCTTATTGGAAATTCTTTTTTAAAAATGTTCCCTTCAAATTGCGTCTAAGCTTTTGTTTCACCGGCTCCAGAAAGACTGGGCCTTTTTTTTTGTTTGGTTTTAATCTCTTGACTAGAATTAAGCAAGTATTAATCATTAATTTTGTCCAATGAAAAAATGTGCATCAAACTACTTTGATTTAAAGTTGTCATTAGTTTCGAAAAGTTACATCTTTGAAATTCGCCGAGCAAATCCATGCACATCTTAAAGAATCAAAGTCATTATTTGAAATTAGACACCCTCTTTGTGAATTCTGATTCTTTTGAAGCTTTTTAATTTTTAATTTCCCTTTTTGACAAAAATGTGCGCTCTGTTAAAAAGAGTGGTTTTGGTTGATTAGTATATTTGCCGTTAGAATATTTTAGTCTAATAATAAACTAATGTATAGTTATTTATAAATATAGTTTCAGAATTTAACATTTTATAAATATGTGAGCAATTTTAACTTTAACATTATTTCAAAAATATAGAACTCGTCATGTTTTGAGAGGATATTAGTTGAGTTTAGTTAGTCGTGTTGAAATGAAAATAACTCGAATTAGAAATATCTATCTAATGAAATACATTTGTCATTATCATATAACACCATAGTTTAGTTCATACATATGTTTAACATAGATGCATATACCGCCATAGTTTGGTCGCAATTTGATAGCAATTTAGCATAGCATATTGGTGAGTGGCAACATATGGGTAGGAAACTGACCACTAGATCCATTCACCAATTTTGCCACCGTTTAAATTGCTTAATTCAAGCTAAAAATTGTATAATATTCCTAGAACTGCACCGGTAGAGCTTTTTTGACTATCTAATGAAATTTGTGAGTTTGTTAGTTTGGTATTTTAATTAATTTCGCACTGAAAGAACACAGCAGGCAATTGTCGACGGTCCGGGATCAATTCCAAAGGGAAATATTCGAGGACTAAACAACATACTTTTGAACCACGTCAGATGACGAAATTACACTTGAGCTGGCACCCCACTCTCCAAACTTCCACGCCACGCCAATTTGATGACATATGAGGCCATGACAGATTTAACGTGTTGCCGCCGCCTCTGTATATGACGGTCATGGTTGGATTCGAACTCACAACCCTCTACATGTAAATCTGTTACTCTGGTTGGAACAGAACCTTTTAAAACTATTTAATAATGGATAGCAATAAAAACTATATTAGGAAAGCAAGTAGATAGCAACAAAATTAATACTGTAAATTGTATTCTACTTATCTTCATTTTTGATACTTAAATTTCGTTTTGGACAGTTAAATCTGTTCCAACCGAGTTACCACGATTGTGGTCCCTTTTGAGTATTTGTAAAATGTGTTATCTGTTTGAAAAATGTAAACCAAATACTGTCTTATATTTTCTACTATGTTTTCATTTGGTCACATTAAATGTGCACATCGATGCTCATATTCATTATAAATGGTTTTAAATAAGGATTGAAATTAGGAACGACACTGCCACAATTAGAGGTTTGCAATTAAGAAAGTTTAGCGCAAATGCTCTATACGCTTTTATGTGCTAGTATAATATAATTTCAAGTTTATAGTTTAATAAAATTATCAAATGTTCTCCAGTTAACATTTTATATCTATCCATTACAATTAAAGTATGTTTTCTAGAGGAATAGAATGCTAGATTTAGTCCGTCTCTTGATAAGAACATTTTAAGGGATATGCATATTTCCCAGTAACCAAAGTTCATATGAAAGCATGATAATGATTCTTCTTGAACACATCTGACAAAGAAATTCGAAACTTTTCATAGAAAAATATTGATAAAAGAATATTTTGCGGAAAGATTAATATAAATAGTGAGTGAAATATATTATCTTCAAAATTCCTTTGAGATTCAGCCTTCTCGTCATAATTCTGAAATCAATACATATACTTTTCATAAAAGTTGCTTTGATATTTTTTAAACTCCCTCTTGTGTTTTCTTTCCATTATTTATGGCCCTTATACACTCCCCCTGCTTACAATCTGGCTTGGAAAATAACGAATTGCGTGGCTGAAAATATTTATTTTCATCACGTTTTTTAAAGGAAAGTTGACTTTGGTCTTGCACAGTATTAAATATAATCAATCTGAATACTTTTATATTTCTTATGAAAACATTCAAAACATGTTTTTAGTTTGGAATGCAATCCCGGTTATGGGATAGATCAGTTTTTCAAGGAGATTGAAATACATCTATCTACTGAAATTTTAATCAATAAAAATATTTTTCCTGAGTATGTACTTGATCAAATTCAGTTATCAATGATCGATACATGACATACCTTTTATTAGAAAAATATTGGAGGAAGCAAATGACGAAATTATTCCTGTATCTGTGGACTGCTAAAACGTACCAGAAATTTTGTAGATATACTGCTTAAACATCATTGTTGCATGAACTGTAACGTTTCACTTAGGAAGTACGAAAAATAATCGTATACCGTGGAATAAAATACTTTTTATTAGGGAATTGTTCATAAAAAAAACAACTTCAAAAATATCTTTTAATATGAAAAAATGTTTGTAAGCGCATCTGCATAAAATTTGGAAACGGGAAAGTCTATATATCCAACTGCGCATTCGGTTCACCCATTTCTGAATTATAAAAATGAAACAACTTAAATTGGTTTGTAATCTGATTTCTCTCAAAACTTTTAAATATATTTTTTCAACAATAATTCAATTAAAATGACAACATAAATGCAATAACTCAATGATGGAGTTTTATGCAATTAACTCTATCAACCAACTGTACCTAAACATACATTATAGTAATTAAACCCGAGAAAACAGAGAGGCCACGATGTAATTCAGTTGTATTATGTTTATAATATTTTAGATTGGTTCGTAGCTCTAAGCAGGCATTGCTAATTAGACTGATTGTACCAACCAATCTTCAATTAAAAGAAATCTGAAAGACTTTTACAACATAAAAAACAAGACGCAACAGACAAAAAAGAAAATTGCCTAAAAATTATATTTTAACAAAAAAAATTCTTAAAGGCGTCAAACTAGCGACAATTTCGCGAAATTGGATCGAATGAAAGCAATTTAAAACAGAAAAAGTAACCCTACCTGAGCTATATTAGAACTAAACTTTCCTTCAAGTGGCACGTCCGAGTACAGTTCTGCGGGATTCCTTTGCGGTAAAGTGGTACAAACTCGTAATATTTCCAGGAACAAAATGTCTTAAGGTTTGAATGTTTTTAGTCTGAGGCTTACCGTATGGGAATTTTTCCGGGCTATAGTTGAACTAAAATTTCCATCAAATGGCACGCCCGAGTACAATTCGGTGGGGGTCCTTTTGTGGTGGGTGGCCGAACCAAAATATTTCAAGGAGCGATACGTCTGGAGATTTAAACGAGAAGTCCAAATGTCTTTGGTCTGCCTCTTGCCGAATGGAAATTTTGCGGGCTATATTCGAATAGAAATTTTTGCTAAGCGTGCCCGAGTACAGTTCAGTGGAATTCCTTTGTAGTGGGTGGCAAACCTGAAATATTTGCAGAAGCGAAACGTCTGGACGAGGTGTCCAAAATTTAGGGTCTGCCACTGAGGCATTTTTCCGGACTATATTTTAACTGAATTTTCTGAGTTGTGTTCCGACGTACCGCTTGTAGTCTTAAAATATATCAGTTAACTTGAAACAAAAAACACTTTCATGTTACTCACATGTTAACGTCTTACATAATGTATAGCATACGTTAGTTTTAACATGCTTATGGGGCACGACCTTAGAGTACACTGCCTTTGGACTCATACAGAACACTACCTCAGATACATGACCTTCTGATCCTCATATACATGACCTTCTAACTTTTAGAGTACACGATCTTCTGATCGTTAGAGTACACGACCTTAAAAACAATCAAGGGTCGGTATTTAAATTAGAAATTTAACCTACAGTATGCATTCAGCAATTGCCATAAAAATAAATATCCTTTAGTGGTTTGTTTGTACCAAACGCCAGTTTTATGTAAGTAATGAAATCATGTAAACATCACATCAGAATGGATAAAACTTGCTTTACTATAACATATTTACAACTCCAGAAATTAGCTTATTTGCATCAACAAAAATTTAACGTAATTCTACAGTCAACGCGTGCGAAGCAGAAATACAGAAGGTATCTAAAATTCAAAACGAACGTTCCTTCTTTTGTTCTTAATTTTTGGAATAAGTTCCGAGCTCACAATAACTTTCGAAGCTTCGATCGGAATGTCAGAACACAAAGAACAGTTGCATTGGTAGTCAATTTGGAGGCCATTCCGAAGAATCAAGCATCTGACGTCACTGCGTGGTTTTTTTACTTTGCAGGTTATGAGTTGTTACCTGAGTTGTTATCTGATGCAATACTTCATCAGTTCTGGAGATAGACATTACTCTACTACACTGATTTTGCTCAGTCTACTAGAAAATAGAAAAGGTTTAACAAAGAATAAATAATTGATCGCGGAAAAGGTATATAACTTGCTGGAATTGGTCAGATAATTTATTTTAAAGCTGGGGTTAAATTACATGCAGTCGCAATAGAGAATTGTTATTTCATATGCTAATGGCGGAGATCTTTTTGAAGTTGGAGTATGTGTTGAATGGGCTCCTCGATGATTCCCAAAGTTGTAGCAGCTACCTCGTGAACCCCCGTAGTAAGGTTAACGATATACGAGGCGATCCAGCAGTGACACCAGCCCAAAGACCAAGAGACCAAGCCGGTGAGTTCTAATCTAAAATCTTTGGCATGAATTTATCTTATACCCTTCATGAAAATTTAACGAACTAAGTACTGAAAATTCATTTTGTAAGTGGTAGTTGAACTCTTCTCTAAACAGGTCAAGGAAATTTATTGGTTGAATTGAAAGAATGCGATTGTTTAATGAGTTATCTATGTAACTTCTTCAGAAATGTCATAACACTGTCTTCAATCTGTGAATAAGAAGATTAAACTATTAAATTGAGCGATTTAATACAAGCATACAGACATCACACATGTACCATTTCTTTAACAACTACACTGCAAGTTCTTGAAAACAGAACACTCATTAATGAAAAAGGTTAGTTATATTGGTTTAGACAGAAATATGTCACTAAGTTTTTTTCCAGATGATTGGTTAGTGGCAAAATCAAGTCGAAAGTGTGTGGTCTTCCAAATGAGGCCCGGTGCACACATCCGGTTTTAAAACGTGCGGCACCGCAGCTCAACTATGCACACATAACCGTGAAATGACGCAAGTACTCATTTCGCGCCATTTGCGATAAATATTCTATCGAAGAAAACGTGTTTATTTCGCTTACATGGTGTTTTAAAAGTATATTTTGAAACAAAACGTCACTAGATACAGCCATAGGAAATACAAAACAAGTTAGGATATGCAAATGATTAGAATCATAAAGATATCACGTATGTGTGTGCACCGAGAAATTTTCTCTAAACTACCAAGTGAGCCGTGTTTAAAAATCCCTGTAAAAGTTCGTTGCAATGTATGTATCGTCGTTTGACTAATGTAAATGATTGATTCGAAGTCAATATACCACGCAAAAAACGATGAGTGCCAAACGAACAACTAACGGAGTTTGAGCGGGGCCGCATTATTTGCCTCCGTGATTGTGGATTTTCGTATCGTGAAATCTCCATTCGCATTGAGCGTAATACCACAACAGTGATGCGTGTGTGGGAGATGGACCATGAAGAACCGGACAAGTTGAAATCCCGGCAGTGGGCCATGCAATGTGACGTCACCACGGAACGACAGACACCTCATCCGTTTTGCGGTGACGGACCGTACAGCGTCCTCTCAGAATTTGGCACAACATTGGAGCACGTCTACAAGTGTGTCATTGTCTGCCCCCACGATGATTCTCTTACGTCTATTGCGCCATGGGCTACCTGCAAAAGTTCCTCTGCGCAAGAGTCCCTCGTCGCTGAACCACTTACACCTCCGGTTTCAATGGGCTCACCAACACAGCAATGGCGTGCCGATTAGCAACAAATCATATTCTTATATGTCTCGCTACAATATGGACTATAACGATGGACGCTTACTCGTCAGACGCTACAGGGGTGAACGCCTTCTCCCGGAGTGTCTTATTCATCTTCAGACTAGACACACGCCCGGTGTTATGGTCTGGGGTGATATTGGATAACATGTTCGACCCCTCTTTCTCCAAATTGTGGGGACCCTGAACAGCGGGGTCTATATCAAGGAAATTATGGAGCCCGATGTCCAACCCTTCCTGCAACGCATTCCAAGAGTTGTATTTCAGCAAGACAATGCCCGTCCACATGTTGATCGGAATATACAAGCCTTTTTCAGTGCACGACAGGTTCCACTTCTTCCATGGCCTGCACATTCCACGGATTTGTCCCCAATTAAGCATTTCTGTGATTACATTTGTTGGCATCTAGTTGTTACCCCTCGTCGGGCAAAGAGTACGGCTGAATTTTGGCATCAGATAGAGGCCATCTGTAATACCATTCCTTTAGCATGACATTCAGAATCTGTATGTTTCGATGCCACAACGTGGACAGGCTCTCATCGCTACGCGTGGCCGCTGGAAAAGATATTGGTCTTCGGCATTATATTTGTTCAATTGTTCTGTAAACTTGATAGTTTATTTAAACCACTATAATGTGGGAAAATAGTCCCGTCGGTTCTCTTTCTACGCGCGTATGTATACATTAGCGGTGACGCGCCGCATCACATAGTACCTAGGCAGACGTTGAACGTAAGCCGCGGAAGCAAGAGCTTCGCGCTTTAACTTATTGAGCTATGACGAGCTCTATTGAATGTTATGTGACGATGTTAATTGCTGATGTTTCTTCCTCATTGTTTTAACTGTTTTGTCACAGGTCCCTTTTAAATAATAAAGTGTCCGTCTTAACTTGCAGTTGTCCATTTGATCCCATAATAATGTGTGGAATATCATTTATTTCTGATGATTCTTTCATAATGTATCAATTTTCACGAACAGAAGTGTATATAGATATACAATCTCTACTTCGAGTGCGTGGGGGGATGTGTGCGTGAGTGTGCACAGGCGTGTGCGTACATTCGTGTGTTGGCGTGCGAGTGACGGTATAGTATATATCGTCAGTAGAAGAAAACTGATCAGAACTCTAATCTAAAAAATCACAGTATATGGAAATAACTACCTTTGGAATTAATATTGAACTCCTTAGAAAAAAAACAAAAAATCCCCCAGTTTTACAAAGCTGAAGACGGTATCGGTATATTTCTAACATACCTCCCAAGCCTTCTGGTTGGTATCGAAGCCCATTTAAGCATAATGGTACGCGAAAAAGTGGAGAACAGACATGGATATAATCAATATCAACCTGCCTATCCGTAGAAGTCGGCAATCCAATAACTCCCGAATATGTATTTGCTTTTTAAAAAATCCCCGTCACATTCAAAAGAGGAATACAATTTGTATACAACCCTGCAGCCGTTGGCGTAATAAAACTAAGGTCGTTATCGCAAGAACTTGCTTGGGAAAGGGCGATTTTCAATAGAAACATGAAACGACTTTCACTGCAAAACTAGGCACGCGAAACGAGGAAAAATTGAACGCCTTCTCGATAGAGCGAGAAGTTCATTTTAAAAAATAAGGAAACGGTTACCCTTCTAATTTTGTCTGCAATGTGCCCTTTCTTACCTGCGGTGCCCATTTCAATTTTCTTTTGTTTCTTTCCCTGATATGGATTTTTCCCTTGGAATTTTTTGTTATTATTATTACTTCCGTGAGTTAGTTTGAAAGAAAAAGGCCCGTTTTCGATTCGAGACGGAGAAAAAATTCTCTTTTCCCATGGCGATTTCTCAAGTGCTCTGTTACTCAGAAGCGAGTTTGTTGCATACTTCTGCAAAAAGAAATTTATCTATTCGCTCTTGATCTGTGGTTATTTTAATGCTGCAGTTTTCTTCCGTTACGGTTTTGGGAGTGGGTTGAAAAAATCATATGTATTAACTATCTTGAATGGTTAAAAACGTAAATGAGAAACGGGGGAATGTTTTTGAGTTAGTTGTGTTCTTAATGGAAATAAAAAGTCTTTATTTAGGGGAAGAAAGTAATGAAAAGAGTAGACAGTTCTAATTAAAATTTTTGCCGAGTGAAAATTTTCGGAGAGTGCTTTTTGTGAACGTTTTCCTAAACATGATAACTTTTACTTTAATATTAATGTTGTGAATTAATTTTTAAAAAGTGAGGTGTTCACCCATTAATTTGCAAGGGCTTCCATTCAAAAATCTGTCGCATCAATACAATTAAAAATCATCTTTTTAATTTGAAACATTTTCATCTGGGAATTTTCTTTCAAAGAAACTCAGGATATTTTTATGCGCCTAACCAGTTTTTATTGGAGTTATATAATTCCTATAGAAAAACCTTTCATCCCACCAAAAGGCAATTTTTCTGTCTGGTGAAATGAATGTTGGATTTTTAAAACATTTTGCAACATTTTTTGGGAATACATTCAACATGAGTATATTTAATTTGTACCATTTTGTGGCAACAGAAAGTAGCTCTGAAAATAAAGATGTAAACTAATGGTAGAAAACTTTCCTTATTTTGCAACATTCCATTTATTCTAAAATCTACACAAAACTGTATCTGCGCATTTTCGAATTTTTTTAGAAGATTGTTTTAGGGATCTCCAACTGAGCAGAAAAAACGTGCAGATTATATAAGAAGTAGAAAATTTCATAGAAGTAATTTTTTCATGATAATCACTTGAGAGGTTGTGAAAATTTGAAGGAAGATAGTCTCCTTTGTCAAGGGAAGTAAAGCATCAGTTCCTTTTAAGAGAAGAAGCTTTGAGTTTTTTCTGTAGTTGTGTAAGGCAAGTGGTGGGAACAAAATAGAGGATATCACCTTTATCCACTAATTTCCGTGACATTTATGTTGATGTAAGTACAAAACCAACTATTGGTATTTATGATTAAAAGAAAGGACTTTCAATTTAATTTTAACAATCATGTTCCCTGGAATTCTAACGTGTCTCGGGAATTTAAAAAATCCGCAAAAGTTTATCATATCTGCAGGGATCAAGTGACTGTTGATATCCAGCGAAAAACTCTCAAAACAACCCTCAAGAAAAACACTTTTCCCAATAGTTTCCTTAAAAATTGTTCCACATTATTTTTCATTACCTCACTTTATTTTTTAACCTCGCAAATAAAAAGTTTTTCGTTCTCATTCTTTCCCGCCACTATAAGGCGCCATACTTTGTTTTCATTATATTTTTTATCACTTTCGCTCTATGTCATTCCTTTAAACTCATCTCTGTTACAAATATAATTTTATGCCTGCAATTACATTTTTCCAATTTTTCACAACGTACAAAAATTTCTCCTACGAATTTGCCTGAAACTTAACTAACTTTTCTAGATCTTCGTTATTCTTGATCCAGGCTACAGATTTCCAAAAGAGTTTGACAGAGTGGCATTTATGAATGGTAGGACTATATTTTTATTCCTTTGGCTATTATTATTCCTTTGGCTGTTGTTTTATCTCTCTCTCTATATATCTTGGTAGCTGTTTTAGTTTTCGGAGGTAACTTGTGTTAATTCCTCTGGCAAACCTCACACAAGTACAGAAAAAAATCTCAAAGCTCTTAAAAGTGATACTTGATTTACTCCTCTTGACAAAGTAAGCGGAACCTTCACATTTTCACACCTTCTCTCGAGTTACTCGTTAAAAAATGTATTGTTATGGTTGTTTCTACTTCTTATTTCCCTCTATTTGTTCTCTGAGGCTTTCAGCACGGTTCATCTATAGCAATGGTTCCCAATGTGGTCCGTGAGACCGCTGAGGGGGTCTGTCGCAAATTAAATTAATTTAGGGGTGCATGAACGACGTCGGGAGGTCAAGTACGACCTATTTTCATTACTATGGAAGTTAGAATAAATAACAATAAATATATTGGTTGCAATTTTTACGTCATGAGAAAAGAAATAATTTGTTTTATTTTCTTATATCTTAAATGTGTCTTTTTTTTTTACTGATAACAGTATGATGTGAGACGAAGAAAAATGCAGATAGTGTAGTGTTGAATATTTAAAATGTGGTTTTATTCATCTTATCAAGAAATAGTGCTTTACCTATGTGCCTTCTATGCCACAAAACTTTGTCAAACGAATCAATGAAACTTTCTAAGCTTAAAGAACATTTGACAAAAGTCCATAGCGACAAAAAAATATAAAGATTTAACTTTTTCAAAACAGTCAAATAAAAATACTTGAAAACATCGTCATTGCAACAACTCTTCGCCACAACATCTGAGCAAGACGACGATGGACTGCCTGCTTCTCATAACATTCCTTTGCTGATTGAAAAGTCCGAAAAGCCGCACACCATTCGTGAAGAACGTATTATACCAGTTGCTATTGAGGTAACTAACTAACTAACTAACACCAACACACACTCCCGTGCCTAATGTCGTGAGACACTGTACCAGTTTAAATAAGTGTGGTTGGATGAGTAGAGCATGCCACCAAGGTGACATGTCTACCCAGAATGTTAGAGCACTTTACGTTACATTTATACATCCTTACATCTATACAGTATATACATTAAATCATTGTACTAGGTTACATTATAAATATATATATACATCATGCAAGGTGAGAACAAAGATCGTTTTTCTTAGTCTCTTAGGACAATTAAGTCCTGGTAATTTTCAATGAATCTCACCATGTTAATTATTTTAACCCTCGAGCCCTTGTTGCATGCAATGTTCCTGAGCCATGCAATTTTAAGGGGGTCGGCAGGTGTTCTCATATGCCATGAGAGGAAAAACTGTGATGTAATGTAGAGGTGTGCCAATTTCACCAGAGGAACAGTTTCCGGACTTGTTGTTTCTTATGCCTACACTGGCAGACCGGAGGAGTGCCAGGCCCGTCGAAGACAGCAAGAGGCGAGGGGGTGCGCCTTCCATGTTATTGAGCCCCATTGGGAGGAAGTCCGACTTTGCTCAACATACATGGCACATCCGTTTTACAGGAAGGCCCCTTTCATACATCCATTCACTCACACATATCGTAATTTAGATCCCAATCAGAGGCCGATAACCCCCTGATCAGGTATCCCCAGAGGTATTGATTTGGTATGGGAACATGGGAGACTTTGTGATCACGACCTATTTAACGTGCCCCTGTCACCATTAGTGAACACGACGGTCTTTAGCCAGGTCGAAGCGCCGATCTCGCAATCATCAGAATTGCAGGCTCCCGAGGACAGAACCCACAACCCTGATGCGAGCCCGACGCTCTACTGACTGAGCAACCGCGGCTCTTTCCGGACTTTATTTTATGGAACTAATATGCACCGTGCTGCATAAACCAGCTTTCGATTTTATAAGAATTCCATTGTGGAATGTTGTTACAGTACAAAGAAGGATTGAAGAAATGACTCAGTGCGTAGAAAATTGTTTATGTGAGTACTTAAAAACATCTGAATTCTCTATACAGCTTGACTCGGCAACTTTGCCAGAGAACGAAGCTTTACTTTTAGCTTTTGTAACATTTGTAAAAGAAAAAAATTTCCAAGCATATTGTAATTTATCAAATGTTTGGAAACTGATACGAAAGGTGAAGCAATATTTAATGAATTAAAAACATTTTTATATTTAAAAACTATACCCTTGAGTAATATTCTCTACGTCAGGGCTCGAAATACCCGGGTGCACAGGTGCACTGTGCACATGAAAATACAATTGTGCACCTAATTTTTTCCCGCTAAGCGCACCTGTGCACCTAATTTAAAACCTTAGGTGCACCTTGTGCACCTGTATTAAAAAATATATTTCGAGGCCTGGTCTACGTTGCTACTGACGGTGCTCCGGCAATGATAGCACGACCGCCGAGGCTTTCTGACATACTTAAAACAATTTATATACTATTATTATGTGTTATTATTCCGATATATTATTATTATGATATATTATTTTTTTTTCTAGCCACTGCGTGGTTAGCCCGGCGTGGTGTAAGTTATTAATCTGGTGTAAAATTTTCTGCAGATTTCAAATATGTTGAAATTTTTAATCTATCTTTAGCGATTCCGATTTTAGGAAAAGGAATTAACAATCCCAGTCAAAATGTTTTTTATTTTTCCTCTCATTCCCTGAAATGGAATAGGACAGGAAATGAAATCTGTTTCTTTTTTTTTAACGCGAAGGGCAGCAGATGCAATCTGTTTCACGTGACGTCACAGTCTCTTTCGAAAATATAAAGATGTATTTGATTTAAGAATTATTTATTTAAAGAAAATTAGGTATCGATCTAAAGTGAAATTTTCAGCAGATTTCAAATCCGTTGAAATTTTTCCTCTGTCATTAACGGTCTAGGAGATAGAAAAAATAACTGTGACTCCAGTTGAAAGATTTATTGTCTGGCTGGAAAATCATTCCTTCGCGCAAAATCAAAGCGGAAACTAAAAAAAATTATGAGCGTTCTCCGCGATGAAAAAAAATTTGATATGGTTCCAAGGCTGACGGAAAAGTCACGTAGGTAGAAAAAATCACGATTGTGGTGTTTCTTCTTTCACAGAAGAAAGGCGTTGAAAAACCGATGGATAATAAAACTAATAAATTCATTTAAAAATCTTCTAGATTAAATTTTTAAATTCGCCGCGACCCAAAAATTGCAAAAAAATTAGACTACCTGTGTGCCAAATCTCACTGCTGTAAGTGACATAGAATTGTCAGGATTTTGCGGCCCCAAACGGACAGACAAAAAAACACTTCCTTTTATAATAGTAGAGATTACATTAGTTATAATTATAATATTACATTATATACAGAGGCTGTTCACACATTTTTTAGACAACGTATACTGTATTCACAAAACCAACTTACATAAAATTCTTGTGTTTTAAATGTTCTATTTGATAGCCCTTTTTCTGAACTATCGACGCCGTAATTTCCAGGATAATAATGCTTTTTGAAGTGTCAGAAGAGGTATTCTATCCCATTCCTCCTGAACAGCTTTCCAGAGTCCTGTAAGGGATGTGGGACGACGTTTGGATAATGCAGATTTTAAATGTCCGAAAGCACAAAAATCCATAGGTGATACATCGGGAGATTTAGTAGGGATATCAGTGAAGGGTATGGCCTTGATACTGGTTTTTTGTTCCATTTCTTTTAGGAAATTTACAGTGGATTTTGATGTGTGACTGCTAGCTTTGTCTTGATGGAGTTCCACAGATTGATGGCACTGTGGGTAAAGCGATGGTATTTCATTCAGAAAAATTGGCGATAAAATATGTTCCTGATAGTATTTGGAGTGAATCTTTTTTTTTCCATTCATTTTTTTCCACTCTCTTTATTTTTAACTTGCCACTATATGAAAAACTAGCAACAATCATGAATCCCTTAGAAAAACTTTCTTTCGATTCTGTGAACCATCTACTTAAATTTTTTTTCTCCCCTTTTATGATAATAAATGGCTTTCTTTTTGCTGCAATCATTTAAATACACCCATGATTCATCTACTGTCACAATGTTTTTCCATTTTTCTTTGTATAAGTGTTTGTCTTATAGAATTCGGCAGCGTGTCCTATGTTCAGCGATATGCTTTGGAGAAAGATGATTCACATTGCGTTTTTTCGCTTTCTTAAGATTTAAATCAACTTTTATCATTTTGTTTACAGTGGGCACCGAGCATTTTAATGATTTTGCAACTGTCCTTTGACTAGGGGAATTTTCTTTTAACATTAAACAACGTACCTTTCCAATAGTCGAAGATGTCCGTTTATTCCCTGGATACTTGTTTGGAATTTTTGTCCCACTTGAGGCTCCAATTTGACGTTTTTTTTTCCTTTCTTGTTGACGATATTACCTATCGACGCTTTAGATATCACAAAACCATGACTCTCACATCGTTTTTGGGTAACGGAATATGAATATTTCTCTTCGAAAAGAGCATAAATATAGCCTTCGAACCACTGCTTCGTTAAAAACGCCATTTTGAATAAAAACAAACCTCTCAAGCCGCAGATGATAATTTTGACTTTTAAAAACATAGTACAACTGCAATTATTTCTTTTGCAGCAAACGATTTTTTATTACCGCTAACCAAAATCGTCTAAAAAATGTGCGAAAAGCCTCTGTATAATTATATTATATCTAATTATATTATTATATCAAATATAATTTATTATTATATTATGTATAATTATCTAATTATATTTTACTATACTATATATAATATTAATATATAATATATAAGTTACTTAGATTATATATTATTATAGTATGTATTATTATAGCATTCAATAATTTTCCAAGGATTGCCCAGATATGTCTCTTAAAAGACAGGCTTGGGCGTTCTTCTGGTGGTTATCTGGTAACCGGATTCAGTCGGAAAAGCCAAAAAAGATTTCAAGCTCTGAATCGCTAAATTTGAAAGTGGTGTAGTGTTGCGATTACCCGCAGCACATTTATTGACTCTAGGACCACATATTTCTAAAGAATCCATGCATTCTTTAAACCTATAGAAAAAAATTTTCCTAGAATAGAATATTTCTTTAGAAGTATTCAATTTCCTCAGATTACAATCATACTGTACGACAATTCTGTAGGCAAATTCTGTAAAACAAAATAATTTGAAAGTCACGTCTTACTCATTTTCTTAGATTAAAAAACCTTCGGGTTGGTTAGGTTAAAAGGAGCAAAGGCCATATTTGGCCATACTGCACCCAACACAAAATAGTTAGCATCAAGTAGTAGACATTGAAAAGTTGTAATGCAACAGAAGAGAGACAGGAATAGAACCTGCGCCACCACAACTCGCAGGTTACTAGCGTGACAGACATACATTCGTAGACACGACGCCTCCCTCTAAAAGAACCATTAGAGATTCCATATTTCTATTCCTCAAAACATAATCTCCTAGAAAGTTTTTATCTGTACTTTCCTTTCAGCTGACTCCTTTTGAAAAAAAAAATATTCTATATGTACTTTCCTTTCAACTTAATCCTTTGGAAAGATTCTACCTGTACTTTCCTTTCAACTGACTCCTTCGGGAAAAAAAGATTCTATCTGTACTTTCCTTTCAACTGAATCCCTTGGAAAGTTTCTATCTGTACTTTCCTTTCAACTGACTCTTTTGGTAAAAAAAGATTCCATCTGTACTTTCCTTTCAACTTAATCCCTTGGAAAGATACTCTCTATACTTTCCTTTCAACTGACTCCTTTGGCAAGATTCTATCTCTATTTTTCAACTGACTCCTTTGGAAAATATTCTATCTCTACTTTCCTTTCAACAGAATCCTTTGGAAAGATTATTTTGCTCATTTCCTTATAGTAGAATCGTTTGGATAGATTCCATCGGTTCTTTCTTTTGAATAGAACATTTTGAAAAGATTCTATTCGTCCTTTCTTTTGAATAGAATCCCATTGAACGATGCTATTAACCAATTCTATAGAATGGAATGCATTGTATTACTTGAAACAGAACCCTTTGAACAAGTTCTATTGCTACTATTCTCAGATTAGAATCCTTTGTAATGGGTTTATTGCTCAAGAAGGTCAACACGTGTGCTAAAGTCATAAAAGTTAGACTTTAGGTTGTGAATAGGAATTACGCGTGTGAGCCCCTTTGAGGGTTAAGCCTCTGTTTCAAGGCACTGAGAGGAAATAAACGAATAGTAGTATGAAATATAACAAGCTTGCAGTTCTGTTATTTCCGATGGCGAGTTATAATAGAACAAAAGCCGAAAAACAAGCACACACAAAACACAAAGAAGGCAAAACTGCGATATGAGTTGGGAAAACATCTATGTACCCATAAGGACTCTCACCTCTCTATATCTCTACTATTATAAAAGGAAATATTTGTCTATGTTCTGTGAGAAGTGTCCTGACGAATCTATGTCACAATAAGGAAATTTGGCATACATGTAGTCCTAAAGTTTTGCAATTTTTTTGTCCAGCCCAAATTTTAAAATTTTATCTAGAACTTACTTAATAAATTTATTAATTTTTATCTTTCGTCCTTTTTTTTTTGAAATATGACACGTCATAGCTATCTCGATTGAAGAAAGGAGAGGATTTCGCGATTTTCGACCGTTGACATCACAAGCGTTTTTCGTCCTAATGCCTTTGGACCCATGCCAAGTTTTCCGATTCTAGCGTGTTTTGATTTACGCTGTTGATTAGTTTGACTTTCTTTCTAGCGATTTCATTTTTGTCACGGGGAAAGAATATGCGGTTTTCTATCTTCGCGATCGTAAAAGATAGAGTCAAATTTTCAACGGATTTAAAATCTACGGAAAATTATTTCGGATTTACATCCGATCGATACTTCAAATATAATTTTCTTTGAATAAATAATTTTTCATTTGGAACCTGTGTAAGGTGTCGGATGAAGTTGAGACTCATTCTTAAAATTATTGTTTTATCTTTGTAATGTTTTCAGCATCGGTAAAATTTAATGTGTCCAGTCTAATTTTTTAATTTTAATCTGAAATATTTTAAAATTAATTTATTACTAGATACTTCGAGGCCGTGCCTGTGGAGTTCGTTTGCGAAGCAAACCAAATGTGAATACGTAGCAATCACCGGGGTTTGGCGAGCGTTAACGAGCAGTGGTTACATCTGACCCTACGAAAAGAACTGTCACGGGCAACGCCGTGCTGGTCATACATAAAGTCTTGGTAGAAAATGAGCCGTTAAGTAGGTAGATGAATTAGCCTCGCAATAGAACAACTCAACAGGCTATTGGCGACGAAATATGAGCAGGAGCTGTAACGTAATCGTCCGTGTGGTGTGCTGAAACTAACGGTACAACCAAAGTACAAAATGACATTTATCAACACAAGAATTCGCATTATATTTAAACAGGAATTTGTGTCCTTTGTGGCTACTGTGAAAAGGGAATTATGATCTTACGAGAACGATACTAACGGTCTGGCGACCGCACCCCAAAAATACCTCCGCTCAGTTCAAAATCGTCTCTGATCTTTCCAGTTGACACTAACGGACCGCTAATTAAAGAAGGAGGGTCGTGCACCCCTAAAAGAATCTGGACCAGAAAGAAATCTAGGTCTGGATTTAAGATCCTCGATCTTAGTAGTAGTAGTACAGGTGCAAGGCTTGTAAATGGTTCCAACAATCCTGTCCTTCAGCAGACAGAGGGTTGATCTTGTGACGTCATTTCGCGGAATGGGTGTTCCATCGAGCAGTGTTATACTTACTCAGTGGAAAGCACTTGTTTTTGACTCCTTACTGTTTTTAAATGTTTTGAGAACTTTTCATAGCTCTACATCTATTTGAAAAATAACTCTATATAATATTGTATAGCACAGGTGTCTCGAGGTAAATATGTTCTGAGGAATATAGACGTTTTTGACCACTTTCTTTCTTTATTTTAAAAGCCGTTGATAGGTCTACACATATTAGAACTACGCAACCCTACAATAATGGACCGGACAGCAACATGTGGTATTATAAGGGAAGGAGAACATGCTTTAATAGGGGGATGGTACCCCTGTTGCTTCAATTACGCCTGCAGCCCTTCTGGGAATACTCTCAACAAGATTTTGATACACAGCTATGGGTATTTGTGTCCATTCCTGCTGCAAGAATGTCAGCAGCTCAGCTGTAGATTTTGGATGTGGTTCCCTGGTCCGTAAGCGTCGCTCTAACTCATCCTACAAATGTTCCATGGGGTTTAGGTCGGGACTCTGTGCAGGCCAGGGAAGACGTTTTACATCCATATCTTGATACCACTGCTCGAAAAAGGTTGCACCATGACATGGAGCGTTGTCTTCCTGGAAGTAACATTCGTCCATTTCATAAAAGTGCCAGAGCGTAGGAAGACCATGTTTGTCCAAAATGTTCATGTAGGCGTCGTGGTTCAATTCACCAGGAACAACATGTAAAGGTCTCATGCCGTATCACGAAAAACATCCACAAACAAGTGGTCGAATTTTATGCAAATCTGCTGGCGTCCAGTCCATTGTTGAAGGGTAGTGTATATGTCTACTACATAACAGGTGTTCTAACGTATGATGTACTGTTCAGTTGCAACGTGCAAAAGTTATGGGGTTCGTGGAATTTCCCACCAAAGAGTATTACAAAAACGTATGGATCGCAAAGTGCAAAAAAAAAATATTTCGAGCTGCAATACTCGAGAATTTGTTCTATTCATTTTCAAAAACGTCTATGTGAGGGATCTTAGAAATAAACTTACACAGATTAGAAAACAGAAACTTTCGAAAATGAGCCCTAGAAAACATTCTTCGATTATCTACGATAAAACTGAAAATTTTGTATAATCAAGGAATTCTGGGTGAAAATTTCAAGAAAACTTTGATATTGAAGTTGTAAGCCAGAATCAAATATTTAGAAGATGAAAATCAAAAACTAAAAGTACAAGACAAATTTAAAAATAGTAAAAAGAATACAAAAAATTTTCAGATTCACAACGTATTAATAAATTAAACGAGGAGGATGTTACTAGTGCTATTTCTTTGACAGCAATACCTCATAAAGCATCTCTATCTATGAAATCATTTGGAAATGCCTAACCATCCATTTCCATTTTTTAAAAAGCTTGTAGAAGGTTAAACGTTTCTTAGGGAATTATAGTCCTGATTCTTTAAGATTCATGGTGGTAATAATGGCGGTAATATGACTGAAGTTGAAAAATTTGCTATTGTTTGTTGAATGAATATTGATTATTCTGTTTTTTACGATTCAGTAAAAAAACCTTTTCCAGTCTAACAGCAAGTTTCAAGTAGCCGTGACAAAAGGTAATGGTAATTTTCAATTAACTTCGTACTAGAGCAACACAACGGGCTCATGACGAAAGGTCTCATTAAGTATTGGAAGCATACAATTAATTATAACTTTGACCAGTAAAGGACAAAACTAAAACCACCCGCATTCGGACGGAATAATCGATAACACCGACAAGCAGTTCATCTTTCAAATCCAATGGATGATACAAGAAACATCTGGGTTTTTCTTATTTTCTTCATCTTTTAAAGTTATTGAGAAATCACGTATTAGATAGCGGAATATAACTGTGATAAAGTGATTCAAAACTTCGTATTTGAAAAGTTACTGGAAGCGGATTCGGACGAATTGAAGATGTACCCCAAATTATATGGGGGTATACTTAAATTAGAATGGTTGAATATGCGAACGCGATCGCACAACTCTTTTCAGATAACATTGAAAAATCATTAAACTATTATTTTCCGAGTGAGAAAGAAACAACGATTCATATCTATCATTTGTGGTTGTGTTGATGTTTTCAATTCCAGAATAAGTGACATTAACTAATGATGCGGGTTTGGGCTCAGATAGGAGCCCAAGATGGATGTTCTGCACAAAGTTAAGTGTTATATCAAAGAAATGAGAGTTTAGTTGGTAAGTCAAACATGCTACCTTTTCTAAAGAAATGGTTAGTCTCCATTTCATCTTTAATTGGACCTCTGAAGTTTATTCAACAGACTGAACAGAAATACGTTTTAAACTATGTAGTAATCCGAGATTCTTTAGAAAAGCTATTCAGCCACACAAAAGGCTTAGGAAGATTTTACCACCACCCGCCAACCATAGACTTCAAATATAGAATACGGCAAATTGATTTAGTGCAATAAACACCCACTTTCTTCATCCAGTGTCATAACTAACGCTAAAAGTGATTAAATCTAGGTTTATGTCCAAGTTTTTTGACCTCTAATGATACAAAATTAATGAATTAATCGAGAGATTGAAGGAATAGAAAAAGACAGATCAATTGAATACAGCGAATCATTGAACTCGATATTCGAAGAAAATGTTCTCAGTCATCATAAATTCCCGTAGCATCAACAGTCAAATAATCTTTTTACAAAAGAAAAGACTGCTCGAAAACGAAGCTCTGAGATTTATTTCTGCCTACCTTGCTTTTTAAAGTGAATGGTAAAAGTCTCGGATATTAATACTCCGTGTATTCAGCAGGAAAATAGTCAAACTGAGATTGAGACTTTATCTCGAGGTAGTTTGGTTTTTCCAACAGAATATTGGTTTCCGAATCTGTGAAAGGAATCTTCCAACGGAGCGATGTGGTTAATTTAATCATTGTGTGTGCTGTGGAGTAAAAGGAATATTACACTTCCCGGAAATCTCCTGGTGCATGTAGATTTTCCGCAACTGCATCACGTGAATGAATCTTTAGATCTTACCTGTACTAAACCTATGGACGAACTGCACTGCAACCAATGCGCAGGCGTTCCACCAGCCAGCCGCAGAGGAAAGTAGAGAACAGTATAGTGGAAAGTTGCTATAGAGAAATGTCTGCTTCGCTCTCCAAAACTCAGTCAATCTTCCTGCGAAGAGAATTGGGAATAAGAAACCAAGGAAACACATAGCTATGATGTTACCTTGCAACTAAGTGTTCCAATTGAATTAACCATCGAGTTGAGAATAGAAAAGAAATCATTTGCTTACAATGATTTATACCTTGGGTTATGACTCAACACTGAAAATTAAATATTTTCGAAGTTCGAAGCATTTTAAGGATTTATAACTTTGAAGAGCAATAGTGAGATCGCTTAATGTTGCATGTTTGAAGTTCTGTTTCTCAAAAACTACTTGACGTAGACAAACATGTTTACACATTTTTACAATCTGTACAAAATTTTCTTTTTTTCACTTGGGCAACAATGATTTTAAACATTATATTTAATCTAAAATTTAGTTGCAAAAAAAACAAAAATTGTCATTTTTGAGAAAATTAAAAACATTTCTATGGACTAAAAAAAAAATTTAAGGCATCCTTTAAATTTATGCCAGTTACAGTGCTAGGTATGATTATATTATTGATAGAGTTTGGAAGTCACGTTTTAATTCTTTGATCTTCAAAATAATAACGAAAATAACAAAATGACAATTTTCTACTCTAAATAGGCATAAGAAATCAAATGAAGGACAGCTCTGACAAAACCGACATTTCACATGAATACAGTTTAGTATGTTTATTACTTGTAAAAAAAATTCGGGATTGTAATATGAGTCCTAAAGCAACAATAATAAAATCAGAATCACATTTGCTTCCTAGTCTATGCATATTATGAGAACTTCAATGATAACATTGAAATTAAATACAGCTAATAAAACCCTATATCAACAAAGAAATATCAAATAATTTTTCACTTACAAAGTGAATTATAAAAGCCGAAAAAATCAGTGTCAAAACAAGCTTAAAAATTTTAGCTTAGTATTATAGACATTATGACTTTTCAAATTCACTATGTGCTAAAATTTCCATGTTATATTTTGCATCTTCTATAATTGAACGTGGTTATTTTGTGCTGCCGAATTCTTTTTAAACCCTTTACATCTTTTGTTGGTGATTGTGATAAATGTGAAACACGAATTTGTGACATACAATTGGGAATAGGGAATGTAGCAATGATAGTTATGCATTCCCGTAATGGCTGCCGTCACTTCATTAAATCTCTTATAGTTGAAGCTTAGACTCAATTTGAATAACATCAGTTGAAGGCACATAAAAGAACATGATGTTTGAAATGATTGAAGTACAGAAGAAAAATAGTTGTTTTGCATTTAAAATCTGATTGTCTTATGGTCTCTGTTTACTTGTTCTTGCGGCGAACCATTTGATACTTCCACTAATTCCATCCCATAGGCTTTTGCCATGACTTCTGGATTGCCACTAGAACATTCGCCGGTGTTTGAAAGCTTTCGATTCAGCAAAAAATTGTCTGTTTAGCAAACCAAGCATATTTATAACCATAATTCATTTAATAGTGTTTATTTATTCGGTTATTTGTCCTTGAATATAATAGCATCTCTTTCAAAGGTGGAAATAGATGTCTAACTGGCGTGTATGCGATCAAATAAAACAATAATTTCCATCTAGTTAAAAATTTTCTTTGGGCGAAAATAAACATATTACAATGATGAAATTTTTTAGGACAGATAATATACTTGACACATAATACTGAAATTTGTGATGTTCTCGGAGTCGTCCTTCAAAAGAAAATTTGTATTTAAAAAAAAAATCGCTGTTTTCAATTATTTTACTTTTTTACTATTTTTTTTTCTAACTAAAGAATAGAAACACCAATCACTAAATTATTCCAAACTTTTAGATAGAAGTAGTGCTTTGTTAAGAATAATTTTTGATACTATCTTTCCCCATTTTAAAGGTATTAGAGCAATTTGAAACTTGCATCAAATAGGCAAAATCTCTATTATCGCTGATCCCTCAGAATGAGCAGTAAAGGATATAAAACTATATTCTGACATTTTCTAAAAAACCTTTTACTAAAGAATGTAACAGTATAGAACATTTTAATTTATGTCAATAACTTATTGAAGTATAGGGTCTCAAACAGGCTACTGTTAGGGCTAAAAAAATCTACATTGTGACCTTGAACTTTAAAATTCAATAAAAAATATAAATCTACATTGTGACCTTGAACTTTAAAATTCAATAAAAAATATAAATATACATTTTGGACACCTAATATTTGGCAATTCGTCCTTACTATATGTGATCTATTTAAAAACTAATTTTCATAAAAATCGGTGATGTTTCGGCCATAGCCGATTTGCTCATTTTGCGTGGAATGTGTGTCACCCAACTGTGAAGTAATGTGATCAATAACTCAATACCTAATTTAAGCATAGCTGAGCATTGATCTCAATGCCTTAGATCTGTTTCCAGTTTTGCTGGATTTTTTCTCCTTTAGGTCATCTTTTTACCATGCACAATACGTTTTTAGTAGCATATTTAAGACCATATAAAAAAAATAAAAAGTTATTAACTTTCAATGACGAAAAAACTCGCATGTCGAGTTTTTATCAAGTAATGAATGGCGTACCACGCTCAAGCTGATTACGTAAACTAGTGTTGCAGAGCACCTTTTCAAGTACAGGGTGGCCCACCGGTTAATATTTGAAACGAATCGAAATTTCAAAACACATAAGAGTGATGAAAAGATTTGAATGATATATATTGAAATTAAATAGTAGGCAATTAATGAAAAAGAGGTTCGAAGTGACCGCCTTCTTTAACAAGGACAGCACTGAGGCGGTTCAGGAATCCATACATCACTCGTGAGCAGACTTCGATGTCAATCGTATCGACTGCAGTTGTAGCGGCAGTTTTCGGTTCAAGAAGTGTCTTAGGACTTGTCTGCCACACTTTACTCTTCAAATAACCCAACAAGAAAAAATTGCAAGGTTTTAAATCCGGGGAATAGGGCGGCCATTCAATACCACCTTGAAAGTGCGATGGGTAATCCAACCCGATGATTCGATCGTAATATTGCTCATTGAGCACTTTGAAAACTTATTTTATGCGCCATCTTGCATAAACCAATGACCATGGACCAAGTCATTACAGTGAAGAAAAGGGATTAACTGCCCGTCCGGAAACTGTCTGTATTTCGCAGCGTTTGATGAGACATAGATGGAAACTGGGTCATACACACACTGGGTCATACACACACCATGGGTGGATACTGCGCACCGCACAAGAAATTGTCCACTCCAATGATCATGCGAAAAAAGTTTGGTACCACTTGCTCTCAGCTAACGCCGTCTATTAGACTTTTTTCAAACATTACCCGCTGGGCCAACTTGCAAGAATGCATGCAAGTGCAAGAATGATTACTTACCTTCTCCAGCAGCAGTTAAATACCATTCTCACTTAATCACGTGCCCTCCACGTCATCCAGACTAGTTCATTGAAAAATGTGGGGATGGTCATAATGTTTTAGCTCGTGAGTGTATGTTGATTGGTAAGTAGTGTAAAGTATTAGCGCCAGGTGTTTAAGCATCTTAATGCTTTTCTCGTTTTCATAAATTTAAACCCATGTGCTGTAATGTCTGTGTCCTAATAAATGCTCATTTAACTGTCCAGAAAAGTTTGGAGTGATAAATTCAGCACAGGAAGTAGGTATTTTAATTGACGTCGCACTGAAGTAACACAATGGGCTATCAGTGACGGTCTGTGATAAATCCCAAAGAGAAAGATCCGATGACAACATCACGTAATTCTGAACCCTAGTCAAATGACGAAGCAATACCTGATTTGGCACTCTGCTCTCCAAACTTCTACACCACGCACACTTAAAGGACATTTGAGGCCACGACAAATTTAACGTGCATCAGTCCCTTTGTACAAGACGGTCTTTGGATGGATTCGAACTCCGACTGCTACAACCGGGATAATGTGATCTTCTACTAACAGGGAATTTTCGTTAAATTCTAACAACATGTACAAATGTTTCCGAAAATTCATTTTTCTGAATAACTGTGTTTCTTCAATATGTTTTGTTCACATGGTGATTGCTGAATTATGAAGTGGTCTATTATAATTATTTTTGTCTATTATAATTATTATTTCTATATAATACAGCGAATCTGTTGACCGTTAATATGAGCTATTAGTTAAGAAATAAAGTTTTAATTCATTTTTAAATGCTAAAATTCTTTAAAAAATCTTGATTTTTTTTTAGGAATAATGTTTTTTTTTCTTTCATTTCTCTACAACTTAAAATATCCTCAATTTTTTTATGTTCCATGGTGTAAAAATTGTAAAACCCTATTTCCCCTAGCAAATTTTTTGAGTGTCAAAACATGAAGAATAATAATAAGAATAATTTATAATTATGTTTCTGAACAAATTATAATTTGAGACATCAGTAATCAGAAAACGTGTTAATTGGTTAATTATATCTAAATTAGAAAAACATTGATTAGACTAGTATATTTTTTTTCACATTGGGACAATTTTAAGCACCAATAATGACCTGTTGAAAAACAAAATGGATTTTTAAAGTCATAATTGAAAACGGTCATCTAGTAGATACATACACCTAAATTTCTCTTCTCAAAATATTAAAATGTAAATGATCAAACCATACAGAAAATAGTGATCTAAATTAATCAAGTCAATTTTTATCATACCATTCAGTTGACAAACACATTTATGTTCAAACGCTCTCTAAGACGAAAAAAAGAACAAAAAATACACGTTTTACATTGCCTTATGTGACTGTTTGATGACTTTCTGACTATTGACGATTTAAACCGTATATTTTATCTGAAACGAGTTATATCATAGTAAGAAACTCTGGGATAACTAGTTTCAGCCGGTGGTTTTGAAGGCATCTTAATTCAGAAATCATTTCTGAAAGGATGAAATGCTCTTGGCTGCTCAAAGCATCCTTGCTCAATATGAGTGCTTTTTGAATACACTAATACGAATTAGGAGTAGATTAGGTAGATTCCAGAGTGCATCTAATAATCGCAAATGGAGCACTATTAAGACTAAATTTAGTATGAAATCGATAAATTCGGAAATATTTCTGTACTACATGTTTATTAGCTATATGAGAAATAGCCTGTTGCTTTCGTAAGGATCAAATTTAACCAGCGAATCAACATGAAACCGTATGCTTAACCCTCGAAATGGTTTAGACTAGTTTTAGGTTAATAGATTTTTACCCTGCCAATCGCGCGAAGTATTTTTATCAGGTTCACAGACGAGATAAGGCTGTCCGAAAAGGTTCTCCCAGCTCACTGGACAGATATGGCCCTTTGAAATATATATCTGGCCCGCCGGCCCTATACGGCCCTATTAATACCTGGTGGCCAGACCGGATAAGCATATAAGATATTTCCCACATCTACATGAAAAACATTTTTAAAACTAGCAAATTCGAGCTAATTGCAAATTCTTTGCAATTAGCTACGTTGAAATTTGCAGGCAGATTTAGAGATACGTTTATATATTTTATTTAGAGATATATTTATATTGTTATTTATATTATTATTTATATTATTTAGAGATATATTTATATTATTTAGATATAATTCTCTTACGTGGCACGCAAAAAAGTCGTGATTTGAAAACATTGTACGATTGTTTGTTTACCACCAAGCCTCGCCCCGCAATTGAATTTATTGCGTTATCGGATGAAATTTTATTACAAAAAAAATGAATTTTAGTCGATCTATTGCAGTTTAAAATAGAAATCAAAGAAAGCGGAGGATCTTTTCAGGGCACTTTAAGAAAAGGTCCTTTTCAATGCCAACAATTATAGTTCAACATGACTCTTACACTACATCTTTCGACAACAAACTCAATGAAAACGTATATGGGTGGCTCGAGTGCTGGGGAAATGTACACAAACAACATGCTTGATATACAATTTCCAAAGCAGCACTCACATTTCGAGTCAAAATTTGCTCCAAGTTTTCATTTGAATTCTGATTCTAGAGGTACTGTAAAAATCTTTTCTGAAAAAAAAATTTAGATTTGAAAAATATATTTTTGGAATATCATATTTTGTAAGCAATTCCTTCTGCTAGAACACATGTCTTCATTAATGCGAGCGATTCGAGCATAGGTTCGCGCCTCGAACCAATGAGGATTGCACAGCAATCCTCCGGGGGTTGGCGAGCGTTAGCTCGGCGTTAGTGAGCATAGGGTGGGCCCCCTAGTTTATATTATATTATCTGTTATATTAAGAGATATATTTAGATTTAAGATATAGAGCATATTTAGAGGTATGTGAAGTTAGTAAGTAGGTTGGTACTTTTGAATTAATCCTCCTCGTAGTCGTTACAACCATAGATCTTGCGCTCTTGGTACCTTGTGATTAGAAGAAAACTAAGCAGATCGGGATCTCGTCGTCATCAAAAATCGTCAACATCGATGACGAGTTATCTCTTTCTAGCAAATTTGGTCATATATTGACTGATATAGCTTATCGGAACCACTTGGAGGGTTAACGTCGCACTACGTCAACATTGTCGATGGTCCGGGATCAATCCAGGAAAGGGAAAGATCCCAGAACGTTTTGTCATTTTGAACCACAGTCAGATGACGAAATCAACTCCTGAGCTTGCTCCCTACTTTCTAAATGTCCATACCAAGCCAACACGAGGACATTTGAGCGTATTCGGAAATTTTAACTGCACGCCCCATACGAACATTTCCGTAAAATTAATTAAAAGCCAATTAAAGAAGTACACTCTAAAACAAAACAAATATCGACGCACCAAGAAGGAATCATCCGATTGCTTTTAAATTTCGTATGCAAAAATGTTTTGACCAAATATGCCAATGATTAAAATTTGGTGTCCAATGAATGAATAGTACGATCTCCAGCGCATCGGAACTGCACATCCTGCAGATGTATGTAAGGAGTTGTTCTTGAACTGTTGTTAAAAATTTCTGCTGCATTGCGATTTAGGATACCTTTCAACGACTGAAAAAATGCCTCGCCACAGGATTCGAGCTCATTACGAGCAACTTTCAGAGTTTGAAAGAGGTCGTATCATTGGATTGAAAGAGGCCGGTTGGGCAAATCGGAGAATCGCTCGTCATGTGAGTCGAAGCGATGAGGTGATTAGAAGATGCTGGCAAGAGTGGGTGGACAGTGGCAGATTTCAGCGTCATGATGGTAGCGGTCGACGTAGGGTCACAACAGTTCGCGAGGACAGAGTGATTGTCAGATCAGCTGTCACAGCGCCTGATTCATCGCTATCAACCATCAGTCGTGCGACCCACACACGAGTGTCCACCATGACCATTCACGGACGGCTGAGAGAGCGAAATCTACGTTCGTACCGACCGTTACGCCACCTGCCACTCACGCCTGCACACTGTCGAGCCAGATTACAGTGGTGCTAGGCTCGATCAGACTGTAATGATGTTGACTGGGGACGTATAGTCCTTAGCGACGAATCCCGCTTCCAACTGTGTCCTAACGATCATCGAAGACGCGTCTGGAGACGCCCAGGGCAGCGTGCCGATCCTGCTTTCACTATTGCACGCCACACGGGCCCTCAACAAGGAGTTATGGTCTGGGGTGCCGTTTTCCTTGATAGCTGGACCCCTTTTGTCATAATTAGAGGTACACTTACTGCACAGCGGTACGTTGACGACATTCTGAGACCTGTTTTGTTACAGTTCCTTTCTCAGTACACTGGACTTATTTTTCAGCAAGACAATGCCAGACCACATACGGCACGTGTTGCTATGAACTGTCTTCAAGCTTGTCAAACACTTCCGTGGCCAGCTAGATCACCAGATCTCTCTCTCCCTTCGAGCATGTGTGGGATATGATGGGAATGCGACTGCATCTGGTAGGGAATGTTGATGACGTAGTCCTACAATTGAAGCAAATTTGGCAAGAAATACCGCAGGAGACCATCCAGGAGCTTTATCGGTCTATGCCACGCCGTGTGGCAGCTTGCATCCAGGCTAGAGACGGGTCAGCACCTTATTGAGCTCGTTACTGTAACTCTGAAATAAATCATTCAATTGTTCTGAAAGTTTAATCATTTTATATTCTGTACATAATTTTCCTATCCACCAATTTTTGTCTACATCGGACAACTCCTTCTTGGTACGTCGATTTTTTGTTATAGAGTGTATATTCATTATTTGGCTTGTAATTAATTTGTTTATTTATTTGGTTTGCAATTAATTTTTTAATGTATTTGCCTAGTAATTATTTTTTAATATATTTGGCTAGTAATTACTTTTTTAATTTGTTTGGCTTGTAATTAAAATATTCATTATTTATTTCCATGTTGCCTAATATATGCTGATCAACAAAACCGTTTTACAAAGTTTAGCACCAAGTGCTACGAAAAGGAAACCGAAAGCAAGAGAAAGCCCATTGTGGGAGACACAAAACGAAAGTGCTGTGTGTAATGTTCGTTCAAACAATTCTGTTTCAAATGAATTCGTGCATGAATTGGAATTGCTAACATTCTTATTAACGATGTGGAAATAACAGCTCTAATTGATTCAGGTGTACAGATACCAGTTAAACTCTAATTTCATTTTGGCCAAAGTTCCCGCCAAAGGAAAAACTGTTCTTTCTAGTTGCTGTGAAAAGAAAATTTGAAATCAATTTGGCAAAGTTCCAAATTTTGAATTCGAAAAGCTCACAAGCAATAAAGATTCTCGTGGCTGTGTCAAATAAATTAAGCGATAAGTGTATTTATTCTTCGAAAATATATTCATTGATTCAGAGGGAGATCAGACCTGCAAGGTTAATCGGTGTCGCATGAAAGAAAAATGTTATTCCTTTACAGAACTCAAGAAGAGTAAATACTGTTCAAAGTGTGTACTTGTCATCAAAAAAAGAAGAAACTGAATGTTTTTAAGACCAATTTCCAAGGAATGAGGGTGCAATCGTCGATTTCATAAGTCCTCGGTCTTCGACAAACAAAAACTACCAGCATATCTTCACGGGAGAAGATGCCTTCACTTAAGTTCATTGGGTGCTTCTCAATTTTGACAACATGCACCCAAGATGCTTTGCAGAAACTGGTGCAATTCTAATCCGTGTTTTGGAATCCATCTCGTATTATTACAATCAAAGGTGATGCGTTTACTGCTAAAGAATTTCAAAAGTACTGGTCAGATAACAACATCGAGCGAGCACATCATCATAAATACTGGAAATCTTAGAGGCAACGGACAGATCAAAAAGAAGAATAAAACTTTAATTCTGTTTTAGCTAAACTCTTCTTAGATGATCCGACGAAGTGGTTTAAAACGGCAGTGCTGTTCAAAAGACGGTGAACATACTACCACGCAGGTCCAATAGGTCTTAATTCGGGTCACTCACAGGAATGTAGATGAGAAATAAAGACAAGATGAAGATTCTGGAAAATCTTGAAGATGAACACACGGAGGTAGGTTATAGAAGAGAGAAATGAATGGTTAAGAGCCTAAAAGAAACATCCTTCAATTTTATTAAGAAATCAAAACAGTTAATTGAAGAAGAAAAGCTCACATACTTGTTGGAAAGGTGGCTTGATAACTATCTCTGTTTGGCTGGGATTGAAGTTGCGACCGAAATTTTATGGATTTTATGAAGTAATCTGTGTGAAGAACAATGATTAGTATGTCCAGATCATGAGGTTCCAAATATCACCTCAGCTGCTGCAGATCACATGAAGATCTAAAAGCAAAACTTCAATCCATTGTCTCAGTGGAAAACTGTTCATAGTTTTAAATATGAAGCACACTTTCTATCGCCTTGTATTTTTGTTATTCTTTAAGGTTTTCAACGAATTTCTTTCCAGAGATGAAGTTGTTGCAGAATTAAAAGCACACGTGGAGATGACCAATCATGCGGTCCTGGCTGTTAGTGGAAATCCAAAGAGTGGCCAACAGGGGGTGCTTATGAGCAATTAAAAAACATTTTTCTATTGTCATGATACGAGTACGACTCGCGACGAGGTATGTATTATTTACTCGTAAACCACGAGTATGTGCCACTCTCGGGGATCGTATTGTCTATCTTATTTGCAAACAAATTAACTGTTTGTCTAGAAATATGTCACACCAAAGGCGCGAATCTCCATTTTCAACCATTTTCACCAACTGCATTCTATGAGTCTCAGTTTGATGTTTTATACTATGCCGAAGGATTCTTAGTGGAAATGCCGATTTTCAGATGACCTGTTTCGACTATCTACATATATCGGTTGTGTCACTAAGCGAAAACACGGAAGTTCGGTAAGTTCTTTATTTTGGCATTGTGAGTAGGGTGTGACAGTTTCATCACGAATCTGCCACTCACCAGCTGGATATTCTTGTCTGTTGTATTATTTCCGAAACATGTGTGCAGTAAACGTTTCTTTTCATCCACATGATGTCGGACTCCTTTGGTAAAGTTCGAATAAAAATTCATTGGTGGTGACCATTTGCGTTCACATTCTAAAAATAACGCCTGATTTGAAAATCTTAGGTCATACACTTTTCCAAGTTGGGCAACTGGACATCACTCCAGAAGGTACTTGGTTCTCTATTCATTTAAAGGTAGGGAAATTTCAAAGTGTGCCGGTTTATGTTATGGAAAGTTGGGACTCAAATTGTTTGAAAAGCTCGAACAGACCTAGTACTCTGTGGTGTTCATAACATGGCATTCTAAGTTTTTTTAACATTTCTAAACTTCTTCGAAATTTCTTATTCCATGGAGAAGGCTGTAAGGTTAGAAAGGACGAAGATGGCAAGGTTGAATCATTATATAAAACTAATTACGATGATGAATTTGTTAAGGGGAGTTAGTACCTTTTAGACCTTGCGTTGCTCGCGAAAACATACTTTTTTCGATTCATCATAAATAATTGAGTTTTGTATATTGTAGTATACAATTGATACAATTTAAAGATAATTGTATGTCTTTTAAAAAACTGCAGTCATATTTGTAATTAGAAATATTTTTTTTCATAAAACCTACAAAAATTATACATAATTTCTTCGTTTTGAAAGGTCTAAAAGGTACTAACTCTCCTTAAAGCAAAATTGAAACTTTCGAAAGGAAGACCAAGCACAGAGCCATCAAGGGCTTTCATGCAACAACTGAAAATTTCGAAAGTCAATTTTAAGGATTTGAAGATGTGTTACGAACTGGCCATCCCGAAGGAGTATCATAGCTTTTTTCACTCACTTAAACATCTTCTACAGTTCATTACAGGGATACAGTTTAGTGAGAACTCGGCATATGAATAGGACGAAAACCGGATGGTCAATGATTTTAATGCTACTTGATGCTTACCTTTTCAGTTTTCATAAGTTTCTTTGCCTATTTCATTCAATTACTGTTCGATGCGATTATTTTTTTACAGTTGCATTTTCTGAATAACTTATATTTTAAATTTCGTGAAATGTTAGTTTAAAACCTTCATTATCTTCTCAACATCTAAGGACGAAAGGGCATTTTAATCAACAGATACCACGCTAAAAACACGAATTTACCCTAGCCGCTCCAAATGTAATCGAAATCGACTTACTTCCAGTGAGGAATAGATGGTAATTATGAGAAAACAATAATTATGTCGTAACTCGAAGAATAAAAAATGGTTGTTCGGAATTTCTAAAACTGTACAATTGTAAAGCTGCGCCAAATACAAGGTAGACAATTTTAAGCAATGGACATACACAGTTTTACTGATGCAGATGACAGAAATACACCCAGCTGAAAAGTACTATTATGATTCAAAAGTTATTACAAGATGTTTCAATCCTGACAACTTATTACTTGAATACCTTTACTTCTACTGACTAGAATGAAAATAATATATATGAGTATAGTGCATGATTCAAAAGGAAATAAGGTGTTCAAAATGCTTTCCATCGTCGTTGAATTCTGAGCACAACTGAACTGATTGCTAACTGAAACATTTCAGCTGGAATGGATCGAATTCCACTTCAAATGGCAATTTGAAGGTTTAGAAGTGTCGCGATACACTCTATCTTTAAGATAGCCTCATAAAAGGAAATCCAATAGTGAGTTTCCCAGTTCACAATGGTGACTCCCAATTCTTTCTATTTTTCGATCAAGGCATTCGCCGTGGCACAAAGGTGGTTACCACGGCTCTTGACCGCTTGAATGTTGCTTACCTCCTTTACCATTTCATGGAGTTATCCCCACACATACCAATTTTAAATTATCAAGATACCTTCAGCAGTAAATGTCAGTTCATTTACAAACCAACTCTAAACTAACACGAGTTAACTTTTAAATATTTATTTTTTATGAATATATCATCTCTATATGACTGGATCTTATAATGTGATTAGCGAAGAACTTTAAAGGTTTGTGCGGAAAAGATGTAATAGATTTTACTAGGCAAAATAGAATAAGGAAATATAAATACTACATTACTTTCCCCAATTCTTCAACGTTTTAAAATCCAAATTTTAGAATCTATAACAATTACTAGAATATTCCAATTTTGGCATTTGAAATAGACTTTTTAGGGGATTTAAAAGGACCTAATATTGAAACTGAAATGAGTAGTGCTGTTGTAATTGTAAAAAAGCAGTTCCTTTGTTCATATTAAAAATAAAGGTTGCGTTTCGATGCCCTAATATTAATAGGAATAAAATAAACGAATATTTTTTGACACCTTTAATATCATACTTTCGTAAGTAAAGAGACTTGTGATTTTAATACATAATAATTAATAAATAAAAGATTTTAATATTTAGTTTATTTCATTTTGTAATACGTTTTTGTTCACTGTTTCGTAACTTTAAAATTTTAATTTTATTTAATAGATCTAAATACTTTTTTACTCCAGGTAATTGGTAATTTCGTAATTATTTTTAATTAACGTCGTACTAGAGCAACACAACGGGCTATTAAAGACGGTCCATGATCAATATCTTAAGAGGAAGATTCGAGGACAACACCTCGTAATTTTGAACCACGGTTGGATGACGATTTTTACACCAGTATTAAAAGGAAATAGAAACAAGGCGAAATTAAGCAAATATCTCTCCTCGCATGACCAATTTAGTGTTTCAATCATAAGGAATCCTCTAAAAAATTTTATTTACAAGGGGGGTTTTTGAACTGAAAATTTTGGGAACCACTAATCTAGGATTCTATTATCCTTATCTGGACTTATGGTGTGGGAAAAAATTTTCGAGGTGTCTGCATGTGATCTGTGGGTCTATTAAATCAATCCGGAGTATTTCATTCAAGTTGCAATGCTTATTTTACACAAGCGCGACGAAGAGCGGGCCTGGTTCTGACGTGCTGCCCAATCAGTGAAGAAAAAAGCATTGATTGACAGGGGAATGATTGTCATTTCCGTCGCTGATTGGCCGGCACGTCTGGTCAGGGTTCATTCCGAGTTACCGTAGTGTAAAATAAGCTTAAATGTCCAACTACTTTCAAACTAAAGTTGGAACTAAAATGATGTTGCTCATATACTACATGCGTCTTTTATTTCTGCTTGTGAACATACATAAAATGTGAATACGGTTTAATTTTGTGTTTTTTACATCTCCTTAAAGTTTGAATAGGAAGTTTTGAAACAGAACCTTCTAATGATCAATTCTAATAAATGAATCTTGTGAATGGTGAAAATATTTTAGAATACACGAGGGTCGTTTGATGAGTCTGATACGAAAATAAAATTAAATACCATCTTTACTAAAAAAAAGCGATTTCATTTCGCAATATATTCTCCTTTGAGGACTAACAACTTGGTTTCGCAAGTTTCCAATTTTTTCATCCCAACCGAAAAACTGTTTTTGTCAAAGTCTGCAAAATATACATTGACGACGGGGATGACATCCTTATTCAATTAGAATTTCATCCTACAGAATCAAATGTTCAGGATTGAGAGCAAGAAATCGCACTGGGTCAAGTCTGGAGAATAGGATAGAGGAGGAATCAATTCGAAGCATTTGTACAGTTCAGTTATTAGACCGGTCGATTTGTGGGACAGCACATCGTCTTGAAGAAAGAGCACTTATTTCTGTTCCAAGTATTAACCGTTTATTCAACATGTGTTCTTTCAAATGGTCTAATAGCGTTACGTAATAGTCTCTTGTTATTGTGTTAACTTTTCCAAGTAATCGATTGGGATGATTCCTTGGGTATCCCAAGAAACAAGAGCTATCACCTTCCCAGCCGTCAAAATGGTCTTCGCCTCCTTCGGTGCATTTTCACTACTTGCTGTCAACTGTTAAGATTCCTGTTTGGACTCAGGTGTATAGTGGTGAACTCATGTATCGTCCATAGTTAAGAATCGGCGTAAAAAGTCAATTGCGGTTAAGTATCACCAAGCACTGAGTTGAAATGTCTTTTCATGTGCGTTTTTGGCGTCTGTCAACAATCCCGGTTCCCATTACACTCCCATTACACAAATTACAACACTTTGTAATTTTTCAAGGAGGTATTTCAAGCAGATATATGGTGAGATGTCTTAGTCTCAATAATATCGTCCAATTCCACTTGGTGATTTTACATAACGATACTATGGGCGTCCAGAAAACGCTTTATCTTTATTGCATATTGGACCCCAATTAAACTCATTTATCCAGAAATGAACCATATTAAATGCTGCAAAATCCCCATAAGCTTAATGCAACTCTCTTTTGAACAGGGAGGCCGTCTACTTCTTTGAATGGTATATCACTGCATTAAACGCATTTTTTTCGTGGTAGCTGCCGTAATCCTTGCTTCAAACAGCAGCAAAACGCAAACAGAGCTCGCTTCTGAATGAAATTTGGCATGAGCTAGTTTGAAGAGTGGTCGATAATGTGGCAAGTCGACTCAATCTGTTGAAACGAATTGCTGGGTAAAGTGGGGAGTAACCCAGAGTGTTTTAATTATCACGTTTAACTCCTACATTAGACCTGTTTTTAACTATGGTGCAGAGCTTCTTATCACTGCATCTGACAGTGCGTTATCAAAACTGGACATTGCTCAAAATAAAGCACTGATATTGATTACTGGTGCAGCCATCCCAACTCCTATTGCTTCTATGCAATTGCAGACTGAAATTTATAGTTTATCTGATAGGCGAACCTACACATCCCTTTCACTTGGTGAAAGATAGTTCAGAAATGAGCATTTCTGGTCTGACTATGTCCCTCCTCAAATTAGACTTAAAACTCAGCATACTTTCTTGTCTGAGTTCCAGAGACTCATTAGAGTCTTTGATGTTTCCGATCTCAGACAGCCCATCTTTAGACCATCAACTTTCCCAGGTATTCTGAGCTATGCAACTGCTAGACTTTTGATGGTGCAGCCTGTGCATGTCTCCATACAGGCGGAGTTAAAATCAATAGCTCTTACTACTATCCAGAAGAGATACTCAAATCGAGACTGGTTACATATTTATACATATAGTTCTGCCACAGCATCTTCCGGTAGGACTGGAGCTGGTGCTTACTCCAAGTTTTTCAAACTTCGAGAACCTCTCGGTGCCTGGTCGGATAATTTCGACGGCGAAATATTTGCAATATATATGACCCTTAGAGCTATTAGTGAAATCATTCACGAAAACATTGTTCTCCTAATTGACTCTCAGGCTGCAATACAGGCCATTATTGACTATAGTCTATACCCATCAGAAATCGAGTTTGATTATAAACTGCGTTGAGAGGTTTTCCTTCAATGGATTCCTAGCTATTGTGACATTTATGGAAATGAGCAAGCCGACGTGTTGGCTAAGGAGGCTTCGACTTTACATCCACCTTGTCTTCCGACTCCTCTTCGAAATGTCAAGCGACTTCTCGGAAACAATATCCGACAGAAAAGAATTTCTACTCTTAGAGAGTTGGCGGATGGAAAGTATTGGACTTATATATTTGATAACCAGAAGCGCGCACAGCTTTCCCTCCTCCCTAAAGTCGAGGGGATAGCGTGTTTAGAGTGATCACTGGACATGATTACTTGCAAGCCCATCTATTTAGATTTGGACTTAACGATTCTCCACTCTGCAATACTATGCACATGACTGGGGAGCACCTGTTCAGTTGTCCCTCCCTGCTTGACGTCTGCTCTTGTGATGACTTTGGTGCTCTTGACCTTCCTGGGCCACCTCTTTGCCATATTGGACTGCAAGACGCTCATGTCTAAGAAGACAATGGCGGGAGTAATTAAAAATAAAAGTTTGAAGAGTGATACTTGTCAGCCGAGACGTCGGAAAATTAACAGTGGCGACATTTTATAGAAATTTTCCCAAACTCATCAAACCCTCTCTCGTCAATTTTGTATTCGCATATCATTTTTCTCTGCATACTTAAAACACACGGGACAATAGCCTTATGAAATGGAAAAGGGATTGAGATAGCGAAACGATCCAGAACCCTTGTTCAACACCCCACCATCAAGAATCATTAAATTACATGCCACCGTCCAACCTAAGACGGCGCACCTTGCATTAGAGGTGAAAAATTAAATAAAAGTAAAGGTGAAAAAACCATAAATTAAGCTTTAATGATGCTTAATACCAATACTTAATGGTCTTAAAAGCAAGGATCAATGCCAGCAAGGGAAAAACTGCGTCCTGAAGACTGCATCAAAATCCCCTGAATCTTCAAGTACTTAAGAAATATGAATACATCGACGCGTTTATTCCCGAAATGCATAAAAAAAAGAGAGAAACTCTTTTTTTAATTTATATTTTTCTCTTCTAAGTTCTTGTGGGACCGTAATTAAAGGTATTGAAAAGCTTACCTTTAATACCAGGAGCAGGCCTCGTCATTAACATTTCAATTTCGCATTGGGCCATAATTTTAAATATTTTCTTCCTCCGGTTGTGTCTTAGATGCATGAATCCGTTTTCATTAAGAGTCGGTCGTTAATACAGAGGGGGGGTGGGGTGGGGAAGAGAAGAGCTCGCAATTAATTTATTTTGTATTTTGAATTTCGTTAGAAATTGAGAGCCTTCCTATTCCTTTTTGAAACGTTTTGGAGAACCGTGCTCATTAGCAAACTGGGAATATTTCCGGAAAAGACGTCAAAAAACGCAATATTTGTCGCAGACATTATTGATTGCCGAAGGAATGTTTACACTTTCGTTTCATGCGAAACTTGAGATATAGACCACTTGTACTGGAATTGAGCTCGTATTTCGAAGCGTTGTTACTAAATGGTTAAACTCAAGGGGAATTGTAGAAAACATTTATCACAATCCACCGTAATTTGTCTCTTTAGTTTAAATAATGTCCTAATTCTAAAACTGTATCTATATTTATCAAAAAAAAAATTTTTTTCAAGACGATTAATCTTTATAATCGAGTTATCCGAAACTAAATTTGGCTGGTTCTGACTAGGAATGATTTCTTGAACACGGGGAGTAACTTGGGAATTCAACGTCACAAACAAAATGCAACAACTTCTCGCCGCTTTTGCTCGCAAATACACTCTATAAAAAAAAAAGAATCAACCCACCAAGAAGGAGTTGTCCGATCGCGATAAAAATTGGTGGATGTGGAGAACATACATAGAAAAGCAGACGATTAAAATTTCAGAGCAATTAAATCATTTATTTAAGAGTTTGATCGTTACAAAGGGAGGAAGTCAATAAGGCGTTGATCCATGGCCTGCATGCAAACTGTCACCCGGCGTGGCATAGACTGAAAAAGTTCCCGGATGGCGTCAATTTCTTGCCAAATTTTCTCCAACTGTTGGGTTGAATGGTCAACATTCCGGGTTGGTTGTAATCGCCTTCCCATAACGTCACAAATGTGCTTTTGGGGAGAGAGGTCTGGAGACATAGCTGGCCAAGTAAGTGTTGGGAAAATTTGAAGACAATTCATAGCAACACGTGCAGTGTGCGACCGGTCACTATCTTGTTGAAAAGTTAGTCCGGGGTGTCGCAAAAGGAACGGCAACTCAACCGGTCGTAGAATGTCGTCTAAGTACCGCTGTGCTGTAAGTTTGCCGGAAATGACTACCAAAGAGGTCCGGCTATTAAAGGAGATGGCCACCAGATCATAACGCCCTGTTGTGGGCATGTGTGGTGTGCGATAGTAAGGGCAGGATCCCCACAGTGCCCTGGACGTCTCCAGATACGTCTGCGATTGTCGTCAGGACACAAGTTGGAAACGGGACTTGTCATTTAAGGCTATACGTAAGGATACCGTTCCAAGTTTATCGAGCCCCGTACCACTGTAATTTTGCACCTTATTGATACGTCTTTTTCTTGTTATAGAGTGTGAAAAGACACAGACACGGTGCAAGTACTGTTGAGCAGAGTAAATGTAAACAGTAATGTAAGCTGGGGACTCATTTCGTTAGAATCCACACAAAATCCCATCACCGAGCAACAGATGCCACGTACTAACTGATTGGAGATCTACTATGACAGATAACTGGGCAAGTAATTACTATGACAGATAAGTGTCCGTCGAGAATGACACCATTGTGATGTAGCTGTTTCGCTAGCTGGACGACAGTGACACCCTCAATTGAGCATAAAGAGCCTCGGTGTTTATATAAAGCCAAGTACAGCTAAAACCTGTTTTAGATTCCAGGGCACATTAGAGGCAGAAGAGGTGTTTCTTAGTCCGTGGAAGACCACAATAGAAAACAAAATACAGCATTTTAGTCCCAATAACAATAAAAGAGGCTAAAGTATGATTCGATTTAAATTGCGCTGTTACGCTATCCAGTTATTGAAGAGCAGTCCTTCCACAGATGCTATTTTTTTCTAACAAGGCAAAACAAATGACGATGTTATACATTCACAGAATAAAATTTCAAGATTATTTTAGACCAACAATTAGTCAAGAACAATTAATTCCCGATTAGTAACTCGAGAATGTTCTGAGAATAGGAAAAAGATGTGTACTAAAAAATTAAGTGGATTTAGAAAGTATTTCTTATAGTAAATTATTTTTTTTTACCCTCCTACAGCACATTACTCCCAAACTGTAAAAAAAATATCCCATTTTCTGTTACTGAATTGAAACAAGGTTAAAAGAATTTTATGGCTAAGACATTTTTTACGTTAAAGTGGTTTTTTTTTTTTAAATTTAATGTTATGTAGCAGGATTACAAATTATTAGCTATTTAAATGCAAAAACCATTGTCTTACTTATGACAAAGTAAATGTTATTTCATTTACTTAATAGTTACTTAAAAGAGTAATATTCCTTGTTTAAAACTTGTTAAACTTAGTTAACTTGTATGAAATTTCTAGGAACTTTAAACGTGTTGCTTGGACTAAGCTCCAGATTTTTAGGTTTTTAAAATCTTAGCTTCGATTTTTATTCTTGTTTCAGGTTTTCTAGGCTATTAAATGGTTTAATGGTTTTCATTGATATAATAAAAAATCTTAAACCACGGACTCTGGGATATTGAAAGTAACATTGTAAAGTTTACTATTTGCCAAAAAGATTTAGTTACATATTAATAAGTTGTACGATTTTAATTCGGTAATTAATTCATTAACCTAAAATAAATAAACATAGGTAAAGCAAGTTCAGAATTTGCGATAACAATTAGGGTTGGATTTTTTGCTTCAAAATGTATGAAGACTGACCAAATACTAATATCGACATTGTTATCCCAATACAAATTTGGATGCGACATCTGGAAAAGAAAACAAATTATAATTATTTTTTAGACTGTGCGTGTCAATAAATTCATCTTAATGCCCAGTCTTGTTCGTGTGATTTTATGAAACAATATCTGTTGAACCCCTAGAGTTTAACGTTTAGATTAAACAACATAAATCTAATTTAGCTCTCATGTAGCAATAACTATTATTGAGCAACAAACCAAACTAAGCTTTATAAAATGGAATTTTTTTACTTATTTTCATGACATTGCACAATCAATCAAGTTTATATACATAAAAAAAATATGTGTGCGTTTATATTCTCGATACAAATCAACACCGATTGACTAATCGACAGCAAATTTGGTACACTTATACTTTAGAACACTGCAGAAAAATAGGCTAATTTTCCTGTCTTCAGACCAATCTGTAAGCCATGAAAATTGGCACACAGGTAGTCCTAAAGGTGCCCTTCGAAGACACAATTTTGAAACCTAAAGTTTGTTTTTCTGCAATATATGGACATGGATACACGTCCATACACTAACCCTGCAGAACAAGTTCTGCAGGGTTAGTGTATGAGTTAACACAGGGAAATGTCGCGGTCATATTTTAGCTGTTGCGGTAGGAAACACGTCCTACTGAGTTTGTGTATTTGAGTTAACACAGGAAAATGTCGCGGTCATATTTTAGCTGTTGCGGTAGGAAACACGTCCTACTGAGTTTGTGTATTTGAGTTAACACAGGAAAATGTCGCAGTCATATTTTAGCTGTCGCGTTCATATTTTATCTGTCACGGTCGTATTTTAGCTGTCGCGGTCAAATTTTAGCTGTTGCGGTAGGAAACACGTCCTACTGAGTTTGTGTATTTGAGTTAACACAGGAAAATGTCGCGGTCATATTTTAGCTGTTGCGGTAGGAAACACGTCCTACTGAGTTTGTGTATTTGAGTTAACACAGGAAAATGTCGCGGTCATATTTTAGCTGTTGCGGTAGGAAACACGTCCTACTGAGTTTGTGTATTTGAGTTAACACAGGAAAATGTCGCGGTCATATTTTAGCTGTTGCGGTAGGAAACACGTCCTACTGAGTTTGTGTATTTGAGTTAACACAGGAAAATGTCGCGGTCATATTTTAGCTGTCGCGGTCATATTTTATCTGTCACGGTCATATTTTAGCTGTCGTGGTCATATTTTATCTGTCACAGTCATATTTTAGCTGTTGCGGTAGGAAACACGTCCTACTGAGTTTGTGTATTTGAGTTAACACAGGAAAATGTCGCGGTCATATTTTAGCTGTTGCGGTAGGAAACACGTCCTACTGAGTTTGTGTATTTGAGTTAACACAGGAAAATGTCGCGGTCATATTTTAGCTGTCGCGGTCATATTTTATCTGTCACGGTCATATTTTAGCTGTCGTGGTCATATTTTATCTGTCACAGTCATATTTTAGCTGTTGCGGTAGGAAACACGTCCTACTGAGTTTATGTATTTGAGTTAACACAGGGAAATGTCGCTTTCATATTTTAGCTGTCGCGGTCAAATTTTAGCTATCGCGGTCATATTTAAAATTCGAGCACAACGCCAGCTATTATTCAGCTATTACATTGATAAATTTTCATTGATAAGGACCCTGCGATTTTCAGATAGAACTCGTGTCAGGACGTTTTACGTTTAATGAAACATCATATTAGGGGGCAAATTTCAGTTCAGAAATTTCAATGACTGTCCGACGTAGATCGTAGCCCATGTTTCCACAAAGAACATGGGTTACTCAATTATTTTGATGTGACGGCTTCTTGCTTGCACAGCTTCTGTTTTCCTGGAGGTAGTGATGTCAATCGGTCCAGACACAGGGGATTCCTTAAACTCGCAGATCAGATCTATCGCTGTAAAAACAAAGAAGCTTCCTCCAATCTTGTAATTCTAGAAGACTAAGTTGCTGTGTGCTTTTATGAAAGCGATTCCATTAATAGATGAAAGGATATCTAAAGTCCCAATGCACTTTTACTATCCACATGGTGATTGGAATAATAGTACAAAGCTACAGACAATCCCATTCCCCCGTTATTATAGCAGTTTCTGCGGAATAGGAACATTTCGAAGAACCTCGCGGAAAATATCCACTCTGTATGGCGCTTTAGAAGTGTTTTCTTTACTGAAGATATCGAAGCGTTTTTTGGATACCTTATCAACTCAACAAGGTGGCGGAGACCATGAGCTATGCGAATGGAAGCATCTTCGAATAAATTGCCTTAAAAGGCATTCGCCAGCTTTTAGCATATAGGTTGGACTATCGATCACAAGCAGCCGAAGCGTATGTATCATTTTTCTGTTCCCCACTGTTCTGACGATATGCAAAAATAAACCCTCTCTTAAAAACTCTTGCCAATGGAATTCAAGAAAGTGTTCAATACATTTTTGATCTTGATCATTTTTGCTCATTTGTAGCATGGCATTTTTGTACCACCATCAACACCATTTGAGCATAAAACTTTTCAAATGGCAATTAGATTTTAAATTTTCTTTCGATCAACTTTATTAAATGTTGTGTATTTCTTAAATTTTAATCGATTTTATTTAAGGGCTATTCCAATGTTCAATCTCAAAAGCATCAACAAAACACGCTGCATTTTTGTGTGTGTGTGTGTAATGTTAATCATAAGCACTATCCGTGATGAACTAGACCACGATATACCTCTCTCCCAGTTAGAAGAGCAACGGAATTAGCAATAGGGGGTTTGCTAGTTCTAAACACGGTCCAGCCATAAACCGTCGATTGTGTACTAGGGATGCGACATCGACATTCAAACATCGATGTTTTGAAACGTCGATGTTCAAAATTAAAACATCGATGTTGATCATACATCGTCCCTAAAACATAGATATTTTTAAACATCGATGTTTTTAAAATTCAGTGTATTTAAACATTTTCCCCCATTTCTTAAAACTGGTTTAGCAACTAGTGATGCTACATCGACAGCGAAACATCGATGTTTTGAAGCTTTGATGTTCAAAAATAAAACATTGATGTTGATAATACATCGCCCCAAACTCATCGATGTTTTTAAAATTAAGTGTATTCAAACTTTTTCCCCCATTTCTTAAAACTGGTTTAGCAACTAGTAATGCGACATCGGCTCCAATACATCGATGTTTTTTATAAAACATCAATGTTTGGAAAACATCGACATCGATGTCGCATCCCTACTTTTCAGACCCTTCACCCTTGGTCACTTTTGTCTAAAAGTATGTTCAATTTGCTGATTATGAAAATTATGCTACTTGGTTATATTTAAAATTTTTATAACGGTACTTTTTCATTTAAAAATAAAACATCGACAACGTTTAAACATCGACAAGTATTAACATCGATGTTACAAAAACATCGACTCCCATTACATCGATGTTAAATACATCGATGTCGCATCCCATTTGTGTACACGGGGTAGTGTGAAAGTTAAATCTGTGTTGACCTTGTCACCTGACCGTGGTTCAAACTTACGAGGCGTTGTGCTCGGATCTTTCCGTTCGGTATAGATCATGGAGAGTCGTCAAAAGCCCGTAGTGTTTATCTTGTGCGACGATAATTAACTACCTACAGGGATTAATTACCTGGGCTAATTCCTACGCGATGTGTTCCTTGTTTTTGATTTCTCTATTTGGTGAACAGTGCGGCAGATTTCTCGAAGTGTCTTGTTTCAGTCATATTAATTTTGGCTAGTAATTTAACTGTTAAACTATCACATTTTGTATCACATGGCAAAAACTAACTATGCCGTTCGTAACAAAAATCTTTCTTCCTTTAATCCAGCTTCTAAGCACTGTGCTTCTAGAATTCTGAACGTTTGGCAGCTTAAAAATGATATTTCTCGTAGAAATATTATATAAAAGTTCAAATTCAGATTTTAAACATTTGAAAACTAGTAAATTTGTTATGAGTTCGTTATTATAGTTATTCGACGATGTATTTACATCTCAATTGAATAATGTAAAGGAGTATTGGCAATGGTCCGGGATCAATCCCGAAAGAAGAGATCCGAGGCCAACACCTCGTAATCTTGAACCTCGGTCTTGTGACAATTTCAACACCTGTGTGAGCTGGAACTGCACTCTCCAGACTTCCACATCCTGCCAACTTGATTTTCAAAACATGATTTTGTTCGCAATTGGGTTACGAGAAACATTACAAACCACTTATTTAGAATAAAATATACACCACTTTATTTTGAATAAAAACGAATTCAAAATACATATAACGTAGAAAATTTTTAAATTTTGTACAAAAGTTTTCTTATTTATTCAAAATGTTTCGATTTTCCTAAATGGTTTTCCACATATGAAATAGATGCCATGGAACTAAATTGGTAAAACCTAAGAGTCGGGGATTTATGACAAATAAGTAGGGCAACTGCACGTAAAGTACTAAAACCTAAATTCCTCCTACATCGGGTGTATTGTAAGTGAGTTATAACCGCAACATAAATGCAACTTTCTGCATAAATGCAACTTTTTGCATAAATGCAACCTCCTGCAACTTTTTAAAACTAAGCTTAAAATTAATTAGTATGAAATTACTATTTCATTTTTTGCCTTCTGAATCAACCCTTTGATGACGTGTGTATGATATTGCGAACGTCGAAATACTGCGGATCAAACAAGAAGTTCATGGAAAGAAGGTGTTCGTCCTAACAGAGACGAAAGAGAAATCAATGGCAAGAAGTACTTTAACACATTGGTTGGCATTCTTTTGACGTTTTTTTCTGCACTTTCCCGAAATGATTTTCCCCCAAGTCAGTATTTTCTAGTGCAACAATATCAGGCACCATCAGTCTATGTTGAGCGCAGTTTTTCAATGTTAAATAAATTACTGGCCAATGATCAACCATTCAACGACATCAACGTTCTTCTGTATTTAATGATGAATTATAATATTGTTTGACACTACTAAAATTATCAATGCATTTTTCATTTTGTACGAATAATTTATTTTAGATTTAAGTGTATCAAAAATAAATGAACTTTATTTCTATAAATTCAACTTTATTTCCCTAAATGCAACTTTTCCCATTTTTACTGCAACAAAAAAGTTGTCCTACAAATAAGTTATGAAACATTTTTCTATTTATACTCTAGATGGCGCCACCACTGAAAAGTTCTAAATTGTGTGCTTATATTGCTTGTAATAATTTATTTAAAGGAAAATAATTTTCATTCTGATACCATTTCAAAGAGGCTCCCTTTGTTTCAAACAAATCCATTCGTCACTTTTGATTCGAATATAAAAAAAGAAAAAGTATTTCTTATAAACTGATTTGCACGTAGGCTCTCGAAAAAAAAAATCGATAATTTTCAAGATTAAAATTTGTCGGCAGTTTAAGTTGACAGTGTTTTTGTATTACCTTTTTTTCACAATTAATGAATTGATATAGTTTATTTGTTGCTTTTTTATTAACATAAAGGAAACTTGCCTTTTACACTAAAAACCAAAGATTCGGTGGAAATTTTTTAACGTATCCGCATTTAGAAATCCCCTCTTTACTATGCGAACTTTTTCATTTTGTGTTTGCTCTTTTTCGCCATGAGTTCATATGAAATTTAAACTAAATCTTATTGAGTTATACTGAAACATTTTTTTCCCGATTTGTTTCGTTTGCATAATTAGGGATAGCGCTGACATCTAGTGTCCATATTGATAAATAAAAGATTTCTTATTCTAAAGGAGAGAGAGCATAATCTGTAGCAAATTAAATAATGTCTCTTGCAAACGAGAATTGAGAAATTCCAAAAACCATCTTTTAATTTTTGTCACCAAGAAAACAAAAAATTGTTTGTCTTGTTAAAAATTGCTTTAGTCTAAAGACGAAAATCTAATCTATAGACGAAATAATTAACTTTGTACGTCTGTTATTATTTCTGAATACTTAGACCTATTCTAAGATATTGAACCTCACATCCTATTTGTAGCTTCCTGAAGTGTTTCTATTTTTTTTTGTGAATGACTTTATTCAATCCGAAAATTTTAGAACAAATAAATAAAATTAATAACTAGAATATATATGAATAGGGTCTGGATTTCAACTGTCTTCATATTTCTGGATATTTGACCGTTTAAATTTATTTTTATAATTTTTACTATCTTTTCTCTTTAATAATTTCCATTTTCATTTTAATATCGTTTTCAATTGCAACACTAAAGACAGTTGTTCAAAGTACTGTCTGTCTACAATAAGCATTTAATATGGGCCTCCTCAGCCATTTAATATGCTCTTTTTTCCGTAGAAACGGTGCATATCCCATTTTCCCACAGGGTTTTTTGAAGAAATGCATTCAAACTTGTACCAGTGGTGCACGTTATGATAAATTGTAAATTTATTTTTTGTCACGACGTTTACGTCGCAACCCAAACCATCGATATTTTTAAAATTCAGTGTCTTTAAACTTTTTTCCCCATTTCATAAAACTTGTTTTTGCAACTAATGATGCGACATGAACAGCAAAACATCGATGTTTTGAAACTTCAATGTTCAAAATTAAAACATCGATGTTGATAGTACATCGTCTCAGAACAATCGATGTTTTAAAAATTCAGTGTATTTAAACCTTTTCCCCATTTCTTAAAACTGGTTTAGCAACTGGTGATGCGACATTGGCTCCAATACATCGATGTTTTTATAAAACATCAATGTTTTGAAAACATCGACGTCGATGTCGCATCCGTGCTTTTCAGACCC